>CM059357.1:3865457-4580425 GCA_030324255.1 Phytophthora capsici | reverse complement strand
CTAAACCCTAAACCCTAAACCCTAAACCCTAAACCCTAAACCCTAAACCCTAAACCCTAAACCCTAAACCCTAAACCCTAAACCCTAAACCCTAAACCCTAAACCCTAAACCCTAAACCCTAAACCCTAAACCCTAAACCCTAAACCCTAAAACCCTAAACCCTAAACCCTAAACCCTAAACCCTAAACCCTAAACCCTAAACCCTAAACCCTAAACCCTAAACCCTAAACCCTAAACCCTAAATCCTAAACCCTAAACCCTAAAACCCAAAACCCAAAACCCAAAACCCAAAACTAAATCTCAAATCCCAAATTCCAAATCCCAAGTCTCAAATCCCAAAATAATATCCCGAATTTAAAAATATTCAACTGCCCAAAATTATATATTTTGGGATTTCCCTAAAATTGGGTGAGCGTCCGAGGGCCGTGGATGGGCGTTTGTTTTAAGTTTTTTGGGCCCTAAGGACCCTAGGATGGACGTCCATCCGGCCGATCATATATATAGATGTGGTTGAAATGTCCCTGTAAAAAAAACTCTCCTCCAAACCTAAATGAAGTTAATCCCAACGCTTGCAACAATGCACCGAAGCTTACAATGTGTTTTGAACCATCTCTGCCCACACGGTTCCAAAGCGCTCCAGTACAACCTCAGCAATACGTGCACGCGAACGTTGGCGAGTCACAATTTCGCCAAAATGGTCCCGGCATACGACGAACTGTCCCCTTTGCGTGACAACAATGTTGTCAAAAATCTCAATGTACAGTTGGTCCCCATCGATGTCATTATTGGCAGCGTCCGTCACTGGAATGTTCAAGTCGTTTTCCGATTCAGTCTCGTCAGCATCGACGTCAGTCACTGCCTCTTGTCCATCTTCAGACTCTGTCTTGGAACCGTCTGCAGCCCCGACTGTATCCATCTTAACGTTATCTTCATCAATGACAACAACTAAACCCTAGACTTGAACATTTGTCAGAATAAACTTCGCACGGAGAGTATCCAGGGGAGCTGAAGACCGAAGGGCACTGCGCGTGAACTGATTCCAAACTTCAAAGTGTTCAACACCAAATTGAAGGTGGCGTACTGCTACGTTCAGTGTCGCGGCCAACGAAGAGGCGGTTGTCACGGGCCCATAATTATACAATAATGCTTTTGTAGCTTGTCTAAAAGAAAAGACTGTTAGAGTTGAACTTAAACTGTTGAAGTAATTGGAAAGACTCAAAACGATGCCACACCTATAACAACGCAAACGTTGACCGGAACAAAAAAAGACCAGATCTGCAGTTGATCGATTTTGTAGCGGGGCTGCCGTAGCTTAGCGTCAGAGGAAGACGGTTAACTCAACAAGTTATGGGTTAACACAACACCTTACTAAGGGTTAATAAGCCTTATCCGAAGGCACTTACTAACTACGACCTTAATAAAAGGACTTTACTCTTTGTGTTCCAAACCAAAACTGTTTATTTATCTTTTATTGCGGCTAGCCGCCTAGGGGGTAAATGTATGTGTTTAACTATCTAACATAGTAAAACCAAGTAAAATCCTACTTCAATTGCTCAACGTGTGGCTCTCAGCCACACACACTCCCTCGAGTGTCCGTACATCGAATATGTACCTTACACAAAGTGTATCCATGTGTGGAACACACCAGGTGTAAACCCGTGTAACCCCGTTACAAGTCTCCACCACGGTGTCCGTCATGTTGTTCACCGCCTCGATCTCCGGCGCGTTCGACGTCTCGCCTCCAGTCGGCACCGCCTCCTGCGTTTTGTTGTGGTAGTCTCGTTAGTCTCCACCACGGTGTCCGTCATGTTGTTCACCGCCTCGATCTCCGGCACGTTCGCCGCCTTCACCACTGTCTCATCCGCGGTGTGCGACGCCTCGGCGGTCGGGTCGTTGTGGTAGTCGCGTTAGTCTACACCACGGTGTCCGTCATGTTGTTCACCGCCTCGACCCCCGGCACGTTCGTCGTCCTCACCGCATTCTCGTCGCCGGTCGGCACCGCCTCGGGGTTATCGGTGGTAGTCGCGTTAGTCTCCACCACGGCCTCAGCCTCGTTGGAATTTCTTGATCACGCTTGGTATAAGGTTGACATCTTTTTCGTTTACCAGCTCGGAAACGAATCCGTTTAGCATCAGGGGGGAAAGTGGTATTCATTTTTCCAACGGCCATGCCAAATTTGAGCACAGGTCAAAGTGTTGCCTTCTTGAAATCGTCACACTGTGTTGCACAACGCGACTCTACCACCCCATTCGTTGCTGCACGTGGGACACGTGAACGCCGTTTCTGAATTCTCCCCTGAACTTAGCGCGGAGCATACCTTGCACAATAATTGGCGTAACTTCTTCTGGTCCGAGTACAGGGCTCTGTAATCGGTGGCGGTCGATTGCAATCGGTTCTGTAGCGAAATCCTCACGGAGCCAGTTTGTTTCGAAATGGAACGGTTGTAGACCAAGCAGTTCCTCGTGAAGGCGACACATGTACTGCGCGTGAGTGGTGATCTTTTCTTTTTTCTTTTTCTGCATCATCTTATGGATAATAGAGCCGTTGGTGTATGGCCTTGTCAACCAACCCCAGGGAAAGTTGCTTGTAATATTTCTTGAATGCAACCGTCTTCTGGAGGGAATACGGCTGTAGCCGGATCTGATCATGTACGTCCACCCCACCCATTCCTGTAAGGTAGTCTTTTACGAGGTTGGGGCAAGGGACAACCGATCGTCTTCCATTCTTCTCAGTTCGGAGTACGAAGGTGGCCTGAGTGCTGCAGCCCGTTGTGATCATATTCGCTGGGCAAGCATCCATCCACGACAGTGCGACGAGTTCTGGAAAATCAACACATTGAGCGATACGATATGTGCCCCTCGGAAAATGCTTTGAACGTTTCTTCTGGGTGAACTGGATCGACTTGCACCAACCTAACCGATTAGTTCGAACAGTTCCAACGTGATACAGTCCCATAGACAACAGCTTGATAGAGAGCGCAACCGACGAGTAGTAATTGTCTGTGATGATGAGCCGTTTGCCCTCTTCCCACATAGTACTTTCGAAATGTTGCGAACGACAGCAGTTGGTCCAACATTCCCTTTGGAGACCTGCTCCTTCCCGCAGTACACTTCAACTCTGCTAACATTACATGCCAGCTGCGTATTATTTAACAAAACACAGTTCGGTTTTGCTTATCTTGCACAATAAGCCGTCGTAGAGCAGCAGGTCAAATAAAATTTCGTGCCCCACTTGTTGGGCTTGTCCTTGTTGTAGACTTTCAGTGGGTTGAACTTGCTCTTATTGGGGATTATTCCTACGTTAACCAAAATCCCAGGGCCAAGGCGATAACCACGTCGAAAGGTAGTCTCAATGGCTTGTAAAACTGGGCGTATCTTCCAGGCTTTGTCATGACGTGCACCGGGACTTTCATTATCGTTGAAGTGAATGAAGCGAATAATTTCTTCGTAGCGTCCACGCTTTATGTATCGCCCCCATGTCCCTCGAGGAAAAGCTCCGTCCTCGGTAGTTGACCAGGGCTTTACCACGTTCTCACGGATTGGGCACAGCGAGCGTGCAATAAGCAGTCCGATCACATGGACTAGTTCATGAGGTTGAACTTGATCATAGTGCTTGAGGCTTTCTTCAACATCTTCTAATGTCGGAAAACTAACGCTTGGGTCACACGGCTGTGATTTCAGCAACTTGTTTCTTTTTTCGTCAGCCAGCGCTGGGACTGATTGACTGCGATATCGATTCGTCTCATCTGCTATACTTACCCAAAGTGCCTTTGGTAGAAAGTAGAAAAATAACCCGAGCGGTGAGTCTCCAAAAGCAGTTGCTGACCTTGTCGGACCCCAGGGTCCTGAGTAGTAGTCTGCTGGTGTGTTTAGTCTCAATTGATCTGAAAATACCAATGCAACATGGTTTGTTACCAAATGAACAAGCGAAGTAAAAACAATTGAATTTTGCCTGAATACTGCACATTGTAGATATCCCAACCTTGAGCTGCAATATTGCGAAGATCATCGTCGGGAATTACAAAGGTAATGTCCTCGTTGTCATCGTCGCTGCCACTTGAATCTAGGTCATTAACGTAGCACATTGGCTCAGGAACTTCCATTTCTTCGTCCGAGGCTTCGTTTGACAGCTCTTCTGACCCGTAGCCACGGTCAAGACTCTCTGGGCTCAAATTGGTATCGTCTTCGCTGACGGGTTGAAAGAGCTCTTGTGATCGCATGGCTTCCAGAAAGACCTCCTAAATCTAATTGCTATCTGTTTCTAAAGGTTCTGCCAATGTGTGGTTGACAGAATTCTGATTTCGCCTAAGAGCAGTGATTGCTACAAATACGTCACTTTATACCAATTGCATGCGTAAATGCACGCGAGCCATCCAATGATATGGCCCGCCCATGTATCCATTGGTGTGCTCCATACACCAATGTCTGAGGTCCGTTTCCAACATCTAACAGTTAGCGCAACTGTTAGAGTTACAAGTGGTGTAACGTTAGAGATGGGCGTTGTAGATTTAGCGAAGAACGATCCTGCGTGGATTCTGCGCTCTAAACGACAGCGCCAGCACGAGTAGTGCCTCCGCGACTTTTTCCGTGTCGTGCACAGCGTCATCCCCACCCCACCACGCATTGGAATCTGAAATTGGCTTCGTAGGTGGCGTGCGATGCAGGGAAACTGGTTGTGTGGCTGCAGGGCGGCCACGCTGGCTTTACCCGCGGTATGCAACTGCGTATGACATTTTTTGTTTAATCACATGCGGGGTTCATTTGTGTCATTACCAGTGAATTGCATACGATTTAGGCGTATACAAGGGAATTGCATTTGATGTTGGACTGGCAGATCGTCGGATTTAGGACCGTTCTACGGCGCCAAATACCGTTGGATTTCAAGTTCCGATTCGTAAATTTTGAAACTTCCTAATAACAATCTATCCATCATACCCCTATATTTGCTCCGATGGTACGTATCCGGTTTCTTTTGTTGCGCTTTCGACGCCACGAAGAGCCATATCGCGATGGATATCTTGGACCGGATCGGCTGGTTCGCTTCTGCCACAACTTCTTTTATCTCCCAAAGCGGACAAGCTTGATTCGAAGCACAACTTATTGTTTCAAATAGTTCTTTAGTAGCCGCACAGCGTTGCACTACAGCTTGCGATTGGTAACTGTCTTGATCACCGCCAACACGGCGTAATACTGTTTTGTATCGCAGATTCTTGCAATAAACGATGCGCTTCGTGATTTCATTCGGCGTCAAGTTTCTACAACATGTCCGACACCTCCTCTCTGTACGCACGCTATTTTTAGAACTAGGTCGAGTTAAGAAAAACAGCATTTTTACCTTTTGAAGTGTGCTCTTCATGTAATGGGTCTACTAAGCCCTATTAGGTGGCGTACACGTGCGCTACGTGTATGAGGAAGCGTGCAATAAATTATACTTTATTTAATTATACGGACGTCCGTAAATATAATTAAATTAAATATAACGTCCGTAAATATAATTAAATTAAATATAACAATATTAAGATTGCGATAAGCAACAACTCATGCCAGGCAGTCCACTTACAGAAAGCTGCCAATTATACAATAAATTTAAAAACAAACATAAATACATAAAAGTGGTAAAAAGAAAGTCTTACCGTGGTTGGTCGACTTGCACCAGGCTGTATATATTGTTGAGTTAATGAGCTTGTCGAAAGGTAGAATTGTGAAAAGTGAACAACTAGAGTTGCTACTTCTTAACGAAATGTTCCTTCTTGCGCTTTTCTTTATCGGTTTCAAACACCAATCTTAGTTTTATAACGACTCCATACAATTAATAAGACAACCTCTATTCTGTATCATACAGAATACGTTTCGGGATTAAAATTGCTAAACACTCTGAAATTGTCATAAGACCTATTATGTGTGGTTAGAGGCTTCTATTTGCCTTGAGAAACACTACCAGCAGGCTTTTTCATGTGTACAATTAAATTTTAGCCAGTTTCGAACCTGCATATGTTAGCGTGTCGTTGGACACCATTAGAAGGAACATGACGTTAGGAAGTAGCAAATCTAGTTGTTCACTTTTCACTGTTCTACCTTTCGACAAGCTGACTCAACAAGATATGCAGCCTGGTGCAAGTCGACCAACCACGGTAAGACTTACCACTTTATGTATTTATTTTTGTTTTTATATTTATTGTATCATTAGAGCGGCGTGGGCAAGCCAGTGCAGCCTCCAAAGTCATTGTTAAGCAAGATTCTGGGTCTCAGTGGCAAGCGGCTCCTATGAAATGGTTTCTTATTCGTCACCATCTAGCTGCAACACACTGCATTTGCCCTCGATTTCTCTGACGACATGCTTCGCTCGTCGAACCTCTGGGGGTCACGACGGATTCCCTACATAGCATGATATACGTAAAAAGATGAATGATGTATTACAGTACACACTGGCCTCATTCACCTGTTGGCTTTTTAGCATTTGATTCTTCAACGGGTAGAACTTGCGACGCAACGACTCTGAGGCTCGCTGCGGCTACTCAGCAGTCAGGTTACGATTGTACGCGTCGTGGCATCATCCCATTGAGCCGATCCGAGCGGGAGAATCTGCTCGACAAGAGATAGGAGGCCTGCAATAGTGAAGGCAGCCTTAAAAGCATTCATGAGATCCTATTTGTGGCGCACTACGTACGTTCAAACTGGGGCGTAGTGAATCCCCGTCCTCAGCTGTTCGGCGGCTCATTATGTGAGCTGTTGTGTCCCAAAGCAAACAAGAAGTGGGCTTGACTGGATACCGATAGTTGTACCGGAATGAGGTACGAACGATTTTGTGTCGACATATTTTGTGGAGACGAGACAAACGCCTCAACATTTTACTACCGCTTTGTGACAACAAATACGTCGCAGCTTTGTCAGACGCAAAAATCGAGTTTGAGTAGGTTTTGGTAGAGCTCCATTACACCTCAAAGTGTAGAATAATCCATAATTTGAAAATCGCCGACGTATCCAACCAACCCGCAACTGTTTATCGCGTAATTAGTAACGCTAAAGATGAAAAACAACGTGATCCAAAAGAGGATTACGGTCAATTGCCTAGTTTTCTGGCTCAATTTGCAGGCTAAAATTCTGGGTGTTTTGTCAATTAGATTCACTCAGGCGATTCTATAGAGCATTTCTGTCGATTGGAAGTGTGTTAACATCCAATACAGTATTCTACCGGTTTGGGGGTGCGACGGACCTCACATGAAAGAGCCTTCCTACAATGGGATATGTTTGACACTGGATGATCAGAAGAAAAAATTTCCTGTCGCTGTGGGTTTCGTACAGTTGACAATTTTGTCTGTTTTTTTTTGCAACTTCGTGGCTGGAGGCATTCATTTAGAAGATCGACCTATAATTGTGATAGGATCTGCGTCTGGGCCAGGGACGTTGCGTCTACGTCGGGCATTGAAGAAGTTGGGAGTCGACTTGTTGAAAGGAAAGAAAAATTGGAAATAGTGCGTGTGGTTACATCAGAACAAAATAGTTATAAACCCCTGAGTAGTGGTTTCTAGTGTTAGCAAGAGTTTTAAAGCCACCTATGGAAGTTGATAACTAGACTTGGTTGCCAGGTAACTCTGAAAGGCTGCCTTCTAGCACTGTTTTATATAGTCCAGACAGAAATTGCCGGTCGCGCTAAAACTATTGACGATCACGTGGAAATGGTAACTGACGCGATAATCAGGCTCGACCCGTATACGACCCCTTAAATAGTATACAAATCCCAGCAACACTAGCTGGGATGGCACCGAACAATGTACCTATTGAAGTACTGCGAAACGAGGCAGTTGAGCTCCAAGAGCTTAAGTGAAAAGGAATCATTACATGATTACATCAATGTAATACAGGTTTAGTAAAGTAAAACTTGGAACCATTACATGATTCCATTATTTATGGATTTACGCAGTAGGGTATGACGGAGGTCGAGGCAAAACAGTTTTATACGAGTGTAATGAGAAGCAATTCGGTGCCGAAGGTGATAACAAAGTCATTGGGGTCACCACCGCGGAGAGGACATTAACGATTACAGGTGAAAACGCAGATTTATGTTGTAGAATTTAAGGCAATTGATGTAGGTACAAACAGGATTACTTTCATTTAGCATACATAGTTAGCAGGGATATTGGAAGATTACAGACAGACTATAGATTTGCTATGTAGTTATTAGAAGGTACGCAGGTATTGAAGAAAACATCGGGGGGGGGATTTTGGAGGCCTCTCCCTGTGGGATTTGGTAAAACCCAAATAACAGAGAAAGCAAATGGACGAATGAAGCTCTACAATACTAGTGTGTTTGCACTCGATTGGTGCGTGCAACCGGTATTGACATCATACCTAATCAATCCCGTTATATATGAAGGTTTTGGTATTGCCAGCAAGGTACAGGGGTATTAGACCAATTTGATCGGTTTGTCAGAACATAGCACGGTAATATAGCGCATGTGGCCCAGCAGACCCCCTGTACCAGGGTTGCAATGACTCGTCTTGGGCATCACAAGCATGCCCCTCCAACTTCAAGGGTGTTTCGCTAATACAGAGCTGCAGAGCCGTAGAGTGGCGTGGTCCGCAATCTTAAAAAGCCAAAAGAGGGGCTAAATATATTTAAATAATACACAAATATAAGACCGAGTAGAAATGGCGAGTACATTTACACTACGGTATATTAAACTCAAATATCTAAGTACACCTTTTGTCAGGGTACAAATGCATGCATAAAGCATTTGGGGTAGAACTCTCCTCCGATATTTTAGTCTATTGTTTCTTAGACTCGTCATATCTGTTGCTGATATGTTACGTGCATTAGTGTTTTTGGTAGACGTCTAATGCGCCATCTCATTTAGCCCTTTCGCGAAACTCTTTAGTAAACTATACTATACACATACATGACAGCTGATTGTGAATCGACGCATAAGCGACCACAAGCAAAATCACTATACTCGTTCTCCACATTTGTTGTGACAAAGCCTATGTAAAGCATTTTGGATGCAGATGACTATGTATATATCTTGTTACCGCATAACACGGATCCAGTGCTAAACTGGTAAAAACTTTATTATATATATAATATACATAGACTGGCGTCCCCTTCTTACGCCAGTAAGATGTCACATGCACCGCGCGCCAATATTTTAGGTTGCGCTCGGAAATGCCTGCTATCCTCCTGGTTTCATTAGGGTAAATGACAAGAAGGCTAAAAAAATAGCTCCTTGCGCTTTCAGCTCTGGAGAATGCCACCTACGTCACCAAAACCGCACATAGTGCAGATGTCCATCTCTCGGAGGAAACGACAGAAGGAGACCATTGCAAATGCTCCGCCCAAGAAATACCACTTAACTCCAGGCAATTGACAAAAGCTCTACATAAAACACCTAGACTTTAAAAAATTATATATATATATATTCATTGATACATTTTAAAAGCAGTTTTGCTAACTAATATATGATACAGGCTACTGGCCTGGATAACTGAGAAAGGGCCGCTCGATCTGTGTTTCAATGGAGTGTTTGCTACTGATGCATGCTCTATTTAAAACTGGGCTCTTCCATGCTGTCGCGGCGTGCAAATGTAGAGTTACTGCGGCGCTATCTCAAGCGTAACCGACTTTTTATTAGACGGATCACGCACCAACAGCACGAATGAAGATCGAACATGGCGGTAAGTTAACAATTTGTTAATATTTTATTGCTATTTCTACAGTATGGCTTTTAGCTTGTTGCTGTCAGTATGATTTTTAGCTTGTTGCTGCCAAGTATAGCTCTACACAGCACAAAATTGGAGAACAGGGGGTGCTTTTTTGCAACAGGCCTCTTAAAGTATGAAGCAGTATATAATATGGACCAGACAGCTATAAAATTGACATGACTGGCAAGCCTACAATTGACTTTATTGGAGCACCTACAGCGGATATATTTCAAGCTACCTTTCAATGATTTTTATTGTGCAATTTATTTCTAACTGTAAATTTTAATCTTTTGTTTTTTAAGGTACAGAAGTGAACGGATTTCGTTCTTATTATCGATAGAGACACTCACATTTCGCGGCATCAACTCGGCGTAAAGTTGACTAACAACATGCCTGACAACTGGCAGAAATGATTTTTCCAAAATGTGCGTATTGCCAATTTTAAAGTAAAATTTCCATTTTAGGAGTTGTCCCTCGCAGAATATTTATACTGAAGGGACGTTTCATTCTAAAGTAATCCAATTAGCACGGAATTGCTCTTTTCTCCCTCTAGGGAACGTCCGGAATCACCTAGTCAACTCATGAATGCGACGAGGCAAACGATTGCCGCCGGCGTAGATAGGACGAGGAATGCGGAACACTGCCTGTTTCATTAGCATACTGGACACCTACTTAGTTCCCTTTTTCGAAAACCTTAGCCAAAACCATGGCATTGAGATGCCTATTTTCAGCACGATAATGCCGCTACCCACGAATCTATGTTCACTAAGAGCAGTTCGTAACGGGACCGCGATCCGAAGGGATAGGTCACACAGCATGTAATCCCAATGGATTGCAATCCTGTCGCTCTAAACCGGATCGCGACCCGCCAAAATAGAGTAGTGCAATACAAAATTTATTAATAAAGCGCAGATAGTTATATAAATTACTCTATTGTCACTCTGCGCGGCACCTCGAACGTAAAAAATAAACTGATAAATATGGCACGTAGTAAAAAGGCTCTATTTTCATAATATACCCTCCGTTCGTGCATATTCACAGCCTTAATCTCCATGTATCGATTTCTAGTGTCGGTACGATCCGGCGACCTCATTGAGGTTGCAAACCGAGTGTCGGATTGCAATGGTTACATTACCGGAAATAAACGAATTCGTAGTGGCCAATCACAAGCCGAGCTTCGGGATTGCGATCCTGTTAAGAACGGCCCTAAGCCCAGCATTAGGAAGCTAAAATGGTCATCGAAGCACCCTGATCTAAACCTTATTGAGAACGTGTTCTGTTTACGAGGAGGCGTCAATTGGACATCAGAGATGAGTTGGAGGCGCAGATCGTGGAAGCTAGGCTTAAACAACAGCAGACCTCCTTACAATGACTTGTGCAGACCTACTAACAATGACTTGTGAAGGGTATGGTAATACAAACGGCGCAGGTAGTTTGCAAAACTGGCGGTGCAGCTGAACTTCTAACTTGTGGCCATTTAGATAGGAAAAACCCCTAAACTGGCAATTTCACTTTAAAATTTGCAGAACGCACATTTTTGAAAAATAGTTTCTGCCAGTTGTTAATCATGGTGTACGTCGGCTTTTGACCGGGTTGCACGATCTAAATTCAGCGTTATGCGAGTAGAAAAACAAAATATTGAGTGCCCCTATAGATATTAGCAGTGCTGTATATGCCAGACAGCGATAAATAGTGACATGAAAGGCAATACAACAATCAACGTTGTGGGGACTCTTACAGTGGATGAACCTTTGAAAGAATTATATTGTGCAATTTGTATTTCTATCTGCTAATTTTGATGTTCTTTTTTAAGTATTGAAGTGAACGGATTTCGTTGCTCCGTGTTTTTAACAGCATCAACAACGGTGGAAGAGCTTCCTCCTTTTGTAACCTTTGCTGGTGTACCGCGAAGGTGATGGGTTCGTGCTCTTTGGTGTGTGGGAAACCAAGAAGACACTGCGAGATATAGGCACTCCATCACAAGAAGGGGGGCGTGTTAAAAGCCGCCGACGCAGCAGCGACGTGTTCTTGACGTTCCAAGGACTGACGCACGTCATTCACTGCACGCGGACTCCAATCGTGAAGCAGTACCAGGACTGGATGTACACACTCACGTCTTCACACTCATTTGTGGTCCGACGCGCGCAAGAGCCCCCTCGTCACGCAGCTGTGCAAAGTAGACAAGACGTTCCTGAATGCGTTCCTGAAATTGGTGCCCAACCCGTATCGTGCCACTGTGCCTTATGGACACCACGAAGCGCGAGGGGATCGGACGGTTTATAAGTTCGGCTATACTTCCAACAAGAAGAAGAGGTTTGGCAAACAGGACGCGGAGTTCGGGGCTAGCGCACTGATCGATACTGTCGTCTTCATCCCTTCCGACAAACTGAGTGGCACGGAGAAGAGGATCAGTGACTCGCTGTCAGGAGAGGATTGCCTCAAGTACAGTCCGGCGAAGGAACTAGATAAAGAACAGCGCAAGTGCGTGCGAAAGATCATGCAAGCCATCGTGGAGCTGTATCACGGCAGTATGCTGATCCTGGAATCGGAGCACGAGAAGCAGATCGCCCAGATCATCCACGACTTCACAGTCAAGACCTCAATCTAGTTCGGGGACGAGACGTATTGCAAGAACGCCTGAACACCGCAGTTCTACGATTGGAGAAAGCTGAGCTGCAGCTAGAACACGAAGTCGCTAAAATGACCGCTTCCGCTACGCTCCAGGCGAAGGAAGCAGAGTTGAACGCGCTACGTAGCGCCTCGCAAAGCGCCACCAGCCAACAAGCTTCCAATGCGACTTGACCTCTGGCTACAGATGCCAGAGAAGTAGTTGCGTTGTTTGTATATATGTGTGTGTGTGTGTGTGTTATTTCCCCGTGATTCTTGGTGAAAAGCCGGTGTATTGATTAACCGTAGGCCTGGTACCCCAAGCCGTTTGGACCCCCCCCCCCTTTTTTTTTTTGGAGATTTGGCCTGCGAACACACAGTTCAGGGGAATGCGTTTTGCAAGTAATGCACGCGTGGATTCGCCGAGTAACAATATTTTTTGTCACATTTGAATATTATTTTTGTTTTATGTTTTATGTTGTATAGGTATAGAATACACCCGTTAACGCCTGTAGTCTCCTTCTTTTAGATAGCTTGAAAGTACACGAGATATGGTCGGTGCGCACCGTGCTGGAGAAGATCACTGCACACAAGTGGAGTTTGTACCCAGGAATTACTGGATTGGCCCAACCAATGGACGTCGCGGTGATGAAGCCGTTCAAGGACTATGTTCGGTCAGTTACGTTAGTATAATATAACTTTATTTCTAATAATATCTGTGCTTGTTAATATTATGGATAGATATTTAGTTTACCATATCGACCACGAATTCCCTCATAATCCACAAAATAAACGTGCTCTAATGTCATGTTGTGATGCAGAAGCGTGGGAGTCGATCTCTGCAGCCACAATCCAATTTTTTTCCTTCTAAAAGCGGAATCGTGCTCACGGGACCTCGCGGTAAAGAAGGTCTTTTTCAAGTCCCATAGACTGTTAAGGAGGGCGCACATGTTCTAGAGGAAAATAAAAAATAAAAAAATGTTGATATGGGTACATTGGGTGAACCACATATTCCATTGTCGTTTCTTTGTATTACATATGTCAATGGTTTAGTGTTTACGCTTTGTTTCGCTCGATCCGTGTGTAGCATTGGATCCGTGTTATATAGGATTAAAGCCAGGGCATACACTGTTGCACTAATAAACCATTAGTTTCCAGACTCAAGTGGACATTGTTCAGAAGCTAATGGATGATAATTGTCGATTTCTTAGTCTGCAGGACACTAGAGACCATTTCGTCGCGGTTATGAGACTGATCGCCGTAGCCAGTGAAGGATTTTCCGTTTGGTTGCGTTGCAGTGTAAATTACTTGTTTATTAGAGAGATTGTACTGCTGTAGTATAACAGTCAGTTTGCCTTGTGAGTGGGGGGTAGGAGACTCACTGTAAAAACTGGAAAAGGCAAAGCACAGTGTTGCTTTGCTCACTGTTTACGCAAATTACAGTAGCAGAAGCAAAAACATCTTGATCTGACGCAACGGCATGGAAGCAGGAGTAAGCACCCTCACAGACGAAGCTCTAGAAGCCACGGATAGTGATTGCGCTCCGATATATGGTGTACTGTAGCTGACAGAGCCCCTGGTGATGCGGCTCGTGGCTCCGCGCAGAGAAAAGCCTTTCGCTTCCTTTTCTTTCAGGGGCGTCTTCCGGTTAAAGTAGGTGGTCAAGTACACTCCATGGGATGCTGGGCACGACAAAACAGAGACAGCATGGGGGAAAGGACAAACCATTCAATTCTACAAACTGGCTTTTTCCATGACGATGTATCCACATATTCCACGCACAGGTTGCAAACTCAAACGCCAAAGAAGCCTCATGACATCGTGCGCGACCGCGACGGCAGCGGGTGTTACTGCTTCCTCGGAACCGAGTGCTTCAGTTACGCCAAAATTTAACACATAGTAGCATCACACTCAAAACGTGGCCAATGTTTAATATTCCCAAAAATTTTCCAATATATATTTCTCATTATGGAGTCTCTGTCTATTGTACCAATGGGCAGAGTATGGTGTGGACGCCGCTCTAGGACCGCCTAAAAAATCTCTTCTGTCAAAATAATGTAGTGCAGGAATAATACAGATACACTGCTACTCAGTCGTTCCCTGTGGCCAACCATCCACAGGAACAATAACTGGCATTCAAACCCAACAAGAAGGTTCATTCTTCTACTAACTCATGTCCTCTCAGCAACTCACCGCTTTCATTTACTCTGCTGTGGAGCCTGGGCTCTATCGGTGCAACATCTGCGACCAACTACGCAAACATGCACAAGGCTGCACAAACCTGATATCTCGCCTGAACTCCAAGCACCCCACTCATGGTGACGAGTACGCTGAATTCCAGCGACGAAATCTAACCTCCCTGGAGGTGAACAGCTTCGTGGACGATGTGATGACCCGCATGTATGTACGACTGGCTACGCTGGGTTGTCGAACGTAACCTACCTTTCTGTGAAGTGGAAAACTCCGTTAACAAGACAGTTAGTCCGAATGAAGCCTACGTCGGCTGAAACATTGAAGACTTACATGTATACAGCCGCTGGTCGGGTGGGCAACACTATTGCCAAAGAGATGGGTGATTGGTTTGGTATCATGTTTGACGGGTGGAGCTCTGTCATCCGCCACTTTGTCGCGGTGTCCCTTGCGTACTACTTTGCGGGGTGGTTTATGCGAAAGATTGGTGGGTTTATCTCCTATGGTAGATGGCCAAACAGCAGACGCTCACATCGAATTTATTGAATCTATCCTGGTTGTACATCAATGATCAAGTTTCATGTGGCTGACAACTGCTTCACGAATCGGAGTGCGGTAACAAATCTTGTTGTCCCTCTAATTGGGTGTGGAAGCCTCCGTTTCAATGTGGCGATAGTTCGATTTTTGTCTGATTATCAGAATCTGGTAAACATGGTTCACCGTCTGATAACGAGTCTCCGCCACACAAACAATGCCGCCAATCTAGTACTTCACACGCCACTCCTTCCAGACAGCAAACGCTACGCGCTAGTCTTCAGTGTGGAAGATAGTGGACAAGTACGCCCGCAATCGAGATGCGGCGAAGCATGTTGCTGCTGTGGAGGACTACTACCTCGTCTGAGTGGCCACCGCAGAATTATGGCGCTGCGGCAAGCAGAATGACCTCCATAGCGTCTGCGAGAAGCTGCATCATCATAAACGAACGCTCGGCGAGGTTCGTGCTCTTTTTTATGCTTGTGTGACTAAGTACCGTAGTATCGTAAGCCTAACGCTAAAATTGTTCACTCATCGATCTATAAAGTCGCTGTAGCCAAGGTGGTAAGCGCGCTTCCTGTTACCGGCGCTGAGGCCAAGACGCTCCCAACGTTTCTGCGACCAGAAGGTTTAGGGCAGTGCGAAGATGAACCAGCTGCTGACTTTGCGAGCAAGATTCTTCGTCGTGCAAAGAACCTTGCCTCGCACAGAGACGCGCCGTGAACTACATGCCTTTGCTTCGCGTCATCCCCCCGAAACGGCAATAGGTGTGAGCAATTGTTCTCGGGGTGTAAGAACGTGATTGAGCTACACCGAGCGTCCATGCACTCAGCTAACTTTGAGCGGCTAATGTTCCTCGTGATCTCTGAAATGCTTAGACCCTTGTGCCGCAAGGATCTAGGTGGCAACAATACATTGTATATTGCGGTATTGTAGATTATTGTTTGTCTTGATATTTTTTTTATTTTTGCTGGTGTGTAGGCAGCTTCCGTGTATTGACTAATGCATTTTAGGAGGCTTGGCTGAACATGTAGACGTGCAGTCAAAAACCATCACCCCAATAGTAAACTGTACATCGGGCTACAATGACCCCCCCCCCCCGGGAAGCTGAATATTCTGTTGCATATAATAATTCGCAGTTCGTTAGAACTGTCGCTTGTCGGGGCGCGGGGTCGGTTGTCATCGAACGAGATTCATATACATTCTTGCAATAACAACAAATAAAATACGCTGACATCTCATACAAATACTTGACTCGGTGTGCTACAAGGAGCGGTCAATAGTATACCGGAGTATAAATGTAAAGCTTCAGCTTCTGTCCAACCAGTCCCGAACTGATATGTAGGTAGAGCCTATGGAAGTAATCCTAGAGAAACTGGTTTATTCGCATTGCTGCTATCCCAGTATAAATTCTGCATATAAACCTAACTTGGCCCCTTTGGTAAATCACTGCACTTATTGTAAATTAACTTCAAGTATTGCACACTACGAGACGGAGGCACTCGAGGTAGCCTATACAAAAAAAAACGAATACCGCGCTTGCTCGATATGTATCTAGATTGTTGAGCAGTACACTACAATATTGGTAATTGGGCAGTCTAGAGCATTATACATTAGTGCATTGTAACCAAGGACCCCCAAAATAAAAAAAAAACGCTCTGGCGAATCTACTAGAAATACAGATATCATTGATGCTTTAGATTAAGGTAAATTACTGGAATACTGGGAAACGTGCCGTAAGTTATTACTGCAATCGTGTTAGTTGACCTACACAGCTGTTGATAAACAAGAACCCACAGTAGCTACGTTCCAGAAACTCGCGTTGATCTTCAGAAATAAGATCGTTGCTAAGGTCAAAGGCGATATCCGGTGGCGCTCAAGACGCAAAACTGCTCGGGTCACGCTAAAGAGCCTCTCCGCGACATTTGACGTCGGAGGGATGGCACTTAACAGCTTGTACCTGACAAGCTCAGAGGAAATCTTGCGGCGCTTTAGAATTTGGCGCGCAAAGCCATCCACATCCTGTGGGGACGCTGATGACACGCTCGTTGCTGCCTCTTCAAGCTGACGTAATGGCTCCAATACCGTTATCTCTATCGCCGCCAACGCAACCGTTTTCCCAGCCACTACCTTGACCACAGCTGCCTCAAAACTCTGCGCGTGAGTGATACCTGCGCCTGGAGCTGGACATAAAAAAATTAATTCAAGAATCCAAAATATTTAAAGTAAAAAAAAACTTACCAAGCCACATACCCATTGAAGGACGAATCTCCAACATACCATCAAAACGATCCCGGGCATTCAACAGAGTAAGTCCATCGGACTGTAGCATCTTGGAAACGAACTTAACGCACCGAAGCTTGGACCAGAGCTCTTCAAGCTGGCGGTGAGTCATCCGCATTGAGTAATGCGATAGGTTAAAAGGTCAAGTGAGATGCAATTTAAGTGGTTGAATATCTATTAGTATTAAGGGCAAACCAATAACGAAAAGAAGCCAGTGTGCTAGTCATTAAGATCAGCCGAGGGATGTGCCGGAGAGGTGGCCACGTGATGCCACCTCATATTTGAAACTGACGCCAACTACAACAACTACATTTGTACACAACATTTCAAGTACGACATGACTGCCATTGCTAAGACTGGAGGTGGCCTCGAAACGTTTAGTGAGAAGTCTTACCCAATGTGGAAGGACAAACTACTGACATATGTCAATCAGTTGGACCGTGAGTACCAAACTAAGCTGCTAGAGAAGCTGCAGCCAAAGTTGTCACGGCTGACTTCTTGCTGAGAAATCTGCAGAAGGCAATATCACCTACCATCGAAACGGACGTGAAAGAGGCCCTCGCCATGAGATGGAATGTGATGCATTGGACGAGGAGAAGGGGGGACCTACAAAACCACCTAAATCAGACTATTTTCTCTCGGCTCTACCTGATGTGGTGTCCTCAATGGACCCATGTGAGGTCATCCGACTCCTTGAGAAGGACTTCGGCCAAAGTGATGCAGCGGATTTGATTAAGCTGACCCGGGCCTGGTCAAACTAGTGCGCGACTTAAGGCACTGTTTGCGCAACTTAAGAACGCCAAGAACGAAATAAACCGGAAAACAATGAAACGATTTGGGCAAGACATGGTGACTGAGCCCTGGCTTTGCATTGAAGTTCTCTCCCAGCTCCAAGTCAATTCTGGGCATTGTCGGTCTCTATGAAGAAAGAGGACTTCACGGAGGACCAGGTGGGAGGAGCTCTACGCAAATTCTTTGGTGAAAGATCTAAAAAGGAAATGGGATTTTTGGGCAAGACCCAGACAATCACCGTCAGCAAAGTTGGGGTGAAGCCAGGGACAAAGCGAAAACCCATTACTGGAGAAGGTGGGAAAACCGTTTTTTACTGTCTGCACGCTGGGCATTTAAGACGGACAGCCCTGTGATGCTTGCTGATAGGGATTCAAACCGGGAAGGCGGACCCTATTTAGGACTGATATAATCACTACCCCCAGTGCTAAAAGAGCAAGAAGTTGAATTCCACACCGATTAACATCATCAAGGCGGTGGTGGTTGACGGAAAGAAACGCTTAATCGAGAGTGGGAAGACTCTCTTGGAGGAGTGTGCAGACGACGAGATACTGGGCGATATTGAGAGTCTTGATCCTGGCTATCATGACGGCATCGAGGGAGATGACGGCTTGTCTCGCGCCTCCGCCCAGTCCCCATTGAGTATGGACGGCATCGAAGAAGAGGTACGTAGACAGCACCACTTTTTTTAAGAGTCTTAAAGGGGTTGGAACTAACCGATGACGTGTGGGTAATTTGATACGGGTGCAGGCCGAGCTATAACGGCAGACCAAAGCTGGTAGGAAGCCTAAAACCTGGTCGGAACCATACTTTTACGTATGGAAACAGGAGCATTTCTCATAGCTCACTAAAAGGATCAATAAAACTTCACGTTTTGAGCCCTAACAGAAGGTTGAGTGCATTAACATTACGTAATATATCATTTGATAGAAAATGTAATAGAGTGCTTATTTTTTGGCCTAACAAGGATCTAGACATATTCAGTCAAATAAGATGAATTCCTATATTTTGTTGGAAATGACCAAAAACTGCGTTTTGCGGCAGTGACAATCGGCGAAGTGTATTACCTACCGAGTGTAAAACTGACTGAAAAGCGTATCTTTAACATCCAAATCGGTAAGCTAGACAAAGTATAAAAAGAATGGCATTTGAGGCTCGGTCACGTTGGAAAAGAACGCCTAATTAGGACCTAAACAGAAGGGGTACCGACTTTTAGACATTAAAACCAACAAATACCTAGTTGTCCGTGATGTAAAGTTTAGTCTAGCGGGGTCTGAAGCGTTGATCACTCGGGTTTGCCCTATACAAGACTGTATGACCAACCTAGAAGAAGAAAAGATCATTAAAGGCCTAGGTAAAAGAACTAGATCTGATCTAGAAGTTGAAGTTCAAGTGACAGATGCTGAAGCCATTATTTCAGATCGTGTCACTCGACCACTGAGATCATCATTAATGAGAAGAGCGAAACAGAGTCAGTAGTGACATCCGTCGATTAAAAAGACAACAGACGCGTAACGTTCCACTTGGTGATTATGTCACACAGCTAAAATCTGTGTCGATTACTGCAACAACCAGAATACCTATACCTAAATCGAATAAGGTGGCCCGTAAGGGGCCGCTTTTCTTAACAGTGGAATTGTGCAATAAAGACTAAGTACTAGCCGATCGCCACCCGCTTTGCGGGTGGATAAGCATGCTGAGTTGGAACCCGTGGGGCTTACTGTTCCTGTAACGGGGTTACACGGGTTTACACCTGGTGTGTTCCACACATGGATACACTTTGGGTAAGGTACATATTTGATGTACGGACACTCGAGGGAGTGCGTGTAGCTGAGAGCCACACGTTATGCATTTGAAGTAGGATTTCACTTGGTTTTACTATGTTAGATAGTTAACCACATATATTTACCCCCTAGGCGGCTAGCCGGAATAAAAGATAAATGAACAGTTTGGATTTGGAACACTAAGAGTAAAGTTCTTTTATTAAGGTCGTAGTTAGTAGGTGCCTTTGGTAATAAAGGTCTATTAACCCTTAATAAGGTGAGTGTTAATCCTTAACTCGTTGAGTTAACCGTCTCCCTCTGACGCTAAGCTACGGCAGCCCCGCTGCACTTGGTAGCACTTGTAGTCAATCCTGCGACTGAGTCTTTGCCTGATCCCTCTGAGAGGATGGAACACGCTGTGTTCGCGAGCTTGCCGCCAGGCCAACAAGAGACGCTTAAAAAGCTTATGTCTCTGTTGGGCCCCGAGGGCATTGCTCATCTTGCTTCGCAAGGGCCAGAGGCGGTGTCCGCCAGACTGGAGGCTTTTGCAAGCTACGAGAAGGCGCTCTTAGAGCATGTACAAGAGCGCGTGAGCGCAACGGCGTCCACCGCCGCGTCGTCGACGCACGAGTGGTCTAATAGACCGAAACCGCTCATGTTGAGCGTGAAGACCTTCGAGGGGAAGGAAGGAGAGAACCTCCTTCTCTGGACCCGACAGGTCGAGATGGCCACGGGATCGGCCCTGCTCCAGACTGAGCAACAGCGCGCAACGCTGGCGTTCTCGAAGCTCGGTGGCTGAGCTCAAGAATGGGCACTAACGTGCGGCACGTCTGTGGACGCTGCTTTCCTGACTTGGGATCAGCTGAAACAGCAACTAGTGCGCGTATTCGCGCCGCCTAACCAGGCGTACCGTATACGGTCAAAGTTCCTTGCTACCCGCCAGGGTAAAAAGGAGTTGATGGACTATGTCCAAGGGTTGAGAACTCTGATCGCCGGTATGGCGTCGAGCCCTCTCCCCGAGGCGGTCGCAGTGACCGTGTTTATGGAGGGCCTGCGCACGGGCGCCCGAACGGAAGTTTTCCGTGTTCACCCTGCCTCATTCGAGGAGGCCGTGAACGTGGCATTGAATGCCGACTATAACTTCCAGTCTGCGAGACATGGTTCGAGCGCTGGTGGCGCGAGCTCTTCGAGCGGTCCTGAACCGATGGACCTCAGCCACGCTGAAGCCGAGGCTGACCTCTATGCTGCTGAGCAGCGCTACAGCATCCGTCGATGCTATACGTGCGGGAGCACCCGCCACTTGAGGCCTAGTTGCCCGTTGCGCAACAAGGCCCAGGCTCCATCGAGCCGAAGCACCGCTTCGAACCCTCAACCAGGGTCGTCGCGGGGAAACGACGGAACCCAGTAGGCGCGGGGCGCCCTACTGGGGAGGAACTGAGTTCTGTTGGGCCTCTGGGAGGCAGGAGAGAACGGGACTCAGCCCCGCAGAGAGCTAAGCTCTCTAACTCACGTAGTGAGTGCAAGCCCGGCTTGTTAGTCGTTCAAGCGAACGTGAAGGGCTTCGACAAGCCGTGGAGAGTCTTGATCAACTCGGGAGCGTCCGGCAACTATGTCCGGCGCTCCGCTGCTGACGGTTTTAAACCGTATGTGGAGGCTCTGAAGGAGCCTCGAAGAGATAAGATCTCTGTCCGTCTTGCGACGGGGACACTAGTGACAGTGTCGAAGGTCTCTATTGACCTGAACGTGAAGTTCTTAGACTGCGATAGCGTGGAACGCTGCTTGGTCTTAGACCTGGATGAGAGGTATGACCTCATCCTTGGCATGGCGTGGCTCGAGAGCCACGAGCCATGGATTGACTGGAAGTCGAAGACGTTGGGCGCTACGCGCCCGTCTCCTGGTGGAGCATTGGCGAGTCATGAACCCACCTCTGCTCGGAGACAGAAGCGCTATTGGCGCGAGCACGAGACCGAATCGGTCATAGTGTTGGACATTGGTATGTCAGAGTTAGTGAGCAACGAAGTTGCTGTTTGCCGTGAGTGTGACTCACAGGGCGTGCGCGGGGTGGCGCGTTATCCGCCGAGCGGTGTTTGTAGGGTCGCTGACCCGCCGCTGTGTCCTAAGGACAATTGTGGAACGGCACGTACTCCGTTGAGCGGTGCTCGTAGGGTCGCTGACCCGCCGCTGAGTGTCTCGAATGACACTGTTCCCTCTCCGAGGAGCCATAGTGCGTTGGCACCTAGGCAGCGCGACGGTGATGTCGTCCTGCAGCCCTCATCCGGCCGTGCTCGGGCGAGGAGGGAGAGGAGGAAGAGACGCAGAGCGTCTGTGACGTCTATGACATCGGACGAGGTGTCCAGCGTGTTGAGCGGTGAGGCTCCACGCGACTGCAGTGAGCAGTTGTACACACTCGTGAATGGAGTGACAGGGGATGTCGACGGAGACATACGTCTCGAGCGACTCCCGTCGGTTGATGCTCTGTTAGAGCTGGACGAGATGTCCGTCGCCGAGTTTGGCGAGGCCTTAAAGGCCGGCGAGCTTGCCGAGGTGGTCATGATACGACCCGAGGAGGAGTTGAACTCCTCGTCCGTCGTGGACGAAGCTGTCCTTGAGGACACGAAGCGAGCGCTGAGCGCTAGGAGTGGATCTTCGATCCTCAAGGATCCCTCGGATCCGTTTTATCCTTTGATCAAGGAATACCACGATGTGGTGTCGAAGGACCCGCCGTCAGGGTTGCCTCCGGATCGAGGCGTACGTCATGAGATTGACTTGGTTCCTGGAACCAAATACTGCGTAACACGGCAGTGGCCCTTACCAAGGGAGCAATGTGACGTCATCGACGCGTTCTTCCGTGCAAAGCACGAGGCCGGCTTGGTGCGTGAGAGCAAGTCTCCGCACTCGACACCCACGTTCTGTGTCAGAAAGCCTAATGGCAAGTGGCGCATAGTGCATGCTTTTAATAAGCTGAATGCAGCCACCATTCCGGCGCAGACGCCGATTCCTCGAAAGGATGTTCTGCAGAACAACATGGTGGGATGTACGTTGTACAGTGCACTCGACTTGGTCGACGGGTATTATCAGTTGCTCATGAGAGCTAGCGATATACCCCTCACGGCTGTGAGTACTCCGAGCGGTATGCTCTGGGAGTGGTTGGTGATGCCCCAAGGGCTGTCGAACGCGCCTGCGACGTTCAATCGTCTAGTTGCGCAGTTGTTCAGGCCCCATCGGGCGTACGCTCAGACGTACTTTGACGACATCTTCGTCCATAGTCGTGCGGAGCACGGGAGGTCTGATGTGGAGAACCACCTTGACCATTTGCGAGCGGTGCTCGAGTGCATGCGCTCGAATAAGTTGTATGCCAACTTGGATAAATGCGTCTTTGGCGCGGAGGAAATTCCTTTCCTCGGGTGCTTCATTGGGAAGCGAGGCCTTAGGGCAGATCCTGCCAAGGTTAAGGCCATTGTGGACTGGCCGGTTCCATCGAACCAGAAGGACTTGCGTAAGTGGCTTGGCTTGGCCAACTACTTGCACAAGTATAGCGCAAACTACGCTGATATGGCTCGGCCATTGTCCAATCTCCTTAAGAAGGATGCACCTTGGTGCTGGGACGTCGTCCTCGACGAAGCCTTCAAGGCTGTTAAGGAGAGTCTCCTTCAGGCGCCTATCTTGGCGCTTCCGGACCGGGATCGTCCGTTTAGCGTCGTCTGCGACGCCTCCGATTTTGCAATCGGTTGTGCTTTATTACAAGCAGACGCCGAAGGGCGTGAACGCGTTATCGCGTTTGAATCTCGCCAGCTTAAAGCTGCTGAGAAGAACTATCCAGTTCATGACAAAGAGCTACTTGCAATGAAGTATGCTCTAGTCAAATTTAGAGTACATTTACTCGGCTCTAAGCCCTTTGTGATCTATACAGATCATGCGTCTCTACGCACTGCGACTCAGCCGCCTTACCTCTCACAGAGAATGGCAAGATGGCTCTCATTCTTTGCCGAATACAACTTCGAGGTGAAGTATAAACCGGACCGGCTTAACATCGTAGCCGATGCTCTATCGCGCAGGCCGGACTACGAGCTGACTCATGTCACTACTGTGACGTCGTCGGTCCCCGACCTTATACGCAGGGCATACGCCCAAGACAGTGTAGCTTTGCTACGTGCTCTTGGGAGCGAAGAGTTTAAAGACTCTGACAAGGAATTGTCACCGCGCTTACGCGCGAGGCTGCAGCGTTATACGCTTGATCATGGCCTGCTGTACTACAGCACTGACCCTGAGGACACTCCTCGAGTGGTTGTCCCTCATGATGAGGATCTTAAGTATTGCATCCTCTATGAGGTGCATGATACGCCTGTCGGTGGACATCTTGGTCGTGAAAAGACCTATGGCTCGGTGAGCAAGATGTACTGGTGACCCAAGATGTACAAGTGGGCAAGCACCTATGTGCGTACATGCGAGACATGTCAACGGACCAAGTCCGCGCCACATGCGGCTGCGCCGTTTGGCGAGTTTGCGAGTCCCTTCGGGATGTTGGCAGTCCATCAGTATGGACTTTGTGTTTGGCCTTCCTAAGGATAAGGCGGGCAACACGGGCGTCGTGGTCTTTGTTGACCGACTGAGCAAGATGGCTCATCTTTCGGCTGTGCCGGACATCGTTGACGGTAGAGACGCTCGCTTTGCAGCGCAGTTCTGGACGTCCTTGTTCAGGGTGCTCGGCACCAAGTTGGACATGTCCACGGCGGATCATGCGCAGACCGATGATCAAACTGAATGTGTGAATTGTGTTGTGGAGGATATATTTTCGAAGCGTCTGCGCTGAAGCGCCTCGACGCTGGAGCGAGATGCTCCCCCTCGTTGAGTTCGCTATGAACAATGCGGTGCATGCCTCGACAGGCTTCACCCCGTTCTATGTGAACGGTTTGGTCGACCATCGCATCCCTCTAACGCCGCCACGGTGTGGCTCTGGGCTTGACGGGGGAGGGCTAGCCGATCGGCTTGCTGATGTCAGCCCAGTTGCGGTTCGCAAGCAAGTCGATGACTTTGTCTCTTTGAGACTGAGCGTCATGCGCCAGGTGCGCGACGCGATGGCTGAAAGCCAGGATCTCCAAAAGGAGTATGCAGATGCCAAAGGCAGAAGCAACATGGAACGGTTTGAGATCGGGGATCTTGTTTTATTAAACGCTAAAAACCTACCTACACATGCAGTGTCTGCGGACTTTAAGACCAAGTTGAGACCTAGGTTCATCGGACCGTTTAAGGTCGTGGCCAAGAAGGGCCTAGCGTACACGCTCAATCTTCCAAAGAAGATGCGTACGCACCCGGTGTTTTATGTGGGCTTGCTTAAGCCATACCGGGACCCCGCTCGGGTGAGCTCTGAGGCGCTAGCGCCGGGTCGGACAAGGGCTGCGAAGCAGCGAGAGGCTGTGAGGCAGCAAGAGGCTGCGAGACAGCAGGGCGCTGAGGACCAGCACCAGGGTCCGAGTGCACGGGATACTGAGGGGCAGCAGGAAGCTGCAGCGCAGCAGGGTGCGGAGGCGCAGGAGGATGCAACGCAGCGGGCGGTTGAGCCATCGGAGGTGGCATCGCCACGGGACGAGAGCCGTACGGCTGCCTCCGAACCAAGAGGTCGAGCTGACCCTGCAGCTGAGCAACCTGACGCTTAAGGTCTACGACCCGCTGCTGCATCGCCCGAGGCGACTCAAGCCAGTCAAGGCGACGCTCGATCTCCTCGAGGCCATTCGCTACGCGATGTGACGAGCGGTCAACGTCGGCGACGTAGTCGTTCACCGAACGGACACGAGTCTGCAAGTGGAGCAGCTCGTCCCTACTCGCAGCGCGAGAGTCCATCGGCCGCTCGGCCTCCTCCGGCTCTGCTCGATGAGCATGGTGATCTCCACTATCACGTGGAGCGCCTGGTGGCGCGGCGCAGGCGCCAGGATCAAAACCAGTATCTGGTAAAATGGCGAGGTTACCCTCATTCCCAGAACTCATGGGAGTTTGAGGTGCCATTGCGGCAGGATTGCCCTGACGTCGTTGACGCTTATGATCAGCGTCACCCAGTGACGGACCGCCTGCAGGGCGTGCGACGGAGTCGCCGGGCGCCCCGCGCTTCCCACCACTAGAGTGGGGTGATGACAGGTCAATAGCCGAGTTCAGGATTTGACCAGTGGCCGTAACAGCCGATCCATGGCTATGGGTAGGGCTGCTCACAGCGAGAGCAGGAGGCCGGGGTGACTCGTAGCGTGAAGGGCGATGTCCCGGTGCACGTTGTCTGGTATGACGCTTCGCGAAGTCGAAGCGCCGCTCTAAGCGGATATCTGTTTCGGAGAAACTAGCTCGGAGAGCATCGTAGGAGTGGAGCTGTCGGGATAGCTCCACCCAGTTTTGAAACTGCGCTTCATAAGCGGCCGTAGTTTCCCTCTCTGAGAGGACCACCGGCACAGTACGCATGGCCGGCACGGCCTCACCGTTGAGCTGCTGACGCAGGCGCTCACGGTACTCCGAACGAGTTGTGACTTGCGGAGTCAAGAAGCGCTCACGGAGCGATTGTCGTTGGCCGACTTCATCAGTCGTCTCGGGCGCGGGCCCACACGTATACGTGTCCAGGAGCTGCGAAGCAGCGCGTCGAACGACATCTGCAGGAGAGAGACGGTCATAACCGTAGTCGCGACGCGACGTGCCCACAATGGGGCGGGCTACAGGTCTGTTAGACCGTGCGCGAGATGCAGCCTCAAGCTGCCGGCTTTGAGCCCCGTCCAGGTCGTTGGAGACCGCACCTGGCTCAGGGAGCTCGTCCTCGTACCTCGAGGAGAGAGGAGGCTCATTGCGCAGGGCGTTTGCGGAACCATCACGGTTCGGGAACGGATTAGGCGTGTGCAGCTCGCGAGAGCGCATCGCCGGGCTTGAAGGCCTCTGAGAGGCAGCCTCTTGACGTGTTGGAGGCACCTCGTCATCGTCTGGGACGATCTCGCCCTGCTCAAGCTCTTCGAGCCAGGCATTCTGACGCGTATGCGGCGTAGATGGCTCGGGAGAGCTAGGAGCTTCGCTCTCACCTGGATGTTGGCTCGCGGAGCCGGAGCCATGACGACGTCGGTACTCATCGTGGTACTGTCGTACACTGAATCGCTGCGGAGCAGCTTCCCTGTCGGGCCTGTGGCCTGTGGCCTTTGGCGATTGCGGGCTTTCGCGCCCCGACATGCGGCCACTAGAGGATGGCGAAGAAAGGTCGGACGACCGTGGCGTGAGGTTTAGCATTTTCAATGCAGTTTCGATAATGGGCTCTGGGAGCCGAAGTTCTTTGAACTTGTGATGAGGTAAAGTGACCTCTAACGTCTTGAGAAAACAAGACCTCACTGAGAAAGTGTCGTGGACACGGGTGTCCACATCTTGGTGGGGGGTGGTGTAACGGGGTTAGATTGCACCATTGTCGATCCAGATTCTCGATCACGATAATGTCCCGAAATGATTGCACCATATCGATCCACTTTCTCGAACGAGATAATGTATCGAAATGATGGAACCCTTGTCGATCCATTTCTGGATCGCCAGCCGTGTACCTGAATGATTGCGCCATATCGATCCACTTGGATGGTGGTACCTGATTCGACTCAGCATCAGATCTGAATAGATCTGGATAGTCCCACTCAGGTTCCGTCTAATCACTCCACATCCTTCTCGATCATGTCTCCCTCGATCAATCGCTGACGACAGGCCCTGTCGCTTCACCACACAGGTGCTCATGATACTCGACCATCACCTTGAGTCTCGACCGCGCCGTCACTCTCGACAGCGCCACACACAACTGTCCATGGGAAAGCAAGTGCTTGATAGATACAATCCAAGATTTTGCACCGTTTGACCTTGGGCCTTGTTGATCGTCATGGCAAACGCTGGTTGTACTGGAAACTGCTTATGGCGTAGGCGGAAAGGGAACCCACGCGTGTCCCCGTCACTGAGGAACAAAACATCCTGGTCATGGCGCTCACCTCGCGTGGATCACATGTGGCTTCAGCTCAACAACACGAAGGCGCATTCCGGCGCACAGTCCTAGGTTGGGGTTCAAGTTCCGCATCATCATGATCGGCACACCCTTCTTCAAAGTGAACCTATGTGGTGGGATACCGTTCATGTTCAACTGAATGCAGGAGCTCTGGCTCGAAGTAGTCCGCGTCGCCGTCGTTATCCACAGAATCATTGGACAGGTACTCTTGGGCCTCTCCTTCCAGCTTCTGCGAGACAGCCTCGTTGATGCGATGGACCATTATGTTCGTCGTCGTCAAAATCGTGCGGCTGGCAAAGTACTCGTCTGTAGCGGCCTCTGGGTTGTTGATGTATGCATACATGTCTTCAATGATACGCCGTAAGCCCTTGGGAGTGGCGCCAGGCCGTATCGCTTCGTCTTCGTCCGGTTCCTCATCTGGCCCGTTCTGAATCAACATGTCGTACGGAATCTTCATGAAGTCTGCCCCCAACTCAGGGTTGACTTCGTGTCTCCCTTCACTCACTTGAAGAAGGAAGTCGGAGAAGACCGTAAGTTTCCCTGCCACGGTTTCGTTCGTAGCAGACCATACTCGCATATTCTCAGTGAAATGAACTTGTTCGAACTTATTCCAAAACTCTGAAGACATAAGACACGCGTTGATAGTGTCAGCAGGCGTTCTCTTGTACGACCACCGTCTGAAATCACCCGAAAGCACACATTTCCTCCAAAATGTTCATCGTTATCCAGGATATCACGTAACGAACGGTCCACAGCCTCGAATGCGTGGCGATAGGTCGTTGGCGCTTCGTCCCAGATGATCAAGCTCGCTATCTTGATAAGCTCCTTCAAAGGGGAGCGTTTGTTGATTGAACGGTTGACTCCGCGTTTACCTTCAGCGGGTTCCGGAAGGTAGAATGCGCAGTCCGGCCTCCCATTTACAGAAGCGCCACAATTCCGCTGGACGCTACTACAATGGCAATTTTCCCAGATAAGCGCACTTTAGCCAGGATATGTTTGAGCAAGGTTGATTTCCCTGTACCTCCAGGTCTGTCCACAAATAACAACTTGTTGCCATCCGAAGGTCCATCGACGGCTGCCGTGACTTTTGCGTTAATGGCTTGTTGGCCATCATTGAGTTCGTTTTCATGCTCCATAATGTCCTGGAGCATGGGGTAGTCATAAGCAACGCTTTCGCGTTCAATGAGACTGTTACCGGCCTGTTGTGCTTCCCGAAGAAGTAGATCTGGGAACTGGTGAAGTTGCGGCAGATCAAACTCAGATACCGCTTTCCCGCTCACTTAAAGCAACTCGTTCAGACTCACGAGTGTGTTACCAAGTTGGCCTTCCATCGCACGGAATCGGTGGCTGAAGTCCTCGGACAGTGCTTCGTAGAACTGATTCCATAGCTGACGCAGTACTTTGGGATATCCTGGTACACAATTGTCTTGGCTACCTGGTCCTCGGGGGCTTCGCTCGCGAAAATCTCGAAGAAGGCGGTAAGCTTCGTGCGTTCATTACGGTCAATGTCGTTTTCCGGGCCGTCTGTCTCCCGGAAAATCGCTATCTACTCGCCTTCGAGGTGCACGGTTAGCAGAAAGACCGCATGGGCATTTCCCTGAACGCTGTGCTCGGGGAGACGCATGCACGCCTCAACTGAAGAGATGTACCGCGCGGCTAAGAATAGAATGATCTCGTTGGGCTCCCGTCTGTTAATAGTAACATCGCCTGACATCGCCTCCACTGTAATCACTGCCCTGTCGGATCCCTTGTAGACGTACTTGTACAAGTACTTCACCACCGAGAGCGCCGTACGTATTTCAATGTTGATGTGGCTATTGTACTTCTGCGAAAAATAGGGGTTGTACGGCACCACCCATTGTTTCACAGTTACGTTGCCGTACTATTTCCCTTTGAAGATAAGCACTCCTTTCGGTCGACGTCTGCGTCTGTATTGCGAGAATCCGTCATCATTGACCCGCGTCGTGTCCGCCAACGGTTTCGGGAAGCCCTTTGTACACTTGCCGTCCTTCATACATACACATGATGGGTTTGATACACCGCAAGGGCCATGCATCATGGACGTCATGACAGTTTCAAAAAGACCCGGGTAAGTCTCAGGATCCGGTATTTCCGCCGACACAATTTTGTCAATAATCGGTCTCGTGCGGGGTTTGTACTTGTCAACCAAAATGACTAAGATGTGGGCATGCGGAAGACCACGTTTCTGAAACTCGACAACGTAAATCCGTGCTGCTACCTTTTCACGTACGCCCTCGTCCAAGTCTTTTAAATGAGCAGCGAGCTTCTGCTGCCACATCCTCGCGACTATGTCTTTGCGATCTTGACAATTCTGGTTTGGATCAGTAATCTTCTCCTTGATCCTTCCCACGTAGGATTACAAGTCATTGTATCGAAGATGTCGGGCTTGCCGTATTCCCTAACGATAGCCATGGCGTCTTGGTACGATTGGTACATCTGGCGCGGACTGCCGGAGTGTGAAAACGGCAAGATAACCTTCTTTCCAACCTGACTAAGGAAGTGTTTGTTCCTGGCTCGATCTGGGTGAACCAGCTCTCCTGTGGCACGATTATATTCCGCACAGGAGTCCTTCGCCATCGCCCAAGATGGACCTGGCTTCTTCCATAGCCTCATGTAGATACGCATCGTGTATGCCATTGTATTGGTAAGCACAAATATTCTTCTGATGAGTTGCAATCCAGCGAAGTTCTTCTTGTTCGCACTTGGCTCTCAGGTCCACACAGTACTGCTGAAAGAGACGTCCTCCTTGATGGAGGGCTGCTTGGTCATCGTCCTTTTGGAATAACCGATACGCCACGTGCGCAAGCAACGCCATCGCTCGTTTATTTCTGCGCACTACATCGCCGTCGTATGTATCCGTGTATGTCCACCCCAGTTCTCCATATGGAAGAAGTAACGGATATCGTAGATAGCACGCGTCTCGTACAGACGCATGAGCTTCTGTCCTTTGTGTACACCAAGAGGTCTCGAGGTTGCTGTCTTCAATCATCGTGGTCGCCACTTCAGAAACCGTCGGGAGATTTTCCGTTCCAGGTCTAGACGGGTTGTTTTCAGGCGGAATACCAAGTCGATCGGTTGCTGCATATCGTTTTGGCGCACCCTCTCGCCAAACGTGGGGAACTGCTGGGCGAACGGGTTGTGCCTTTCCATCATCTGTTCAATGTCTAACAGAGCCACGGGATCCATATCAGCGAATAGTCCTCTACGTCTCTCTGCGCGGCGCTGCATATCTGGATCAAAGATATAGATCTGCGCAAACTTGGGCTCCGTCCTCTGGCCAGTGTGACGGTCAATGTATTGGAGCAACGAACCCAGGTAGTGGCCCATAGCGCCTTGGACCCGGTAGGTGTACACGCCACGGTCTCCCGCCTCACTCTGGTCCTGATTAACTTGCTGATATCTTCCTGTTGACGGACTTGATGCACCGATAGACGTAAACGCAAATGCCTGGTTGTACGCCCGTACGTGCTTTCGAAACTCAGGGTCTCCATAAAGCTGAAGAAGTTTTGCTGGCGCAGGGGCCAGAGGTGGTAGTTTGACTTTCCCCTCGAGACAACAGCTCACCTTGCTTTCACCAGGCCACTTCCATGCGTTGCAGTGCGTGACCATTGACGGGCGGAAGTCTTCGTGGTTCGCAAGTGCGTCGCGGTGACGGGTGGTCCGGCGGCTTTCACGAACACGCTCGCGCTCCTCTTCGCGTTCTTCCTCCGTTTGTAGCGCCCTTCTAACTTGGTGTTGGTCTCGGTCGCGTTCACGTTGCGCCTCACGCCCTTTCTCTGTTTGTTGTTCCCGTGCAATTGCACGATGTTCTCGGTCAGTGTCACACTCCTCCTTGTGTTCATTCTCAGTCTGCTGGGAGCGACGAAGTGCTCGGGCTTCAGTGTCTCTTTCTCGTAAAGCCGCACGATCCGCCTCTGTTTGTTGGGATCGTCTAGCGACCTGCTGTTCACGTTCGCGCTCTCGGGTACCCTGAGTACGCAGGTCTGATGCCATAACCGATCCCGTTCGCGATCGGCTTCCACTTCTTCAGCTCTTCTTTGAGCCCTTCGTAGCCTCCGCTGTTCTGCATCCCTCTTCCGAGTGCGTTCGCGTTGGGAAGAGCTCATTTTAGGTAGTCGAGATTGGGCTCTCTTTTCATCACTCATCCTCACTGCAGCAGCACTGGAGGCGTTCATAGTTAGAGCTGCAGTCAAGCCGACAACAGTTGCCATCAGTACTGGCGGTACTCCAGAAGTTACGGTGGGCCAATCGCCAACCGAAACGTTATTCACCTGCTGACGTAAAGAGGTCGAGTTCTTCGAGGCCGCGCCTTAAATCGATTCTGCGCCTGACGTCTTCGATTCATTCAGCGGCGTTTAGCCGTAGGCGAATCATCTCCCACTGGTGTAGCGTTGACGCGCTCCGCCTTGTCTAAACGCTGCTGTAGTTGTCCTCAACGATCATCTCTGTACAATAGATGGTTAGCAAGCACCCACAAAAGCAATATACATGCATGTATCGTACCTGTCCCGCTTCGTGCCAACCCTAACGGGGGCCATCGTCTTCCCTCGCACAAACATCACAAAGGAAGCAGCGTTAGACAACGGTTTACCACTGACTAATTATATTGGTTCTATCTTCTATAAACGTCTTGTACATGGTAAATTGGAACATGCAGCGCATGCCGTTTGCCTCTGACACGGTAAGCAGCATGGAATGTCTCCATCTCATGTGCCGGTCTGACACACACCCGCTAGCCCAAGGCTGAGGTGGGTGGCCCGGCCAAGCCGGCTATTATCGCCACATGGGTCCACCCCAGGACCCCGGATTGGTATGAGGCTTCCCATGCCGCTGGCGGGCGAACATAGGCGTATCAGGGTCGGGGCTCCGAAGAGCAATATAGAGGCAGAACTGAGATATAAACGATGGCGGGGGGCAGCTGCAACCTTTCCTATCCCAAAAATGGAAAGGTAACAAATTTGGGCGCAAAAGCTACAGTACCCAAATTAAAATTTTCACCAAAGTACCCGTAGGGTTGGCTTATTTGCTTAAATGGGTAATATTGTAGATTCGGGGTGGACTGCCTGGCGTCTGTGCACTCGAGAGGGGTCTCGATCAGAATGGTTGTGCCGTGGCACCCACTGCAACCCTCTCTCAAGCTCCGCAGAGGACCTGTCAAAGTCTCCTGCAGGCTCCAGTCCGCCCATAATTTTGTACACACCAAATCCTCGGCTGCCTGTGTGGTACCAGTTATCCTCACACAGCGGAACACCCGAAACCGTACTAAAGTTTAAATATATGTATTATATTTAAATGTATACTTACAATGTGTTCCTCGGCTGGCTGCGCCGCTCGATCACTCCTTTCCTTGCTAGCTGTCGCGCAATTCGCGTCATGAGCTCTGTCGTTGCCGACGCCTTTTGGTTTTGTGAATGAAAAAATTCTAGGATTTAAATTGACCAATAGGGATGTCGCAGAGAAGCGTGACAGTTAGTGGACTATATTTTGTAATTTATTGATTACTGAGAGAATTCTAGAAGTGATATGTTAGTACAATTCCATGCAAAAGAATGGTGTAGCCAAGGCAACTATGCAGGTTTACGCGCTAAACCGTTGACGGACCGACGTTCAGACAGACAGACACAGGACTGTACTACGCGGTTTAGATGATGCCCTTATAAGCAACAAAACATGAGCGTTGGTGCCACTAGGTTGTCATTGGCTATTTGGTGTCAAATACAAAGCCGACGATTCAGTTGACCGTTTAAGGCACGGTTAGTTGTACAAGGAAATACCCAATTGTACGGTATTGACTATAAAGAGGTGTTTGCACCTGTAGCGAGATACGAATCTTTGCGTTTATTACTAGCAATAGCTACAGTGCTAGGGTTGCATCTACACCAAATGGATGTATCTACAGCGTTTATGAATGGTTTTAAGTGAAGACATTTATATAAGGCAACCATTGGGGTTCCGCCAAGGAACTGAGAACTTAGTTTGCAAGCTAAATAAAAGCCTATATGGACTAAAACAAGCTCCCAGATATTGGTATAAAGTTTTGAATGACTTCTTAAAGACGTTAGGTTAGTTTAGATGCAAGGAGGAGCATTGCTTGTATCAAAAAAGGTGGGAAGTTAACGGAGTTAAGCATGTCATAATAGTGTGTGAAGCTGTGGATGACCTGACAATTGCAGGCTCGCATCTAAGTTCAACAGATGAGCTTAAAGCCAAACTGTCTGACAAGTTTAGTATGAGTGACTTGGACGAATTGCACTACCTGCTTAAAATGGAGATTAAAAGAGACCTAGCAAATAAGATGCTACGCATATCTCAGCAGAAGTACTTTAACGACCTCCTAGAAAAGTTTGAGATAATCTGCGCCCACACCACAAGCTCAAAGTGTGATTTTAGAAAAGGAATATGTGGTGAAGTGCTTTCCATGAAAGACGCAGTTGCCGCATGTGCCTTGTGGCCGAACGACAGCCTCTGGATGAAATCCGACCTGAGCCGGTTGCCGTACGAAGAATCCGATCTGAGTCAGTTGCCGTGGGTGGATACCATAAGGTTGAAGGTGGCCGATGGACGCGGAACGGGACGGGGCCGAAATGGGTGACACCAAATCTCGATGAAGATCCAAGATCCCGACGAAGATCCCAGATCCAAGATCCCAACGAAGATCCGAGATCTCAGGTCCCGATGAAGATCCTAGATCCAAGACCCGATATCCAAGATCCAAGACCCGAGATTCAAAATCCTAGATCCAAGATCCAAGATCCAAGACCCGAGATCTAAGATCCTTGTAGAGATCCAAGATCCAGGGCCTCCAGGATCCCCATGAAGATGGAGAACCAGCTGAAGGTTAAGATCTGGGACCCCAAAGACCCCCATGAAGATCCCGATCCTGTGAAGATTCGGGATCCCCACAAAGGTCCAGGCCACCAAGATCCAAGATATAAGTAAGGAGAAAAAAAGTAATGACCATCGGTGTAATAGGTGCAGATGTTACATAGGGTGAGGATCCGGATGATAAGTCTTAGGTTGGGATCGGTATAATTGTAAATCAGACTCGAATTTTCCTTGATCTACGCAAGTGCCTTAGCTACACCAGGAAATGGGAACGCATATTGGCCCTCAAAGGTGTTAGGAAGCTAAGTGTAGTTGATCTAGATGTAAGGTATAAGACTGGATAATATATTGGCAAGCTTAGCCTACACTAGTGATCTACCGTAAGTGCATATCGGATCTAAGGGACTTTATTGCTTGACCCGAAGATCTAACGACTCTCAAGGCCCCGCTATCGGACGCGGCAAGCAACGGAAAGGACAAGGAGCACCCCGCCACTAGGCAAACCTACCAGCCCGGATCCAGGTCCGGCTGCTAGATCTGAGCTCGATCAAGTCGCTCTAGATCTAGATCTACTACCCGGTGGTAGAGTGAAGACTCCCACGCTACCCCACGACCCCATGTCTCGCTAAGACATTCACTCTTCGAAGTAACCTGGAAGAGCAGGTCCCGTCCATCGACGGGTACACAAGGTGAACACACTCAGCACAGGATCACGGATCATCGGAGCACCCCCCCGTAAGTCGGTGTCTGGGCGCAAGTTGTAACGGGGTTACACGGGTTTACACCTGGTGTGTTCCACACATGGATACACTTTGTGTAAGGTACATAATTGATGTACGAACACTCGAGGGAGTGTGTGTGGCTGAGAGCCACACGTTATGCATTTGAAGTAGGATTTCACTTGGTTTTACTATGTTAGATAGTTAACCATATACATTTACCCCCTAGGCGGCTAGCCGCAATAAAAGATAAATAAACAGTTTGGATTTAGAACACAAAGTGAAAAGTCCTTTTATTAAGGTCGTAGTTAGTAGGTGCCTTCGGATCTTAAGGCCTATTAACCCTTAATAAGGTGTGTGTTAATCCTTAACTCGTTGAGTTAACCGTCTTCCTCTGACGCTAAGCTACGGCAGCCCCGCTGCACTTGGTAGCACTTGTAGTCAATCCTGCGACTGAGTCTTTTGACTGATCCCTCTGAGAGGATGGAACACGCTGTGTTCGCGAGCTTGCCGCCAGGCCAACAAGAGACGCTTAAAAAGCTTATGTCTCTGTTGGGCCCCGAGGGCATTGCTCATCTTGCTTCGCAAGGGCCAGAGGCGGTGTCCGCCAGACTGGAGGCTTTTGCAAGCTACGAGAAGGCGCTCTTAGAGCATGTACAAGAGCGCGTGAGCGCAACGGCGTCCGCCGCATCGTCCGCGGCCGCGTCGTCGACGCACGAGTGGTCTAATAGACCGAAACCGCTCATGTTGAGCGTGAAGACCTTCGAGGGGAAGGAAGGAGAGAACCTCCTTCTCTGGACCCGACAGGTCGAGATGGCCACGGGATCGGCCCTGCTCCAGACTGAGCAACAGCGCGCAACGCTGGCGATCTCGAAGCTCGGTGGCCGAGCTCAAGAATGGGCACTAACGTGCGGCACGTCTGTGGACGCTGCTTTCCTGACTTGGGATCAGCTGAAACAGCAACTAGTGCGCGTATTCGCGCCGCCTAACCAGGCGTACCGTATACGGTCAAAGTTCCTTGCTACCCGCCAGGGTAAAAAGGAGTTGATGGACTATGTCCAAGGGTTGAGAACTCTGATCGCCGGTATGGCGTCGAGCCCTCTCCCCGAGGCGGTCGCAGTGACCGTGTTTATGGAGGGCCTGCGCACGGGCGCTGCCCGAACGGAAGTTTTCCGTGTTCACCCTGCCTCATTCGAGGAGGCCGTGAACGTGGCATTGAATGCCGACTATAACTTCCAGTCTGCGAGACATGGTCCGAGCGCTGGTAGCGCGCGCTCTTCGAGCGGTCCTGAACCGATGGACCTCAGCCACGCTGAAGACGAGGCTGACCTCTATGCTGCTGAGCAGCGCTACAGCATCCGTCGATGCTATACGTGCGGAAGCACCCGCCATTTGAGGCCTAGTTGCCCGTTGCGCAACAAGGCCCAGGCTCCATCGAGCCGAAGCGCCGCTTCGAACCCTCAAACAGGGTCGTCGCGGGGAAACGACGGAACCCAGTAGGCGCGGGGCGCCCTACTGGGGAGGAACTGAGTTCTGTTGGGCCTCTGGGAGGCAGGAGAGAACGGGACTCAGCCCCGCAGAGAGCTAAGCTCTCTTACTCACGTGGTGAGTGCAAGCCCGGCTTGCTAGTCGTTCAAGCGAGCGTGAAAGGCTTCGGCAAGCCGTGGAGAGTCTTGATCGACTCGGGGGCGTCCGGCAACTATGTCCGGCGCTCCACTGTTGACGGTTTTAAACCGTATGCGGAGGCGCTGAAGGAGCCTCGAAGAGATAAGATCTCTGTCCGTCTTGCGACGGGGACACTAGTGACAGTGTCGAAGGTCTCTATTGACCTTAACGTGAAGTTCTTAGACTTCGATAGCGTGGAACGCTGCTTGGTCTTAGACCTGGATGAGAGGTATGACCTCATCCTTGGTATGGCGTGGCTCGAGAGCCACGAGCCATGGATCGACTGGAAGTCGAAGACGTTGGGCGCTACGCGCCCGTCTCCTAGTGGAGCATTGGCGAGTCATGAACCCACCTCTGCTCGGAGACAGAAGCGCTATTGGCGCGAGCACGAGACCGAATCGGTCATGGTGCTGGACATTGGAATGTCAGAGTTAGTGAGCAACGAAGTTGCTGTTTGCCGTGAGTGTGACTCACAGGGCGTGCGCGGGGTGGCGCGTTATCCGCCGAGCGGTGTTTGTAGGGTCGCTGACCCGCCGCTGTGTCCTATGGACAAACGTGGAACGGCACGTAAACCGTTGAGCGGTACTTGTAGGGTCGCTGACCCGCCGCTGTGTCCTAAGGACAATTGTGGAACGGCACGTACTCCGTTGAGCGGTGCTCGTAGGGTCGCTGACCCGCCGCTGAGTGTCTCGAATGACACTGTTCCCTCTCCGAGGAGCCATAGTGCGTTGGCACCTAGGCAGCGCGACGGTGATGTCGCCCTGCAGCCCTCATCCGGCCGTGCTCGGGCGAGGAGGGAGAGGAGGAAGAGACGCAGAGCGTCTGTGACGTCTATGACGTCGGACGAGGTGTCCAGCGTGTTGAGCGGTGAGGCTCCACGCGACTGCAGTGAGCAGTTATACACACTCGTGAATGGAGTGACAGGGGATGTCGACGGAGACATAAGTCTCGAGCGACTCCCGTCGGTTGATGCTCTGTTAGAGCTGGACGAGATGTCCGTCGCCGAGTTTGGCGAGGCCTTAAAGGCCGGCGAGCTTGCCGAGGTGGTCATGATACGACCCGAGGAGGAGTTGAACTCCTCGTCCGTCGTGGACGAAGCTGTCCTTGAGGACACGAAGCGAGCGCTGAGCGCTAGGAGTGGATCTTCGATCCTTAAGGATCCCTCGGATCCGTTTTATCCTTTGATCAAGGAATACCACGATGTGGTGTCGAAGGACCCGCCGTCAGGGTTGCCTCCGGATCGAGGCGTACGTCATGAGATTGACTTGGTTCCTGGAACCAAATACTGCGTAACACGGCAGTGGCCCTTACCAAGGGAGCAATGTGACGTCATCGACGCGTTCTTCCGTGCTAAGCACGAAGCCGGCTTGGTGCGTGAGAGCAAGTCTCCGCACTCGACACCCACGTTCTGTGTCAGAAAGCCTAATGGCAAGTGGCGCATAGTGCATGCTTTTAATAAGCTGAATGCAGCCACCATTCCGGCGCAGACGCCGATTCCTCGAAAGGATGTTCTGCAGAACAACATGGTGGGATGTACGTTGTACAGTGCACTCGACTTGGTCGACGGGTATTATCAGTTGCTCATGAGAGCTAGCGATATACCCCTCACGGCTGTGAGTACCCCGAGCGGTATGCTCTGGGAGTGGTTGGTGATGCCCCAAGGGCTGTCGAACGCGCCTGCGACGTTCAATCGTCTAGTGACGCAGTTGTTTAGACCCCATCGGGCGTACGCTCAGACGTACTTCGACGACATCTTCGTCCATAGTCGTGCGGAGCACGGGAGGTCTGATGTGGAAAACCACCTTGACCATTTGCGAGCGGTGCTCGAGTGCATGCGCTCGAATAAGTTGTATGCCAACTTGGATAAATGCGTCTTTGGCGCGGAGGAGATTCCTTTCCTCGGATGCTTCATTGGGAAGCGAGGCCTTAGGGCAGATCCTGCCAAGGTTAAGGCCATTGTGGACTGGCCGGTTCCATCGAACCCGAAAGACTTGCGTAAGTGGCTTGGCTTAGCCAATTACTTGCACAAGTACAGCGAGAACTACGCTGATATGGCTCGGCCATTGTCCAATCTCCTTAAGAAGGATGCACCTTGGTGCTGGGATGTCGTTCACGACGAAGCCTTCAAGGCTGTTAAGGAGAGTCTCCTTCACGCGCCCATCTTGGCGCTTCCGGACCCGGATCGTCCGTTTAGCGTCGTCTGCGACGCCTCCGATTTTGCAATCGGTTGTGCTTTACTCCAAGCAGACGCCGAAGGGCGTGAACGCGTTATCGCGTTTGAATCTCGCCAGCATAAAGCTGCTGAGAAGAACTATCCAGTTCATGACAAAGAGCTACTTGCAATGAAGTATGCTCTAGTCAAATTTAGAGTACATTTACTCGGCTCTAAGCCCTTTGTGATCTATACAGATCATGCGTCTTCACGCACTGCGACTCAGTCGCCTCACCTCTCACAGAGAATGGCAAGATGGCTTTCATTCTTTGCCGAGTATAACTTCGAGGTGAAGTATAAGCCGGGACGGCTAAACGTAGTGGCCGATGCGCTATCGCGCAGACCGGACTACGAGCTAACTCATGTCACTACAGTGACGTCGTCGGCCCCAGACCTTATACGCAGGGCATACGCCCAAGACGGCACATGTGTAGCTCTGCTACGCGCTCTTGGGAGCGAAGAGTTTAAGGACTCTGACAAGGAATTGCCACCGCGCTTACGCGCGAGGCTGCAGCGTTATACGCTTGATCATGGCCTGCTGTACTACAGCACTGACCCTGAGGACACTCCTCGAGTGGTCGTCCCTCATGATGAGGATCTTAAGTATCGCATCCTCTATGAGGTGCATGATACGCCTGTCGGTGGACATCTTGGTCGTGAGAAGACCTATGGCTCGGTGAGCAAGATGTACTGGTGGCCCAAGATGTACAAGTGGGCAAGCACCTATGTGCGTACATGCGAGACATGTCAACGGACCAAGTCCGCGCCACATGCGGCTGCGCCGTTGGCGAGTTTACCAGTCCCTTCGGGATGTTGGCAGTCCATTAGTATGGACTTTGTGTTTGGCTTTCCCAAGGATAAGGCGGGCAACACGGGTGTTGTGGTCTTTGTTGACCGATTGAGCAAGATGGCTCATCTTTCGGCTGTGCCGGACACCGTTGACGGTGAGGATACAGCTAAGCTGTTCTTAGACAGAGTCTTTCGCCAACATGGCTTGCCTGAGGCAATTGTCTCTGATAGAGACCCTCGCTTTACAGCGAAGTTCTGGACGTCCTTGTTTAGGGTGCTCGGCACCAAGTTGGACATGTCCACGGCGGATCATCCGCAGACCGATGGTCAAACTGAACGCGTGAATCGCGTTGTGGAGGATATCCTCCGAAGCGTCTGCGCTGAAGCGCCACGACGCTGGAGCGAGATGCTCCCCCTTGTTGAGTTCGCTATGAACAATGCGGTGCATGCCTCGACAGGCTTCACCCCGTTCTATGTGAACGGCTTGGTCGACCCTCGCGTCCCTCTAACGCCGCCACGGTGTGGCTCTGGGCTTGATGGGGGAGGGTTAGCCGATCGGCTTGCTGATGTCAGCCCAGTTGCGGTTCGCAAGCAAGTCGATGACTTTGTCTCTTTGAGACTGAGCGTCATGCGCCAGGTGCGCGACGCGATGGCTGAAAGCCAGGATCTCCAAAAGGAGTATGCAGATGCCAAAGGCAGGAAAAACATGGAAAGGTTTGAGATCGGGGATCTTGTTTTATTAAACGCTAAAAACCTACCTACACACGCAGTGTCTGCGGTCTTTAAGACCAAGTTGAGACCTAGGTTCATTGGACCGTTCAAGGTCGTGGCCAAGAAGGGCCTGGCGTACACGCTCAATCTTCCGAAGTGTTGTGGTTGCACTTCGCCGTCTACCTCGGCTGGGTTCCTACCTCTAGGCACGCACCTGGAGCACGCGGTTGATGTGTGGCAAGCGTGTGCCTTGAAGGGTTATACCTTGAAGTGGGTCGAATGGGGCGATATGATTGGCTGAGACGGTGATCATGAGATCGGCAAACGTTCCCGTTGCAAGAAGCGTACCCCGTTGCAACAAGCGTTCCCGTTTCAAATTGACAGGATATGTATGATTTGCATACTTTTTCAGATGCTCTGTAGGGAAGGTAGGAGGAGCAATGCATGTGTAGGAAGCAAGAACAGATAACTAAATCAATCTCACTTTCGGATTTACATTCCAACACTCACTACACTACCAAGCTTCGTTCGCTACTCTCAATTGGTTATGAGCCCAAGCTACGCCGACAACATCGACAAGCTCGTGGAAGATAACTACTTCCACTGGGAGTTCAACATGCGGATGAAGCTCGCTCGGAAGGGTCTGCTCCCGCAGATCATCAAGCCCGAGTTCGACCAAGTGAGTGATCGCTCCACGGCGGAATGGAAGACCAACGATCTGAAGGCACTTGGGGTTATCGCTGGAGACGTGAGTCTCACGTACCAAGTTTACGTCCGTGGAGCACTTACTGCCGCTGAGGCGTGGACGATGCTCGAGGAGCACTTCAACAAGAAGACGCTCAAGAACCGGCTTCTCGTCACCAAGAAGTTGAACAACTTCAAGATGGAGCCCGGTACCAAGTTCGCTTCCCACGTCGATCAGTTCAAGGAGATCGTCCTCCAGATGGAGACGATCGGTGAGACTCTGGACGAGACTCGCCAGCTCGTGTTGCTCCTTGGCAGTCTGACGGACGAGTACAAGATGATCAGTACTGTCCTCGAGAACACGCCCAACGTGACGTTGGCCTACGCGATCCAAGCCCTCTCTGGTGTTCAAGCCTCGGATGAATCGTCATCGGCTCAAGAGAAGGCTTTCGCTACGAAGAAGAAGGGCTTCGGTGGCAAGCAACGTTTCAAGGGCAAGTGCTACTACTGCAAGAAGCAAGGGCACCGAGAGTTCGAGTGCCGGAAGAAGAAGGCAGATGAGGAACGAGGGCAAGCGGCGCGAGAGGAAGCGTCCGACTTCTCGTTCATGGCGACGGGTGCGATGACCAAGAGTGAATGACTCGTCGACTCAGGTGCAAGCTCGCACATGACCAGTGTCCGGGACAAGTTCGTGTCCTTGAAGGAACTGAAGACGCCAGTCCGCATCACGATCGCGGATGGCACGAAGATCGACGCAGTTGCGAAGGGTACCGTCGGTATGAAGCTGATGGACGGAACGTCTGTCACGCTGTCGGATGTCCTGTACATCCCTGATGTTGAAGGAAGCCTCATCTCGGTGTCGAAGCTGGCCGAGAAGGACGTCACCGCGCAGTTCAGCAAGGACAAGTGTGTCTTTAGCTTTGGTGGTGCTACCGTCATGGAGGCGAAGCGCTGTGGAAACATCTACAAGTTGAAGACAGTGGGGGACGAGGTGTGTCATTCTGCAACGACAACTCGTAAGGAGCCATGGGCTGTTGTGCACGCCCGACTCGGCCACATCCCGTACAAGCGCTATGAGAAACTACTGACCATGGCAGAAGGAGTGCCTCGCATCACGGGAGAAGTCCACGGGGACGACGTGTGCGCAGGCTGCTGCATGGGCAAGATGAAAGCTGACGACTACCCGAGACATCCGGAGAAGCTCGTCAAGAGTGGTGGTGTGCTTGACCTGGTGCATACGGACGTAATGGGTCCGATGCAAACCAAGACACCTGGTGGCTGTAGGTTCGTGGTGACCTTCATTGACGACTACTCACGCCACGTTACGGTCTACTTCATGAAGGCTAAATCGGAAGTACTGTCGAAGTTCAAGACGTACAAGGCCGGAATTGAGAACGCGACAGGCAAGACAATCAAGCGCCTGCGCTCGGACAACGGCGGTGAGTACACGGGTCGCCAGTTCAAGAACTACCTCAACCACTGTGGCATCAAACATGAGAAGACGGTGCCGTACACACCTCAGCAGAATGGACTGGCTGAACGGATGAACCGAAGCCTCGTGGAGATGGCTCGCTGCATGCTCTATCACGAGAGTGTTGACAGAAAGTGGTGGGCTGAAGCGGTTAACACTGCGGCCTGGATCATCAATCGGATCCCCAACTCGGTGAATGTGAAGACACCCTACGAGATTGTGAGTCATTCCAAGCCACAACTCAAGAACGTGAAGGTGTTTGGTGCATTGGGATACGCTCACATCCCTGACGAGAAGAGTCGCAAGCTGGATGCAAAGGCATTCAAATGTCGGTTCATGGGATACGAGGATGGAGTCAAGGGGTATCGTGTACTGGATTTGTCAACTGAAAAGGTGCAAATCGTGCGCACCGTCAAGTTCATCGAGACGACCAACCCCGCGCACATCATGCCTCGTGTTGATGGCGACGATGATGCAGGCGCATTAGCGCCAACCATGGAGCAAATGTCGTTGAGTGACTCCACGCAAATCGTCCCCACTGATGTTGAAGTTGCTGACGTGATCCCACTTCAACGTGACGTGAGCGTGGATACTGCAATGTTGCCATACGATTCGACACACCCAATGATCACTCGTTCACGAGTTCGGCACATTGACGAGACGACGGATCCGGAAGAGGCAAGCGCGAGGAAGAAGCAAGTCATCGATGCTCCATCGTCGAGTGGAACCAAGCGTCAGAAGATGACTCAAGAGCGACCGAGGTCAAGTGGTAACGAGCTCGCCATTGTTGAGAGTGAACAGCTGATGGCTGCTACCGAGGAGGTCCCGAAGACGTATGCAGAGGCGACTACAAGTGCTGACCAAGACAACTGGAAGAAAGCGATTGCAAGTGAACTCAAGGCGCTACGGACAACGGTACCTGGAAGTTAGTGCCAAGACCAACGCACCAGCGCCCGATTGGCTGCCGCTGGGTGTTCGCGCTGAAGCGCAATGAGAAGGGACAAGTGATTCGACACAAGGCTCGTCTTGTTGCCAAGGGGTATTCACAACGACAGGGCATCGACTACGAAGAGACGTACGCGCCTGTGGCTTACCTGAACTCGATCCGGGCAGTGCTGGCCAAGTGTTGTGCTGAAGGATTCGAGATTGAGCAGTGCGACGTGGACACGGCGTTCCTGTACGGCAAGCTCGAAGAGGAGATCTACATGGAGCTACCAGAAGGTCTGCGGGAACTCCTGACTCTAGCTGAGACTCAAGGCGCAGATGACGTCGTCTGTATGCTGCTGCGAAGTCTGTATGGACTGAAGCAGGCATCTCGTGTGTGGAACGAGACCATCGACAACCACCTCAAGCGCATGGGGTTCAATGCTGCTGATGCCGATCCATGCATCTACACAAGAGGTGATGGAGTTGACGAGTGCATTGTGTGTCTCTACGTGGACGACATGCTGATTGCGTCACGAGACAAGGCCGTCATCGCGTCGGTGAAGGCTGGGATTGCGGAGAAGTTCCGGAACAAAGATCTCGGATGTGCACGCTTCATTCTCGGCATCGAGATCGACTACGACATGGAACGCAAGACGTTGGGCATCTGTCAACGTGCTTACACCGAGTCGATCATCAAGAAGTTTGGCCAAGAGAACGCGAAGTCGTGTTCGACACCACTGGAGCCAGGAGTCCACCTGACCAAGGCCGATGAAGCACAGACCGAAGAAGTCAAGGCCAAGATGAAGTCGAAGCCCTATCGGTCACTCGTTGGAAGTCTCATGTATCTGGCGTGTGGAACGCGACCCGACATCTCGGTTGCCGTAGCCAAGTTGAGTCGCTTCCTGGAGAACACTGGTGAAAAGCACTGGGATGCTGGGATCAAGGTGGTGCGATATCTCTTGAAGACCAAGGACGTTGGCATCGTTTACGACGGCTCACAAGGAGCAGAACTCGTCGCTTACTCGGATGCTGACTGGGCAGGCAACCGCGACGACAGACGTTCGGTCAGCGGGACAATGCTCATGGTGTGTGGGGCACCTGTGGTTTGGCGCTCTACATTCCAGAAGACTGTGGCTCTGAGCTCGACCGAGGCCGAGTACATGGCACTGAGCGACTGCATCAAGGAAGTGGTGTGGATGCGACTACTGCTCAAGGACATCGGTGCCGAGCAAGTGGGGGCCACGGTGATCAACGAAGACAACCAAGGTGCAATGGCGCTGGCGAAGAACGTCGGATACCAATCACGGACCAAGCACATCGACATTCGCTATCACTTCATTCGTGAGAAGGTTGCAAGTGGTGAAGTTGAGCTGGAGTACATGGAGACCAAGAACCAGCTCGCCGACTTCCTGACGAAGGGTCTGTCGTCCAAGACGCTACGCTACTTGATGATGCGCAGCAACGTTATCCCCAAGCTCGAGACGTCGAATTGAGTGGGGGTGTTGTGGTTGCACTCCGCCGTCTACCTCGGCTGGGTTCCTACCTCTAGGCACGCACCTGGAGCACGCGGTTGATGTGTGGCAAGCGTGTGCCTTGAAGGGTTATACCTTGAAGTGGGTCGAATGGGGCGATATGATTGGCTGAGACGGTGATCATGAGATCGGCAAACGTTCCCGTTGCAAGAAGCGTACCCCGTTGCAACAAGCGTTCCCGTTTCAAATTGACAGGATATGTATGATTTGCATACTTTTTCAGATGCTCTGTAGGGAAGGTAGGAGGAGCAATGCATGTGTAGGAAGCAAGAACAGATAACTAAATCAATCTCACTTTCGGATTTACATTCCAACACTCACTACACTACCAAGCTTCGTTCGCTACTCTCAATTCGAAGAAGATGCGTACGCACCCGGTATTCTACGTGGGCTTGCTTAAGCCATACGGGGACCCTGCTCGGGTGAGCTCTGAGGCGCTAGCGCCGGGTCGGACGAGGGCTGCGAAGCAGCGAGAGGCTGCGAGGCAGCAGGAGGCTGCGGGGCAGCAGGGTGCTGAGGCCCAGCACCAGAGTCCGAAGACGCAAGATATTGCGGAGCAGCAGGACGCTGCAGAGCAGCAGAGTGCGGAGGCACAGGAAGCTGCAAGGCAGCAGGCGGTAGAGCCATCGGCGGTGGCATTGCCACGGGACGTGAGCCGTACGGCTGCATCCGAACCAAGAGGTCGAGTTGACCCTGCAGCTGAGCAATCTGACGCTCAAGGTCGGCGACCCGCTGCTGCATCGCCTGAGGCGACTCCAGCCAGTCGAGGCGACGCTCGACCTCCTCGAGGCCATTCGCTAAGCGATGCGAGGAGCGGTCCACGTCGGCGACGTAGTCGCTCACCGAGCGGACGCGGTTCTGTAGGGAGAGGAAGTCCCCGAAGCTCGAAGCGCGAGAGTCCAGCGGCCGCTCGGCCTCCTCCGGCTCTGCTCGATGAGCATGGTGATCTCCACTACCATGTGGAGCGCCTGGTGGCGCGGCGCAGGCGCCAGGGTCATAACCAGTATCTGGTAAAGTGGCGAGGTTACCCTCATTCCCAGAACTCATGGGAGTTCGAGGTGCCACTGCGGCAAGATTGTCCTGACGTCGTGGACGCTTACGATCGACGTCACCCGGTGACGGACCGCCCGCAGGGCGTGCGACGGAGTCGCCGGGCGCGCCGCGCTTCCCACTACTAGAGTGGGGTGACGACAGGTCAAGAGTCGAGCTCAGGCTCTGACCAGTGGCTGTGACAGCCGACCCATGGCTATGGGTAGGACTGCTCACAGCGGGAGCAGGAGGCCGGGGTGCCTCGTAGCGTGAGGGACGTTGTCCCGGTACACGCCGTCTTGCTTGTCGCTTCGCGAAGTCGAGGCGTAAGCGCCGCTCTAAGCGGATATCGGTTTCCGAGAAACTAGCTCGGAGAGCATCGAAGGAGTGGAGCCGTCGGGATAGCTCCACCCAGTTCTGAAACTGCGCTTCGTAAGCGGCCATCGTTTCACCCTCTGAGAGGACCACCGGCACTGTCCGCATGGCCGACACGGCCTCACCGTTGAGCTGCTGACGCAAGCGCTCCCGGTACTCCGATGGAGTTGTGACTTGTGGAGTCAAGAAGCGCTCGCGGAGCGAATTTCGCTGGGCGACTTCATCAGGCGTCTCGGGCGCGGGCCCACACGTATACGTGTCCAGGAGCTGCGAAGCAGCGCGTCGAACGACATCTGCAGGAGAGAGACGGTCATAACCGTAGTCGCGACGCGACGTGCCCACAATGGGGCGAGGTACAGGTCTGTTAGACCGTGCGCGCGATGCAGCCACAAGCTGCCGGCTTTGAGCCCCGTCCAGGTCGTTGGAGACCACACCTGGCTCAGGGAGCTCGTCCTCGTACCTCGAGGAGAGAGGAGGCTCATTGCGCAGGGCGTTCGCCGAACCATCACGGTTCGGGAACGGATTAGGCGTCTGCAGCTCGCGAGAGCGCGACGCTGGGCTTGAAGGCCTCGGAGAGGCAGCCTCCTGGCGCGTAGGAGTCCCCTCGTCATCGTCAGGGACGATCTCGCCCTGCTCAAGCTCGTCGAGCCAGGCGTTTTGACGCGGACGTGGTGTAGAAGGCTCAGGAGAGCGTGGAGCGTCGCTCCCACCCGAATGTTGGCTCGCGGAGCCGGAGCCATGGCGTCGTCGGTGCTCACGGTGGTACTGTTGTACACTGAGCCGCTGCGGAGCAGCCTCCCCATCGTTGCGATGGCCTAGGGTCTGTGGGGAACGTAAGCTGCTGTGCGCTGAGGCGCTGTCACCATGTGACGTCGGAGTTTGGTCGGGTGACCGCGGAGGCGATGTAATGGCCGATGGCCCGCGCGTGAGGTTGAGCATTTAGAATGCAGTTTCGATAATGGGCTCTGGGAGCCGAAGTTCTTTGAACTTGTGATGAGGTAAAGTGACCTCTAACGTCTTGAGAAGACTAACGTCTTGAGAAGAAAAGACCTCACTGAGAAAGTGTCGTGGACACGGGTGTCCACATCTTGGTGGGGGGTGGTGTAACGGGGTTACACGGGTTTACACCTGGTGTGTTCCACACATGGATACACTTTGTGTAAGGTACATAATTGATGTATGGACACTCGAGGGAGTGTGTGTGGCTGAGAGCCACACGTTATGCATTTGAAGTAGGATTTCACTTGGTTTTACTATGTTAGATAGTTAACCATATACATTTACCCCCTAGGCGGCTAGCCGCAATAAAAGATAAATAAACAGTTTGGATTTAGAACACAAAGTGAAAAGTCCTTTTATTAAGGTCGTAGTTAGTAGGTGCCTTCGGATCTTAAGGCCTATTAACCCTTAATAAGGTGTGTGTTAATCCTTAACTCGTTGAGTTAACCGTCTTCCTCTGACGCTAAGCTACGGCAGCCCCGCTGCACAAGTGGTATCAGGATCTGGTCTTAATCACATATTGGCTGATCCCGCTACACCACAAAAATAAGCTATCACCTGAAGAAATAGCAACACAACCGCTTGATTACATAGGTTTAGTTGGGTCATTAATGTATCCAGTTAGATGTACTAGACCTGATATAGCTAACGCAGTGAGAGAATTAAGTATATATTTTTCTTGCTATAATTGGAGAGCGGCTCAGCGAGTACTAAAGTACTTGAAAGGAACGTCAAGGTATGGTACATGTATGAGCACCATGGCAAAAGTACAATTAAGTTAGAGCTATGCACAGACGCGAGCTTTGCGAATGCATATGAAGAAAGGAACTCAATTGCAGGATATGTATGAATACTTGCTGGAGCATGCATTACTTGGAAAAGTATTAAGCAAAATTGTATTTGTCTTAATATAGGAGAATCCGAACTAGTAGGTGCTAGTGAAGGAGTAAGAGAGGCGATGCGGTTAAGACTACTACTGCAAGAATTAGGATATGATGCAATTATTACCGGCTCATCGTTGGTGCGATAATACTGCTACTATTAAAGATCCTTGTAGTCACTCGTCTACAAAGCACATTGATAGTAGGCATCTTTTTCCTCGAAAAAAGCATGAAGATAACCAAATCAAGATTACTTCTTGTAACACAAGCAATATGATAGCGGATGCTTTAACTAAATCCTTAAGTTAAAGTCAGTTTGAAAAGCTCCGATTTACTGTATGATGGGTGTCAGACAGCTTAAATGAGAGTTCCATCAGTAACATTTGTCATACGTAATAAGCTTTTGGCTGCAAAGGTACATTTACAAAGTCAAAGTGGAAAGTTCAGTAAAAACAACAAATTCAGAAATAAAGTTAACAGTAAAAATATCATTTAAGTGAAAGGGTTTGGTATAAGAGGTGTTTTAACGATAAAACCTCTGCTTTTCTTTTCACCTAGCCCTTTAAAAATATATTTGACATGTTCGGGCTATTAGCCCCTTACTCCAGAGTAAATTTTACTCTTTATAAGTTTGAATTTCCCTTACTCTCTAAAATTGCCACCAAGTACAAATGATCAAATTCACGGGAACCGGATAACCGGACTTTCGCTCCACAGTGCTTCCAATTGGCCATTGGCGATCATCCTTTCCGGGTGGGTCAGACTTAACGCTTAGTCTAGTAAACGCGAGTGTCCAACTCTTGCATCGTTTTGCCATGGCGATCGGCTCTGACAACGTCCTGGTAGATAAGTTGTTGGTTCCTGATGCATTCAATTTTGAGGGAAGAAGTACTGCGAAAGAAACCTCTGTCAGTGTAGAGTCCCCTGCGGAACGCTTGACTACCCCAACGCGATTGCTTCTGTATTTCAACGCGTTTGGCTTGAAATTGCTCTTACACTATCATGGGTTGGCCTCGTATAGAAACGTAGGAAAGAAAAAATATATGTTGGTTAACGATGAAAAGTATTGTAACATGGATTCCGCTCTTGAGGTCTATCAGTACTCACAAAACAATTTATCACAGAGAGATTTTCGCAAAGCGGTTGAGAGATGTTTACCTCACCAACCAATGAACGCTATATTAGTGATACAGGCATTGGAAAGGCGGTGTCAAGCCAACAAGCAGTCGCATCACAGTGTCATTTAAAAGACTAGAGTACCAAGCTCGTAAACTTCGACCAACGGTCTGCTACAAGGCATTCTTCCTAGAATTTTGGAATCGGATATTTAATTATGCTTAAACGCTGTTACCCGATACTCCGAAGCGCTGATTCCACCAGAAATGATAATCAAACCGAAGCTACTAGTGGAAACGCCGCTCAACTACAAGGCCATATGCTGAGGAAGAAGTTATCATCGCCGTGTGAATGCAAATGTGTATAATATATCTAAGTACGTCGAAGGCCATGGTATCCTAGTATCGGAGGTGGTGGATCGATGCCCGTAAACGTGTCTACACTCTTTGAACGGCAGATTTCCAAGTGGAATCAAGGCAGCAGAGTTGGAATTTGGGCTGTGATGGTTACACAGTGTGTTGGATAAATTGTGGCGCTTGACTAAATTCGATCTCGTGCCAGAATGGGCAGCAGTGCCTGTACAACAGCTATGATCGTACCATCCGTGTACGTGCGAAGTATTTGTGCAGATGGGTGGATTCACACCGAAGAGACTCTTTCGATTCTGGATCTACTTGATCTGCCTGCTGGCATAGCAGCTGTCCACCACTCAGAAGACCAGGAGGTCAAGCAAGCTCTTCGTAGTCAAGATGGATTTTTCGACGTCAACAAATTTCCCCTGCGGTAACGGGGGCGACATCAACTGCAGCGGGGCTGCCGTAGCTTAGCGTCAGAGGAAGACGGTTAACTCAACGAGTTATGGATTAACACACACCATATTAAGGGTTAATAGACCTTTATTACCAAAGGCACCTACTAACTACGACCTTAATAAAAGGACTTTTCACTTTGTGTTCTAAATCCAAACTGTTTATTTCTCTTTTATCGCGGCTAGCCGCCTAGGGGTAAATGTATGTATTTAACTATCTAACATAGTAAAATCAAGTATAATCCTACTTCAAATGCATAACGCGTGGCTCTCAGCCACACACACTCCCTCGAGTGTTCGTACATCAAATATGTACCTTACACAAAGTGTATCCATGTGTGGAACACACCAGGTGTAAACCCGTGTAACCCCGTTACACCACCCCCCACCAAGATGTGGACACCCGTGCCCACGACACTTTCTCAGTGAGGTCGTGTCTTCTCAAGACGTTAGAGGTCACTTTACCTCATCACAAGTTCAAAGGACTTCGGCTCCTAGAGCCCATTACCGAAACTGCATTTAAATGCTCAGCCTTTCGCCACGGTCATCTGACCCCTCTTCACCATCATCTAGTGGCCGCATGTCGGGGCGCGACAGCCCACGATCGCCACAGGCCACAGGCCGCAGTCCCGACAGGGAAGCTGCTCCGCAGCGGCTCAGTGTACGACAGTACCACGATGAGCACCGTCGACGCCATGGCTCCGGCTCCGCGAGCCAACATCCAGGTGAGAGCGAAGCTCCTAGCTCTCCCGAGCCATCTACGCCGCATACGCGTCAGAATGCCTGGCTCGAAGAGCTTGAGCAGGGCGAGATCGTCCCAGACGATGACGAGGTGCCTCCAACACGTCAAGAGGCTGCCTCTCAGAGGCCTTCAAGCCCGGCGATGCGCTCTCGCGAGCTGCACACGCCTAATCCGTTCCCGAACCGTGATGGTTCCGCAAACGCCCTGCGCAATGAGCCTCCTCTCTCCTCGAGGTACGAGGACGAGCTCCCTGAGCCAGGTGCGGTCTCCAACGACCTGGACGGGGCTCAAAGCCGGCAGCTTGAGGCTGCATCTCGCGCACGGTCTAACAGACCTGTAGCCCGCCCCATTGTGGGCACGTCGCGTCGCGACTACGGTTATGACCGTCTCTCTCCTGCAGATGTCGTTCGACGCGCTGCTTCGCAGCTCCTGGACACGTATACGTGTGGGCCCGCGCCCGAGACGACTGATGAAGTCGGCCAACGACAATCGCTCCGTGAGCGCTTCTTGACTCCGCAAGTCACAACTCGTTCGGAGTACCGTGAGCGCCTGCGTCAGCAGCTCAACGGTGAGGCCGTGCCGGCCATGCGTACTGTGCCGGTGGTCCTCTCAGAGAGGGAAACTACGGCCGCTTATGAAGCGCAGTTTCAAAACTGGGTGGAGCTATCCCGACAGCTCCACTCCTACGATGCTCTCCGAGCTAGTTTCTCCGAAACAGATATCCGCTTAGAGCGGCGCTTCGACTTCGCGAAGCGTCATACCAGACAACGTGCACCGGGACATCGCCCTTCACGCTACGAGTCACCCCGGCCTCCTGCTCTCGCTGTGAGCAGCCCTACCCATAGCCATGGATCGGCTGTTACGGCCACTGGTCAAATCCTGAACTCGGCTATTGACCTGTCATCACCCCACTCTAGTGGTGGGAAGCGCGGGGCGCCCGGCGACTCCGTCGCACGCCCTGCAGGCGGTCCGTCACTGGGTGACGCTGATCATAAGCGTCAACGACGTCAGGGCAATCCTGCCGCAATGGCACCTCAAACTCCCATGAGTTCTGGGAATGAGGGTAACCTCGCCATTTTACCAGATACTGGTTTTGATCCTGGCGCCTGCGCCGCGCCACCAGGCGCTCCACGTGATAGTGGAGATCACCATGCTCATCGAGCAGAGCCGGAGGAGGCCGAGCGGCCGCTGGACTCTCGCGCTTCGAGCTTCGGGGACTTCCTCTCCCTACAGAACCGCGTCCGCTCGGTGAGCGACTACGTCGCCGACGTGGACCGCTCCTCGCATCGCTTAGCGAATGGCCTCGAGGAGGTCGAGCGTCGCCTCGACTGGCTGGAGTCGCCTCAGGCGATGCAGCAGCGGGTCGCCGACCTTGAGCGTCAGATTGCTCAGCTGCAGGGTCAACTCGACCTCTTGGTTCGGATGCAGCCGTACGGCTCACGTCCCGTGGCAATGCCACCGCCGATGGCTCTACCGCCTGCTGCCTTGCAGCTTCCTGTGCCTCCGCACTCTGCTGCTCTGCAGCGTCCTGCTGCTCCGCAATATCTTGCGTCTTCGGACTCTGGTGCTGGGCCTCAGCACCCTGCTGCCCCGCAGCCTCCTGCTGCCTCGCAGCCTCTCGCTGCTTCGCAGCCCTTGTCCGACCCGGCGCTAGTGCCTCAGAGCTCACCCGAGCAGGGTCCCCGTATGGCTTGAGCAAGCCCACATAAAATACCGGGTGCGTACGCATCTTCTTCGGAAGATTGAGCGTGTACGCCAGGCCCTTCTTGGCCACGACCTTGAACGGTCCAATGAACCTAGGTCTCAGCTTGGTCTTAAAGACCGCAGACACTGCATGGGTAGGTAGGTTTTTAGCGTTTAATAAAACAAGATCCCCGATCTCAAACCTTTCCATGTTTTTCCTGCCTTTGGCATCTGCATACTCCTTTTGGAGATCCTGGCTTTCAGCCATCGCGTCGCGCACCTGGCGCATGACGCTCAGTCTCAAAGAGACAAAGTCATCGACTTGCTTGCGAACCGCAACTGGGCTGACATCAGCAAGCCGATCGGCTAACCCTCCCCCATCAAGCCCAGAGCCACACCGTGGCGGCGTTAGAGGGACGCGAGGGTCGACCAAGCCGTTCACATAGAACGGGGTGAAGCCTGTCGAGGCATGCACCGCATTGTTCATAGCGAACTCAACAAGGGAGAGCATCTCGCTCCAGCGTCGTGGCGCTTCAGCGCAGACGCTTCGGAGGATATCCTCCACAACGCGATTCACGCGTTCAGTTTGACCATCGGTCTGCGGATGATCCGCCGTGGACATGTCCAACTTGGTGCCGAGCACCCTAAACAAGGACGTCCAGAACTTCGCTGTAAAGCGAGGGTCTCTATCAGAGACAATTGCCTCAGGCAAGCCATGTTGGCGAAAGACTCTGTCTAAGAACAGCTTAGCTGTATCCTCACCGTCAACGGTGTCCGGCACAGCCGAAAGATGAGCCATCTTGCTCAATCGGTCAACAAAGACCACAACACCCGTGTTGCCCGCCTTATCCTTGGGAAAGCCAAACACAAAGTCCATACTAATGGACTGCCAACATCCCGAAGGGACTGGTAAACTCGCCAACGGCGCAGCCGCATGTGGCGCGGACTTGGTCCGTTGACATGTCTCGCATGTACGCACATAGGTGCTTGCCCACTTGTACATCTTGGGCCACCAGTACATCTTGCTCACCGAGCCATAGGTCTTCTCACGACCAAGATGTCCACCGACAGGCGTATCATGCACCTCATAGAGGATGCGATACTTAAGATCCTCATCATGAGGGACGACCACTCGAGGAGTGTCCTCAGGGTCAGTGCTGTAGTACAGCAGGCCATGATCAAGCGTATAACGCTGCAGCCTCGCGCGTAAGCGCGGTGGCAATTCCTTGTCAGAGTCCTTAAACTCTTCGCTCCCAAGAGCGCGTAGCAGAGCTACACATGTGCCGTCTTGGGCGTATGCCCTGCGTATAAGGTCTGGGGCCGACGACGTCACTGTAGTGACATGAGTTAGCTCGTAGTCCGGTCTGCGCGATAGCGCATCGGCCACTACGTTTAGCCGTCCCGGCTTATACTTCACCTCGAAGTTATACTCGGCAAAGAATGAAAGCCATCTTGCCATTCTCTGTGAGAGGTGAGGCGACTGAGTCGCAGTGCGTGAAGACGCATGATCTGTATAGATCACAAAGGGCTTAGAGCCGAGTAAATGTACTCTAAATTTGACTAGAGCATACTTCATTGCAAGTAGCTCTTTGTCATGAACTGGATAGTTCTTCTCAGCAGCTTTATGCTGGCGAGATTCAAACGCGATAACGCGTTCACGCCCTTCGGCGTCTGCTTGTAGTAAAGCACAACCGATTGCAAAATCGGAGGCGTCGCAGACGACGCTGAACGGACGATCCGGGTCCGGAAGCGCCAAGATAGGCGCCTGAAGGAGACTCTCCTTAACAGCCTTGAAGGCTTCGTCGTGAACGACGTCCCAGCACCAAGGTGCATCCTTCTTAAGGAGATTGGACAATGGCCGAGCCATATCAGCGTAGTTTGCGCTATACTTGTGCAAGTAGTTGGCCAAGCCAAGCCACTTACGCAAGTCCTTCTGGTTCGATGGAACCGGCCAGTCCACAATGGCCTTAACCTTGGCAGGATCTGCCCTAAGGCCTCGCTTCCCAATGAAGCATCCGAGGAAAGGAATTTCCTCCGCACCAAAGACGCATTTATCTAAGTTGGCATACAACTTATTCGTGCGCATGCACTCGAGCACCGCTCGCAAATGGTCAAGGTGGTTCTCCACATCAGACCTCCCGTGCTCCGCACGACTATGGACGAAGATGGCGTCGAAGTACGTCTGAGCGTACGCCCGATGGGGCCTGAACAACTGCGCCACTAGACGATTGAACGTCGCAGGCGCGTTCGACAGCCCTTGGGGCATCACCAACCACTCCCAGAGCATACCGCTCGGAGTACTTACAGCCGTGAGGGGTATATCGCTAGCTCTCATGAGCAACTGATAATACCCGTCGACCAAGTCGAGTGCACCGTACAACGTACATCCCACCATGTTGTTCTGTAGAACATCCTTTCTAGGAATCGGCGTCTGTGCCGGAATGGTGGCTGCACTCAGCTTATTGAAAGCATGCACTATGCGCCACTTGCCATTAGGCTTTCTGACACAGAACGTGGGTGTCGAGCGCGGAGACTTGCTCTCACGCACCAAGCCGGCTTCGTGCTTAGCACGGAAGAACGCGTCGATGACGTCACATTGCTCCCTTGGTAAGGGCCACTGCCGTGTTACGCAGTATTTGGTTCCAGGAACCAAGTCAATCTCATGACGTACGCCTCGATCCGGAGGCAACCCTGACGGCGGGTCCTTCGACACCACATCGTGGTATTCCTTGATCAAAGGATAAAACGGATCCGAGGGATCCTTGAGGATCGAAGATCCACTCCTAGCGCTCAGCGCTCGCTTCGTGTCCTCAAGGACAGCTTCGTCCACAACGGACGAGGAGTTCAACTCCTCGGGTCGTATCATGACCACCTCGGCAAGCTCGCCGGCCTTTAAGGCCTCGCCAAAATCGGCGACGGACATCTCGTCCAGCTCTAACAGAGCATCAACCGACGGGAGTCGCTCGAGACGTATGTCTCCGTCGACATCCCCTGTCACTCCATTCACGAGTGTGTACAACTGCTCACTGCAGTCGCGTGGAGCCTCACCGCTCAACACGCTGGACACCTCGTCCGATGTCATAGACGTCACAGACGCTCTGCGTCTCTTCCTCCTCTCCCTCCTCGCCCGAGCACGGCCGGATGAGGGCTGCAGGGCGACATCACCGTCGCGCTGCCTAGGTGCCAACGCACTATGGCTCCTCGGAGAGGGAACAGTGTCATTCGAGACACTCAGCGGTGGGTCAGCGACCCTACGATCACCGCTCAACGGATTACGTGCCGTTCCACAACTGTCCATAGGACACAGCGGCGGGTCAGCGACCCTACAAGTACCGCTCAACGGATTACGTGCCGTTCCACAACTGTCCTTAGGACACAGCGGCGGGTCAGCGACCCTACAAACACCGCTCGGCGCATAACGCGCCACCCCACGCACGCCCTGTGAGTCACACTCACGGCAAACAGCAACTTCGTTGCTCACTAACTCTGACATACCAATGTCCAGCACCATGACCGATTCGGCCTCGTGCTCGCGCCAATAGCGCTTCTGTCTCCGAGCAGAGGTGGGTTCATGACTCGCCAATGCTCCACCAGGAGACGGGCGCGTAGCGCCCAACGTCTTCGACTTCCAGTCGATCCATGGCTCGTGGCTCCCGAGCCACGCCATGCCAAGGATGAGGTCATACCTCTCATCCAGGTCTAAGGCCAAGCAGCGTTCCACGCTATCGAAGTCTAAGAACTTCACGTCCAGGTCAATAGAGACCTTCGACACTGTCACTAGTGTCCCCGTCGCAAGACGGACAGAGATCTTATCTCTTCGAGGCTCCTTCAGCGCCTCCGCATACGGTTTAAAACCGTCAACAGTGGAGCGCCGGACATAGTTGCCGGACGCCCCCGAGTCGATCAAGACTCTCCACGGCTTGCCGAAGCCTTTCACGCTCGCTTGAACGACTAGCAAGCCGGGCTTGCACTCACCACGTGAGTAAGAGAGCTTAGCTCTCTGCGGGGCTGAGTCCCGTTCTCTCCTGCCTCCCAGAGGCCCAACAGAACTCAGTTCCTCCCCAGTAGGGCGCCCCGCGCCTACTGGGTTCCGTCGTTTCCCCGCGACGACCCTGTTTGAGGGTTCGAAGCGGCGCTTCGGCTCGATGGAGCCTGGGCCTTGTTGCGCAACGGGCAACTAGGCCTCAAATGGCGGGTGCTTCCGCACGTATAGCATCGACGGATGCTGTAGCGCTGCTCAGCAGCATAGAGGTCAGTCTCGGCTTCAGCGAGGCTGAGGCCCATCGGTTCAGGACCGCTCGAAGAGCTCGCGCCACCAGCGCTCGAACCATGTCTCGCAGACTGGAAGTTGTAGTCGGCATTCAATGCCACGTTCACGGCCTCCTCAAATGAGGCAGGTTGAACACGGAAAACTTCCGTTCGGCAGCGACCGTGCGCAGGCCCTCCATAAACACGGTCACCGCAACCGCCTCGGGGAGAGGGCTCGACACCATACCGGCGATCAGAGTTCTCAACTCTTGGACATAGTCCATCAACTCCTTTTTACCCTGGCGGGTAGCAAGGAACTTTGACCGTATACGGTACGCCTGGTTAGGCGGCGCGAATACACGCACTAGTGCTGTTTCAGCTGATCCCAAGTCGGGAAAGCAGCGTCCACAGACGTGCCGCACGTTAGTGCCCATTCTTTAGCTCGGCCACCGAGCTTCGAGATAGCCAGCGCTACGCACTGTTGCTCAGTCTGGAGCAGGGCCGATCCCATGGCCATCTCGACCTTTCGGGTCCAGAGAAGAAGGTTCTCCCCCTCCGTCCCCTCGAAGGTCTTCACGCTCAATAGGAGCGGTTTCGGTCTATTAGACCGCTCGTGCGTCGACGACGCTGCCGCGGACGATGCGGCGGACGCCGTTGCGCTCACGCGCTCTTGAACATGCTCTAAGAGCGCCTTCTCGTAGCTTGCAAAAGCCTCCAGTCTGGCGGACACCGCCTCTGGCCCTTGCGAAGCAAGATGAGCAATGCCCTCGGGGCCCAACAGAAACATGAGCTTTTTAAGCGTCTCTTGCTGGCCAGGCGGCAAGCTCGCGAACACAGCGTGTTCCATCCTCTCAGAGGGGTCAGTCAAAAGACTCAGTCGCAGGATTGACTACAAGTGCTACCAAGTGCAGCGGGGCTGCCGTAGCTTAGCGTCAGAGGAAGACGGTTAACTCAACGAGTTATGGATTAACACACACCTTATTAAGGGTTAATAGACCTTTATTACCAAAGGCACCTACTAACTACGACCTTAATAAAAGGACTTTTCACTTTGTGTTCTAAATCCAAACTGTTTATTTATCTTTTATTGCGGCTAGCCGCCTAGGGGGTAAATGTATGTGGTTAACTATCTAACATAGTAAAACCAAGTGAAATCCTACTTCAAATGCATAACGTGTGGCTCTCAGCCACACACACTCCCTCGAGTGTCCGTGCATCAAATATGTACCTTACATAAAGTGTATACATGTGTGGAACACACCAGGTGTAAACCCGTGTAACCCCGTTACATTTTTTGCCTGGTCGAAGTACCACGTCCGCCAAAGGCATTCGTCGAGGAAGCTGGGCACCTTGACCTTCTTCATCCCTCTTTCGCTTTTCATGCGAGCTTTAACCTTCACCTCCCAAATGCCCTCGATGCGGTTGTACACGCATCAGTGACTGGATCCACAAAATTCTTCGTGTGGTTCACCCACTGGTGCGCATACCGCATTCCCTGCAAGTAGCGATTGTTTTCCAAGGGGTGGCCCTTACGGGGGCCAGTTAGTACTTCGGTCACGTACGACTTAAATTGATCTGAAACAATCAAAGTACTAGAATATAAAGCAAAATCAGATCAGTGACAAATTGAATAGCTGCGGTAAACTTACCCAGGCTTGATGTACTTCTTAACCCAGCGTGATAGCGTTGGCTTCATGCGATCATCGTAGACGACTTTAGCGAACCATTTTTTTGTAGAGCGATCCACACCTCCAAAGACCCAGTAATCGGGGTGTTTGGTGCCTCGATTGTACTTTTGCTTTTTTTCAATGACGTCTCGTCAATTCCACTACATGACCGTCGCCACCGATCTGGAAAAATATAATTAGAAATGGTTAAAGTAGCAATATTAGGAGTAAATCTGTACCTGCATACCGCACCGAAGCATTTCTGCCGAGCAAATGTCGCGAGCAAACGCATGCCGCTGGCCTGCAGTCTTGGGGTCATCTCGACGTGCTGGGCGGCTGGGTGCCGCTCGCCCAGAAGAACAACAGCTTCAGAAGCTTGGAGAGGGGTGTGGTGGAATGAGCAAACAATGAATTCGTGCGTAAGCTCCGTTCCACGCGGCACCCCGCCTTGCTGCAGCGCCATCGGGTAGCAGTGCGCCTCATAGGGCCAGCGCAGCTCGGGCATGACAAGGAGCTGGCAGTTAGGCCCACTTGCGTGCACCACGCGAGCGCGCCGTCCTCTGTAGCGCACGCCTGCATCAACGTGTTGAATGTGTACGCCTCTGCGTCGATGATGACGTCGTACTCGTACGACACCATCACGTCGACAGGATGGCGGGGGAGGGGGCTTGACTTGTGAGTTGCGGGGGGAATTTACTGTTGATGAGTGGTGAGCGAGCGTCTGGCAGCCGCCTATTAGTGTAGCCACGTATTGAAACTGATTCTAACTATTTTATACATTTGCTATCCGGAGTGTATACACGTGTGGGGGGCATTTACCCATGTGCCCTGGTTAGACACTGTGCTGTTAACCCTTTAGTTGCCAATACAATTTCTATTTGGCAAAGTTCATACTTTAATTAAGTTTTTTTTACAAAACGTGGCATCTGTGCAACATTTTGTACTTTTTTCCGCTTCACGATTACGACTTTTAACATCGTAATAGGAAAGCACATAGTCAGACTATTCACTAAAATGTGGCACGGATGCCGCGTTTTATAAATCAAAACGGCTAAAATCGGATTGGCTAAGATATGCCAAGTGATCAACAGCTCCAACAGACCCGCGTAATTTATCAAGATATTTTTCACTGATTTGTCGCCTATTGCGACTGCTCAACTTTAATTGGTGGTGGACAAGAATGTTGCCAACTGTGTGCGACTTGGCGGGTTCGTCTAGGCTGCGTGGCTTCAGATCACCCAGCGCGGGTTCGAGCCCCGCCTGCGTGTGGTGACGACTCACGTGTGAGTGCGTTTTTCCTTTTCGCTTGTGGTGAGCTCGATGGTGTGTGGACAGGTTGCTAACACTGTGATTGTTGTTGTGCATTGTGTGTAGTGTGCAGTTGTACAGCTACGCGATACTTCTCAGTGGTGGTAATGACGTGTCGTGCTCCGCGTGACTTTTGTTGCTGGTGGCGGGTTCGTCTAGGCTGCGTGGCTTCAGATCACCCAGCGCGAGTTCGAGCCCCGCCTGCGTGTGGTGATGGCTCGTGGCTTCAGATCACCCCGCACGGGTTCCAGCCAGATTGCTCCCCCGTTGAAAACATTTTTTAGCGTTTTGAAAATTTCTGGTAAGGCGTAACAAGGTCTGAAGGTAATTTGGCTGTTCAATGTGTGTTCCTCGCCATGTGATCTACCGCGGGATAGCATCTATCCAATACCAAACTGTTGCTGGTATTCACTTACCAACAAGTGTCAAGTATGGCAAGAAGAAGCTCGCAGCGTCGGAAAGCAGCATGCGGGTCGACGCGCAAAGCTAATCGAAATCTGGGATTTAATGAGAGTGATACCGACAACACAGAAGGTCACAGTGACACGGGTGGGCAGGAGTTTGAGATTGAATGCATATTGGAGGAGCAAGACGGGAAGTTTTTCGTGAAGTGGGCTGGTTATGACTCTGATGAGAATACGTGGGAGCCGGAATCGAATGTTAGTGCTGAAGCTGTGCTGGAGTTCCGAAGAAAAAAGCAACGGCGTCTGCCACCTTCTCGTTGCAGCGAGCATGTACCAGCCGTTCAACCAACGTATAACCCAGGTGTGGAGGGTGTAATTAGGGATGGCGGCAACATTGACACCGGCGATTCGACTGTGGTTGAGGACACGTCTACTGTGAAGATTGGAAGTCATGTGTGCTTCCGGCCTGACCGCGAGCCATGGATGGGCGGAGCTTTGTATCGCACCGTTGGAACGACGTATCTTACTGGAGTTATCTCGAGACAGCGGTGCGTGCGAGGTGTTGTGGATTTTGAAGTTCGCTGGGCTTCCACACAGTACCAGTCAAAGAAGCATATCCATTACATTAGCAAAGAGAAGGCATTGGAAGGTATGACGAACCATAGTCGCGCGGTAGGTGTCGAGTTGGGCCCAAGCGCATGGGAGGTACTGTGTCGACCTTATCACAAAGCCCAAACCATTGACGACATTTGGGATGACTTCGTGGAGATTGACGAGGAAAATGCGCGATTCGAGAGCGAAGAAGCACTTCCAGTTGATCAGACGGAAGTGGAAAAGATAGCTGAAATGGAGTTCCACGCCAATGCTGCACTGAAAGCTCCTGCGGACCTTTTCAACAGCTCATTTGACACAAGACTTCGATCGAAATACAAACCGATCTTTGAGCACTCAGCTGTATCAAGCTTTTTCGCGTATATCCCGATTTCGTTCTGGAAAAAAAGTCGTGGAGAACACTAACTTGTACGGTGGTCACCTTAAGAAGCCAAAGGTGACATTGGACGAAATGATGCAGTTTCTTGGGATACTGTTCCATATGACTTTGGTTGACAAGGGGGAGTATTCGAATTACAGGGGGCCCCAAGTAGACGATAGTCTTCTAAACACTGGTACTGTGGGTTTGGAGAATGTCATGACGCTGAAGCGATTCCAGCACATCCGCAGCTATCTGTGTTTCCGCCACGACGTCAACTCCACAGATTTAAAGCGAGATCCAGCAGCTCGAGCCCGTCCCCTGCTCAATCTGCTTAAAGTGAGAGGCTCGAAGTTCGTTGACGTTGGGCGAAACCGTGCGGTTGATGAAACAAGCATTGCGTGTCGATCTCGATACGCTAGACATCTTATCGTATTCAACGCATCCAAGCCGACCCGAAAATATCACTTCAAAATTTACATGTGCTGCTGTTCGACAACGTGGTTAGCGCTGAATTTTCGGCTGCATTGCTCTAGTGATTTGTCTAAGTGGAGTCGAAGGCGACGATGCGGTTGCCCGCTTAGATGCAGCAACCACACACTCCTCCAAAGTTCGAAAGCATGTTATTGAGGCAACGCGACCCATACACGGCTCAAAGCGCATCATCAACACTGATAATTTCTACACCTCGTGTCAGCTACTAGAGAGCCTACGTTTGTTTGGTTTATACTGTCGTGGCACAATTAGAGACAACAGCAAGCATTTCACTCGGTGTTTCATTAAGGACAAAGAGCCAAGCGGGACTATGCGGCAGGGTGTGAGCATCAAAAACAAGATTATTGCTGCTTCGTGGGTGGATGGATCGGTCGTCAACATCGTCTCCAACGCTGACGATTCTACGCTAACGCAAGTGCAACGGCTCGTTTCGAATACGAAAACGGCATTTACAGCGCCATCATGTGTCATCGAGTATAATCAAGGGATGCAAGGCGTTGATAGGTTTGATCAGCTAAGGTCACGCTTCTCAGTCGCCGATGGTCATACATTTAGGCGGTGGCACAAAAACCTGGCGATGGCCTTTATTGACATGGCTCGCTGCAACGCTTACATAACAAGGAAGCTCAGTGGTAAGTCCAACACAGGACGCGATCCACATCGCGCAATTGTCACGGAGCTAAAATCAGCTTTACTAAATGGAGGGTGGAGAAACTCACTGTGCGATACTGGATTATATTTCGACAAGCCAAACCAAATTGACCTAGCAATTCTACGTACACCGTCGCGTCAGCAAGTTCAAGTCATTGCGCCATCAACACCTCTAATTACATGTGTCCCTCGATGTTCTTGGGAAGTCTTTCCAGATTCACGCAGAAAGCGCGAGTGCGTTATTTGCCGTTTTGAAGGCCGGTTCCCGACTGAGGCAACTATGTATTGCGAGGTGCATTGTGTGGCGGTGTGCCCGCGCACATTCGACGGAACCGCGAAATCTTTTGCGTGTCCAAACACCGAATGGACTTGCTGGCAGAAGTTTCATGATTTTTACCTACCCAAGAACCACTTTACTTCAAAAGGCAATGTGCGTCGATCGTCGAAGCTACTTGCCGAAAAAAGGCAACGCTGCAATGCTGTCTCCTGCAGCCGAGTCCCATGCATCTACAGAATATGGAAGTTAACTGATGCCGCTAAGTTTTTTTCAATGCATTTCTTTACGAGTTGACTTTCTTTGAGGGAGTGTACAGTAGGTAAGATTGTTTTGCCAACACATTAAGGATGTCACTAGTACCCCGTTCTATGTGAACGGTTTGGTCGACCCTCGCGTCACTCTAACGCCGCCACGGTGTGGCCCTGGGCTTGATGGGGGAGGGTTAGCCGATCGGCTTGCTGATGTCAGCCCTGTTGCGGTTCGCAAGCAAGTCGATGACTTTGTCTCGTTGAGACTGAGCGTCATGCGCCACGTACGCGACGCGATGGCTGAAAACCAGGATCTCCAAAAGGAGTATGCAGATGCCAAAGGCAGAAGTAAGATGGAACGGTTTGAGATCGGGGATCTTGTTTTATTAAACGCTAAAAACCTTCCTACACATGCAGTGTCCGCGGTCTTTAAGACCAAGTTGAGACCTCGGTTCATTGGGCCGTTCAAGGTCGTGGCCAAGAAAGGCCTAGCGTACACGCTCAATCTTCCACAGAAGATGCGTACGCAACCGGTTTTTTCTGTGGGCTTGCTTAAGCCATACCGAGACCCTACTCGGGTGAGCTCTGAGGCGCTAGCGCCGGGTCGGACGGGGGCTGCAAAGCAGCGAGAGACTGCGAGACAGCGGGGTGCTGAAGCCCAGCACCAGGTCCCGATGGCGCAGGACGCTGCGGGGCAGCAGGAAGCTACAGAGCCGCAAGGTGCGGTGGCACAGGAGGCTGCAACGCAGCGGGTGGCAGGGCCATCGGAGGTGGCATTGCCACAGGATGAGAGCCGTACGGCTGCATCCGGACCAACAGGTCGAGTTGACCCTGCAGTTGAGCAACCTGACGCTCAAGGTCCACGAGCCGCTGCTGCATCGCCTGAGGCGACTCAAGCCAGCCAACACGGCGCTCGACATCCTCGAGATCATTCGCTAAGCGATGAGAGGATCGGTCAACGTCAGCGACGTAATCGCTCACCGAGCGAACGCGGTTCTGCAGGGAGAACAGCTCCGCGAAGCTCGCGGCGTGAGGATCCAGCGGCCGCTCGGCCTCCTCCTGCTCTGCTCGACGAGCAAGGGGAGCTCCATTACCATGTGGGGCGCCTGATGGCGCGGCGCCGGCGCCAGGGTCGTACCCAGTAGCTTGTGAAGTGGCGAGGTTACCCTCATTCACAGAACTCGTGGGAGTTTGAGGTGCCACTTCGGCAGGACTGCCCTGACGTCGTTGACGCTTATGATCGGGATCATCCGGTGACGGACCGCCCGAAGGGCGTGCGACGGAGTCGCCGGGCGCCACGCGCTTCCCACTGCTAGAGTGGGGCGACGACAGGTCAATAGCCGAGCTCAGGCTTTGACCAGTGGCTGTAGCAGCCGACCCATGGCTATGGCCAGGACTGCTAGGAGCAGGAGCAGGAGGCAAGGGTGCCTCGTAGCGTGAGGGACGTGGTCCCGGAGTACGCCGTTTGGCTTGCCGCTTCGCGAAGAAGAAGCGCAAGTGCCGCTCTAAGCGGATATCTATTTCAGAGAAACTAGCTCGGAGAGCGTTATAGGAGCGGAGCCGTCGATAGTGCTCCATCCAGTTTTGAAACTGCGCTTCATAAGCGCCAGTTGTTTTGCCCTCGGAGAGGACCACAGGCACCGTCTGCATTGACGGTACCGGCTCGCCGTTGAGCTGTTGGCGAAGTCGCTCGCGATACTCAGCGGGAGTAGTGACTTGAGGGGTCAAGTATCGCTCGCGGGGCGTTTGTCGTTGAACGACTTCGTCCGTCGTTCCGGCCGACGGCCCACATGTGTATGTGTCGTGGAGCTGCAGGGCAGCACGACGGGCTGTTTCAGCCGGGCTCGTTCGCCCGAATCCATAGTCGCGGCGCGACGTGCCCACAATAGGGCGTGACACGGGCTGGTTCGGCCGAGCGCGCGACTCCGTCGCGATCTGACGGCTCTGGGCGCCATCCAGGTCATTGGAAATGACACCTGGCTCAAGGAGCTCATCCTCGTACCTCGAGGAGAGTGGTGGCGCATTGCGCAGCGCGTTTGAAGCCGACCAAGAACGGTTGGGGAAAGGATTGGGCGTCCGAAGCTCGCGAAAGCTCGACGCTGGGCTTGAAGGCCTCAGGAAGGAGGTCTCCGACCGCGCAGGGCTTCTAGCCATCTCGCCAGAGACGATCTCACCGGGCTCAGGAGAGCGTTGAGCTTCGCTCCCACTTGGATGTTGGCTCGTCGAGCCGAGACCATGACGTCGCTGGTGCTCGTTGTGGTACTGTTGTACACTGAGCCGCTGCGGAGCAGCCTCCTCGTCGGAGTGGTGGCCTGTGGCTTGTGGGGATCGCGGGCTGTCGCGCCCCGACATGTTGCCGCTAGAAGACGGCGAAGATGGGTCAGAAGACCGTGGCGAAAGGCAGAGCATTTAGAATGCAGTTTCGGTAATGGGCTCTGGGAGCCGGAGTTCTTTGAACTTGTAATGAGGTAAAGTGACCTCTATCGTCTTGAGAAGGAAAGGCCTCACTGAGAAAGTGTCGTGGACACGGGTGTCCACATCTTGGTGGGGGGGGGGGGGGGTGTAACGGGGTTACACGGGTTTACACCTGGTGTGTTCCACACATGGATACACTTTGTGTAAGGTACATATTTGATGTACGAACACTCGAGGGAGTGTGTGTGGCTGAGAGCCACACGTTATGCATTTGAAGTAGGATTTCACTTGGTTTAACTATGTTAGATAGTTAAACACATGCATTTACTCTATAGGCGGCTAGCCGCAATAAAAGATAAATAAACAGTTTTGGTTTGGAACACAAAGAGTAAAGTCCTTTTATTAAGGTCGTAGTTAGTAAGTGCCTTCGGATAAGGCTTATTAACCCTTAGTAAGGTGTTGTGTTAACCCATAACTCGTTGAGTTAATCGTCTTCCTCTGACGCTAAGCTACGGCAGCCCCGCTGCATTCTTCAGTTTTTTGTGTTCTCTTCTGCTTTTTTTCGGTCGTAAATTTACTTTCCAATGCCACGTATTGCCCGACAAGACCTGCCAAAGTATCATAATGACTCTGTACATCCGATGTGTCTTTTGCTTCGGTGTAGGATAATGCGTCCTACAAATGTCCTAAACTGTCCTATAGTCCTAAATTATTTTTCATTAATTCGCAGTTCTGTCCTAAAAATGATCTAATCCTGTCGTACAGACTGAATTATATTACGTCCTAAACCTGTCCGAAACCTGTTGTGCGTAATATTATGTGTGCTACATCAAACTTTAGAAACACACCTGAGCCACCCAAACCAAAACAAGCGGCCGAGGATGACCATCTCACTCAAACTATGGAGCACGGAGGGTATTCGTACTGTGTGAAGCGCACATGTACTGAAACGAGCACTATCTACTACAGTTGCAAGAAATTTCGACAAGGATGCAAAGCTAAAGTCATTGTGAGAGAGGGGGCTATAGTGGCCGACAAAAGCACGCACACGTGCGAAGTGCGTCGGCCTAAGGTGGTCACAGACGTACGGCAGGAGATGCGGCTGCAGCTCCAACGCCGCAGCGTTCTAGACAGAGTGACGTCTCCCCCGGTTATCTGGCAGGAGGTGTACGACGGTTTAAAAGAGCGCTACGGTGGAGACAAGACAGCGCTGACAATTATCCCGTGCTCTGCTGCCGTCAGCATTGTGAAGCACACGCGCCAAGACTGCTCAGACGGCGACGTCTTTGAGACCATCGTCACAGGACCTGTGTGCTGTGTCAGCGACACGGATTCGAGAGCCTTTCTGCAGTTCAGTGTGGTCCACCCTACACCATCGACCACCGGAATGTTGCGAATGATCGGTCTGTCTCACCCCGATCTAGGCCGCATTTTATGTTACCCCAAAATTACGCTTTTCGTGGACGGGACATTTTCGGTGGTGCCGAAGCCGTTCAGCCAGTGCCTCATTGTAATGGCCTATGAGCCGGCTGTAGACCTCTACTTGCCGATCTGCTACGTTCTGGTGCAGAACAAATCACAACTGACCTATTGGAGGGTGCTAAATGAGTTCATCATCTTGAGTAACAGGCAGCTTGAGCCTCAAAATGTCACGTGTGACTTTGAAGTTGCACTAATTAATGCGATGCTGGAGCAATTTCCTCGTGCCAACCTCGTTGGGTGCCTATCCCATTGGAAGCAGACACTCCATCGCAAAATGGTGGATCTGCGTATTCCAGAAGACCAAATAAAAGATGCGCTCAGCCCCGGCAAGTTGGATACACTAACTCTCATCCCCGTGGACGAAATCCGGAAAAAGGTGAGGGTTTTTAATTTTGTTATTTAGTCTTGTCCAATATTTGATGTTAACCAAATTTTTAATTTGAAATATGGAGGAAATTCGCTACGTGCGGAGTTTGATCGTCGAGTCTCGCGCCAAAGGCAAGTGGAACGACTTCTGGAGGTACTTTGTGAAGACGTGGATGGAGCGGTACGACGCAACGACGTGAAACGTCCAGGAAATGGTGCGGTACAAGGTTGATATTATCAATCGTACTAATAATCCATTGGAAAAGTACAACCGTGACTTTGCGTCGCGACTCGGTACTCATCCGAGTCTTCTTGCTTTTATTGAAGGAACCAAGAAGGAGGCAGAACGCTACATTCGACTGACTGACGACATCAAGCACGGTCGCCAATCGGCTCCTCGTCATGCACCACCGGTGGAACCGGTTGTTCCGGCCAGCTATGCTTTTTTCGTTAGAAACTGTAGTCGACGCGTGCCCGATAATGCGAAATTGTAAAACAGTGTCAGGCCTAAATACATTCTTTTAGAGAATATCCCATTACTAGTACTCCGTCGAGTGTCCATTAAGCCAAATAGATTTCGACAGAATTGTCCTACAACTGTCCTAGTAGGACACATAGGATTGTCCTAAAACTTGTCGTAACGTCCTAAACTTGTCACTTTTTCTGTTTGTCTCCAAGTAATCTATAGTCCGGTTTTAGGACAAATAGGACAGTTTAGGACATTTGTAGGACGCATTGTCTTCTACCTTTTGCTTCTTCGATACCACTACTCAAACTGGCTCAGAGCTCTCCTGTGCGCCAATTTTTCTTCAAGAGTCGGACTCGATCTTGCACCTGCTTGGCTATCAGCACGACGTTGATGGCGGCACTCACACACGTTGCAATTTGTACCCACACGGTACCAGCCTCACCGTACTTGGTTGCGAACGGCTTCTTCTTGATAGCCTCTCGAATAAGCTCCTTGTCCATGTCTTCAAAGAACCTAAAAACCATCGCACTTGTCTGGCTAAAGAAACGCTGGGTGAGACCTAAAATGAGGGCTCGGCATATGGTCTCAAACTTACTCCCGCTCGGTTGAGCTAAAGATAGACTCAAAACCGGTGAAGTGCGCCAGCTGTGGTGAATGAGGTCGAAACCTACACAGTTCTGCTAAAGGCCTCTATTCTGAAAACCAGGTTTACACGATTTGTCGGCGTGTTGGCTGGGGGTATCTCTAAGTTTGACGCGGAAATTTCGAATAGAACGCACAATATTATAAACCAAGTGAAATCCTACTTCAAATGCATAACGTGTGGTTCTCAGCCACACACACTCCCTCGAGTGTTCGTACATCAAATATGTACCCTACTCAAAGTGTATCCATGTGTGGAACACACCAGATGTAAACCTGTGTAACCCCGTTACACAAACCGTGTATTCCTCATCATAGTCTTCAGCCATTGATGAAGCGGAAGCGGTGGGCGTAGCGTTGAATTGAATAGGAGACTAATGCTCTCAGACACCAAAAACGATAAACCAGCAGCCTCTTCACCCGGACAAGCACTGCTAGAACTAGATCAACTCTGCGTAAACTGGCTAAACGTCGAGCGGTCTTGAGCCACGGAGCTGTGTGGTTCAGTGTAGCGACATCTTCAAAACCAAGGCGTAATGCAGCGTCGATCATGCCAATCCGTGAAGGTCCACCCGCATGTTGAATCAGTCGTCCAACTATCCGCAACTGTGTAGAAGACATTGTTGAGCAGCTTGGTGACCGTGGCAAGCATGTATGGACCCAAAAAGAGATTTGTATCCAGCGAAATGTCTTCCCCCGCATCCTCCACACGAACTGCCACATCATGCCGGTCCACACGGAACGGGATACTCAACAAAGGCTTGTCTACTACAAGCAGCGCTTCTTGAGCTGAGGTCATACCACAGTGGAAAACGATTAATCGGACGGCAAATAATCCAGGAGCTCGAGATTGGGTAATGAAAAGCTTGGTGGGTTCAAGACCATTAACATCGGTAGTGCAGGGAAAATAATGCCAGTTGATGAGTGGGGAGAATCCAGAACACCTTCATGTTCGGGTCTCCAGGGTCCATGAGTACTTCAACCTGGGCTTGCCAAGCGTCGATGTACGCCATAGTCCCCAGATTCACATACACCACGCCTCCTGCTGGCTCCTTTTCGTGCTCCATTAATTTGGTGCGAGGGTGTGACTCTGTTCACTGATGCAGACGCAGACCCAAAGATGGACGCGTTTCAATAGATGCGTCCAGACACCTCGTTAGAGCTGCAGGAAGCCGCCGACGCTCCAATTTGCTTGCATTCCCCCTGTGTGCGTGCCGGCAGACTCCACACAACAGATGCTCAGCGTTTTCGATGCTGAAAATGGAGTGGCAAGCATTCAGCACTGACTTTCTGCTGTCTGAAGGGTAGGGGTTTGAGCTACATATTTTCAGCCACATCAACAGGTATTCAGCAGAAATTGATAGGCAACAGGCGTTCAGCATGAGCAACAGATATTAATATTATTCCGAAACCATTGTTTCGCTGTGGTGTGTTTTTAAATGCTTCCAACTCTCTTATTTTGCGCCAATACGAATTGATCAGACTCTTACAATCTTATATCAGGTTTGACTTATTTTTAGTATGTCAGAAATCGGGACCACGCTCAAACTCTCTAATTCCTGAATTATTCTTATATCCGTCTCTATTATAACCGAAGCTGTCTGAACATCAAGTATACTTCGAAGTATTTAATACTATTGTTACAGTACCCTATTTATCAAGTGCAGTAGGCCACAGGCTAAAAAAGTGATATTTTCGTCAGTTATGTGCATGTACCTTATATAGCAGTATTTGTTCACGATACAACGCTATCTGGCGCAAAAAATACAGTTTCAAATTTAAAACGCAATAATAATTCTAAGCTGCGATATTTTCGCATATAACTCTATCACTTTTAATATGACTAGGCTGCAGCTGTAATATTCAAGTATACATAACAGCGTGGAATCATTTCGAAAAATATGTATCTGAAACTAGTGCGACATCGTATTATCGCGAAATCCTGACCATTTCGTTTTGAAAAAAATAAAAGCACACAAAGGAAGTTTAGATTCACTTGCCAATTATCCACGATGCCCAGTACAGCCAGCCAAGTGTTCGACCGCCTCAACCGACAGTGGGAGGACGAGACCTCCAACTTCGTTGTTAGCCACGAGAATTATGGCGATGTCGCTCGCCATATAGAAGAAGGAGCCTCCGATTCTGGTGTCGTTGAAATAGACCGACTCTTAGGTGGAAGCCTTTACAATTTCATATTTGGGCCACAAATGTAGCCAACTGTTTTTCATAGGATCGTACTTATCCCAGAAGTCACGGCCTGAACCAGAGATGCGAATATATAAAAAACGGCAGGGTAAATGCGAAAAACAAGCATGTGCGTTTCGAAAAACCATGTTTTCCGGGATAAGGCATGGATTCGCATAAAAACAGGTTTTATGCGAAATTAAGGACCATAACGTTACGCTAAGACACACTTTTTGAGACTGTTATCTAGTGCACATTAATTTGTTATTATTGTATCGCCGAAGATCTTAATTGTACTGGGATCCGTTTTGTACTTCCTGAAAATCCGTACCCTGTTATTTCCAACAGGGAATGAGTCATTCCGGCCACTAGCGTGGAATTGTTCTGAAGTACGGACTCGAATCGAGTCACTCGATCCAAATTTTGTACAGACGTCCCCGCCTTGCGTAGAACTGAATGCAGCGATAAACCTACGAGAGATGGTACCAGCGTGCAATGCAGATTTGCTTGGCTTCCCGCACATGTACTGAGTTAGAGGATAATTCTTTAGGGAAAGTGTCGCTTGCGGGAAGCGTGCATGCATGCATCGGTTGCTAGTTGGATAAACTCAGTACATGTTGCATCTATGCGAGACCTGTGCGAATCGCGTGGCCTGCCAGTCTTTATTGGTCCCACCTTTCTACCCAAGGCGGGGACGTCTGTACACCGTACTGGTCTTGAAAAACGAGCTGTGGAGATCACTCATATACGTTTATGTCATGAGTTAAATTTCACACACTGCATACAAAGACATTTCGAAAGTTCACGACTATCTTGCAGCTACAGTGGCAAAAACCCAGAGAAGACAGTCAGAAGGAGCTTGTGCGTCAGAGGATTTACGAAACTGAAGTCTTCACAGTCAAAGCTCAGTCTTGAGTCTAGACTCTTGACCACGTTGTTGGTGCGTCTCACCTCGATTCTCACACCTTCGCAGCAGGTTTCGACGTCTTCTTGTCACTTTCCTTGATCGCCTTTAGATGATCCAGCAAGTAAGCCAAGTCGAACGCCTTCTCCTTCAGGTAGTGGTACCTGTCACTGGCACTGAAGTGGCCAGATGACAAGTCCATTTTCAACAGAACCTCGTTCTGATCGCTCTTCAAATCACGCAGCTTTGCCGCCCACTTCGTAGGCTCCCAGTACGCCACACGTGGATCGTATAGCCCGCTTGTAATCAAAATGTTCGGGTATGCTTGCTGTTTAACATTCTCATAGGGTGAGTAACTGAGCATGTACTGAAAGTACTCCTTTTCGTTCGGATTCCCCCACTCTTCCCATTCTCCAGTTGTCAATGGAATCGATGCATCACTCATCGTGTTCATCACATCCACGAATGGCACACCGGCAATTGCAGCAGTAAAAAGGTCTGGGCGCAGGTTCAACACAGCACCCATAAGCAGCCCACCAGCGCTGCGGCCTTCACACGTCATCTTGCTGGGACTTGTGTACCCCGCGCTAACCAAATGCTCAGCGCAGCTGATGAAATCCGTAAAAGTGTTGACTTTCTTCTTGTACTTTGCGTCTTCATACCACGTTCGCCCCATTTCACCGCCACCACGGATATGAGCGATTGCGTAAATCACACCGCGATCCAGCATGGGCAAGATAGATGAGACAAAACTTGGATCGATCGGAATCTCGTACGAACCATAACCGTAGAGGTGCAGGGGCTGGCGATCTTTCGAGCGCAGGTCAGAACGGTACACAAGCGAAATGGGTACCATGGTTCCATCATTTGCCTGTGCTTCGAGGCGCTCAGTCTTGTAAAGGGTGCGGTCATAATTCGGTACGGGTTTTTCCTTCAACAGCTTCGACTCACGGCTGTTGACATCGTAGTCGAATGTCGTCCAGGGGGTGGTCATCGACGAGTAAATGAAACGATACTTGTCCGTATCAAAATCACGGTTGACAGAGCCAGACACCGTGAAGCTAGACTCCTTGAAGGTGATTTGGTGACGAGCGTGCTTGTTATCTCCATCAGGGGTAATAATCCAAAGCTGCGAGTAGCCCCCCTGCCGACCCTCCATAACCATAAAGTCCTTGAAGCAGTCAATGTCATCCACCTTGACATTCTCGTCATAGGGAAACACGTCAACCCAGTTTTCAGAGGACGGCGATGTAATTGGCGTTCGCATCAGCTTGAAATTCGTCGCCTTGTCCTTGTTGGTCACGATGTAAAAGCTGTTGGCGAAATGGTCGACGCTGTAAATCAATCCCTTTTCCCGCTTAGCGATGAGTTGCGGAGGTTTCGACGGGTCGTCCAAATCGATGAAGGACACCTCGCTGGTTTCACTGCTGGAAGAAAGCAAAAACATGTATCTCCCACTCCGAGCTTTCTGGAAGTAAGCGCTGTAGATTTCATCATCTTCTGTATACAGCAGCTCGTCTGGTTCCTTGCTCCCCATCTTATGCCGCCAGAGCTTGTCCTGGCGGTGAGCATCATCCTGCGTGGCGTAGTACAATACAGTCGCATCCTTTCCCCAACGCAAGCTGGAGATGTTCTCAATTCGATCCGGCAACAGCTCCCCAGTCTCCAGATTCTTCACGTAACCCGTGTATGTCTCATAACCACTGAAGTCCACCATGTAGGCGAGATAGCGGTGGTCAGGACTCGGGGAGACACTTGCCACCTGACAGTGGTTGTGACCCTTGGCGATCTCGTTCTCATCCAGCAGTAGCTCCTCCGGTGCGTTCTCGATCTTGGTCTTGCGGCAATGATACGTATAGCTACTGCCCTTTACAGTCCTGTTGTAGTACAGATACGGACCGTGTGGATACGGATAGTCCTCGTCGGTTTCCTGGACATGCGACAGCAGCTCGTCGTAAATGTTGGCGCGTACATTTGCGAGGTGCTTGGTCTTGATTTCCGTGTACTCGTTCTCCTTGCGCAAGTGTTCCAACACCTCTTCATTCTTGCGTGAGTCGTCGCGGACGTAGAAATACGGGTCCTCCAGGTACAAAATAGGCTTCATGGGAGTTGAACCGCGGTTCTGGCCCTCCACGGCACCGAACGGGACCATCTTAGGTCGCTTCTCCAGAACGGGTGGGCGCGCACGCTTCGCTAGTGTCGAATATGCCGCCCGGCGAAGCCGCACTATGTACAGCGCCGCTGCCGTGCCGACGCCGACAGTCAGGTTCAGAGCGCTCATCCTGCTCATACTTCGCTACAGAAGGGAGGGGGATCTTTGTTTTCCGTAGGGCAATGTCTTCAGAACAACCTCTTTAGCGGATTGGCTCAAATTCTAAAATAAAAAAACTACATTTAACCCTTATGAAATTGTGAAACAACTTTATCTCTGTTATAATATTTTTGACAATTTGACAGAGCCGATCCGATGTATTATGATTGGGACCTCACCGCATGACACTGTGCGCGTCATGCCGGCGACATGTCGACGAGCGCACGCTGCTGAAATCGAGTTTGAACATGTTCACTGTACATGTTGTACTGTACTACATGTACAACCGTGTATGCCACTGCGTTATTAGTCGATCGACCTTGCTCTCCAACTCGTTGTAAACACGCAAAAAACAACGGCGAGCTGTATTATAGCTGGCCCGAGCCTGCCGTCACAGCCGAGCCGAGTCGGCACCACACATCTCACAAGTTGAGAGTCACAATATGGCAGTGATAAAGACGTGTGGAGATTAATTGTCCTAATCATGGCATGATTCATGCATCCGTCTTGAGTCATCCAAACACTCGACCATATTTTGCGCGTCCAAACACGATGCGGAGGAGTCTTCCGCTTCCGTGTTTGGACGCACCAAATTCACTCTGAGGAGAGGGCAAGGCCTGGTATCCATAGTGCATTGCTTTGGTAATGGTACTCAGTGTACTACATGTACATGTATTCACGCAGGTCGTAACAAAAGCAAGTTCAACACGTCACATCCTACGACCTTTCAGTATTAAATTTGAGATCCACATCCAATCAAGACTTGCGGTCACAAGCGTGTAAACTTGGTCTCCGTACATGTACTTCGATGAACAACCCGTGCAAAGACGCAGCTCGAACTTCCAAGTGAGTCCTTTGCGAGCCTCACTGCCACCAGTTGACTAGAGCCTTCATCATCCTCAAGCAGCCACTCAGTCTTCAATTTACTGCGCGCCACACTAGCAGCTCGGACTTCACAATGGGGAAACCGTTCTTCACAATGGAGGACGCCAAGGCGGCCTTTAACCTCTTCTGCTGCGTATACGGCATCGGTACTCTCGGCATGCCAGGCAACTTCTCACGCGCTGGCCCAGCTCTCGCGATCGTCGCTATGGCTTTTATGGCGTTCGCTAACATCTACGGATCTGTGGCTATCTGCCGCGTCATGCTCCTCGCCCCGACATCCGTCAGGACGTACGGTGACCTCGGCGAATGGGTCATGGGCAAATGGGGTCGATACCTCACTGTCATCGCTCAAATGGGAAACTGCCTCATTGTGCCATGCGCCTTCCTGGTTCTTGGCGGTACGCTTCTTGACGGCCTCTACCCCAATGCTTTCAGCACGACGACGTGGTCCATCCTCATGGCACTCCTGGTACTGCCCGTGTGCCTGGTGCCGACACTCAAGGAAGGAGCTGGTGCTGCCTTCGCAGGTTGCATGGGAACACTGGTTGCCGATGTTATCGGTATCGCAGTTGTCATGTACGGCATGCGCGGACACCCAACTGCACCTTCCCCGGATCTAAACTTCAAGCAAGTAGCTGGCGCCTTTGGAAACCTGGCACTGGCTTATGGTGCTGGTATCGTGATTCCAGCCCTTCAACGTCAACACAGTGACCCCACTCGTATGCCCCGCGTCGTATTCGTCACAATGGCTTTCACGACATGTTGCTTCCTGGTTTTGGCCAGCACAGCGTACTCTTCAGTTGGGTGTCAAATCTCCGGCAACTTGCTGTGGTCCATTTACCCTGACTCTGAAACGGGTCTGACTACGCTTGGCTTCGCCTCTGACTGGGGTGCTGTTGTCCTCGCGTACATGTTCATGCAGCTGCACATTACAATCGCGTTCTCCATCATCCTGAATCCGGCGTTCTACATCACCGAGCGCCTGTTCCTTGGAATGCACAAGCCAGCGGCGGATGACGTTGAAAACAACTTGCAGACTTACGCAGAAATTACCACGCCGACCGACGGTGGCGAACTCCTGGAGAAGTCTCGTATCTCGAAGCGATCTTTTATCTCGGTCGCTGACAACGAAAATGTTCACCTTGGACACCCCGAGGCTGAAGCAGCTGAGTACCAAGGCGCGAATGCTATTAAGTACGTCATCCTGAGAATTGCAATCGTCGCGCTTTTAGTCGTTGCTTCAGTGATTTTGAAGGACCACTTCATCGACTTGTCCGACTTTGTCGGCGCGTCCTGCATCACGATGCACTCGATCATATTGCCGATCGTGTTTTTGATGAAGATGCAGTGGACTGTGATGCCGATTTGGGAGAAGGTTATGTCTGTAATCGTCACGGTGGTGTGCTTCTGTCTCGGGTGCTACGTGACGTACACGTCCGGTGAAAACCTTTTCTTCCCAAGCGACAGCGTGGAGTTTCCCTTCTGCACGCCCGAGTTTGAAAGCACCGTGTATTACAATTACACCGCTGCTCACAGTAACTAAAATCCAAGCTATGACATTTGCAACAACAGTATAGACAGTGTCAATTAGACCTCGCAGTGCACTGCCGCTCAAAGGCAACAGTAGTATTTTTTTTATTAACCAGGCTGCGCGACGTTTCGTATCTTCTCCTTTTCACCAAGACAGGCAAGGAATCCGAGTTCACTGCTGGTCATGCGTGGCATACAGCAATTCAATGTGGCAACCCAGAAGACAGAGAGAGGCTTTGGTATTTACTTCACTAAGGTAGCGGTCGCTGATGGAGGTTGCGAGGCTTTAGCAGTCGATGGGCTTGTTGAAGATTCGGCTGACTCTCTCGAAGACGTTTCAGGCAGAATGGTGAAAGAGGCGTTGGCTACGCTGAACCTGGGGGACTTTCTAACAGGCGTAAATGGAGTGTGTTGCCAAGGGAAAGAAGTGGCAGAAACCCTGGGCCTCTTGCGAGCTGCTACCATTGGCCCCAACACGTTGTCTTTTTCGCGCTTTGTCGACGATCCTAGTCCTACAAGTGATATTTTCAAATTGACACCTTCCGTTGAGGCTCCGAAGAATGGCTTAATGGGCGCGCTGTTGAAGGTAAAGTCCAAAATACGAGCAGAGATGGATGGTGATCAAGAAGAACTACTTCGCGAACAGCTAGAAGACGAGCGGTTTGAAAGGCAGTGGCTCGAGGAATTTGAAAAGTTCAGAAAGCAGTATGAGGCGAAGTGGGAGACCTGCACATACACAGCAGATGAATTCTGCGGGTTGCTGTATCGCTCAAGCGATTTGCAGCAGAAAGCGTATCTGCTGCAAGAGTACCCGACACTCATGGAAGCGTGGAAAGATGGTCACGCCTCTTCCAGCTCGTCTAGGGTAGTTCCCGAGTGGCCTGCGGCCAAGCTTACCTACAACGACACCGTGAAGTACGATCTTATTGACAGCTCCGAGACGCAGACCTCGCCGATTGTTGCGCGTGACGCCGAACCCCGCTCAATTCACTGCTCACAAGCACTGCAGTCAGCTCTTGAGTGCCTGCGCTTGGAATTTATGTGGAGACCGGTTGACCTGCAGGCGTTCAGTCATTGCCTCGACGCTGCCGGGATTTCATCATGCTTAGGTCTTCTAGATGCAATAAATGCCCGCAGCAGCTACTTTGAACGCAATTTCCAATCGAACGAGTACCCGCGGCTGTCAAAGGCGATGATACGTGCGTTGCGTATGAGCGTTGAGCATGCAGTCAACACGAGTGAGGGTGGAAAACTATGGCTATGATTGGTCACTTTGTAGCCATCTTGTAAAGATCTATCATTCCAGTTCATTTTCCGAAATTCATAATTATGGATGCGTGGGGCACCCAGAGTACTGCGGCTAGCGAGCAAGTAGGCGAGGAGGAGGAGGAATGGGAGCTCGCGGAGAGCGGGAAGGACGCGCTGATCGTGCTGCTCGATGTGCGTGAGAGCATGTTCTCTCCGTACCCACACGCAACGGATACGGCGGCGCCGTCCACGTGGTTCCACGCCGTTATCGAACTCATGATCAAGCTCCTAAAGTCGAAAGTGGTCGCGAACGACAGTTCGCTGTTTAGTGTCATTTTCTTTGGGACGGTGAGTGGTGCTATGGTACTGGTAATACTTCATGTAGTTTGGTTGGCTGAGATGTATGGTCAGAACAAGCGCGGAGAAGCGGGCACACTGGAGCAAGTTTACGAGTTCCAGCCACTTGGGTATCCATCAGCACAGCGGATCAAGGACCTGCAGGTTTGCTTTGCCTTTCAATAGCTGCCTCGTTTATTCTTCTCTGTGACTTATTTCGTTCGCCTTAGGCACTGCTCGATTCAGACGTGCAGGCAGACTATGAGTCCATGCAGAACTCGGAGAGCTTATCGTTCAGCAATGCGCTATGGCAATGTGGGATATCATTTTCGGACGCGAAGTACGCAACAAGTTTGGCAATATTGATTAATTGATTACCTCACCACGTTACTTCTTCTCCTTTAGCCTGAAGAAGAAGGACTCTCAGCGAATTTGGATATTCACTAACGATGACAGCCCGGAGGGACCAGATGCAGAAGAGGTTTGTCGATTTCAGAAGCAAGTCCAGGTAAGTTGTCGTGATACACTAGCTGTGTACAGTATTTCCTTGACTCACTGAATCGCTTTTCTGTAGAACCATACCGAATTGAAGCGTTCGTTGAACCTCTTCTACATAACTCCGCCAGGAAAGGAGGAGTTTGATCTGGCAAAGTTCTACGGGTGCAGTTTTATGGACTTTTCAGCTGAAGACAACACAGATCTGGTCGAAAATGAAGCCAACTTCCAGCCAGCTTTTCCAGTCGGATCGCTGGATGATCTGATGGACGGATCCCTGCGTAAACGATTTCGTAAACGCCGACTGACAACAATCCCCCTTCATATCACCAAAGGGGTGTCAATTGGCGTAGAACTTTACGCTCTGGTAGTTGTTCAGCGCAAGAACACCCCTGTGGCTCTGGATGCGAGTACCAATACTCCTCTCAAGACTGAGACCAAGTGGCTTTGTGAAGACACGGGATCCTACCTGACGCCTGATCAAATCAAAAAATACATCGATTACGGTGGAAAGCGTGTGTATTTCGCACGAGACGACATGGTGGAGATCAAGCATTACGATGCTCCTGGGCTTCAGCTCATCTGCTTCAAGCCGTTGGACTCTCTCAAGTGGAACGAAAACATACGTTCGCCGTATTTCGTGTATCCTTGCGACGGCTACATCGAAGGAAGCTCAACTGCTTTCGTGGCGCTTATGAACTCCATGGTCCGGAAGCGTAAGTTTGCTCTGGCGAGACTAATTGCCCGGAAAACAAGTGAGCCTCGCCTGGTGGCGTTGGTCCCTCAAGAAGAAGAGAATGATGAGATGGGCCAGGTGCAAGGGTCCGGCTTTAACATCATCTTCTTGCCTTACCTGGACGACATCCGCGATATCCCTGTCGATCCCATCGCTAACGGTGAGTACGCCAACCTTTTACTGCTGCGCTCTTTTTGTTGTTCACTTGTTAGTTCAACGATGATGGTTGCAGTTGACCAAGAGAAGATTGAAGCCGCAAAGCACCTGATTTCGAAGTTAAAGTTGACGGAATTGCCAACTTTCGAAAACCCTGGTGTGTTTGCGTGAGTTTTTTTTCTATCTACACTTGAGTTTACTGATTTTGTTCGTCAGAGCTTCAAAAACACTATGCTGCGATTCAGGCTCTTGCACTGGACCAAGACTCACTGGAGTTCGACGAGAAGAAAGACAGCACACTCCCTGATGCCGAGGGGTTTGACCAGGACGATGTCAAGGTAAAGATGAATTGGTTTGCCGGAGTTTAATTCTCTCACAAATGTTGTGCTCTAACTTGTAGAATGCAATCACCAAGTTCCGGGAAGTGTGCGGAGGCAAGTTGATTGACGTGTCTACTGCCTCGAAGCGCAAGGTCAATTATCTCTACTGTTGTTGATCTACCTGTATATCTACTCACAATAGTACGATTTTTTTTCTTCTGTAATAGCCATCGGCTTCAGGTGGACGCGGAACTACAGTGAAAAAGTTGGCGAAGGGAAGCTCATCTGGCAAACCAACCGAGGAAGAGACTTTCGACAAGGCTGAATGGGCCGCGCTTATCGCATCCGGCGCAATCAAGAAGAAGACCATAGTGCAGCTTAAGGGCTTTCTGCGTGCGCACAAACTCTCTACATCCGGCAACAAGGCTGATCTGATATACATTATGAAGCGCTTCTTGGAGGAGTAGGTTGCTGGTGGCTTTGTCACACGTCGCATGAATATCAGATTCTTTGGTTTTTAACCAATCGTACGAGTTTCATACGTTTTTGCTGGTACAGTTAAAAGGACAGACACGTATTAGAAGAAGGGAGGAAAGTGGCCATGAACTTCCTCAAGACTCTCGGTAGTCTGGTAGGCCCGAGCGCCACGGGTGGACTGCCCTACTCGATGGACGCACCATCTATGGACGGGAACGTGGCGGCAGGCGGTGCTGCAGGGGAGAGTGTCGTTTTCGAGGGGTTACCGGATTTTGTGCTGCACTCAGGCAAGAGCAAGCAGGACTCGTCACACGCCGTGTCCATCTTTAAGTCTCGGCAGCCTGCGGGGCAAATTACGCAGAACGCGCTGCGTCGTATCAAGACGCTGCGCCATCCCAACATTCTGGCGTATCTAGACGGCACCGAGCTGCCCAACAACGGGCCAATTATCATCGTCACGGAGCACGTCATGCCGCTATCTGAATTCCTCACAGCGTTACGCATGGAATACGGCGCCAATAGTGAGGAATTCGCAATGTGCGTGTCGTGGGGTCTGCGTAGTATCCTCAGGGCACTGCAATTCATTAACATGGACTGCAAACTCCTTCATGGACGACTGACTCCACAGAGTATCTTCGTCACCAAGGTATGATGAGGTTAACAATTTTTCTCCTGAGTATGATACTAACAACATTTGGACTATTTGGCAGGGTGGTGACTGGAAACTGGGGGGATTCGAGCTCACAGCTGAGTTGACGAGCGACGGCCCATCGTATATTTACACCGCTTTCCAGCAGTTCGGAGATGTCAACTACAAATCCCCAGGTAAGTAGTTGTTTTGGCATTGCTGCAAAGGTATGGATATATGTTGATGTAAAGATTGTGATGCTCAGAATGCCAACGCTCCGACTGGAAAGCGGTGGCAGCTGGTCCACCCTTTGGTGTCGATATCTGGGCGTTTGCCTGCCTCATGTACTACGTCTTTAATGATGGCCAACTTCGATCGAATGAAGTGTCATCGGCAGCTAACATTCCTCCAGCTATTAAGACACAGTTCCGGAAGGCAATTGACGACAATGCTACACGGCGGCCGAGTCCACAGAAGATGTTGAGCTGCAGTTACTTTGACACACCGTTTATCAAACGGATGGACTTTTTGGAGAACCTGGCTGTGAAGGACTCGGATGAAAAGGTGGCGTTCTACAAAGAGTTGTGCGCCAACCTAGAGACGTTGCCTCGCTGTTTTGGTGTTCACAAAATTCTACCGACACTCAAGCAGGTTGTGGAATTTGGTGCAGCGACTGGGGCTAAGAATGGACCTGTTAAATTGGACCCCTCAGCTAGCCACATGCTCCCTGCTATGGTTCAGATCGGAAGCTCTCTGTCTGCCGAAGAGTTTAAGGCGGAGGTACTCCCCATTATCATCAAGCTATTTAGCTGCAATGACCGTGCAGTCCGCGTGCAGCTGTTGCAAATGATGGAAAAGTTTGCCGTCCACTTCGACGCGAAGCTTGTCAACAGTGCTGTTGTCTTTGACAATCTGTGTAGTGGATTTACAGACGCAGCTCCTGTATTGAGGGAGCTTACTGTCAAGTCCATGTTGCACATTGCGGATAAACTATCGGACAGTAACCTCAACAACCGCGTCATGAAGTATTTTGCAAAACTGCAGGTGAGTGGAGTGTATACTACAGTACGTGGTTTTAATTTGGGCCAATACTTACCTGCTTTATTGTGCTTATGTTTAGTCTGATCCAGAACCAGCCATTCGAACAAATACTACGATCTGTTTAGGAAAGATCGCCGGCAAACTCAACGATGCGACGAGACCGAAGGTACTGTTTCCGGCGTTCGCCAAAGCACTAAGAGATCCATTCCCCCACGCTCGTTTAGCTGGTCTTCGTTCAATGACTGCTTGTCAAGTAAGTGCTCGATACGCATTATTTTGACTTATCTTATAATGCTAACATTTGACTAACGTACCTTTACAGGAATATTTCATGCCACAAGGGATTGCAGGTAGCATTGTTCCAGCAATCTCACCTCTCCTTCTCGATGTGTCCATTACAGTTCGAGAGCAAGCCAAAACTTCTTTTGACATTTTCATGAAGAAAATCATGGATGAAGCTGTCCAAATGAAGATTCGGGAGGAGTTAGAGGCCAAGGAACGGGAATTGAAGCGTGTATCAGGCGAAGGTGATCATGTGGGCAAAGCTGCTGCTGCTACTGGGGCTACCCCACCATCATCAAATGGAGGTCACAACTCGGGTGGTTATGCGTCTTCACTGACAGCATGGGCCTCGTCAGCTGTTGCTTCCAATGTTAATAAGCTCGTTGGGTCTGGTGGATCGTCATCATCACTGCCCTCATTAGGATCGACATCTGCCACTCCGTCGACTTCCTTCTCAAGCACCAAGAATCAGACCAATGGATTTGGTTCTTCTTCTGCGCCATCATCCAAGCATAACAGTTTCAATGCGTTCCCCGTAGATGACTTGGCAGCTGAAGATGGTTGGGGTGACGATGGAGACTTGGATGGGCTGGACAGTCCTAAACAGACCAGTTCGGGTTTTGGTTCGTCCCTATCAGTGAACCGCAGTACTACCTCGACGTTCACGTCTCCTGCGGCATCTTCACTCTCTACGTCGTTGTCTTCGTCCTCATCTGTAAAGCTAGATACTTCAGGTGTTGCTGGTTTCAGCTCAGCATCTTCATCATCGCGTACTACGTCTGCAACTTCAGCGTTTACGATCGGTGACGGCGGGTGGGGAGATGATAACTGGGGCAGTGACGATCTGGATTTCGATTCTTCAGGCCCAAAGAGAAGCTCACTAAGCATGGGTGCAAGCGGCTTGAATACAGCTACCAGAACGTCGTCATTTACTAATGCTGCATCTGCGCCAGGATCGTCGAGCGGATTGTCGACGACACGGAAAACCGCAAGCGAACGTCGTGCAGAGGCTCAAGCAAAGGCCAAGGCTAAGCATGAACCTCTGGGTGCGATGAAGTTGGAAAACTCATCCAATGCTAAAGAGGACGACTGGAATTGGTAGTCTATGAGCTCAGGGATTGAGTACCGGCACTGTGTTTCTATCCTAAACATGAAAATGCTACCTTTATATCCCTGTTCTACTGTTAAGGTAGCTCCAGCATGCCCACCTTCGCGTCGTCTGGTGCAGGCATCGCATGCAGGAGCCGACAACACGCTCAGCGTCTGCGGCATACGACCTGTCAGCCCAAACCTACTTCGCCTTCTCGGTTTCCGTTGCCACCGGCTTGATCTTGAAAAGGAAGATATTGAGGAAATCGCAGATATCCTTCACCACTCCAGATACGAAGTGCAGGTACACCAGTACGATGAAGACCACGTATATCGAGGATGCCAGGATAGTCGGGATCAGTGGCTTAGAGAGGATACCCACAGCCGGTCCGTAGGCGTTGAAGATCACGAATCCGAAAGGAATGATGACACGAAGCTGCGGAGTGAATGGAATTTTACACATGTGGCTCATGATCATTCGTGTCTACATCAACACAACGATGAAATATATGAGAATCCACGAGGACAGAATTGATTCGCAGGTTTTTCGTAGGGCAACGTACCGAGAAGAACACGTAACCAATACCAAGCGGGAACAGGAACAGCACAGGGTAATTCGCGTAGTTAACCGCGTCTGGACCGCAAATCCAGAGCGACCCCAGAGCCAAGAGGATACCAATGGGGATCAGCTGGATCATTGCTAGTGGCTTCGAGATGTGCTTGTTGCCCAGCTCGTCACGAGGGATCGCGTCCGGAGCCGCACGCAGCACATGCGAGATATTACCGTACGCCAGCAGAACGTTACTCGCCACGAGTGCACCAATGAGCACATCCGTCGTGGTCACCGGGAACGGCGTCTCAAATGGAAGTTCTGCCGTCCAGAAACCAGTACCGAAGAGCGCCGCAACCAGGTGCACTGCCACCAAAGTCAACTGTCCCTCCGTGACACCGAAAAATCCGTTACCGCAGCTCATGACGCCTGTGTGATACTCCTCCCACTGCGCCAGGTAAAACGCTATGGACACGGACGACAGCGCAACGTACGCCCGTAGACCGGCACCCACCTGGCACGTGGCAGCAGCACTGAGCACGTTGAAGACCGTACAAAGAGCGTCACAGCCATGGTCGAAAAGCTGACCCAACGGGGATGAGGCGCCTGTGCGACGCGCCTGCTTGCCATCCAGCGCGTCCATCGTCTGGTAGAAGAAGAGGCCAAATGCCGAGAGAATGTAGACCTATAGCAGTTCAAAACAAAAAGAGTTGTGTGAGTACAAAGATCAGTAGCAATAATGATCTCTTAGGATGAAACACACCCAAGTGGGGCAAATCTCGGAGAAGTGAGGCGCGTAGTAAAGCTGCACCACCGTCGTGAGCATCATGGCCACTGTGCCGATCATCGTCACGAGGTTGGGCGCCATCCAGATGGGCAGGAATTGCACCGAGTACGTCCAGAAATGGTTTAGCACATTGTCCAGATACGTGTACGATCCTCTTCATCCGATCAATAAGAGCAGTAGAGCACATTCAGAGTCAGGAATGACGCATTCCCTCATGTCATCAATTCCAACGTATAAATAAAACTTACGCCTTGTACTTGTAAGCGGCGATGCCTTCCAGCGCCTGCTTCCCCAGCATCTTCTCTACTTGGTCTCTGCCGCCTTGTTTTCCACTCGCTAAAATGCGCAATGAGACTCGAACACGTAAAAGTTGTGACACACAAGTTGTACATATTTTCACTTAAACTCAGTATGCGCATGCTTTTCTGGTGGAAGTGTCCATTGAGAGTTGGCTGACAATGACGATGGCAGCCAGCAAATTGAGAGCATTAAGCTCTCAGAAGTCAGAACATCAGCTTGCTGCTACTGCAAATACACGTCCAGGAAACAGCAGAAACAACAGTTTTATCCCCAAAACTACTCTAAGAAGCCATCTGCGCACGAGGACTCAGTCAAAACTTGGCGGATTCCGTCTCCGAGCTCCGTTAAACCCTCGTTTGTCTGGGCTGAAACAGAAAAGCATGACGAGCCAAGCCTAGGAAAAATATAACATTGAATGCGTGAGCTGCACTGATATAAAGACGATAGACAGAGCTGGACACACACCTGCCCCTCAACGACGCTAAGTCATTCGACGGCTGGTCAATCTTCGAAATGATGTCGATCCACTTGTGCTCGGGACGAGCTGCTGCCACTCGATGTCGAAGCTCATCGCGAAGTAGAATTTGGTCAGCTGTCAGCGTTCCAGAGGAGCCCGTTGGGTCGAACACGAATCCAATTGACTGCGAGCAGAACAAGGCATCAGTACAACAAAAGAAAAAAAATAGGAGGTACATACGGCTTGTGTCTTCTCAATCATTGCGATCGCCAGCTTTTCGATGGCGTTTCGACTTTCATCTGGGCGGTAGATCAAACCAGGGGTATCCGCAATCTGCACAACATGGGAACAGTTGTAAGCATAGGTGGCAATGGATGTATGACTCGTTAGTTTTCATTCAGTACTTGGTACGAAATGCCTTCAACGAAAATGTGACCCATCGTGATGCCGCGAGTAGTAAACGGATAGTTGGCCACCTGGATAGCATACCAGTTGAGAGCGTCAGAACTCGGGTGAACCACTTGCTGGCGAAAGACATAACCTGTATACCTCAGGAGAAGCTGTCGATAGGGCACGCACTAACGAAGATTTTCCTGTTTCATACAATGAGGAAGCAATTGAAATACCGAGAAAGAAGCGGAAACGTTAGATTGTTCGCGTACCAACGTTTGGGGCTCCCACGAAGGCAAAAATGGGTTTGTTCAAGTCCACATGAGGAAGCCCACGAAGCAACTTGGCCATGTTTGCCGCCTCGCGCAGGGTATCCGCACTATTGTCCACAGTCTTCCTAAGATCCTGTGGCAACAAATAAAACCGTCAGCACCAAGTCTTATTGCTAGAGTCTGAAAACTGTGTCCCCACCTCAATGCACCGCAGTCCGCAGTCAATTGCCTCCTGTTTCGTGCGCAGCTCTAGACACTCGCGCTCGAACTGCTTGCCTGTATTGTGTAGCGTCGCATACACTTTGCGTAGTCTCTGGATGTGCTTCTCGTACGTTCCCTGGCCCAGTGTAAGCACCACCACCTCCCGCTCGAACGGGTGCATGCGTTTCAGTGCCGGGAAGTCCAGCGAGGCTTGGCGTGTGACACTGGAGAGTTTCCCCAGCTGCATGTTGATGAGACGCGAAGTGTGGTTCTTGGCGCGCTTGATCGGGTCTACGATGCGGTTGCTCTCGCGCACACTCGCCCGCCAAAACTTCATCTCCTGGATCTCAGACGCGGTGCGTACGTAAGGCAAGCTGCAGTGGTAGAAGACATGAGTAATTGTTGCAGTATGTATCTAAAAAGGTGTCGCTTGCTACCTCTGCAGCGCGCCATGAGCTACGGCTGTAGACGCTCTCTTGGCCATCACCACTACTGTTGCAAACTAGAAAGCCACTAGTGCTGAGCGCTGATTGGGAGAACACTATCTATATATGCCAAAAGACAGGATTTGTGGGCCACACACACTAAACAACAGGTACTAGGTCTAAATTAGTACTTAAGTACTTCAAATAATAGTAGTACTACTGAATGACCAAATATTGAAATGTGTGCATCATTACTACTACCTATGGTAGTAATTCGAAAACCAAAAAAAGCATGCAGTAGTACTACTACCTCTGGTAGTACTTTGACCAAGTACTTTAGGCGTACCGGCGCATGTCGTTCACGTAACGAATGCTGAGGTAAATCTTCGCCCCAGATTCGCACTCTTCCAGCGGGATGCCCACAGGAGAGGGCGGGAATGTGCCATCGAGGCAGATCGAGTGCCCACTGAGTACACTCACCTCTTCATCGTAGTCCTCGAACCCTTCGCCTTCATCCTCCGACAAAATGCTGCTGCCTGACTTCGGCGGGCGATTAATCCTCTGACGCCACGAGTCATCGCGAATCTCCACCGGGTGTTCATTGGTCGAAGCCAATTTGCTGATGATGCTTCCGCGCACACGCTTGCGGCGCTTCAGCTGCATTTTGGCATTCGTATCTGCCAAAAGCTTAGCGGGCACTGACTCGAAATCACGGTAAATGTCTTCCATGGAGAAGCGAACGAAACCGAGGCGTTTTTTGGGCAGGGGTTTGCGCTTGTGATAAACATTCACTTCAATGAACGTATCCAACGATGTTACACCCACCAGCCACGACTGGTCATACTTAGGCGTGCCAGTGTGCCGCGCCGTCGATGACTTGTACTCACCAAGCTCCTTCGCAGGGTACCCAGCCGTCTGAGAGTAAACCCGTACCACAACCTTTGGATTTGAGTTGTCTGGCAGCCCATCGATATACAGACAGTGAACTTCCACTTCCGTAATCACATTCGAGTCTGAAAGCTGTTTCAACGACCCTGTTTGGAGATTTCGTGCAGGCCGGCGAGTCCCCTCAAAGTGTTTCTCATCCATGAGATGCGTTGTGTTACTCACTGACTGAGATAGCTTTTCAACCACGCCCAACGTGCCAACAACAGGAGAGGCCACAAGTTGCAGTGTTCCACGACCAATACCCTTTGCGAATCCCTTGACGCCGCCATTCTTAGCTCCACGAACAGGCTCCTTGACAAAACCTGTCACTCCATACGCAATACTCTTTCCGAGCACCTTGCCACCCTGCACAAAACCTTCAGGAATGTGGCGCGGCTCGTCCGGATCCTCTTGGCTCTCGAAATACGTTGCTTTCTTGACCACGTCACCAAGGCCGTTCGATACCTTTCCGATTGATCGAAGTGGTACACCAAAGACCGTCTGCACCACAGTCACGGCACTTTCACCCTTTCGGCGACTCTTACCCTTCACATCGCGCTTTAGTTGACGTGCTGCTAACGCGAAACCATCCACAATATCCGTAGCGAGACCAACTGGGTCACCCAGCATCTCAACACTACCAACGATCTTGTACCACTGCCCAATGACCGAGTGGACAATCTTGAGGACAACATCGTAGATCAAATCGTACTCGTAGAAAAAACGATTTTGGTAGACGATCTCGCCAAAGTGGAACTCAGGCGTCACATGCGCAATTCCACCGACAATACTTCCCATGGTATTGCCCAAGATTGCAGAAATGCCTTCCCCTTTATCTTCCTGAAGTGAATCGAACACCAGATCGAAATCGTATCCGCTCATGTGCCAGCGCTTGAAGTACATGAGCATACCAGCTGAAACCGAGCCATCCGGGAACGGGACATTTACAATAAGCATCGCATTCTTTGCTTCGACGCCTTGTTGAAGAATCGTAGCTTCATCACTTCCGGGTACAAACTGGAAGAGCAGATTGCTCAGGCCGAGTAAGTACTCCAGGTTCAGTTTGACTGCCATCGACCCTAGTTGTAAGTCGAAATCGTTCACAATAAGGATGCCACTTTGCGGGAGTGTTTCGCAGCTGAGTGTGAAGAACGGTTTTTCTCCATCTCCAGGAAGCCACCCCTCGCGCTTGTCGCTGTTGAAACCACTATCCAAAGGAGCAAACACGACGGGATACGCCGAGTGCGGCGTCATGTCATCGAATTGAACGTGATGAACCATCCAAGAAATACGGCGGGACCCTGCCTTCGAGTCGAACCGAATATTTTCCATGGTGATGTTCATAATCTCCTGTGGCTGTTCGTCCACTAACGTAATTCCGAAGCCGTGCATCGAAACGTCAATCACCGTATTGCTGAGCCAGTCGCTAACAAAAGCTCGCTGTCGAACTTCAGAATACACTTTTGTGTCTCCCATGGCAAATACTCGCGTAGAACCGTCGATGTACACCTCGCCATGCAAACCCTGTGGGGCATTCTTCACCTCACCAATTTGCATAAAGTCAACCAGTGTCGGCACCTTCCAGTGTGTCGCAGTAACACGCAGTTGCAATTCACCCTTTGGATCCTCCCAGGCGAACGAATGGCTTTCCATAGGGCCCAAAACAATTTCTTCCGCGGTCTTTACACCATGTTGCACGTATCGGAAGGAGTATCGCGTTGAACGGTTTTCAATTCGATAATTGGGGTTGGTCGAAATGTCGCTCACGGTAGCGAATACAGTCTCAGCCACCTCGTGCACATTCACACTGCAAACTGGACCATCGCCCAAACTTCCTCGCGTCCAGAACACAGTATCTTCAGCCATGTTGTATGTCACGTTAGGATCACTCAGCTTTGAGGATAGTTTAAACAGCGGCATGTTCGGACTCCACTCGCCCACATCTTGGGTATCACTGGCCACATCGCGAATGCGCAGACCCGCCACATACTTTTCGGGGCCGATTAGATGATAAACCACTGCGGACTCACCTTCTCTCAGCGTACAGTTAGCTTGCTCGGGGCGGCTTCTACTACGGTTTCCCTTTTTATCGAGCAAAATCGGCGTCATCTGCAGTGCTCGTGGTACACGATTCAGCAACACAAAACGCGGGGAGATCACGAAAATTTTCGACCGGAAGAACTGAGCAGGAGCTGCACGAATTTCGAAGGCGAGTACAAAAGAATAGTTTCCTGACCCACTCGGTCGCAGCTCTCCTTTCTTGCTCACAGTCGCCATATCCTCAGGCTCCGACCATCCAAGTTTGTGGAAATCTGGCAAATACTTCTTCGTCTTCCCAGATACCAATGACTCGCCCTCATACTTGCGCGGTGTTTCTTGGAACGGCCGAAGACTCATCAAAGCCTTGTCAGGTGGGGCAGTTGCCATCAGCGGGATTTCCTTGGCATCAGGGAAGAACATGCGATGCTCCTCGATAGTGCACACGCGACCACGAGTAAGCTTAAAGCGTAAATCCAAGCCACATCTGTTCTGAATCCAAAAAGGCGAGTAGAAGAACACTGTACGGGCAGCATTTTCTTCCCACTGTGGGTGGAAAACAAAGCTCGGGCCGTCATCAAACAGGAGCTCAAATGCGTCTTCGTTAAACGATTCGCGCTCCGCTTCAAGGTGGACCAAGAAAGGGGCGCTCCACGTCGAAGATCGGCTTTCCTCGCTTGCGCAAAGACGCATTGCCATTAAAGCGGGTTTGCTGAGATCCAGACCAAAGACTTGAATCGTTTTGCCGCTCTCGATGTACATTTTGCGGCTGTTCACTTCATTCACGTACGCGAAGTAGTCAATTTGGCCCAAAGTTTTCACAGCTCGCGACTTCTTGTCCTTCCCGGTGTTGTCCACAACACGGAACTCCCCCTTACTGGTCAGTGTGTCTGCCGGGCAATCATCGGGTTGGACGATGGCATACTCAACGCCACAAGGAAGTACGTTGTGAAGCACCAGCTGTGGCTGGATCGTCAATGACCAAATACCTAATTGAGGGTTGTTGGCAGAAATCTTCTCGATGACGACAGTAGGTTGGTTGTCGATGCAACTCGACGAAGGGTAAATAACTTCTTTTCCAGGTGGAACAATCTCACTTGGGTCAGGGAGAGCGGCGTTTGTTCCCAACTTTTCCTTCACACGCTTGGCAGACGACACGGACCCATTACCTTCCCCACGCAATGCTTTCTGGGCCTCGACTTGCTCAAACTTTGTCATCCGTTTATACATGCGCTGGTCTGAGACAGACAGATCCAGTTTGTTGCTCCACTCCGTTTCTCCAGTCTGCCGAATAGCGAAATATCCAGCGCCAACCAAGTCCAAAGGAATGTTAATGGCACCAAGAGCGGGAAGCATGAAGAAACGCTCACCACAACTCTTTTGTTCCGGGTTGCAGCGTGCAACTTCCTTCTTCTCATCGTACATCAAAAGCTCCGTATCCTTTGCAGTCCCGTTGCGAATGCACTCGGCTCCTGAAACCTTCACTTGTAGACCGTAAAAGCCATCAACCGAGATATGAATTGCAGCTAGTACAGGCAAGTACTGTCGCATACAGTCAGCGTAGTAGGAATCAATCCACTCGTAGCTAGGGTCGAGCTCCTTTACACGCTTCAAGCAAGCGTACGCCTTTTGCAACTCTTGGCGTGTCGGCTCTTCCACCTTTGTTAGCAAAGCGACACCTTGATCATAGAGGACTGCGATCGACTCCTCCGATTCCACATCTTCAAAAAGCGGGGTCAATTCGTAGACTTGGGTTTGACCGATGGACATTAAGGGCACCCCGTGGATTGTCCGGTAGCCCTCGATCTCTACCGAGATAAAACGATCAACTGTAGCGCGTGACTTAGCTATCGCAATCTTAAACTCCTCCCACGACACTTGTCCGGACTTATCTGTGTCAGCCAGTGCGATGAAGTCTTCCACAACCCGGGCAAACTCGGCTTCATTGTCCAGAACACTGCTGCTGCTGCGCTTGAACATTGAAGACTTCTTGGAGCTAGTCCGTTGCTTGTCTTCCTCCTCATAAACGCTTCGGAGGACAGAGCGAACCTCTTCTGTATCCAACTCGCCACTTCCGTCTTCATCGGCATCTCTAAAAGCTTGGCGTAGCTGTTTTTCCTTCAGACTTTGTTGTTCATACTCCTCCGCCTCGCTATTGTCTAACAGCATGCATGCGTGCGCTTCACCCGTCGACACAGCAGTGACTGCTGTCACTACTTCTTCCTGCACACGCTTCTTCGCTTGCTTCTTAGCCACCATGTAGTACTTAACGTTCACACCACTCTCATTGAGCATCCAAAAGATAGCGCCAATCTCCTTCACGTGAGGGCGCTCAGCTTCAGTACGCTGTTCAACATTTGAGAATGCAGCCATGTTCGAATTCACAGTCTCCATAAACGCTGACGTTACATTCATCTGGAAGTAACGATCTGACGAGAAAATCACCTCCAACGGAGAGGCAGGTTCCTTTCTAATATCCAAAATTCCTTGATAGAACTCGATGAAAGGTTCGACCTGTCGTGCCTTGGTGTTGTAGTAGTTGCCATACACGTCAAAACTGATTTTGGCCACACCGAAATTGTTTTGGGGCCGCTTTCGAGTGTGAAGATCGGTGGTAGTGCTTGATGCTTCACCCTCCCACACCGAAAAATTCGCGTAAATACCCAGTTCCTCCAGAGACGTCTCAATCGCTGGTGTCCCCATCGGCAGCATGTCATCGATCAGTCGGAGATAGAATCCGCCAAAAGATGTGGAAATTACAGTCTGAACGAAAATTTGCTGTTCAGCAACAGAACCCGGGTTTACAGGAGCCTGGTCGTGGGTATCATCCTTTAGACTCGATAGCAATTGATCAATCACATCTCCTCGGCCATCCATATTCATCTCCTTGCTCAGCAACCAAGGGCTCTGCTCACCCGGTTTAACCAGTGACGGATTGACGATTCGATTCCACGCCTCTTGAGCATAATCGTAATTCTTGAATACACGGACCATTTTTTTCTGAACAATCATAGGTTTTTGGCCTTTCAGTGACACACTTGACGCACCAATTTGCTCTTCGTAGCGCTCCCAAAAGGTAGCAAGTGCAGCTGCGTTGGCGAGTGTGGTCGCGTTGTCACCAGTAAGATACGGTACCTTATTTCGCTCCATGTCTGGGTCGACATACTCCTGACCGGTTATAGCAACAACATTGTGGTGCAGTCGCGTGTACAGGATTTTATTTCTGCTCAGCGCGCTTTCGAACTCTTCCAGTGAAATGTCACCACTTCCATCACTGTCCACAATGCTGACAAAGTCCGCTACGGTTGCATCGAACTCGGTTCTGGTCAAGTTGTTGCAGTCAGTCGCGCTCCGCAGTAAGTCTCCAATCTCTGAGGTATCCAGTGTCCCTCCTCCGTCAGTGTCGCGCAGCTTGAACTCCTCTTTCAGTCGATCCATATAGCGTTTCTCTTCAATTTGACGCCTTGCCTTTTTCATCCGACGCTCTCCCTCTTCTCGTTTCTTAATAACTTCAATGTCCTCCTTCATGGATTCATTGAGCGAAGCCAAAATGCTCAAAATAACGCCAAGGTCCGTGGCTGACAGATTCATCGCAAAGTCAGACATCTGCATTGTCAGCTTTCGACGTGCACCAGCTTTTATGCGTTCCTTGCGATGAGGGGTCAATGAACGCTCCTCAACTTCCTCAACGTCTGGATGCTCGACCTCAATCACTTGTGGCTTCGCGGCTGCTTTCCGAGCGACACTCCACAACTTCGACGCAGACTTCCCAGTACCTTCAACTGCCTTGTTTCCGAGCCTGGACGAGGCTTTAGATGGGTCCCCAACAGAAAGCCTGTAGCCCATAGAAAAGTCAACGCCTTCGCCCTCAAGCTCCAGAATAGTTCGTAAATCACCAATGTCAAGCTCAATACCATCATCCCGCAAAATAATGGTGCAAGGTGTCAAGGCAACATCTTCCAGTTCCAGTTCCACAGCCTCCGAGCGCTCAGAGCCCAAAATTCGTAGCTTGGTATCCGCAGTGAAAGCCAAGACAGGGGCCTTTAAACTCTTAGAATCTCCAATTAGACAAAACTCACAACCTTGCAAAAGGATGCTGCAGCCAAGAGGCATTCCCCCAAGCATTAATGGTGAGTACGGCTTTGGGAGGTCTTCCGCATAGAGATGCTTCGCCATGTCTCGCTGTTCTGGAGAATCCATACTGTTCGCCATCTCGCACGCAATGAAACGCATTTGTTCCTTTTCATCTTCACCAATCGCAGGAAGGAATTTGTGCATGATATCAAGTAGAGGATCAAACACAAGCAGCAACGAAAAGTGCTTGAATGTTACGCCAAGATCCATATAGCCATCACCACGCTGTGAGATAGCAATAGACATCATGTCTTCAGCTTCAGGGTTGCGGTCCATGATCTGGTGGAAGACGTTGCTTGGCACACCGCGGTTGTCTAGCAATCCAAAGCGCACGGCATCCATTGCTATTTCCACCGCCGTATCATTTTGTGCGACCTTTGTCATTCGGTAACGCAGTTCAAACTCCACCTCGTTCACGAAAAACGTCAACATCTTTTTCTCATTGTCGTCGATCATGCACATATTCATCTTTGCCATTTTGAACGACAACCGGAAAAGGTGAAACATGGGCGGTAACTCTGGAATCTTCTCCTTATCGACATAGTGATCGACAGGGTTCTCCACAAACTTGCGCAGATTGCCTCTCTCCAAATCTTCCTCGCTAACGAACGGCAAAGGTTTCCCTGCATTTGGAACTTCCCAGCCCAGAGACAGCGACCGTAGGTAGAGAAGACGCGAGGCTAACACTTTCACTTCCAGCTCGTCCAACCGTTCCTTACGGCTGACTATGAGCTCCTTCTGCTTGTATCCCGCGTACAACCGAGCCAGAAATCCAGTCTCATTGTCAAACTTCCACTGTTCTTGGAATAGTGTCATGTACTCCTCGGATTCGGTAGGGGTGAGCTGCACACAGGCGAGGTCATCCGCAATGGACGCTGCTGTTTGCCAGTCGTAGTAATAATTAATCGGTTGTAGCAACCTCAAGAGCATGCCAGCTTGTGCAGGACGTAGCTCAACTTCAAAGTTTTGTCCCTGTGCAAATGAGATCTCGAGTTCGAAAGCGCGCTCGCCTGCACCCTGCCCCATAATAAGCGACTGGAAGATGAAAGGCATAAAAACACCAATTTCCATAGAAAGTGGAGTGATCAGATAGCAAGCATCAGCGCTGCCTCCAGGTCTTGAGTTGAGGAACATTTCGTAGTTCACTAGTTGCATGGCGCGTTTGCGTCGGTTGTCATCGGTAGGTCCGCTACGGCCCATCTTGAACTCCTTCAGTGCAATGCCCACTGTGGCACCTGAATACTCGTCACGGATTGAGAGTGAGAACGCCTGCAGCACGAACTCAAACGAATCCAGTAGTTCGTCCACCCACAAGTGCCAGAAGGCAGGTTTGGGCAGCGGCGCGTCCTTCGTCTTCTGCAGTTGCAGCTTTTCGGCGTCACGGATCTGGTCACGTAGACTTGCAAGGTCCTTGAGCTTCTGCACGACAGTTGCTGTCCAAGCGTTAACGCGCGCAATTCGGGCCTTGGCGGCCTGTTTCACAGCTTCAACACAGCGTTCGGCATTCTGCTCGCGTCCCCACATCCACTTCTCCGCAGCGTCGAGCGTGAGGCCGAGACGCAGACCATCGACCAGCACATTGGATTCCATGCGCTTGTATCCCGGGTCTGCGGGTTTGCCGCTTGCGAGCCGCACTAAACGCCCCCATAGAGGCACGACCAACAGGAAACGCTTCATCTCCAAGCGCTCCAGGCCAAAGGGCATCCCCGCCAGTGGCTCTACGTTGGGTAGCACATGCTTACCCAACACCAGGTCGCGCAGTTCCAGCGAGCCATCGCGCACCGACCAGGAGATGCAGAACTTGTTGCCCACGGCTGAGGCCGCGAACTGGCGCAGTAGCATCGTCAGAAGAACATCGCCATACGCCGCGAAGGCCACGGACAGCGCCACCGAGACCAGCAGCAGCATGAACAGCCACATTACGCAGTGGTCGGTTTTGCGTCTGTACTTTATCGAAAGGCGGCAAGTGTACGAATGAATAGAGCGAAGGGCGTCGGAGCAATTGTGGGAATGCGATCCAACTGCCGCATGTGTCGCACCGCATGCGTCTCCGAACTATCGTGTACGTGTACACCAAAAGAGCGATTTACGACCAATCGAAGGACACCTGTTCTAAATTGACGACTTCCCATTGGCTAAGCATGTAAACTCAAAAAAATGTGTGTCAGCAGCCATCGTTTGTCGTGCAGGTCAATCAAGCTCCCTGACATTTGTATAGAGCTTGCTAGGCGCCGGCGGAGGAATCGCAGCACCCTGCTGGTCCAGCTGCTGGTCAGATTGCTGCTTCATCAGACCCAGTTCGCGCAGGATGTCAGCGCGGCTCAGAACACGCACGGATGAGGCTGTAATATCTCCATCCGCGTACGGTTCCTCTGTTTGCTCCTTGTCCTTCGTTTTGAACCCACACAACAACAACACAATGGGGAAAGTCAGTCTCCGATACGACGCCTCGAATAATCCCGCTACAAATGCCACTTATAAAACACACCTCAAAGGCCGACGGCAACGATGGTGGACGGAGTTGGAAGGGTGATGCACTGGCACGCTGCTGGAGCTGGTCCCAGGTCTCACGTGGCTCGACATCAACTTGACCTGACCCGATAGGCCAAAAGAGCTCTTCAACGCGCATTGGCGCAGGGGTCGGAAGAGCTGGTCGAGTCGGGGTCGCAGCGGCAGACAGAGCCGTGGCGCTGTTGACTCTACGGAGGTCGCTGAGTTCGCCGGTTAAAACCTGGGCAATCTCTTCTTCAACATGTGCCATTTTAGACTCACTCTCCATCGCCGGGCTGTCGATGACAGAAGTTTGTCCAACCGCGGGGTCCTTCTCGCTTGAGTTGACTAGTGAAATGTGCTGCATCGCCTGCACGATCAAGTCACCGGTAACTTCAACGTCGGCATCAGCTGGTTGATCATCTTCGCTTTCGGGAGCGGAGACTTGAAGTGCTGGTGGTGGCATAGCCTCTGGAGGTTCGAGAAGTTCATGTTTAGCGTGTGCAGGGTCCGCGGCACCTCGGTGTTGTAAGGCAGGCGGGAGGTCCAGCGTCTCTGCGGTTGCCCAGAATTTGGTCCCCATCTGCATAATACCATCATGCAAGACCTCGAACTTCTCTTTCTGGGATTCTGCATGTGCCTCCTCGATGCGAGCATCCCATTTAGCTCGCTCAGCAGTGTCCATCGCAACGTATTCCTCCTTTGTGATGGCTCTAAAACCGCGCAAGTCCACGTCGATGTCTTCTGGTCCGTCCTCTGGCGTGGTGTTTAGCAACTTCTGTGCACGCTCCAACTCCAGCTCCTTGATTCTGCGCTCCCGTACCTGAGCCTGCCACTCACGAAACTCTTGCAGACTGCGTCGACGTTCCTCATTTTCCTGGTTTACAAACGCCCGTTTAGCTTCCCGCTCCGCTTCAACGCCACCTGATAGCCACGCAGTTACAGAAGCTCGCTCGATCGGAAAAATGGGTCGATCCAGGAACGACAGGTGAGGCAAAGCTGCAATGTATGTCTTGCGGAACGAGCGTGTGCTGGAGACCACTGGGTTGCCTGTGATACGCAACGCCTTGAGCATCGGTACAGCTTTGAGCACCGTCAGAGTATCAGGGTCCTCGATGAGGTTGTGGCTGATATCAATGTTGTTAAGAAGCGGACACTGAGCCAGTTCTTGTAAGCCTGCGCTTGTTTTTAGGCGGTTGCGTGACACGTTCAGCGATAATAGGTTTGGTAGTTGAGCTAGGCCAGCAAGCGACTGGATATGGTTTTCACTTAGATCCAGAGTGTTGAGCTCGTGCAAGGCGTGAAGATTCTCGACCTTTTCGATGAGGTTTTTGCTTAAGTATAGGCACCGCAAGTTGACGAGATGGTCTAAGTTCTCGATCTTGGAGAAACCGTTGGATTCAAGCCAGAGAGCTTTAAGGTTGTAATATGCCTCGAGACCCTCGATACGCTGAAACCCGCGGAAATGCGCATAGAGGCTGTCGTTGAGCTCTGGTGTCTCATAGCCGTCATTTTCCAGACACAATTCGCGCAAAGTCTCGGCGTCCATGACAGGCAACTGGCCCTTGCGCTCTCTGTGGAAGCGATTCTTCTCCAACTCACGCAGCCGATCGAATGTCGACACCACGCTGGTCGTAGGCATCTCGAACAACGAAACAAAATCTAAAATGCAATTGACCATGAACAGGCGCGGACATGGAAAAAAAGTAAGATTTTATGTCATTTCTGAAAAATCGTGATCTCTACGAAAGCCCGATTAAAATACATCCATAGCCATTGCTATGCTCCTTAGAGATCGATGAGCTTGAACTCTTCGCGGAAATGACTGATGTCTTTCGTATCGGCAATCTTTACCAAATCGAACCGCTCCATGCACGTGAAGCAGATTCTTAAATAGCTCCAGATGTGATCTGCACGATTGTTCAAGCTCAATGCCTGAAGGTAGCATTTTGTAGCCTCCTCATAATTCCCCAGATTGGCGTGACTAATTCCCAGGTTTAGCCACCCACGAGCATACCGAGGCTTCAGCTCCAATGCGCTAAATGGAACAATACGAGTTAGTTATGATATCCAAACCAATTACGATGGCAAGTATCCAACGCACCGATGATAAGCAGGGATGGCGTCTGACGAGCGAGCAGAGTTCGCTAGAGTTGCTCCGATCTTATTCCACAGCGCATATTCATCCGGTCGCGAGTCTGTAGCTGTTCTGAAGCTTCCAACCGCTGCGTCGTAGTCCTTCGACACATTATAAAGCACACCCAGTACAACCTGCACATCAGAATCACTCGGGTCGTGTGCTCGTGCCTGCAACATCAGTTGCATCACTTCGTCCATCAAAGATCCGTCGCTGTACTCATCCACCTGAATTTCCAAGCCGTGGAACTTCGGGTTGTGCTGTACCCAGGCCTTCAGTGTTTTCAGCGCACCTTGCGGGTTCAACTCGTTAACATTGCTGACTCCGAGTGCCAACAGCGCACTTAAGTTGTAAGGGTCTTCTTCTACAGCGCGTTCCAGGCAAATAATGGCACTCTTGTCCTCGTCATTTTCCGCGTGACACTCACCGAGCATCCTCCACGCCTCGCTGTTATCGGGGTGCTGCTGTACTTCGGCTTCAAAAGCGAGGATAGCGTCATCCAAGTGGCCCGACTTGAAAAACTCGACGCCCTTTTGGAAATTTTCAGACGCATCTAGGAAGGGGTTATCGGCTTTGTAGGTGTAGTCCTGGTTAGTGGCACTATCCCATGCATCTTCGAACGGGTCCGTAGTCTGAGCCTCCGCCATAGCCTTCTCCCAAATAGCCTCCTGCATGATAACATTAAGCAAGAAAACGATTAAACATTTACGTGTAAACCAAGCGATTTTCGTGGGGGTAATAAACGCACCAGGTTGTCACCTTCACCCCATGCGCTGTCCATGACCTTCTCTCCTGCGGTTTTCGAGTCACCCCACGCCTGGTCCAAACCTGAGGTATTAACTGTACCAGCATCGTTCCACGCCCCCTCAAGTGGGTGTGCGTGAGCAGCAGTGGATTCTGCAAAAGCATTCTCCATCGCAGCAGTCGACGCATTTCCACTTTGTTTCCAGCTCGAGTCGAACAGGTCCCGATTCGAGTGCATATCTGCCGTGTCTTCCCACGCTCCTTCCAGCGCGCCTTCCATCTTCAGTTCACCGCCAACAACGTCGTTCTTCTCCTCGTCAATTTGCACCTCGCCCGAGCTTACTTGATTCATAAACTTTAGGAACTGACTGTTCTGGAATTTAGGGTCCGGATTCTGGCTCATGGTGCGCGCCATCTCGCTAGAGGCTTGTTGTGCCTCTAAATTCTTCGCCGCCTCTTGTGTCACCTGCTCCAGTGGAGTGTCCACTTGCTGTGTCGCCACGGGAGCACCGTGAATCATTGGTTGGTGCATAATGGGCACAGGTGCCTTGGTCTCTTCCCACGCCACCTCGTGATGGGACTTGCCTGCAGTCTGCCAGGCTTCATTGAGGTGATTGGAGCGGAAGTCCTCCACCCATGCGTCGTGTTGCGTGCTGCGCGGATGCATCATCTGAGGTCCCATCATTGGAGGAGGTGGTCCGTGCATGCGTTGGAACTGTGCGCGTTGCGCCTCCTCAAACGCTGCCTCCATGGAGGCCTGGTGTGCGTGCATCATCTGTTGCTGCGCCTCGCCCGAACGAAACGCAGCCTCCATACGCGATCGGCTTGCTGCTTCCTGTTCAAATGCTGCCAGGAACTGTGGGTCAGCACCTCGCGCCATGTTGGGGCGCTGTATCTGCATCTGCAGCTCGCTACGTCCACTGTAAGGCGGCATCGGCCCCCGGGCCTGGCGGCCGCGCGCTTGTGACTGCACGACGCTATCTAGCGCGCGCGACAGCGGGTTCTGTGCTGCTACGGTGCCGTCCACTGCGCAGCCTGTGCCCTGTACGATCTTACCCAGCACGTCCATTGCTGTAAGCCTCCCTTCGGTCCTTAGAGGTGGTTCTTGTTATGGTCGGCTTTGCCTTCAAGAAGCCTCTAGTTTGCGTAAGCGGGAAATCCAATTTTTAGCCGTTCAATAACCTCGATAATGAATACCCTGTGGCATTGAATATCAATATTATCATTTAAATATGCTTAACTGCTCTATAAAACTATTATTTGTAAATATCATGTATAACAATATTTTTTAAAATAAGAATGAGATCAGTGCTGCACAAAAAACTGTGTAATGAACACCATATTTGGCAATTTTTTTCTGAACAAAAAATCTCTTTAGCTTTACTACAGCACTAACGTATAATATCGATTAGAGTTCCCCTAGCAAATAGAGTGCCCTTCGAATAGAATGCGGTTCCGCAGAGCACTCTAAAAAAATATAGTGCGATCAATTAGAGTGCGCTAACAAAACAACCTTTCAAGATCCGGACAGTGTAACCTAAACCACAGCTCTAGACACCACTCGTTTCGCCCAACACTGCCACCGCCATTCGTTTCCTTCTTCACCACTCACAAGGCTCAAGTGCTTTTTTTTCATCAGTCTCCTTTCTGCTATGCCTGCACAACGTAAGTCCGTCGAGATCAGTCTCAAGCAACAGGCTATCGACTGGATTGAGTCCGAAGGTGGTGGAATTCCATCTCGGGCGGAGCCGCACTTTCGCCAGCTCGGATGGCGAGTGTCGGCGTCTGCCTATCGCAAATGGTGGCGTGATCGCGACCAAATTCGTACGGAGTCTGTTGCTCGCTTTCGGCTTTTTGGTGGGGGCCGCAAGCCCCTCTTAGGAGTTGTTGAAGACGAGTTGGTGGACTTGCTGTACGAAAAGCGTCTCCGGAAAGAGAAAGTGACGCGGGAGTGGATTGCATCGACTGCTATTGCACTTTTCCAGGCAAGTCGCACGGAAAAGCAGCACGAAGACGACCCAATCCGATTCGTCGCGTCCGATCCGTGGGTGCAAGGATTCATGAAGCGCAACTGTCTAACACTTCGAAAGCGTACAAACCTCACAACACTCGGCGACGACGAGTTGGTGGAGCGAGCGGTTTCCTACATGACCTATTTGGGCGAACACAAGCCGTCTATGAACCGCGACCGAACTATTCTAATGGACGAGACTGCTGTCTACTTTGAGGATGCTCGAACGCACACGGTCGACGAGGTTGGAGCACGTCACGTCGTCATTCGCTCTACTGGGTTCTCTTCCATGCGGATTACTGCGGCGCTTGCAGTAACAGCATCAGGGAAGAAGCTACCGCCGTGTCTTATCTGGAAGCGAAAGACGCGGGGATCAATAGAGCGTGTTGGTGGGTGCTACGTTGCTTATCAAGAGAGAGCGTGGGTGGACCAGGACCTTCTCCTCAACTGGCTGGATTGGTACTTCCCTGAAGTAGCCAAAACGACTGGGCAGTATGTCATCTGGGACTCGATGCGGGCTCATATCGCCAAGAAGGTCAAGCAACGTTGCCACGAGAAGGAGATCGGCATGGTCGTGATTCCAGGAGGTTTGACGCCCTACCTCCAGGCGGGAGATGTTGGGATCTACAAGTCCTTTAAGGACAACCTGTGCAAGATCATCAATGAGTGGAAGCACTCGGACCAGGTTCGCTACACTAGAGGAGGGAACCCTCGTCCGCCTGAGGTCGAGTTGGTCGCAGCATGGGTAATGAAAGCGTGGCGACAGACGCCAGATTGTGTCGTCGCGAAAAGCATTTCGATCTGTGGTTTTAGCGATGACCCTACTTCGTGGCACATTGCACGTCACGACGTGTACGGGACCAAGTTTCGAATGGCTTGGGAACTTCGTAGCCACGACGGTGCCGAAGATGACAGCGGAAGCTTTGACCACTGTGAAAGCTACGAGCACATCATGGAGACGCTGGACGACATCGTCATTGACGATTAAACTGAAGCAAAAGATATGTTAGCGAGCTCGCAGCTAGGTTAATGACAATGCAGAAGGAGACTTACCATTTTAGCACGGAGAATTAACGTATTCGATGGGGATCGAACCCGCGACAACCCTGCTCCCACTTGGGGCCCTCAATAAACCCAAGTGTCTTAACCACCTGAGCTGTCAGTGCTGATGTCGGAATAGAGTGCGCATAAAATAGAGTGCGCAATTTCGATTTTACCGCGCTCTAAAAAAATAGAGTCCCGCACTCTAATACGTATTATACGTTATTTATCAACTGTGCGAATGTGTGTGAACGCACTTAAGCAATAAGTGTTGGCTTGCTTGGAGTTGACCAAACGTGCAATAAGTATCGGCAGGATCAAAGTAAAATTCAACGTGAATTGATCGTACTCAAAAGCATTTTCCTATAGTACGAGGAGAAATCTGTACCCCAAGGAACTTGCGAACTTTCACAGCCTAGTCTCCTTCATCTGTTAATGCTCATCATTAACAAAGCTGCAAATTCAGAAGCATTCGCGTATTGTTCTGCTTTTCAACGTGAAATTCACGAGGTCTCGGGGATTGTTTCCCTCGCACTGCGACTCGCAGTCTGCGAGTGTGACTCACTTGATTTGTTTTTCCTGTGCGAGCCTCACACTGTGTGAGGCTCGCACAGGAAAAACAAATCAAGTTATCAGACAGGACCACCATCGTGCGGTGCTGCCTCTCTTGCCAAGATTATCGACGATCGCTTTGCTCTGTTCTTTGCTCTTTGCTCACCAAAGTGTTACTTCTGAATGCGTGCAGTACTTGAAATCCAAGCAGTACATGTATACATGTACATGTAGAAGTTGCTCGCTATTTGCAGTGCGAAATAAAAACCCAATTGCTGTGCACACACAGATGGGCATGTAGGCTGTCGGTGGTAAGGCGTCCATCCTTGCTCACACTTCCACAATGCTTGCGGTCCAAGTTGCCGAGATAAGTCGCCCAGATTCGGCGCCGTTGGGGCAATTGTCACAGGTTGTGAGTCAGTGGCGCTTCACCAGGCTGCAGAGTCAGCAGCTGACAGCAGCAAACAAAGCAGTCGCTTGCTCATTCATGAACACACTGCTATGTCAGTGCACACGGCGAGAATCTCACGAAGAGCCCTCGCCTACACTTTTCTTACAGATTGAGAGAGAGATCCGGCGGGGGGACGCTTTCTTCAGTGCTTTGCCTTCTGAAGGCGATGCTCCAAGCGGCCCATCTGTATGTCGCAGTGGTACCGCTCGTCGACGCACCATGAATCATGAACAGCGTGCATTCGCTGGCATATGACAGGATGCCCATGCAACTCGCAGGGGACGCACGTTCCATGTATACAACTTGTATAATACAAGTATGCAATTTGTTTTGGGTAGCCCATTGCGCTGTGTATTAATACATAGTGTATGTACAGCCGGATCACCGAAGCCTCCTCCCGACAATGTTAAACGGCACTTACCTGCACAGTGCTGACACAGACTCTGACAAGCATATTTACTTCAACACCTTTCAACCGGACTTGATGGCAAAAATGCGAGATGAATGGTTTCAAGTCAACACATTTGCAACAAGAAACTATTATACTCGTCACTGCTAGCGATCGCGAAACAACGCGTAACTATCGACCGGAGCTCTGCAGTTCGCCGTCCTGACGAGAACAAGAGCGATTGTCCACTAGACACAATTTGTATTTCCTCCTCGATGAGTTTTCCGGTGCTTTTGAAGCCACCCACTTGATTGAATCGAATCGATTCTTGTCGTGACCAATGCTGAGGTAGGCTGGGCCTGTCGGCCGATGCTACATGTAGAACCAAGTGAGCTACGGTAGCTCGGCGGCCCTTCTACACACAGCCGAAAATCGCTCAGACGAAATAAATCAAATACTCGCGAACCCTAGACCTATTATTTCCAGTGAGGCGTTATGGCCCAGCTTGTCTCGTGGACTGGTGAAGGCCATTATCTATTCGGTCGCCGTGGCGCCGTCCCCGTTGCTCCCGTGCAGCCCACCACCACGTTCTTCCACCTGCCATCCCGGTCTCGCCCAGACCGCGCTTTCCCCCGCGGTGCTGGCCACTTGTCCATGGGAATTTCGTGCTCTCGCGACCACAGCCGCGCCCCGTCCTCCGCTATACCCCGTCGCAACAAGCTTCACCAGATGACCGAACGCCGCAGCAAGATCACCAGCTCCTCGTCCGGCGAGGTTCACTCACCGCCCTTTTTCCGTCTACGTCGAGCTGATGACTACCGAGGTCACTTGGAACCCGCAACACCGTCCGCCACGCAGGAGCGGAGACGACGTCTGAGCCCCGCAAGTCCAAGCCGGAAACCGTCGGACCAGTTCCTGCCCAGCCCTGTCGTGCGCGACTACGCTGCGGTGTCTACGCAGAACAGTCAGTTCAGGAAGCACATGGAGGACGAGTGCGTCGCCATCCCTAAGTATAGGGCCTTCCCGGACGACCCGGCCGTGAGCTCTTTCTTCGGCGTCTACGACGGCCACGGAGGCGATTTCTGCGCCAAGTATGCAGCCAAGTACTTCCATCAGAAACTGGCAGACCTCATGCAGGTCAAGTACAGATCAAAGCGAAGACGAACGTCTGAGGTCGAGAGCAGCAGCAACCGCAGTAACGTCACGTCCACCAGCAGTATGGATGACTGCTCGGATGTCGAGGCCGACGTATTGAGCAACGCCGAGATCGAGAGTTGCTACGCTGAAGCCTTCTCTTCACTTGACAAGGAACTAGAGGACTTTGACGAGTCCTCAGAGAGCGGTTCCACAGCAGTCACCTGCCTCATTCGCAAATACAACGGTCGTACGACTTTCCACATCGCCAACGTCGGTGATTCACGTGCAATTTTCCGCTGTGACGGCCGGACGTCTCGGTTATCTGTAGATCACAAAGCCACAAATGAGGACGAGGTCAAGCGAATCCGTGCACTCAATGGTATCATCGTCAACAAGCGGGTGGCTGGATCCATTTCCGTCACGCGGGCATTAGGCCAGGCGGACGAGAAGAAGTTTATCACAAGTGCGCCTCATATTACGTCGTTGGAGATTGCATCGGACGATGCCTTCCTTATATTAGTAAGTGATGGCGTCACCGATGTCTTCAGCGACGAGGAGCTGACGGAATTTGTCGCTCAGCGCCTTGCGGAAGGCGAGAAATCCATCACCATTGGCAAGATGTTGTTAGATGAGGCCAAGGCGCAAGGCTCCATGGACAACATGACTGCCGTAATTATCCGTTTTGGGGATTAAGCTGTTGGCGCCAAGCTGATTGCTTCTTCTTCTAGACAACAAGTAGAGCTAGTAACTAAGGCTGTCGAGCCATTAATTATTTGTCAGGCGAAAATCGATTCTTGTGTGGATTAGTTTATGATAAATAGTGCGTTCTGCACACAAGAGTCCTTGAAGCAACAATGACAAGCACAACGGTAGCGCACTGGCATGAACGAACGGAAGCGTCTGCTCACAGATCCAGGCTGCGGGACTCAATCGGTTCCGGGGACGTTCTACGAAATGTGAGCACTAGCGGCTTTGGAGCGAACTGCATGACTTGGCACATCTTCTTAAAGCCCAAACGGAAGACGTCATGGTGGTTGATAGTCAGGAGTTGATCACCCACGCTCACCTTGTTGAGCTTCTCACCACTACGACCCACCACGCCAGACTTGGTCATGTCCTTGACTACCGGGTAAGACTTGCCATTCTCGGGCTTCAAACTGATTCCAAGCGGACCATCCTCTTCTCTCCAGATAACGTAACTCAAGGAACGCTCCAGGCGCTCGCGACTTTTCTGTCGGTCTGTGCGAGCAGTAAGGGCCGGACGTCGCGGTCTCATGGTGAGGCTCTGTAGTTCATGGGAAGAAGGCCTTCGGAACCGTAGCACAGCCGGCCGCACGCCGCTGTCCAAGATCTGCATGACCGCGTCAAAAGGCACAACCGAGCGCCTGGTACTGCGTTCGTTGATGGAAATGAGAAAGTCGCCTTCGCGGATATTCCACATTCCGGGCAAAGTGTCGTTGCCTTCGGCCACTTCAACACAAGGATAACCCGTGATATCGCAGGATGTGAAGCCAACGGAGCCAAGACTGGAGCCGTACCAAAGTAGAATCTCGTACTGCCGATGGTCCTCGTCCAGTTCCACCGGGATGGACAGTGATTCGGTCGAGGATGCCGTGGACACCGTTCGCTGCATCGAAGCATTGGCAGATCTCCGCAGCTTGAGACGATACCGTAGGAAAAGCTGTATCTTGCTGGCCGCTTCCTCCTCGACAAGAGCCTCGGCAAGCCACTTGTTGAACGAAGGTGGCGCAGGGGCCACAGCTTTGAGATAATTGCCGCTCTCCTGCGGTTGGACTTCAGCGTGGTCCATAGGCTGGTTCTCGATCGGAAGGGTTTCCGGTTCGCATACCCGCAGGGCGTCAACACCCATCGTAATCTTGAGGTGGAGCGGCAATCTACGGCGAGAAGCTGGTGGCGACTTGAGCTATGATAGACCAGCAAAAAAATCGATTCGGCTGCTCAACCGGCTCCTACAGCACTTGATGAGACAAAATGAAAGACGCCAGGGCTGGGGGCAACCGAGCAATACCTGCTGTGTGGGTAGGATACTGGTGATGCAGACTCTGAATTGCAACCGTCATGTCGGGTGCAAGGGTAACGAGTCTTGGTGCCCACACCAAACACTTCGATTTTCCAACGGTCGAAAACTGTCGGAGTGCAAATGGGACGAAGCAGCGGCAACTTTGAGAGCGTCTCCAGCGGCGACGTTACCACGGGATCAGATATCCACAAGCCACCGCATAAGCACAGTGTACATGTATAGGTACATGTGCTTCGTGAAAAAATAAAGTGGCAGCAATGGAAACTTCGACACCTCCCACACGCACGCCAGACCCACGGTTAATAGAGCGCAGTCCCAAAAAATAGATACCAGTATGATGCCAAAGCAGCGGGTATGGTAAAGTTGACATGCTGCAAAAAAAAGAAAAGCTTGTGCTTACCGTGATAACTTCTGATGTGAAAGGTAAACTTGCCAGACAAGTTCAAGTAGTTCCGCATAGGTCGATGGCGAGCATGATGAAAAAAATGATGCCAAAAATGCTCGTCGTTTGGCGGGAGTTACTAAAATACAAATAAGCAGTGGCTATTCACGCAAGCACGCCATTGCTGCAGTCGTCCATTTCGATGGTAGCTTAGCGCACAACGTTTCCCACAGATCTTGCGTGCGGCATGAGATGACTAAATCTAGCAACGCTCGGTATAAATGACTAAGTCCCAGTGACAACCCAAAAGCTAAGTACCCGACATAGGGCCAGCGTCTCGCAAACTCCAGTTAGTTTTCATGTACAATGCACAGGATCTGTCGGGGAGGGGGGGGGGGGAGCGTTCTGTATCCACAATATACTTTTATTAAAGTTGGTTCTTACTGTGCGAGTGCATTAATACTGCACTCGATCATTACGTGAAACCTAGCAACTTCAACGTAACAAGGAAAATTGAATTCTGCCTAAAAAAGTTAGTTTTTTAGGTTTAAAAACTTACAGGTCCAGAGTCCGCACGTCTTTATCATTTGGTGGAGATCCCAGCCGCCTGAACGTCAGAACTAGAGGCTTTGGTGCCGACTTCAGTAGATGTATCCAGCGCTTACTGCCTAATTTGTAGATATCATGCTGGTTGATTGATATTAATTGGTCTCCAATTCTTGCGTGGTGACGTATGACGCTGCTGCGGTTCATATCTGCTAGAACAGGATACAGGGAGCCTGGTTGCTTTTTCAGGGAGACACCAAGTGGACCGTCGCCTTCGCGCCAGATAACGTAGCTCAGAGTTTTTTCTAGCCGCTCACGATTTCGCCTTCGGCCAAGACGCTCTTCATTCGTCGGCTTCGAGTTTTGAGAGGGAATGTGCAGCAGCTCTTGTGGGGTTGGTCTTCTGAAGCGTAGAACTGCCGGTCGGGCTCCCGTTGCAACAATTCGCATGGCAGACTCGTATGAAACCACCGATTTGTGAGTGCTGCACTCATTCACTGCAACCAGGAAGTCGCCTTCTTGGATATTCCACATACCAGGTAGCGACTCGTTGCCGTCAGTATTTTTTACGTAAGGATAACCAGCATTACCACAAGACCCAAAACCAACACCACCAATACTGCTGCCAAACCAAAGTAGAATTTCGTACTGATAGCAGTCTTGAGGGGTGCGTATGTCGCTTTCGCTGACGTATTTCATACTCCCACCTCTAGGACATGTCATCATAATATCGTCCTCAGCAATGATATTGCCACCACAAGCATCTTCTTCCTCGGGATCAATGACAGCTTCGTAGTCTTCTTTGCTTGTAATAGTGTCTGCTGAAGATGCAGTGGATACTAACCGCCGCGGTGAATGGTTCTTGCATTTACTTTCACTGCTATACCTCCTGGTTTCACACGCTGGGTATGTTGCTGTAGGCGACTTTTGTAGGAACCATGTATTGTCTTTCTTGACTACATTTCTGGTGGAGCGTTGACTTTTGAGTCGGTCGAGCGTACCATGGAACTCCATGGAGAGGTTATCGTTAGCTGGCAATTTGAGTAGTGATCCTTCCAGCGAACTGATGTTTGGCTGCATCATTTAAGTAGGAGAGGCACGCGAGAAAGAGGAAACGTCGGGGGAAGGGGGCACGCCTTATGATTCAACCAAAGATAAAGTCCTAGCTAGTTACGTATTTTTCACGGCAAAACCAAAGCACACCTCTTGTTGAATCGACACTGTCGATTGCCGTTTCCAACGGAATCGAATCAACAAGACGGGGAGATGCAAACTACGGTTTAAGTGATAACATGCAGTGTCCAGCCAAGTATCATACAGATTCGTGCGTGGTTTGTAAAAGTGCAATACCCACAGAAAAAGAAGCTACGAGTACATGTCCGCAATCACTCTACTGTAGGTAGCGATAAGAAGCGATTATTTGGGTGTGTGTTCGAAATCACCCCCACTCATGTTACAGTTTCAACGCTAACTTTGCATTTGTCTTGGTGTGGCGTGCGGGTGACCACTTGAGACGACGACGAGAGCAACTGACGGTTGAAGTTACCTCCGTTTGAATGCCATGTCACTAAGGAGTTTAGTAAATCGTACCGTATCTGACAATTTTATTGTGTCTCTTACTGTCCCCTATTTCAAGATCCAAAGTGGGGGGAGAAGCTAAGCGTATCGAAAGCCCAAAGCGAAGATGTTCCAGACCAAGTGCGTAGGCGTCTGCTGCAGTGCCTTATTCTTCCCTTTGACCCTGTGGCTAACTGTGTCGATGCCTTCTCCTCTGCAGCACTGAATATGACCGTGGCGTGAACACGTTTTCGCCCGAGGGGCGACTCTTTCAAGTGGAGTACGCCATCGAAGCCATCAAGGTGAGTTCGGAGGCACAGCCTTCCACACGGTTCAGACTTTATTAACAACGTTTGGTGATTGTAACGCTACTCAGATGGGCACTACAGCTATCGGCATTCGCACAAAGGAAGGTGTCGTGCTCGCTGTGGAGAAGCGTCTGACGTCGCCGTTGCTCGAGCCTGGCAGGTTGGACATATTGATGCGGCGCTTTTGTGGCTAGTTGCAGGGTCTAGACAGTATTGCTCATGCGATGTTTAATGTGCATTATGGGCAGCATTGAGAAGATCATGGAGGTGGACCGTCATGTCGGCGCTGCCATGAGTGGCATCACCGCCGATGCGCAGACGTTGATCGACCACGCGCGCGTGGAGGCCACAAATCACTGGTTCTCATATAACGAACCCGTACGCGTGCAGGCACTGACACAATCCATCTGCGACTTGGCATTGAGCTTCGGTGAAGGTTCAGACGAGAACAACCACAAGCAGAAAATGAGCCGTCCGTTCGGTGTAGCGCTGCTACTCGCTGGTGTGGATGAGGCTGGCCCGCAGCTTTTCTTTTCGGAGCCATCGGGCACTTACTGGCCTGTGAAAGCTCATGCTATCGGCTCTGGGTCTGAAGGTGCTCTTAACAACCTTAAGGACGGTTACACGGACGAGTTGACGCTGCAGGAAGCCGAGACCCTCGCTATTGGTGCCTTGAAGCAACATATGGAGGAAAAGCTCACTAGTATCAACGTGGAACTGGCAATTGTTACGCGCGAGAAGGGCTTCCACGTTTGCACTGCTGAGGAGTTGGAAGTCGTGATTGGCCGCTTGTAGACAAGCATATCCACGGAAAGCTGCAAATGGTGCGACCCGCATCTTTAGGTGCTCTATTAGAGTTAGAGCCTCTAACTCCTGAATGAACACCGAGCGCGGACCTCATTTGCAACCTAGTTTCTGTACTTGTCAAATACTGGTGGTGCTGCCACCGAATCTGTGTTGGTGTTTTCTGGACGTCGATTGATTCATCAATGTCCTTAGTACGCTACTGTCTGCTTGTAAAAGTTGTTTTACAACATGGGTATGTACGGAATCCGTAAGAATACTTTATCAAGCATGCGAGTCGCATTGCGACCGTAGTACACTGTACGTATAGTATGCGCTGGTTCAACTTGGAACTGGAACCTATCTAACTCGTCACATGGCCGGCATAGTGGCGAAGTCGTTGCCAATGGCAACTGCCATTCATTGCTGGTCACCAGCCTGGTGTGCTGTGGTCTACGAGCACGGAACCACTATGCACGCTCAGATACAATTAAAGATGTTGATCACATGAAGCGGTGGTGCCGCTAAAACCTGCCTATTCAACTCATCTCCCTGCTCAAGCACTGGGGGCTTTATCATCGTCGTCGATCGAGTCCGAGCGCTCGCTACCGGACCTGCTGCTCCCTGTTAGGCTGTGTCCTGCTGTAAAGCTGTGAAGTCTGGAGATGATCATGTCGAGAGCCACCGAGTTGACGCCGTGCGGGATAATGATGTCCGCTACGCGCTTCGACTGCTCCACGAACATCATGTGCATGGGACGCACCGTTTTCATGTACTGGTCCATGACGGACTCAGCCGTGCGACCGCGCTCTTCCATGTCACGATGCATGCGGCGTACAAGACGGATATCCGCTGCAGTCTCGACGAAGATCTTAATGTCCATGAGGTCGGCGAGTGCTTGATCGGCAAAAATAAGAATACCCTCCACGAGGATGACGCTGTTGGGCTTCATGGGGGTGGTAGCCTTGCAGCGAGAGTGCGTGCTGAAGTCGTATACAGGGACGTCCACAGACTTGCCGGCACGCAATTGCTTGAGGTGCTTCACCATGAGGTCGGTTTCGAGCGAGTCTGGGTGGTCGAAGTTGTGCTTGGAGCGCTGTTCCATGGTGAGATGACCCAGATCCTTGTAGTAGTAGTCGTGCGAGAGGTACGACACGCGCTCAGCGCCGAACTCGGCCATAATGGCGCGTGAGAGCGTGGTCTTGCCGGATCCGGAGCCGCCGCACACGCCCACCACAAGGATCTGATTACCTTCTTCGTTGAGTAGGTGGCCGGAGCGCTCCAGTCGGAAGCTGGCCCCTGGTTCTGTCGAGTTGTTGATGTACACGATGTCCTTGACCAGCTCCAACTCGCTCTTAGTGGTCACGAGCGGCTGCTGCAGCGCGAACTTCTGGCGCTTGCGACGCTCTGAGCGCGCGTGCGTGGCCGCTAGCGCCGCCATCAGCGCCACGCACACAGCCATCACCTCAAAGAAGCTGGCCTTCACCATTGTGGAAGGAGGGGAGAGGAGCAACTGAGCAGGCGAAGAGACCTTTGCCAGGTGTGTGTCGTCTACAGCGAAAGCCGAAATGAATTCGGCTGCAACGACGATACGGTCTCCGCTGGCCAGCAGCGCGTCAATAGCATTTTGACCAATCGAAAAAAAAGAACACGACAGGACGAGCGTATGGGTTCGCATGACGTGCATTGAGAGTCGAGCTTTCCATCACCTTAGCCAGCCACCGGCGGTATGGGCGCTATCTGCATGAGTGGGTTGATGGCAAGTCATATGGTCAACTCCTTCAACACTTCAATCAAGGACATCTTCTCGAGGCACCTGATTCGGTTTCCTTACAATTTCGCTACTAGCGTTTTGCTCGCCTATCCATGGATTGTTATTGACTGCCAGCGACAGAGTCGATGAGAATCGGGTAGCCGGAGTCTAGCGAAATGCTGGGGTCGCGCACAGCCTGGCAGATAACTGGTATGTCTGTGTTCACGTCGAGAAAGTCTGCCAGGAAGACCAGCAATTGGAAGTCGCTGATGCGCTTGGTGTACGGCTGGTCGCGGTACTTCTGGAGCTGCGCTTTGAGCGCCGCTCGGTTTCGGTACACACCTTCGCGATTTAGCTTTGGGAACTCGCAACGCAGTGGTGACTCATGCGGCACGACGGGAACGACGCACAGAAAGAAATTGTTGTCCACCTCGGTAGCAGGCTTGGCCTCTACAAGGGCCGTGAATGTGTCACTGACCGTGCAAGCCTTCGGGTTCTGCTCGTTCTCCACCAAGGCGCCGGCTGCAAACATCTCGACGCATTGATCGCTGACCTGGAAGGCCTCAAAAGAAGCTTGACCCTCCTTGTCCAGCGTCACCTTCAGCGTAAGAAACAACGAGCCCTTACCGCCTGCATCTGCCTGTAACTGCGCTGCAAGCAGAATCTCTCTTGCCGAGAAATGGAAGTCGTCGTCCTCGCGCGGCGGGTGCGAAAACACCCAGCCAACCTTGTCGTAGCCCAATGCTTCTGCCACGGCGTCAACCTTGTCTGCGTTCGGGTCATCTAACACCTCAAATCCGTATGGATTGCCTTCTTGCGGAGGCTCATAGATAAAATCTACAGTCACCTCCTTGGTCTCGGCGTCCACAGAGCCATAGAGCCACCCACAACGGGATTGCTGGAAGGCGAATTGGCGCAGATACGACTGGAAATCATTGCAACTCGCGCCGTCCAGATGAACTTTGGTCACCTGCGGCTCCTTCTGCGCGCTGATCTTGAACTCGAACTGAGCGTCCATGCGCATGAACTCACCCAGCGTCCAGTACATTTTCATGTCACGCAGTGACTTCATGCCTGGTCGGAACGCCTGCTTGTCGGCGCGGTCGTGGTATGCCACTCGCGTGAGCGTACCATCCGCATTGATCTTGGTGCCCACTGCCCCGCCCGTGCCCACTACTTCGCCGCTGTAGTCCAGAAACAGCATGTCGCCGTGGCCTACGCGAAGCTCGCGTAGAGTTTGTGTGTCGGAGGTCTGCTGCTCGCCCTGTTGATCCAGGGCCAGTTGCTGCTGTGCAGGAGCGATTGAGTGCTGCTCGAAGATCCAGTGCTTAATGTCTGCAATAGTGGAGGACGGTGTTAGGTCCCCCACGCGCCATGTGCCGTTCTTGGAGCGCACGCGGACGAGCATCGTGATGGTTTCCGCTTGGCTTGTGGTATTATCGAGAATACGGAGACACAGTATCTTCCGCCTACATATCGGTTTTAACGGGGATAAGTTCAAGGTGCGTGGCAGGTTGTCGAACTCAAAAGCAAACAAAAGGTCGATACCATGTTCAAATACAGAGGCCCTCTCTATCTCCTTCACTCGTTCCGCCTGCTTCTCCTTCACTGGCATGCTATTGCCAAGCAGTAGATACATGTGGAGCCCCAGCAGAGCAGCCTTGGCAACTGGAACTGAGTAGCGCCCACAAATTAGGAACTAATCTAACAGTCTAGTCTATCAAGTCGACCTGGTAGTCGTTCAACCAATCGCGCATGACGGAAGCTTCTAGACCAACCCCGAAACAAACACGATCTGCCTGATCTCAGCACTTAATCCGCCAGAATCGTCTTGATGTTATCGCGTGTCTCGTTGGGGCCGGCGTACTGCTTCCACGCCTCCTTCTGCGCGTGCGCCGTAAGGTGATGCTCCAGAACCTGCATCATCATTTCCTTGTCGAACACCGACGTAGGCGAGCCATACGCGGCAGCCTGGAAGGCAATAACAAGCTTGGATAGCTCACGACCGGAAAAGCCCTCAATTCGCGCAGCCAGATCCTCGAAGTCTGAGTCCTCGATGCCCTCCACGTAAATTTTCTTCGCTCGCGAGTTCTTCGGGGCACGAATGTAGTCATTGAAGTACTGCTTCAGCATGCGCACACGCTCATCAAAGCCTGGAAGACCGAACTCAACCATTTCATCGATACGATCGTTAATGGCCCAGTCGAATTGCTCCGGCTGGTTACTGGCAAACACGATCATGAACTTATCGCTAGCCTCACCAGTGCGGTACAGGAAAGCGTTCAGGGCGTTGCGCATATCTTCGCTCATAACGCTGTTGCTACGCTTCTGCAGGAACGCATCGGCCTCATCAACGAACAGCAGCAGACCACGACGGCTGTGAGACGCCCAGTCAAACAGCTTGTGAATCTCCGTAACACCCTCACGGCCCAGGGGGGCAACATCACCACCCGTCAGGATAGCGTACTCCAGACCGGAGTGACGAGCCAGAGCCTTGGCGAATAACGTCTTACCCGTACCAGGAGGGCCGTGCAGTAACAAGTGGCGGAACGGCGCACGGTTCTTCTTCGTGTTGAAAGTGGACACAGCCACGCTACGCAGACGCTCATCCAGCTTGGGCTCAAGCACGACACCCTCGAGAGCATCCGTAGCCTTCTGCAGACGAAGGGCACGCTTGATGGACGGGATGGGGTTAGCTAGCACCTGCGCAACCGAACGACGCGAGGTTTCGCGAACAAGAGACGGCTTGCCCATGCGAGCCTCGATGTACTTGCCCGCCACGTTGGTAGACACTTTGGCGGTGTAAATACCAACAGCGAGGGCCGTCAGAGAAACCACCGTAGCCGTAAGCTTCTCCTTGTCATCAACGAAGGTCATAATACCGGAGCCGACCGTGTTACCAGCCAACTTAATACCCTCCATGACGGTCTCGCGGTACTCCTTGGCACGCACACGGGCCTCCTCGAGGTGGAGGTCGTGGTTGAGACGTTCCTGCTTGATACGGCCCTCAGTTTCAGCCGCAACCTTGGCCAGCTCAGTTTTTTGGCGCAGCTCGGCCTCGTAGTCGAGGGTCTTGCGGCGCGAGGCCTCCTGACGAGCGAGGATTTCCTCTTGCTTCTTGAGTTCCTGTTCCTTCATGTACTTTTGAGCGGCCAGCTGATCGGCATATTGCTTGCGCTTAAGTTGGTCCTGGTACTGTGCACGTTGCTGGTGCTGGCGCGTCTCCTCCTCGAGTGTCTTGCGGCGCTCCTCGCCCTCCTTCTGCACGCGGACGATTTCGTACTGCTTGTACAGCGCCTCGTTCTCCTTCACCTTGGCCTGATTCTCCATCTGTTTGGTGCGCTCCGTCTCCTTCGCCAAGTTGAAAGCCTCCTTCGCATGACGCGAGTTCTCCAGCTCGCGAGCAGCCTTAGCTGCCCGCTCTAGACCCGACGGGTCGAACGAGTAGCCGTTGCCAGCGCCATTTCCTCCGTTGCCTTTAGGCTGCGGCAGTGTGTTCGGTGCCGAGTCTGCAGCCTCGGGCGCGGGGGCACTACGCTTCGATCCTCCACCGAATGAGCTGAACATGGTGCTGGTAAGTAGAGAGTGAGCTCGGACTTGAGGTACGTAGGGAGCGCCTTGCACTATAGCAGATCCTGCGGCCGAGGTCAAAAGGGGAAATGCACTGGCTGAGGCCAACTGATACCCGTACTTAACCGGAGTGACAATCACTCCTGTTTTATTGGGTAAACCAATTCCGGCGTGCGGAATGGACAAGCTGCGGAAGCTCGTGGATGGCGCGGCTGATGCCGTTCAGGACAGGCTCAAGGTGCGCGCAGTGCTGATTCACGTGACGTATGGCTAGAGGTTGATACCTTGTGTCTGGACTGGGTTGCAGAGCGGCAGGAGGGAGCTGCAGAAGACTGCAAGCGATGCTAGCGAAAAGGCCCATGCGGTAGCGGCAGATGCAGCGCAGGAGGCTAAACACCGCTTGAAACAGAAGGCGATGGAGGCCAAAGAGGCTGCAAGACACAGAGCTGAGGAGGTCCAGAAAGCAGCCAAGCACAAAACTGAAGAGGTGCGAGAGGCGGCGGCCACCAAAGCCCGCTCTATCGGCAGCAATATGCTACACAATTTGCGCACCAATCAAAAGCATGCCACACACCAGTTGCGCGAAAACGCCAAAATGCTGCAGCACTCGGCTAGCGACACTGTCGATGGTCTCAAGAAGCGCGCGCAGCAAAGCGCCTTTGAAGCCACCTCTGCAGCTCAGGAGCGTGTCCGATCTTCCATGTCGGAGGGAGCCCAAAGGCTGAAAAGAACGTCGTCGTCTGTGGTGTCAACCATAGACCCAAGAGCGAGCGCGCGGAGAGTGCGCAACAAGCTGCTAATGGTGGGGTTTATTGGTATTTTCCTCTACGGATTTGGATCGGCCATGCCCCATGCCATGGCAAAGTATGCACTGGAGAAAGCTAAGATCGAGGGGGAAGCAGCAGTTCAGGAGGAAGAGACAGTTGCAGCGAAGAAATGAAACCAGCAAGCAAACTGGAAAGCAAGAAATGGGGTAGTTAAGAGTCCGAATCCAAGCGAAATGAACCAGCTACACTTTCACGTCGGGCTGATATTTCTGCGTCGGGTGCTTGCTCGCCTCATACAAAAGCAACCAGCGGGGCTTCTTGTTCGGGTCGACCTTCTTCACGCGTGATTTACGGCGCTTTTGGGCTTCTACTTTGGCGTTTAGCCATGCCAGATAATCCTCTTTCACCTGAGTCCGCCACATGACGTACTCCTCTTCGTTGAACGGATTTGTTACGGTCTCAGCTGCAATGCCGCTACTACTGGTGTTGGAAAGGACTGTGGAAGTACTTGTTTGTCTACCCAAGTTTAAACTCATGCTGGAACCATTCGTGGTCGACCCCAGCAAGCGACCGCTGGCGCTCATTCCGAGGTACATGCTACCTTTGCAATCATCTTTCGACAGGAGGTGCTTACTAGATGCAAGAAACATGTTCTGGAGGAAAATGTGTATGTCAGTGATGCGGCGAGGTACTTCGAAACTATGGAACTTACTCGTGAAGAAACACCGCCGAAACGATTCGCCTCCATGAAAATGTGCCGTTGGTGCTGCAACGAAAAAATGAGTGTCGAGCATAAGGGACTCAATGGGGAGGTCAGAAAGAAGTGCTATACTAACCATTTCCAAGTCGGTGGGATCTTCGGAAAGGGTTAGCGGCCGAATTGGTCTCTGATTGCCAGGTAAATATGTGTCAGGTTCATGTGCATGACCAAGACGGAGATAAGACATCTTTCGCACGGAGTTTCGGCGCTTCCAGATAGGTTCCTCTTCGTCCGCTCCCGTGTGTGCTTCATCATCCCGAGCTGAGTCCACGTGACAGTCAATAAGATCCGCGTATTCGTCGTCGTCGAAATGGTCATTTGGTGTCGACTCCAACAGTTTCTCTGTGATCTACGCGAGCTCAGAAGAGTTAGAGATCAAACCGATAGTGCTGGTAAAGTAACTGTGCTCACCGCTTCTAAGTCAACGTAGCTAATCGCACGGGGCAGGCAAAGAAATGCGCTCAAGGTGCGTGCCAGCTTCATTGCCGCGGTTCCGAGAAAACTGGAGCGACGCCCATCCATGGTGGAAGTGCTACCAAGACGTGAAAGCATGCGCGAAGAAGCCCCGTGTTTTGGCGAACTAATTGTGGAGAGGCTGGTGGTACTCAGTTTGTCGGACACAACATCGCCTGCTTCATCGCTATCATCGTCATCGTCTTCGCTATCGGATGGGATAGTGCCCGCAGTATTGTTGGCGATCTTCAGCATTGCTAATGTACGCGTCTTGTGCAGAAGATTCTCAATGTGATCGTCTAGCGTCAGCATTGGGGGCTCCAAACCATCGTTCAGGTGCTTTTCTTTGGTGGGTTTTCGTCGCTGTTGCCGCTGGGTCTCATCGCTGGAGCCTTCATCACCGTCCCCTTCTCCCTCGTTCAAATCGCTGTCATCATCGGAATCGAAGCGCAACATCTTCTTACCATCCTGTTGTGCTGGGTGGTACCCTGGCGATTCAGGCATCAAACAAAGCAGCCGTCAAGGATCAATCGATATAAGTGCTATACCTCGAGGTGCGTACGATATCGGAACCCATTGACCTGCTCAAGAGCCTTTGCCACCCGTTCATGTTTTGGAGCATCCAGACCATCGAAGCTTCCGTCCATACTGCGAGGCCAACAAAATGCTTTCTGTAGCAGTTCTTTCACCAAAAATAAGGAGGACCTGGATGAAACAGTCGACTACTTAACTGGATTCGCGGATTTTGGGCGCACTCGAGTTGTCCGCCTCACTTGCTGTAATGAGTGCAGTGTTGCAGCATCCAGCGACCTGAAGGACCCGCCGTTGTCTATGCGGACCGTAGTGGCTTGAGCTGAAGACGGACGAGTCTTGGCAAGAATTGCTGAGTTGTGACTTGGGATTGCATCTTCATGATAGTCCGTTCTTATGGTATCTGAGTCACTCTCAAGCTCTGGGCTCTCCCCAGGATCAGCAACATCCAAATCAAACCCAGACGGGACCGCCACGGAGCTTCTTAAGCGTGCTACAGCACCTATTGCCGCGAGGCTGGAGTGACTCTGGAGTGATTTGCGGTAGCGCTCCTCGAGAAATATGTTGCGCTCCTGCAGATGCTTCACCTCTTGCTGTGCGACAGTAAATCCTACTTTTCGAGCCACCTTATCTGTCGACAAGTGCGATTGCTGTCGGCTCATTGCAATACTTTGCATCGTACTATGCTTTTTAGCTCGGTCCAAGTCAGCACGCAGCTGATCCCGCTGTCGAGCGAGGTGTTGCTTTTCAGCTCTCAGCACGCGCGTCTTCTGCTTGTGCAGTTGCTCAGATGCCATCATGCGCCGAATTTGCAATTTCAAGGCTTCCGACTCGCGTTCAACGCGAGCTGCTTCGGAGAGGTAGTACGCTACAACGTACGGATGCTCACCGTTTGCAGAGGCAGCTGTCGCAACAACGTCACCCTCAGTTAAGCCAGCTCCAGGTAACTTTTGTGGCTGGTGCGTTGAGTGGCTTTGCTGTGATAGTGATAGTTGTGCAGCACTCGCTGTTCGTGCAAGCTTGGACGGAGGATAATGCGCAGGCTGTTTTTGCTTCTGGACAGCGTTAAACAGCCTTGCGTATTCGTCCCGCATCTTCTGCACCTGGATATCACGCTCTTTAAGAGCCCCTTTCGTGCGTAACAAGTCAGCCTCACTCTCTGAAAGTCGTCGTTTGAGGTCGTCCGACAGCTCGCGCAGGTTGTGCGCCTCTTTTTCGAGGCGAGAGTACATTTGCAGTTGTGTACTTTGCCGCAAACCTGTTAACTGCTGCTGCAACCGCTGTACTTCTCGCTTGCGCTCTTCGTTAGCTGCCTCCGCTTGCGCCAATTTGACCTCATACTTTCGAAGGGCACGCCGCAGTGTTTGGTTTTCAGCCGGTGTTCCGAAGAAATCAATATTTAAATGTGGTGCACCTGTCCCTGATGCTGGAAGGTGTGCCGTAGCGTTGGCCCCTTCTCCAGCACCTGCATTTGTTGCTCCTGGAGTTCGGGAGCCATCAGGAGATTTTTGGTTTTGAGCAACTTTGAGCAGTGCTTCTCGAGCTTCCTTCATTGTCTCAAGTTCCTGTTGCTGTTTGGATACGAGTAGCTGTGCTTCCTGATTTCGAGACCGCTCCTCCTGAACGTGAGTATGCAGCTTTTCCAGGATTACTTGATGTTGGCGTCGTGTACGTATTTGGTCGACTTCGTGTTGGTTCAGCTGATCTATCAAGGACTTGCGCTGCCCCTTCAGTTGTTCACACATGAGCTCAAGCTGCTGGAACTTATCTCGGGTGTCTTGTTCCTTCTGAAGGCTACTGAGGTTTTCTGCAAGTGCACGGCGTTCGGCAGCTGTCTGTTGAGTCTCCTGCTGAGCGAACTGCAGCCGCAGATGTGTCCGCAGCATATTCAGCAATGAAATCGGATCACCTTCGGCTTTTTTGAGAAATTGTTCTTTGCGCTTGCCACGGACAAACGAAGACTCACTCTCGACTAACCGGTCAGCGCTGTTATTTTCACTCCGGCCCATTACCTCCATGAAAAAGTCAACAAGTGCAGCTTCAAGGCGCTGTAATCTCTTCAACTTCACTTGCGCAGTGTTGAGTCGCTCTTTTAAGTGTTTAACCTGCACCAATGATGATCATCATGAGTCGAAGGGAATGGAGCTCTGGAGCAACATTTATTGACCAACCTCAGCAAAACTAGAATGGAGACTGCCGCCATTGTTGCTGCTACTGCCACTTCCACTGTCGACCGGGGTAAATCCACGTCTCTCTGGTGGGTCTAGGACCACCTCAACGTGAGGTGAATCGAGAGACCGCATCGTTTTTGGCCGACTCACGTGCCAAACGAAGGCTGGACTGATTATCGAGAACAGGTTTTCGTGGATAATTATAGTGAGCATTTTGGAGATCACCTATAAAGGATCAAACTTGTGCTCGTTATTATTTGCTGCCGACAGTATCGTGAGGCGGGAAAAGGAGATTTGGAAACTTGCGAGAGATGGCGTGGAATTCGTCTAAGCTTACGCGTCCGTCGCCATCATCATCAGCTTGGCGCAGAATCGTTTGGGCTTTTTTGCGAACTTGATCATCCGATGTGGCCAGATAATTGGCACGTAAGATATTGACCAGTTCATCCTCCGTGATAAACCCATTATGATCGTCATCGAAGATCTCAAAGCAGAAGCGTACGCGCTGCGTGCGATCGACGCCACCGACAAAGTTCACCGCAGCGAGGAGAATCTCACGCAAGTCTGCACCGGAGTCACTTTGATTGTTCGGTGTAAAGAGCGCAAACAGACGTCGATACTCGCCCGTAGGCTCCACCTCGAATATTGCGCAGAAATCGTCGAAATCCAAGACATCGTGATGCATTTGGCGAAACTTTTTGGCCACACGCTCCAGCATCTCAAGACTCGGGCGAGTGTCCTCAACGAACCTACGCATGAGTTTTGACTTCTCCTGCTTGATTTCCTGCTGCCGTTGTTTATCATCGGCAGTAAGAGCCTGCTCGATTACTGGTTCCGGTTCTTCGGGCTCTGCTTCCGCCATTGCCATGGCAAACTCTGGTCCACCCGGGTCGGGGTGAATCGCCATCCGACGGAATTCATCGAAGCTCACTTGCCCGTCGCCATCAGTATCGCAAAGGCGCACCATTTCGTCGACTTCTGCGTCGGTGATAAGCTCGCCCATGCATATAAGAAGATGACGGAGCTCCGCTGCACCGATGAAGGAGTTTTTGTCTAAATCGAAGAATCGGAACGCACCCAAGAGCTCTTCTTCTGAAAACTCGCTCGTGTTGTCGGCGACGCGTTTGGCTGGTCTAGTGAGCGCGTGTGCTTTAGCAGCCATCGCAGCGTCTTGCCCACCGTCAGCCTCGGCTGCTGATGGGATCATCCCAGCTGTCTCCTTCGTTCGACGCTCCTTCTCAGTAAAGCGGTCCATTCCGACCTGGTGTTGAGGGTAAGCCACACCAGCAGGGCCTACAAAACTCATTTCAAGGTGCAGCATACCAGCGGGGTCTTTGTTCCCGAATCGACCTTTGACCCAGAGCTTGAGCCAGTCATCAGCGTAGCCATAGCGGAAAATGGGCAACAACGACAGTGATGCCGCTCCAATGAGGTCGTCGGCACCGACGGAATCTTCATCCCAGACTTCCACCTGCAAGTTGTACTGGTCAACGACGTCAAAACGAAATACTTCCCCTCCCCATTCAGGTTCACTTGCGCCGTCAGTGTCTGTTTTGGTCTTCCGGACCATTTGAACAGCTCGGCCGTCAAGGGTGAGCTTCACGTACGGATCTTGCCGTCCAATTGCGTCCACGCTGCGTAGCTGTTTCGCGGTATGACAAATCACTGTGAGCACCCCTGCCGGAAAAAACTCGATGCGCATCACGACTTCGCCGGCTGGGCTTCCCTTGTTGCGCAGTGGGATCGCGTGCTCTTGCGGACCACGGACGGCCATAAAATGAAGCACCGAGAACTTTGCGTCGCCGATGAGGTCGTCGTTACCGATGTCTTCGTCAAATACATGGAGAGCCATTTGCTGGGTCCATAGATCATCTCCGAACCAGAAGAGAAGCTCTTCCTCCCCAAAGTACGGATTGCGCCCACCACGCTCGACAGTTTTCCCACGCTTGGTGAACTTGCCTATGGAGAGCTGGCAGTATGGGTCCTGCTTTCCGATGAGCTCCATGCTCTTGAGGTTTCGGCCTTCCATCAGTACGATGGATAGCATCCCGATTCTAGCTTCTTCCAACTTCACTTCGATCTCAATCTCTCCGCAAGGTGCGCCTGGCACAGAAGGCAAGGAAAGAGGAATTATTTCGCGATGTGGTTGATCGTCGAAGAACCGAAGTGCCGAGAACTTGGCTTCCCCAAGCAGCTCGTCGGAAAGCAGGTTCTCGTCGAATACCTCGATCGTGATCGGTAGGTCCCCATCGGTCACCATTGCGACGGGGTCGGTGAGATCGAATGATACGACTTCCTCATGGAAAATGACGGGCGTGCTGCTCTTCTTCAGCGTCTTGCTGCGCTTCTCCTGGGCAGAAAGCGGATTCGTGCCCACCGCAAATTTCACGTACGTGTCGGCACTGAACCGTTTTGCATCTACCGGTCCGCCTTTGCGGCGAAGGTCACGTGCCTCCAGCAACGTGAAACTGAGTCGCCCACAGCGCAGTAACTTCTGGATGGCAGCAAGACTTGCTGCAGCTTCGGCAATGCTGTCCTGTTCGGGCTCGCTGCGAACGGGTAGTGGCGGTGGTGCGTCCTTCGGCGGCTGTGGAGGTGGATCCTTCGGGGGACCAGGAGGTGCGCCTCGCGGGCGTCCAGGAACTCCTGGTTGTCCTGGAGGACCCGGTGGCGGACGAGGTGGAGGGCTAGCGGGGGGCCCGGGAGGAGGGCCCCGCGGGGGTCCGGGCACACCTGATTGACCTGGTGGACCTGACGGAGGACGAGGTGGTGGACTACTTGGCGGACCTGGTGGTGGACCTCTTGGAGGACCAGGGACACCAGGTTGCCCTGGAGGACCTGGTGCACCTCGTGGGGGTGGTGGAGCCCTTGGGGGTGGCGGAGCTCGAGGCGGTGGGGGAACCTGTTGCGGTGGAGGATCATTGGGGTTATCATTTGAGCTAGTATTGGCTGGAGGCGCTACAGGTTTGGCTTGAGGTGGTGCTGGTGCTTTCGGTTTGGGTGGTGGTGGAGGTGCTCGCGGGGGAGGAGGAGGTGTCATTGCCTAGCTTTGGCCACGGACGTATCTTGGTGACCGTTGCTACTGGAATAGTCTTGAAATAAATGTCAAAAATACTGTGGAAATTTGACAACCAGTTCTCCTCGCCAGCGTGTCGTGAGCAGTGAGCACCGTACTCGAATAAATGACGGGGAGTTTGCTCACTCCGCTGTCATTGCCATCGTCATCGCCCGTGCACCAAGTACCTTCGGTCGATTCGTTTTCGGAATTCTCTGCTCGGATTATCCATCGTGCAAGTTGTTCACCTACATCTCCGACCTCGGGCTCTCGTTCCTCTCGGGCAAAGGAAGAAGACGAAGAACTTTTTCGAGACCTTTTCGGAAACGATGCAGAGGCGGGAGATGACGCCCCAGCACTTACAGCACTACCTTTCTTACCTCAGAAACCTGCAACAAGACGAACTGTTTCTTCTTGTGGAAATCCGAATCCGAGATTCCATCTCGCTCCGATGAAACCTGTACCACTGCAACCTGTGCTATCCACCCCGTTTATCCCTCGTTTGAAACTCGAAGAGTTGGTTAATGCCCGCCCCGATGATGACGTCGAATATGACAATAACAACAGTTCACGGAGAATTTCAAGACGAGGATCAGATCTGGAGCAAGTGATAGAAGAAGACGAGAGTTCTCTCAAAGATGCTCGAGCAAGTTGTATTTATCCAACCAACAACCAGAGCTCCAGCAACAACGCCCAGCTTGAGCAAGAAACGTTGCAGTTTCTGGAAAAGCTAGAGCTTAAAGCTGTGCTACAATCCCCGCGCCCAGACATTCTCGCTTTTTATCCCGGTTTGTCATTATCCCGAACGCCTAGAATGGTGGCCAAAGTACCCGGTGTTCAAGATGGTTATTTTATGGAAAAGCCCGACAAAGAACGAAGTGGTGTGCTTAGAGAAAAGAGTTATAAGGCGTCTGTGAAAGATTCGAGAAGCGATAGTATTGCTTCTCGCCTCGCGTATATGGAGAGTACGTATGGAACGGCACCAATCGCACGAAAGACTCGACGTGAAACCATTAATCGACTTGCGAATCCGATTTCTGGGCATTCTTCTACGCTCCAGGCTCTGTCACCAAAGCTGCGGGAAAAGCGTGAGGCAGCGCTTACTAGTCGAGCACGGATGGACCCAATATCTGCTGCTATAGCTGTCAGTTGCAGACGTGGACTAACTACGAAGAAAACAAACCAATCCCTTCTCACTGGACTAAGCAAGCTAGACTGTGAAATTCCGGTACCATCAACTTCGATATTGAGGCAGCAAGTTGCCAAGCGGAAAGACCCTCTTGTGCATAAGCGTCGATCGAACTTGGCGACAAACGCTCACATCGATGGTCGTATTTCTGGTGGAAGTAGACGGAAAAGTAAAACGACATCACTGGATGCGCGAAAAGAAGCATTGAAAAAGAAAATTCAAAACCAATGGGGGGCTCCAAGACGTGGGGAAAGCCGATCAATTGGAGGCTCCACCTTCCTGACGCAACGCGATGACGAGGAAGGAGTAGAATTAGTCGAAGATTTCTTTGCTCGGCACCGTGGTGCTCAGGCCACATTAACGTTCCGCTCCAGCAAGAAAACGCCTACTCCTTCTCGAAATCCTGCGACAACCAGATCTCGACCTCGACCACCGCAGACACACAATAGAGTACCTTTTATTCGAGACTCGAGGGCTAGAAAGAGCTCAAACAGCGGGCGACTTGCACGAACTTCGGGGGAATCCAAGTCCTTCAGTAACTTAACAGACCGGAAGGTGAACAGGCTCAAGATGTCAGTGAACTCAACAAGTAGCGGGCCCGCCAAGCTATTCCAACAACCGAGACGGCCCCAAGCATGGCAAACAGTACCGACCAATGATCACCGTTTGACTGGTGCAAACAGACCAACTACCCCGGGAGGTACTTCCAACCCCCTACGTAGGTTGAAGGTGCATCCCCCCATGCCGACATTAGTTTCTCGAGCACCAAAACCTCCCGCATCTGCAGCTACGACACTGTTAATAGGGTCGACACCGCTATTCAATAATTACGGGGCTACTGCTGACAATGTCAAGAGAGCTCGAAGTGGTTCGAAGAAAGTTTCGGCGCGGAAATCAACTGGGAACTCGCCCACCTTTAATGCCCCCACCAAGGTTTCGGAACAGCGCAAGAGAACTTTAACAACTTCTCGACCGAACGGAGGAGAAAGAGCTGCCAAACCACGACAGAAGTTCAGTCGACGCTCCACTTCACGGGTTTAAAAATTCCATTCGCCATAAAATATCACCAACACGGTATTTTGGTTAGTTGGTTTCGTGGCGACCATATAGCCTGAATGGAGCCTGGACTCGCAACAAGTGACCAACCAGCATGGGAAGGCCCCGTCGTCGTGTGTCGAGACTGCCGGGCGCAGTTTTCCGTCGAAGACAGCGAGGAGCACGACTGCTCTACAGCTCCAGCGTCTACAGTTCGACTGTCCCCGACCAAGATGTTCCTGAATACTGCCGCTAAAGCGACTTCATTCTTCGACTCCGTGCGGGACAAGAAACATGTCGAAGTGGAGGCCCCCGTTAAAGAAATGACCCAGGCCCCAGTACGTCAACTCGACCGCAGAAGCTCCACCCCACAGGCTCCGGAACAGACTGAAACGTCAAAAATCATCGCTAAGCTGCAACGCACCGCGTCTGTACCAGAGAGAACAGAGGCTCGTGCTCCTTCGGTTCCACCAGTACCATGGCCTTTACCAGACGCTAAACCACTTTCAGCTTTGGATCAGCAGCGTCGGCACTCTACCGGTTCACCCGTGCACAATGGTTTGATCCAGTGCAACGTGCGCGGTGTACGCGTCACCACCGACCAAGTTGCCGTTTACTCTCTAGCTACCCGTGTGCCTTCACTGACAGCCTCTGAGATCACTGTCGAACGGCGTTTTCGAGAGTTTTACGTGTTTGCTCTTCGCGTTTGTGCGATGTTTCCCTCCTCTGGACTCTGGAGTATGTTACCACCCAAAACGTATTGTACTCTGCGTCGTCACTCCACACTCACTGATGGGTTTCTTCACCGTCGCAAAAACGGCCTCGAGGAATTTCTTCATTGTGCTCTGGAGAAGATGGTGCTAGGTGGAGAAGCTCAGGGAACGATCGCCCAATGGTATCTACTGCGTCTGTTTCTTAACCTCCCGCCCGTGCTGACAGCTTCAGCCCGTTTAAAAGACCGAAGTCTCACTGCTGCTCTCTATGAACTGAAAAAACACGCCCGCCAATTTAGTGGCTGGACAGTGTCTCGGAAACCGGGACCGTGCGACACAGTCTTCGAGAAAGTGGCCGACAGCTTCCTCATGATCAAACGCGTGACGACGTGTCATTTCCCGGCTCGTGCCGTTTTCGATATGGTGATGAATCGAAGCGTAGATGACGAAATGCCCGGAAGAGGAGCAGGGGTCATGTGGACTCCGTTTGTTGAGAGCGAAGAAGTTCTGAGCCGAGAAAACGAGCACACGTGCACAGTCCGAACAGTTTTCAAAGGCAGTAGCTGGGGGCGAGCCAAACTGCAGATGATATCGCAGAAGACGTGGAGGTAAGCGAATGATCCTGTTGGCTACTTAATCAATGTCTAAACTGGTGAATCGTGTTTCGTACAGAGTGGATGAGAGCGGTACTATTTCAATTGTCATGATACCAGCGGATGCTTCAACTTGGGACGATTCTCGAATTGTCGGATCCAGCCACGGGTCACGCATTGACTGCATTCTTGGCGGCTGGTTGATCACTCCAACGCCATGGGAGGGTTCGTGCAGTGTCACTTGGTTGATGCAGGTCAACTTTGGGCAATGCGATCCTCGAGCGGAGTTCACAGGCAGTCAAAGCCAACTCACAGCTTTTCTGGACCGGCGGTGTCTTCAAGCATGGGCAGACGAAATCGTCCATTTGGTCAACACGCTCGAAGGGGTGTACGATGCTGAATACTATCGCAGTTTAGGCCCATTGGATGCGGCTGCAGCAACCAAATCGCGCTAAGTCCTTTCACTGGACACAGGTTCTTGAAAATCTTAATAGAATGGAGCGTTTTAATTTCTTCTGTAGGCTCATTTTCATAAAATACTAAGAGATCTTGTTATAGGTGACGTAGCTTCTCGTCCAGCTCGGCAGACCAGGACTGGTAGTTGTCCGTGACAGTACCAGCAACTGGGCTTGGCCCATCCAGGGTGGAGAGAATATCAGCAGCGGAAGTCGGCGATGAGGCTGCAGACTTGGGACCAGAAAACGATGTGGATCTCTGCAGTGTCGGCTTGTTCACACTGGAAGGTTGACTGATAGAGTACGTCCGGCTAATTTTCTTCTTTTCGGTTAATAAAGAGAATTTGGTCAATTTGATGAGCTTCCCAATCGATACACCTTTCAACTGTTCCCAATACATCACGACGTTAGAAATTCATCTCCATTTGTTAGTTTACGTTTTAAGAGCTTACGTCAGGGCTCTGACGGCCGGGGGAATTGCTCGGGCGTTGTGTGATAAAGTTGGCACGCGCTGGATCCAGTGGCGAGTTTCCGCTGGCAGTCAGTCGGTCAAAGACGTTGTGGGATGGACTTGTTTTCATCAAAAGCGCATCGGGTGACTTGACCTCGGGCTTAAACGTGCATTCTTGCATTTCCAGCTGCTCCTTGAGTTTCTCGCGCTCTTCAATCACTTGGGCCTTGTCATAACTCAGTAGTCGCTCCCAGACAGGAGGAGCGGGCTCGCCATTGCTTTGGACGGCGTCAACTTCGATCTGAGGGCGAAAAGTGCACTCCGCCATCTCCTTCTGCAGCCTCAGCTCCTCCCCCATCTCGATCTTCTCCTTCATCTTGTCCTTCTCGTCGTACAGGCGCTACAATCCAATGCAACACCGACGAAAAGATAAGCAAGCCAACAATGGTACATGCAACGTGGATTTAGATCTGACCAACCTCGAAAATGCTCTTCTGAGCACTACCTCGCTCATTAACTTTGGCCTTGATCTCTTCAGGAGGCTCGTTAATCTCGGGCTGTAATACATCAAACATACAAATGTAAGTGACACAGCCACCTCGCAAGACATATCACTAATCTTACCTTAAAGGAAAACTGTTGCTCCTCTTCTAGGCGTCGCTGCTCCCTTTCAGCGTCAAGTCTTTTCATGTAGTCCTTGTTGTACAAGCGTTTGTGAAAAGGCTCCTTCGTCTTTGCCTTAGACTTGAGTACGCGTGAACGAGTAGTGATCTTCGGCTGGAATGGAGCTTGCGCCATTTCTTCTTCATCTCGCACCTGGCGAAGCTTTTGAAGGCGTTCCGTCCGGTCGATACTGGCTTGGTAGAGGCGATTGTACGGGTTAGCATTTGAAACAGCTTCGACTGTGGAGTCCGAAGCGCCCTCAGCCTTGGACTTTATACGCTTTGCAGATACCTTCGGCTTGAAAGTGCACTGGCTTATTTCAGATTCGATCTTCTTCTGCTCACGAGCTAGGCGTTTTTGCTTTTCACGCTCGAAGTCATACAAGGGTTTAGTCTTCACAGGTGCCTTGGAGGCCGTGATTTTGGGCTTGAAGGGGCATTGCTCCTCTGTAGTTTTGGCTCTCTCCAATAGTTTTTCCTCGCGTTTCTGTTTAATCTCTTGAGCGTTCTTGTAGAGGTTTTCGTACCGCGGTCCTGTACCTGGTTGAGCAAGACGTTTAGCTCGTGCCGAGATTGTCGGCGTGAAGGTGCACCCGTCGCGTTCGTACTGCTGCTGAAGCCCACGTTTCTTCTCTTGAAGTTCTTTCGCTTGTGCGTGCAGACGGGAGAAATGATCTTGACTCGGATCCTCCGTTTCTCCTGGAGCTGCACGTCTCTTAAAGTTGTTGACTTGCGGCGCGAAAGTATATGTTTCCTGCAACTCTGCACGGCGAGCATCCTTCCGTGCCTTTGCCTCTTTAGCATCCTCGTACAAGCGTCTGCTCGCTGCTTCGGCCTCCGTTGCATAGAGTCTCCGCTTTACGTTTCGTTGGCTGTCGTCAGTATCAATGATCGCAGTCGGAGCTGGAGGCGGAATAGCAGAGTTCTCCACAGCAGAAGGCACGTTTGAAATAGCCGTTTTTGTTGCTGTTGAAGTCCTCATCGGCCTGCGCGCGGGCGTTTTCTTGGCTGCTGCACTCTTCATCAATGCTTTCCGCGCCTCAGCTGCACTCGCTCTAGCTATGCTGCTCGCAGTCGGATTCATCCTTGAATCCGATTTTTGATCGTGTACAAGATGCGGCGGTGCCACCTCAGACTTCGGCTTCGCTTCTGGGTCAGTTTTTGCTTTGTGAAGCGTAGATCCGGCGTTCGGCCGTGCTACTAGGCGCTTCGGACGAATTTCCTTTCGGAGAGCAGAGGTTGCAGCAGGGGCTGGGGGAGGTTTAACGTCGGCCACTTCCCCCTTTCGTTTAGCAGGACGTAGTTTCGATTCGGACGACGAATCCGTTGGCATCGCTTGCTTCGCATTCGTTGTATGTCCATTAATTGTTGCCGGTTGAACAGGTTGAGCCTTAGCAAAGAGACTTGATACAGTATGGAGCTTCGTTTCTGGAGAGTCCCCTTTCCGTTTGTTGCGACGAGGAGGAGCACTGTTTCCCCCGTTTTGAGGCACTGCCGTTGGCTCCTCAGTTGACTTGATTTGAACCGGGTCGATTAGTGCCGGGGACACGGGAAGGGTTGGCTCAATCATCTTTGATGCCTCAGTTGCTGCTGATGAAGTCGCCACAGATGTCTGTTCAGCAGCCTTCACCAAGGCTACTGGCCTCGCTGTCTCGAAAATCCCCATTAAGGCTGTATCAACAATCGGCGAGGCAATTGGTGTCGCCGTTTTTGGGCCCTCATCTTCAGCAGAAGGTACTGCCACTGTGGTCTCATCAATTGATAGACCTAGAATTGAATTGGTGTTGAAGTTAACTTCAAGTGGCGGAGATACCGCCACATTATCATCTGCGACGGGTGATTGCGATTGCTCATTTGTTAGCGCAACATCAGCGTCTTCTAGTGTCTCGACTAGCTTCTCCGTCCCCACGAACGAGCCGTTGAACGCTCCGTTGGTCAAACTCATTTCAGCTAGTGAGCTGCTCAACATCACCGCCTCCTGTTCCACCACAGTCGAAACCTGTTCGATTGTATCTTCTCCATCCGCTGTCACTGCCATTTCATCCGGTGCATTGAAGCTCCAGTCAACCTGCGTCTCCGTCTGTGGTGTATCAACCGCCACTTGAACGGCAGCAGGGGTCTCGACAACTGTCGACAGCAGCTCTGGCGACAACGGGGCTATTCTCGACTGCTCCTTCTCAGGTGAATGTACCAAAAATGGCTCAGGTGACGAGGGTGGCGTTCGCGGGACACGTCCACTGGATGGGAATATCGGCAGCTTGAGCAGTCCGTCCTCCCTCACTGTTGTGTCCACCTGCATGTCTGTTTTCGCCTTCTCCTGTGTCAGCACCAGTTCTCCCATCGCCTGTTCCGTAGCGAACACATCAATTGCACTGGTTGTCACAACCGCCACGGGCGACGGCAGGGAGATGAGGTCGGCGGTGGCGACGTCACCCATTGGCGACACTGCGGCCGTCGTCTCCTGCTCGTCATCTTCTTCGCCCGTGTCCGTTGTTGACCCGCGTCGGTTCTTCTTGCGATTGCGGCGCTTGGCACTCGGTGACTCGAGTGGTGACGCGTCCACCGCTCCGGCAGTTGCAGGCTCCGTCTCCTGTGCCATTACGACCGGCGGCGACAAGTGAATGTGAGGCTGGAGCGGAGCGGAGGAGCCGATTGCGAAGTGACCGACGTTGAACTGGTGTCGGCAACCACCAAGTGAGCCAAGTGAGCCCTTCAAAAATAGCAATCGGGTTTCGTAACGGTGAAAGCGTTGGTCGGAAGGGATAGTAGTAGTATTACTACTACTATTTTTAATTTCTGTGGTACATTTGGTGTCTTTATTCTAAATTTAGTAAAATTTAGAATTTGAAAGCGCGCAAATTTTAATTTGACAGATTTCAAAAAGTAGCACATTTTATTCACCATGGCGACGGCGGAAGCTCATCGCGACTTAGTGGTCGATGGGGATGTAGCGCAGGCGATGGATTTGTGCCGACGTCTACTACGTACCGATAGTAGTCTGCAGCGCGTGCAGACGGCGCACCTGGTGCTGGAACGGCTGCGCTGTGGTGGTGGTGACGACTCGAGCGACGACGTGAATTCGCTACTGCGGCTACTCAGCAACTATGTAACACCAACACGCGAGCTAACGGAGGAGGTTTTATCGTTGTTGCTCTTTAGTGATCATCGTGTGCTACTGGTGCATCATTTACCTAAGGTATTAGGCATGATATTGATGCAAACTCTGTGAATGTTGACGGAATATGTGGCATTTTGTTGGTCTAGTTGACATACCAGTCCAAGGAATGTGTGCAATTGGTGGTAGAGGCGTATCTAGAACTACTGGCGACAGATAGATCCTTGCTGGTGCCTGTTCTCGGTTCATTAGCCGAGATGCCGCTGGACAACTCGGAGAAGAACACAGTGGTGGAGGCTACACAGTCGCTGCTGGATGCAGCAGTGGAGGAAGACATCCCAGCGGTTGTACAGAGTTTACTGTCTATGGTGACCAAGTCGTCGGCACCTAAAGCGCTCGCACGTCTTCGAACTGAGTGCAATCGCATTCAATCAGGAACGTTATCCCTTACGATGGAAGTGATCGGGCGTTTTGCGACTGTGGGCTCAGTTGTATTAACTGCATTGCTTCGCCTCATCAGACACGTTGACCCCTTGTCAACGTTCGATATTGTCCTACTAACGTTTGTGATGGGGAAGTCTGCGGAAAACGAGGTGAGTCCTTTGGTAAATTACGCTTGGCACTCCTCACTTATATTGCTTGGCTATGTTGTAGGTGGCTGTTAGGACAGCGACGGCTGTTGCGCAAAGTGGTCGACTGCATGGCCGAATGATGCGTGAAGCCGCTGCAATGCTTGTGAGACCGGAGTGGGCATACCTTCTCCCGTCTTTCGTTCGCTTTTGTAGCTGTCTTATCGCGGCTTGTTTTCGGGCGTCGACCCAATCAGCGTTGGCTTTGAATCTGATCTCCAGTTCGGTTGGTTCTCTTATCGCTCTCATCGAATCCAGGAGTTCTGTCCAGGAAGAGGTAAGTCACCTGGCACATAAGGCTGCACTCCTGACGACACCTCTAATAGCGTTGCTGAATAATCTGAGCAGGCTTTGGTCCTTTTACTGACAATCGCCAGTCGACCGAAGAAACTGTTGCTTCTCGGGAATATTGATTCGGTGCAGCGTACGCGTAGTTCTCTCTGTTGGAATGTTGCTGAAGTGATCGCACTGCGACTTTCTAACCTTGCACGGAGGAATGCTGACGTGCTGGCATCTTCGTCTCATTTATTCCTGGACCATTTGCACGGAATCGCTTCCGCCACGACAGAGTCCAAAGTTGATGGAAAGTATCCCTCACACATTCTCGATCTTCTCTGTTCGACTATGGCGCTACTGACGAAGAGGGAGCGCGGTATTTATTCACTGCTCATGATCACCATTCAGAAACAGCTTGTATCTCGGACTGGAGTATCTGGAATGACTCATGGCCAACAGTCATTCAGACTACAAAGTAGCACAAGCGCAGTAGAGGTAAAGCAGCTCATGGCTGTTTTTCTTACCGGTCACCTGCTGAAAAACCAAGTTGTTGTGGAGTCTCGAGACCGGAAATCGCTAGCGAACTGGATGCTGCGGCTTTTAACTTCAGCGAATCGGGACGAGACGCTGCTACATGTGATGCGCTTTGTACGAAATGAAATGAGCCGAACACGAGAAGTGTCTGCTTTGGAGCAGGAGCGGGCGTTGCTAACGTCCGCTATCTCTCAGGTATTCCGGAAGAAAGGTTTATCATGGATACCACGTGATCAGATCATGCAATACGCAAAAGGTGACAATAGTTTTGCGATAGCATTTGATGCCAAGGAAACCAGCAATCAAGGCAGACTGACGACTCCTTTGGTTGTGAATGCGACTGAGTTCGTGCTTAAAATGAGATTTGGCGCTTGTTTGCCCACTTTCGACACTATGGATATCCATGAACGTGAAACAATCAAAAGACGGATGGAGCAGGAGTGCCTGATGAAAATCTGCCTTCTAGATGAACTTTTCCATTGTTATCTGGATTTTGCGCCTCCGATTGAACAGAACGAAATTGTGGATGCTGCGTTCTTGCTTCCAGCGACTTACGATCTGGCGGTGAATGGAGAAACCTGTGAACCTTCAGTATTGAGCAACGTGATATGGAATCTAGTGTGTGCACTAGAGATAACTGTGGCCGCAACCAACTTCGCTGCTGAACAGTACACCACTATGGTTGCCAGTTCGAAACCGAGCGACGAGTGCTCGAAGCAATACTCACGATTGGCAAGTCGCCTACAAATTTGCCTAGGGCAGTGTGATCAATTAGAGCGGACATTAGCAGTCCAAACGCAAAATATCCAGTGCCGCTTAGATGCCCTCGGCGATAGTTCAAGTTCACGTAACGATGAGATGCAAAAGCACGAATTGGAATGGCTGCTGCTCGAAGTATCGATTGTGGAACAAATGCTGAAGGGGCAGCTTCGTCGAGTGCAAGGAGAGCTTCCGCACGCCTCGCTGTTCGGGCTAAGTTTCCGTGTGGCCTGTTTGGTGTTTGAAGGACAGTTGCAACGTCTTGTAGACCCCGAACTCGTGTTATCTCACGAATTGAAGTTGTTGCAGGTTTTTAGTCGCCACTTACAGTCCGGTGCTGTTACTTCTCTCGACTCTGATGATCGTGATGACTCAAGTACTGGCGGAAACAACAAACTGCTCATGTCTAGAAGTGAGGGATGTCGAACAGTTGCATGGTTATGCCGTCGTGCAGCAGAGCTGAGTCGTGCAATTAGCTGTGAAGAATTGGAGCAATCTGAAAGCCTTGACGAAGAAGACCTTGATGCCGAATCGAAAGGAAAAGTACCTGCAAATGCTGCAAACAGAGATCTCATGGCGAGTTGTCTGGCGAGCATCTACGAAGTTTTTATTGTCATTTTAGAAGAGTGTCGTATCGCCATTGCGGCGGGTGAATCCAACTACACAGATCGAATGATGGAGCTTCTCGCCACAGGTGCAAGTCCGGACGAGGACGTTTCTCACTGCAGTAGCGCTCATGGATACAACGAGATTTTCTTTCGGTTTCTGGCCCGCCAATGCCTTGAATTGACGGTACGTCTCTGTTTATCTATTATCTGTTGTACTAGTTGCTAAACTGTACCAATGCCGCAGGATCCAACGCTTGCTTGTCTCGTCACGGATTGCCTGATTTCTCTCGTTCTGAACACGAGGAAAAGCTCCCTGATTAGCCAACTCTGTCTAGCTCTGTTACACCAAACGTTCCCGTCACTTCCGACTCCAGCTCAATTTGAACGCGACACCGGGAAATTCTTTAATGGCCTCCCGTTGAGGACTCTAGCAAACGCTGTCGTATCGCCCAACAGTGGTCGTGTGTGCTCCTTGGCGAATTACCGCTGTCCTTCCCTGAAGTGGCGGCATATATCCTATCTGGTGGTTGGATCTTGGGCATATTCTCCCTCTGCGGCGGCAGGATCGTTCGTGTTGGCTCAGTATCTTGAGGAAATGGACGTTTTGGTTGCCGCCGCTGTTCCTCGTGAGGACAAGAGAGGCAGGAAAAGGCGGACTCATGTTAAAGACAGCGAAGATGAATCCGATGATGATTTGGAAGAGAAACGCGGACAGGACGGCCTTGCAGTGGTCATGCATGGAGAGCATCTTGTGCTAAAAAGTCTGACGAACGAATCGCTGCCGTATTTTATCGAGGCGGTCCTGTTGTGCGCCATTGCCTCACTATATCGAGCAACGCCCAGGAAACCAAGCACTCAGAGCTTACCAGACTTCAACCCTTTCGTGGATTATTGCAGGGCGATGGACGTATTTGAAAGCGCCCTACGCGTGTTCGCGCAAGCCGAAGCTTCCGGATTCAATCTACCAGTTAAGACGAACCTTCTGGTTCTGAGAGGAGGAGCTTTTGCTACACGAACCACAAAGTCGCTCATAACCAAGTGTATCGCCTGGCGCGTGGAGCAAAGCGTGGCTGACAACACAGGTGCGTTAACGCATTTGAGCGTTCTATTTGGTGCTGCAGATGCGATGGCAGCGACAATGGAGACGGTGACAAGTAGTTTTCAGGAGCGTGTGGTACTGCAAATGCAGCGCAATGGGAGCAGTCGCCGTCACGGAGGGTGGGCCAACGAGTTGCTGGCCAAAACTTACGGGAAGAAGTACAATACGCGTCGATGGATCTCAAAAAGCGAGGCAAAAGCCCTACCCTTCTTTTCACACGGCATCCAAGAACTCCAGGATTTCTTACAAGACCAAAGGTACGAAGCCACTGCGTTTCCCGGGTGTTTTACCCAACTGACCGACGCTGTTTGTGCTTGCCATTACACAGCGAAGTATACAACATCGATTTGGAAACTGCTAGAACCGACTGGGAGGCTGCCGAAAGTGTATGGAAGGACGTTGAGTATCGAGATGTGATGCTGAGCGATGATAAACTTGTCGCTGCTTGTCGGACTCTCCAGGTAAAGGAACTCACGGCTACGCTTCTCAAAGATTGGCGTCCTGCTCTGTCATTTGGCAATGATGACAGTGATACCGACCTCGACGAAGAGGAGGAAGAGAATCTTGAAGAAGAAGAATCGCTGTCGGAAGAAGAAGACGATGGATTCGCTGTGAAGTCTTACGTTGCAGCTTCGTCAATCCGCAAGCAAACTTCTGCTAGTTTGACAGGAAGAAAGAAACCGGCGGTTGAACTTCAGGACAATGAAGAATTTGGATTTCCAACCATTGTTGTCAACTTCAAGAAACACAAGAAAGCGCACAAGACCTAAGATATGTGCAGAGTCTCGGACCACAATATCGTTCATCTACTCTATCCGAGTTTCGACAGCTTTTGCTTTTGGCGCGAGCGGAAAATGTCATGCGCTGGTCGCTTGCTAACTACTCCAGAGGCGCCGTCATCGTCGCCAAGCCCACCATTCTTCTCTGCGTCAGCGGCTTGCTGCTGAAGCTGTTGTTGGTGCTGAAGCGCTAGCTGTTGTTGCATTTGCTGTTGCTGCTGCTGCGCCATTTGTTCGATGCGCGTACGGGGAGGGAAGTCGACAAGTAACATCGCACGGAAGATATGTTCAACGTCAGCGATGGGCCCGTTCCAGGGTAGGTTCAAAGGCAGCATTCCCGCAAATTCCTTCAAGAAATCTGGCAAAGGAGGTCCCGGAATTTGTCTACAAAATGGACACAGTACTGTTAGTCTAAATTCCAAAAAGCGATGATCATATGCAGATTTACCCACCTTTCCATGTCAAGACCGAAGCCCCCAAGGCCTGCGCTTCCCGTAGCTTCTCCATCATCGCCTCCATCATCACGATTACCTCCAGACGAGCCACTGCGGGATGAGGACCGGTACATATCGAGAAAACTCTGGTCGCAACTTGTAGGCGGCTGCAGATCCAGGAAGGAGTATCGGTGGGCGATACTGAGAAGGCCTTTCATCTCCACGAAAGGTTCTTCCGGAAATGCCATTGCTCGTCGAGCTTCGACTTTGGCTACAGTAGCAAGATCACCACCACTAGCCACCATCGTGTGCTCGAATTCTACGTATCGGTCCCAAATCGGACGTGATACTTCCGAGGGCATAACTGATAACACCTTCTCGAATAAGGAGCGCATATCTGCAACCAAACCACAAATCATTTTGTTAGAGAGTCCAATTTCAATCTCATACTGGATCGAAGCACGTACTGTTATCATCATTGAGATGGCCAAGGAAATCGAGATAACACAGAATGTAGGCGGGTTCCTGGATGCACTTCTTCAAGCCCAGCTCAAAGATCTTGAGAGCAATGTCTTTTCCGGTTTCAGAATTGTCGCTGTAGAACTCCAGCAGTGCTATGTAAAGTAAAGTTAGATCAATGACGAAGCGACCACCTATCCTTATCCAATTGCTTACCTGAAGCCGCAAAGACGTGATATGTGCACGCTCCCTCACGCTCATCCTTGCGAGCTCGCTTAAAGATCGCGCGAGCCTCAGTTAATCCCTTTGCTCCGTATGCACGTCGAGCAAAGCGCTGGTACGTGACATACGCAAGGGCCGAAACGTGATCTTTCAACAGCTTCTCGTAAATAGCCTTCGAAGCGGGGATATCTCCGCGAAGTTCGTGATGATCAGCAAAGGCAAAATGCATGTAGCTGGAATCCGGGATCGCCTCAATCGCCCGTTCAAACACGCTCGTAGCAGCATCGGGGTCGTTCGCCTGGTTTTCGTACGAAGCATACTGGTACCACGCCTCAGGATAATGTCGTTTCACACTCACGAACAGCTCCAGCGTGTAGCGCATGCGTGACTTCAAGCGTAGCGCGTCCAATCTCTCAGGGTTCCCCATTTCCAGCGCGAGGATCTTTTGCCAGTTGGCCATGTCTGCAGTGTCAGCTCTTGAACTAGTTGCGGGTACGGCCAACGCGTTGGTGTTCACCTGGTCATACAATTTCTTGCGGTCTCTCAACACTGCACGCGCTGCATCAAACTTGGGCCGGAAAACCTTGAAGAAGTTCTGCGCCAACGCTTCATTATTCGGGATCGCCCTCTCAAACTTCTCATAGTCCCTCCAGATGGTTTCCATGCCGTTTAAAGGCACCATAACCATGCGATGGTAGAGTTTTCGGACATTAAGGAAGGCCTGGGGGTCCTGTTCCTCCTGTACGAAAGCCAAGTACATTTGCCACACAGGCGCCGCATGGATAGAGCCACCTACTCTCTCAATAGCCAGCTCAAAAGCGTCTACCATGAGCTGCCTGGCAGTGGCAATAGCTGCGACGTCCTTCGAGTCCACAGCCACATCCAGCTTCACGACCTTAGTGAAGTCTAGATAAAAGCGCCAGAGGTCCACGTTGGGACAGCGCAGCTGCATGAGCGACTTCTTGATAATCTCTTGTACGCGGTCGTACTGCTTCTCCTTTAACTCGTGCTCAGCGTAGAGTTTCCACCAGCGGCCGGACGTAGGGAACTGCTTCAGAAATGCCTCGTAGTGCTCTCGGGCCTCGTCAATAGGTAGCAACTGCACCTCGTTCATGAGCGCGATCCAAGCGTCAGCGTTCCATTGGTCCTTCTCCACGGCAGCTAAGCAACGCTTGAACTTGGGCGTGCGTTGTCGCTGCAATTGGCTCAGGTCGACGTCCTCCTCTTCCTCGTCGGCGTCTTCGTCCATCCACGCCTTCTACAGGCAGAATTTAATATCAGAAGAGAGAGAGCAGATACTGTAGATGCAATTAAAGCCATACCGGAGCCGCAGGGGACGCTAGCGGCGCCGTGATGGGCTCGTCTTCCTCAGAGCTGTCGGATCCCGCCATCGTTGTATACCCTTGACTTGGAAATGGGGAGATGGCGCCAAATTATTGAAATGGAGCAATGTGATTCGTGGGAAATAAGTAAAAATTACATAATTGGTAGAAAATCAAATTTGACCTCGAAAGGACACATTGTGCGACGATGGGCAGGACTGTCAAGGTGTGTGGCACGCCGACGCCGATTCCGCTCGAAGTAGAGCGAGATGAGAGTGAATTCAAGATCGGTTGTGTACTACAGACAGCGCAGAATGGCCTGATAGTATTGGGTACAGATGAATCGCTTTGTGTGGTGGACGCACAGAAGTTTTGTGCTGGGATCGTGGACGTCCGACACCTCGTAGAACTCCCCTCTGGTGCTACATTTATCAGGAGAAAAGCGACTGATGGAGCTGGAATTGCGTGGAAAAATGCAGTGGATGTCGATGGAGAATGCGTAATTTATATCGTGAATTTCCAGACAGGGGATGTAGCTGTTAGGTCTTTGCCGTGCTTGAACGAAATGGCGGCGGATGTTTTCGTGGATAATAAAGGGGAACAAGTTGCAGTGATGGGTGCCACAAGCGGGAAATTGCATGGCTGGAGTCTAAGTGACATAGATTATAATGGCACAAACAGGCAGTCTGGATGGAGAATCGCGGATACATTGACGATAGACACAGCTCTAGTGCGTTCGTGCAGTTGCTGGCGGTTTGTTAGTTCAGCTGTGGTTGGGAACTGTTTTGTGTATTTGCGAGCAAGTTTAAATACGAATGGAGCTATAGTCATAGAGAAGTGGCTACTTGACGTTGAGTCGAACTGGTTACCGGTTGCTTACTCCTCCAGAACGTTTACAGATTCTGATGCAGATTCTACTGAGGGGTTGGCATTATTTACCTCGGAAAAGTGGACGTTTGTGATATTGACTGCTGGTAAAGTCTTGTACCACTTCCACATTGATCAGGACTTAACGGATCGCCCGGTAAAACGTCTTCTCTTGGATCACTATGTGGTGGACGGCGTGTGGATCAACCAGGACTCTGCTTTCGCCATTCTGTTTGTTAACGGTATGTCGACATGAAAGTCCTTGTCACCGTCAAACTTACACCGTAGTGTTACAGGTCAAATATCCATCACCAGTGTTGGTGATGTGGGATGCTTCGAGCTTCTAGGAATTGAAACGTCCAACACGATGTCGAAGCGTCTGAGTCTAAGCGCTCTGCTAGGGAAGGCCGTTCCCACCGCATTGCAGGTAAACTTAATGTTGTTCACAGCTGAGTGCATTGATATGGCTACTAATAAAATAATGAAGTAGCTAGTGTGGGTTGAACAGGAAAAACAGCTTATCGTTGATTTTGGGGGAACATGTTCAGGTTTTAAGCTTGAAGTTGTCGACGAAGAGTCCTCGACAAGTGTTGGTGATGGGTTATCCGTAGAGTTTTGTTCAAGTAATTGGCGAATGCGTACATGTGCCGTGAGTTGTATATATCATCCTTTTTTCATTGAAGCGGCTGACACTGACGTTGTACTTGCTAGAGCTGTGATGACTACATTCGCGAACTGCTGGGAAGTAAATCGCCTCCCAGCTTAAATGATCTTCTGGATGCCTCCAAGTTTGCTCTCACTCGAAGTCAAGATACCTTTAAAGATTCGTATTTTATGGTTCTCTCCAAACTTCATCTGCAATTAGCTGATGACTTTGCTAAAGACAGAAACTGCCCTGATCCAATTGATTGGGTTGGGAAAAGTTTGAAATTGATGGAGGTGCTGGTTTCTTTCACAATATCAGTGGGAGGAGCGACACTGTGGCAAATTAGCTCCAAAATACTTTCTGTTCTACCTGGATGCACAACTCCATTTGACCGGAAGTTATACTATCGCAAGGAGATTGAAGCAATTTCTTCTGAAATGCGAAAAATGACGAACGGAAGTAGCGAAGGTGACGACTGGTGGGTGGGTTCGATAGAGGTGACAGCGTTCCTTCGAGTATACTTTATTACGATACGTTCGCTTTTACAAGACATCCAGACCAGTCCTAATCTGAATCCAGGAGAGGCATCACAAATACTTTCGCAATGTCAATGGGTCATTGAGCACCAAGATGTGTTAGATGCGTTACCCAGGGAGGAAAAGTGCAGCGATCTGTCAGTCGAAAGGCTGAAAGGATTGCTCGTATCCTACACTCTTCTCTGCTGCTGCTTACGTGTGAATGGTGTCGTATTCGACTTGGAGCACTTATTTTCGCTCATACCACATATTAGCTTAAAACGGGAGGAATTTGTCTGCTGCTTTCTAAAGCCTTGGAGACTACTTATTGATACCCCCGCGACTAAGGACGGACTAAGTCGAGCAGTCGCACTTGCCACGCAGTCTAATGCGATGCGGTTGCTCATGAAATTCTCTATGGAGAGTAAAAGCCTCGAAGCACATTCATGTGTTCAAGTGTTATGCACTGCAGCAGCAACCATGGCAATTCCAGCTTCAGATAATATCTTACATGTCAAAAATCTTCATTGGCAAGCGTGTGAAACGTATATTAGTGAGGCGATGGCAATACTACACCGTATCGGTCCCCGCCGGACCTTCAAATATCCCAATCGAGAAGCGGAGTGTATTTCAGGGAGTCTGTCACTGGCGATTGACTCGGAATTGGATAGTTTTCTTCGATCGATTTCGGTTGAGCCGACAAGCACATATCACGCAACCACAAGGAATAATTCATTATGGGAATTTTCGCGCCTGGATAATTTGCTACGTGGTCGAGTGATGTGTTTAATATCACGGGTTCTTTGGCACTTGGAGACCAGTACCGAAGAGACTGGAGATATTTTTCAGCACGCTTTTGCTATGGTCGATACTCAATCAGAAATTTCCACCGAAAACCAGCTTTATGATTGCCTACAGAACGTGCGATTGATCATCAGTCCGACCAAGGAAGGGCTACGATTACCTCGATTTCGCCATATAAAAGATTCTCAAGCGAAATTCTGTTGCAGGTCTCAAACTATTGCTCGGTCTCTGGTACTTGTAACGTGGGCCCTTTGGCTTCGTGAAAAAGTTGCTTTTTGCAGTCGTTATATTCGTATTGGCAGCATGAAAAAGACAACTACCGAGAAGGAAATTATTAGCGCCCTGACCGCATCTTGTGCGCTTTCCGTTAACGCTCTTGGAATGATTTATGGTGAGAACGAAGAGCTGCAAACCATTCAGTTGTCCCTACTGGAAGACGCAGCCGAACTGAATTCAAGCAAAACAACTGCAGCCATTGCTTGGGGGTTTCCAACACAGACGATCTCGACACGATATCTGAAGAGATACATGATGTTACGGCAAGCAGTTCAACGAGCATCGGTGGATATGTCGTTAGAGGAGAAAGAACTTCATCTGCAGCAACTTCGAACGCGTGTCAGGAGCGCTTTTCACCATTTCGTCGACAACTTCAAGAATGAAGGTCTCACAGATATAAAAGCGAGCGATATCGATGTACTTGCGGCTTGTTGCTGTGACCAGGCGAGTTTGCACATCATGTCTGTACTGGCCAAGTGTCCCTGTGAACTAGTCACAACTGTCGACCCAATTGGAGATAAAACGCGGTCTGAAACTGGCGCACCAGTACTTGAGTTTCCGAAAAAATCACACAACCAAGTTGATTCTGTTACACCCTCAATCACTGGCAACGAAGCGCCTTGTTTACCTCTACCCCAGGTACCTGACAGTTCGATATCTCGTGATGAAGTGATAGCACTGTTACAAGCACAAACAAAGCAATTGGAAGAAAAAATGCAAGCGGTATCATTTTCCGGGCGATCTGCGTATCGACCGAGCTCTCACGAGGATATTCAAAACGCTCCAGTTGCTGAGCTTCCAGAACAAGGTAAAACGAGAGGTAATGGCAACGAAACTGCTGTTAGATTAGCGGATTCACAGAGAATGGCGCGAGTATCACTTCAAGTTCGAGACCTCCGGCGGCATCGATACTCCTCGGCCAGTTCTGAGGCCGAAATACAATCTAACCCGCTGGATAAATCTATACAACGCCATGATTCCGTTCGGAACGCACTGAAGTTGTTCCGACTTCGACAAGAGAACTGTGTTCAACTACCCAGTGTACCAGTCGTCATTGAGAATGGAGGATCTAACGTTGAAAATGGGGATAATAGCGTCAAAACTATTCTCAGTGCTCAAAGTCCTGCTGTGTCAACGCGACGCGATAAACTTCAACGTGCCAGTGATAAAAGACAAACGTCTCAGGATGGAAGTTGCAGCAAAAATCAAGGTTACTCTTCGACAGAACCTGTGTATCCACTGCGGCTGGAGTACGGAATCGACAATGCAAGTTTGAAATTGTTAGGAAGAAGTTCGCAGCAGTACAACCCTTCTGTGAGGAAAAGACAGTTCGTCCACCAGCATCGTGAGCGACTCCCAAAGACGTACACACAGACCTCAAATGCCGACGTTGAGGTGATACAGCTGAAGACAGTAAGCGCGCAGACCAACAACTCTATTGAGCCCATTTTATCTGTATCGGCGCCAGTAAAGGAATTAGAAGAGGTGGTCGGCAGTGAGCAAGACAATCTTGAACCGGAGAAGGGATCACCTGTAGTGCAAGAATGTGATGATACAGAACCAGTTAGCAAAAGCACTTCGCAAAAGGGAGTTGGTATTCAGTGTCGTATGACTGAAAATGGTTCTACTAAAGGTGCGCGGAAAAGAGTCTCACCGTCGCTGAAGATTGCCGACAAGTTCCCTATTTGGGTCGATCTTAACAGTGCTGACAATATCGGAACGGGGTCACATTTCAAGGAGAGGAAGAAATTTCTGCAAGTGGCCGGCTTTGGAGTCTCAGATACGACGCAGCACTTTACGAACAACGATGCAACTGAAGGCTCAGCGTTCACTACGATATCACCCAAAACCATTGTACATCGTGACGCAGACGGCAGCGAGGAAAACCAATCCGACAGTCAGCATTCCAGTAGCAGTCAAGCTCATGATGATCTTGCCAAGGTTAATGTGATGAAAGCTATGTATCGTGCCAGATACAAGGAACAGTACCCGTACCCTGTTCAAAACCGCGTGGATAGCAGAAGAAGAGAAGACGAGGAGGGAGGGAGTGGAATTAACTCGCTCATTGACTTGCGCGATGATATGCAGCGAATGACTCAACGTCTTCATGAATTGGAGAAGTGCGCAAATTCAATCGACGAAGAGTTCAAAGTTTCTCAAAAGGTATGGGGGACGTTTTGGGTAAGTTTGCTATGGGCCTGATGTGTTTGTTCGTTTGTCAATAACAGCGACTTAGCCGGATTGGTACGCGTGTGAGTGGTACTTCGCAATCAAGAATGCTCCAAGATATCGATGAAGTGTTGGAGATGACCGAAGATGACCATCAAGGAGAGAGAAATCCACCAAGAGGCTTGCTGTCGAAGAATGCCTCAAGTAACCTGAACGCTGCAAAGTACGCTTTTAAACTGCAACCATGATTTCATCGAAAACGAACGGAAATCTAATTGAATATGTGGATAGAAAACTCTTGGGGGCCATCGAACAACTCGCGATCAGTGCGGATGATTAATGAAACGATCACGACGAAGTAGTAGGTGTTGTCTTCGCAGATTCTTCCTTGGTAGTTTGATATAAGCGTCCAAGCCCATACCACCTTTTACATGTCAACGACCTGACAAATCAAAAAAGTTTAAACCAGTCAGTTCTCCACTCGTCAACTTTTTCCGAGCGACGGCAACGCACCATGCAATGAGATCCTTTCCCTCCATAAACCCAAGAATGCAGTGCAGCGCTGGCTGATCTAAGCACCTCCAGCTCAAAGCTACCATACAAAACGCGTTTAAAACAAGCCAAGATCACACCAACTCTCAATCCGTACCTTGCAGCTCCCAGCACAGTTCTTCGATGTGTTCCCCTGCTTGGTCTTTCTTCTTGTTGATCATCTCCTTCTCCTCTTCGTGCTGCCTTAACTGCAGCTGGAGCTCTTCAATCTGATGGCGCAGGAGGTCGATTGTTTGCGATTCGGTGTGCACTCTCGTCTCCAGTCCGTCATACTCGCCCTCCGCTTGTAGCAGCTTCTGCTCTCTCTCCAACCTCGCTTTTAAAGCCAATTGGGTCTTCTCCGCTTCTGACACAGGCAGCGTCTCCTGTTTGAGCTCCACGTGGTACGCGAGTTGCTTAGTGTTAAGCCACGAGAACGAGTTGTCCCACAACAGCAGCACCATGCCAGGGCCTGAAAGATTGAGCTGACCCTCCACCTTCTGCTTCTGGCTCTCGTAGCGTCGTGTGTCCAGCAGCTCAATCAAACTTCCATCTGCACAGATCATCTGTATGCCAAAGTTTACATCGTAGTCCCTAGTGGAGAATGAGTAGTGCAGATCTCCCTTGCGCGAGTCCAACTTGATTGGCAGCTGGAAGCCCCCGGAGGCCGCAATGGGTACCTGGGAGCTCTTCCACTGTAGTTCGTCCACGATTGGAGGCTTCTGCTTTGAGTTGTCGCTACTGGAGACGCTTAAGCTGCTGCTAGTGGCGCCATCGATAGCCGCTAGCAGGTGGATCCACTCGGGGCGGGAGCTCAACCGCTGGTCACGCAGTAGCTTCTCCTCCTGCGCCCGTAGCTTGGCGTGCACGCGCTCCATGCGTCGCTCCTTGGCGCGCCGCGTCATCGTCAAAGTTGAAGGCACAGCAAAAAGATAAGTAGGACGAAATAACAAAACTACAACCTCATGATCAATTATTTGCAAGAATAGACTGATTGGATCGATTATTTGCAAGAATAGATTCGATTTCCCAGTCTATTACCGGTACTTCGAAGTAATTTCAAAGTGCGAGTATTTTGAAGCTGCATTGAATTTTTACTAGCGCTACACTAATGCGATCGAATTACGACTGCTGGTGCTGCTGGTGCTGCTGGTGCTGCTCCTCTTGCTGCTCCTGTTGCTGCTCCTGTTGGTGCTCGTTCGGGCAAGCGTCGTTACCGACCATGGTGATGTTCTGCTCAGGGTGGTTGCAGCTCGTGATGCCAAGGTTGCATTCATTGGTGTAGGTGACGCCATCCGAGCCGCACACAGGGGCGTAGTTGTCGGGGCACAGCATGTCAGCGCACATACCACCCTTGTAACCAGGGGCAAAGGCGAGCTTACGCTGAGCGTCCATCGTGGAGATGCCAGGGCCGCCGATACGCTTGTTGCTTTCGTCGTTTATGCCCTTGCACTTGGCCATCTCCATGAAGCACTTGTTCGAGTACACGACACCGTTTTCGTCACTCACCGGGTCGTACAAGGTGATACAGGCGTCGGGGCAGCCCACGGTGCCGGTCGAGCTGCCAGTCGTTGACGTTACCGGGGTCGGAGTCGTCGACGTTGCGGGCGTTGACGCACACTCTCCGTCGCCAGCCTCGGTGATCTCGTTGTTGCTCTTGCAGGACGCGAGACGCAGGTAGCACGAGTTGGAGTACGTCTCGCCGTTCGAGCCACAGACCGGCTTGTAGACGTCGATGCATCCGAAAGCGCAGTTATCGTCAGCAGCAGCAGCAGAGGCGACAGCAGCGGCGATAACCGCGAGTCCGAGGGTAAACTTCATGGTACGAGTGGGTGATACTGGGGTGCGAGGCACGGCGAGGATTCTGGAATGAATCACCGGCAACAGCAAGGTGTCTCTGCAGTGCTACCAGCAGGAATCCTGCTGGTAATCCTGCCAGGATAGCCGCAGGAAGTCGTCCATTCGTGCACATGCTTCTCGAAAGATAGGAATTACGCCGTAAGTTACGCCGGACATCGGCAAATCCGGTCTGTCTTCACTGTTTGAGGTGCAGACGAATACATTTATTAATTAATCCGTGACTAATAATTTAGTCACACATGCATTTAATGCACGTGAGTAGAAAGAACCTTCGTCTGTTGCCGTTCTTTCGCTCTGTACGTCCGCCATATGAAGATGCAGATGCTCAAATTCCACGCCAAGCTACGGGCGCAGGAGGAGAAGCTACTGCGTGACCAGCGATTGAGCTCCCGTCCCGACTGGATCCACCTGCTAGCGGCTATCTGTTAAAATGAAGACCGATAACTCTTGTAGGAAACTCACTACAGTGTATTTAGACTTTAATTCCTATCTACCTTATTCCCTAGGCGAGTGCTCAGCCTGAGGCAGATTGGAAAGTGAGCTCGTCCTCGGACTGCGTCCTCGGGCGCGCTCGACCTCTGCCTCCAAGTCCTCATCGCACGGCTGGTGGCAGGGCTCTCTCTCTGCCTGAGGCTATCCAATAACTTGGAACACCTCTTGTACTTGCTTATCAGTGATGACAGGATGTTGGTAAATTTCACCAACAAAGCCTATCATCCTCTCTCAAGATTCGGCCAGACGGTTTTTGTAACCGCCTGGTTGATCTGACTACTCGCCAGATTCGAATCGACACTTAACACTCCCACTAAGTACTAGGGGTGAGTTCCAAGTCTAGAACCCCAAGTTTTTCTCTTAGCTTTAAAAACTGCTTAGTCGGCAGTGCCTTGGTAAGAATGTCTGCCGTCATCTCTGTTGTTGCACAATATGCAATCTTAAGACGGCCAAGCTCAACGAGATCTCTCGTAAAGAGATATCTAATCTCAATGTGCTTGTTGGCTTTGTGGTTACCAGGGTTCTTGACAATACTGATGGCAGCATTGCTGTCACACCATACTTGGACAGGAACCTTTTGCTGAAAACCCATCTCTTTCAAGAGATGCCATAGCCACTCACTTTCTTTAGCTCCTTCACTTAATGCGATGAGTTCTGCTTCTGCGGTTGAGAGCGATACGCCTCCCTGCTTGCTACTACACCATGATACACTAGTTCCAGCCATTTGAATTACGTAGCCGGTAACGGATTTGCGTTCTTTCGGTTGACACGCGAAGCTCGCGTCTGTGTACACTTCGTAAGTCACGTCTCTCTTTTTCCCATCAAGAAACAGACCGTACGTCGACGTCCCTTTCAAGTATTTGAGTACCCGCCTAGCCGCATCCCAATGTGTACGGTTGTAGCATGAGAGAAACTTACTAAGTTCTCTAACTGCATTGGCAATGTCTGGTCTTGTCCCACGGACCAAATATTGGAGTGATCCAACGATGCCTCTATAGTCAAAAGGCTGCGCAGCAATCTGTTCTGCGCTCATCTTCGTCTCTGGCTCTAGAGTAAGCCCAGAAACTTGTGGTGTCAGTACCGGTGAGCTATTGACCATGTTGTACTTAGTGATCAGTTCTACAATGTATTTGCGCTGTGAGATCTTCATCACACGCTGGTCTCTATTGCGATGTACTTCCATTTTCAGGATGTAGTGAATGTCACCAAGATCTTTCATTTTGAACCGTTTTGACAGCTCAACTTTAAGTTTGTTGATGAGAATCATATCTCTCGACATAATGGTTAAGTCATCAACATATACCACGACTATAAGCCATTCTTCTCCCACTTTTTGTACGTAGATACAAAATTCTTTGTGGCAGCGTGCAAAACCCATCGATGTCAAGAAGGTATGAAGTACTCTATACCATATTCGAGGGGCTTGCTTTAAGCCATAAATGCTCTTTTGAAGTTCACAGACCAGATTCTCATGGCCTCGCTTCACAAACCCATGCGGTTGCCTCATATAAATCTTTTGTTCTCCTTCCATCGTGCCGTTAAGAAACGCTGTATGGACGTCCATTTGATGGATATGACAGTCCAGTATAGTTCCTATGGCCAAAACCAATCGTAGTGACTCGAATCGCGCCACTGGTGCGTATACCTCATCACAGTCAACTCCAAATTCTTGGTGGTTACCTTGCGCAACAAGTCGTGCTTTAAATCGCTCGACAGTTCCGTCGGCGTTATACTTGATCACAAGTACCCAATGACTGGGCAAAGCCTTTCGCCCATGTGGTAGCGGAACAAGTCTCCACGTTCCGTTTTCAATCAGAGAGTCGTATTCAAGCTCTAACGCTTGCTTCCATTGTTCTCTATGAGGTCCTCTCAAGGCTTCTTTGAGTGATCGGGGCGTGGGTACTTTATTTCCCAATGCTGAGTTCCCAATCACTTTGTCTATTTGTGCCTGAAAACACTGATAGTCCTGATACCTTTTCGGTTTCTTAGTCTCACGACGCGGACGTGGCTCACGTCTTGGTTGCGTATCCACAATGCCCGTGCGTTGACGTTTACGGTTAGCTCCCACTGCTGGAGTAGACCTTTCAGCGGGTGCGTTTACTCCCACTGCTGGAGTAGACCCTTCAACGGGTGCGTTTACTCCCACTGCTGGAGTAGGCCCTTCAACAGGTGCTTCTACTCCCACTGCCTCGCTAATCTCGTTAGCAGGTGATGTCTCTCCCTTTGCTGCGAGTGAGTCTCGCGCAGCAAATTCGGTTGTGCCGGTTTGATCGTTCTGTCCGAACGCTCGCCTCACCATGGAAGCTACATTGGTTGTGTCGAACAGCACATCTCTCGATAGGATCATCTTATTGTCATAGACGTTCCAAAGTCTGTATCCTTTCGTTTCTTCCGACATCCCTAGAAACCGGCACTTTATGGCTCTAGCAGACAGCTTTTTGTCTTTTCTCAGAGCTGCGGGAACGTGTGCAAAGCACACTGAGCCCCAAACCGGTAGATTGCTCACATTAGGAGGCGTTCCATATACCATCTCATACGGTGTTTTTCCACTCAAACGGTTCATTGGTGTACGGTTCTGTACGTAAGTCATGTACATGAGTGCTTCTGGCCACCATCGATGTGCCATCTCTGAATCTCTTAGTGCGCAACGTACTCTATCGAGTTTACTTTGATGGTCACGCTCTGCAGCTCCATTCTCTTCTGGTGAGTATGCATTTGACGTCTGAAACGCAATGCCTTTGTTTTTGCAGAAGTTCTTGAACGCGGAGTTCACAAACTCAGTTCCACCATCAGACCGAATCCGGCGGATTGTAAACTTTCCCTCACGTTCTAGCCGCAGTAAGAGCTCCTCTACTTTCTCAAATACTTCCTTCTTATTGCGAAGTACATAAGTCCAACGCCACGACGTGTTGTCATCAATGATGCTCAAGAAGTATCTGATTGTTCCGACGCTTCCGTATATGCCCATGGTTTTCATAGGGCCGTTGGTGTCCATGTGAATAGTACTAATAGGGTGTTCGTCTCTGGAACCTTTCGAATTGCGGTAGGACATCCTCCGTTTCTTCATCTCTGTACATGTTGTGCAAAAGAATGGCATTTTTCTCAATTCTGATCTTGAGAGTGTGGGCATTCCTTCCACCATCTTCTTGCTTAACATGTCTATCACTGTGTCTTTGTTGAGATGGCCGAGTTTAACGTGCCACTCACGCAGTGTGTGTTCTAATTTCCCTTTCCCTGGTTGGGCTAGGGGCATACAGGGGCGCAGTTTTACTGCACTGCACAATAGTTGGCGCTCTTTAATTGTTTGGTGTTGCAAATAGTATGCACCATTGATGGCTTTAGCCACAAACACAAGACTATTCTCATATAGTACAAATTTGTACTCTCCAGTTAATGAACCAACTATTTGGTACCCTTCTCTCTTAAGCCAATATTCACTTAGAATGTTTGATTTGGCATGTGGTACTAATGCAATATTCTCAAATAGAAATGGTCTGATACCATCTGGACCGAAAAAATACAATTTTACAGTACCAAGATGTGTATTACTATGTTTAGACCCCTGTGCAAAAGTAAACGTGTAACCGGTGTCGGGTCGCTTGGTTACGAACTTTGATGCGTCTCCAGTCAAGCCGAATCCACATCCTGAGTCCAACACCCACGAATCTTTTGTTAGCCCAACCCCTGACTGAAGTAAACAAGGGAAATGTAACCGTACCTTGTCCTCAAGTGACATCTGCATCTGATTCATGTCCTCAGCAATTTGTTGAACTTCAGCTTGCGCGTCACGAACGTTCCCCGCGCTTACGCTCATCTCGAAGGAGCTCATTGGCTCATCCGTGTCCATTTCGTCCACAGTTGGCATGCCTGAGCAAGGCGTCAATGGAAGCTGAATTGAGCTGGGCGGACTAATCGAGACGGCTGGGCTAGCCGGGGCACTGGCGTGCACAGCATCAGCAGGAACTTCACACTGATCTGCTTCACTTGGCGCCACGTCGTTCTTCGCCTTGCTCTTGGACTTGGCCGCGCTCTTGCCCTTGCCGTTGCCCTTAGCCTTTTTGCTCTTGATCTTGGCCAAAATCTTGGCCAATATCGCGTCGTACTTGCGGCGATCTTCAGGGCTGGCCTTTTCCCACAAGTTCCGGCGATACACTTTGTTTGCTCGGTCTTGTTTCATCTTGGGGCAACTCCCTTTCTGGTGAGGCCCAGTTTTGTCCATGTCGTTGTAGGCACCAAGACAGTAGAAACAGGAGTTGTCCCCAGCATTCTGCCAAAAGTCCAAGTTTGGGGTGGTGGTGGCCTTTCTTTTGCCTAGCGCACTCCCCTTTGGCTTGATCGCCGTTGCCTCCACGTGATTGACGGGCTGGGCATTGCTGATACAGTCGATTTCGGCCCGACTCTGGCTCTGAAAAATGGAGATGAGTTTCGTCTCCACTTTTTCAGTCGTAAACTCCTCAGGAGTGAACGTAATGCCTGAGCCCCATAGATGCCCAGGCAGAACTCCCAAAACCTTGATCAGCATGAGCTGTTGAGAGATGAGCCCAATCTTCAAAGCTTCGCTGCTGTTCCTGTTGGCTTGTTCTCTTGCAGCCTTCAGTTGCTGGAACAAGTGACCAACACTCTTGAAGTCGGAGTTGACGATGCTGTCAAATCGCTTGACCAACTCGATGACACCGGACGCAGTGTTGAGTCCATAGCGCTTTTCAATTGCGCGCCAGATCTCATGCACCGGTCGCTGCATCAACCTTTCGTCGGCGAACCCAGCCGGTAACGTCAGGTTGAACAGGTCCTTGATGTACGACGACTGCTGCCTGATAAAGGCCTTTTGCAGCGCGTACGCGTCCTTTTCTTCTTTCGTGCCCCCCTGTCCTGGCTCTTGTAGCACCGGCTCTCGCACGAGTGCGTCTTCAAACCTAGAGACAGGTTCCTTCCTTCCGGCTTGCAGCTCCGCCACAGCTAGCGCGTCGCTACGGGCTTCGAGGTGCTGCCTGATCCGGTCTTTCCAGCCGGCAAAAAGGGACTTCTTGCCGTGGAAGGCCAACTTGTCGGTCACCGAAGTGCTTGGCTTGCTCATTTTACTTGAAATGTTAAAATGAAGACCGATAACTCTTGTAGGAAACTCACTACAGTGTATTTAGACTTTAATTCCTATCTACCTTATTCCCTAGGCGAGTGCTCAGCCTGAGGCAGATTGGAAAGTGAGCTCGTCCTCGGACTGCGTCCTCGGGCGCGCTCGACCTCTGCCTCCAAGTCCTCATCGCACGGCTGGTGGCAGGGCTCTCTCTCTGCCTGAGGCTATCCAATAACTTGGAACACCTCTTGTACTTGCTTATCAGTGATGACAGGATGTTGGTAAATTTCACCAACAAAGCCTATCATCCTCTCTCAAGATTCGGCCAGACGGTTTTTGTAACCGCCTGGTTGATCTGACTACTCGCCAGATTCGAATCGACACTTAACACTATCGATGACGTGCATGTGCATGATGAAAGTATGTGTATCGAAATCCTGCCTGCACAAAAGTACTCGAATTTCGTGCAGTGTACTCCAGTGGTAACTTATACTTTGTACTTGATGTAAAGTTTACGGAACGGCTATGAACTACTGTAGCGTATTAATGATGCAAGTTGTTGGACCAAAAGCCGAGCGTCGACGCCCTGCCCTGCAACAGCTTTCTACTACGTAAGCATCATCTTCCATAGCGCTCGGAATCGGTCCGAACGCCACGGGTCGAATCGTCCGTGAACAATCGCTCCTTGGCGCGCCGCGTCATCGTGGAAATGGCAAAGTTGAAGCCAACAGCAAAAAGATAAGTAGGACGAAATAACAAAACTACAATCTCATGATCAATTATTTGCAAGAATAGACTAATTGGATCGATTATTTGCAAGAATAGATTCGATTTCCCAGTCTATTACCGGTACTTCGAAGTAATTTCAAAGTAGTTTTACAAGCGCTACGACTGCTGGTGCTGCTGGTGCTGCTCCTCTTGCTGCTCCTGTTGGTGCTCGTTCGGGCAAGCGCCGTTACCGACCATGGTGATGTTCTGCTCAGGGTGGTTGCAGCTCGTGATGCCAAGGTTGCATTCATTGGTGTAGGTGACGCCATCCGAGCCGCACACAGGGGCTTCGTTGTCGGGGCACAACATGTCATCGCACTTACCACCCTTGTAACCAGGGGCAAAGGCGAGCTTACGCTGCGCGTCCATCTTGAAGAAACCAGGGAGCTCGAGGCCCTCGTCGCTTTTGCCCTTGCACTTGGCCATCTCCATGAAGCACTTGTTCGAGTACACGACACCGTTTTCGTCACTCACCGGGTCGAACAAGGTGATACAGGCGTCGGGGCAGCCCACGGTGCCGGTCGAGCTGCCAGTCGTTGACGTTACCGGGGTCGGAGTCGTCGACGTTGCGGGCGTCGACGCACACTCTCCGTCGCCAACCTCGGTGATCTCGTTGTTGCTCTTGCAGGACGCGAGGCGCAGGTAGCACGAGTTGGAGTACATCTTGCCGTTCGAGCCACAGACCGGCTTGTAGACGTCGATGCATCTGAAAGCGCAGTTATCGTCGGCAGCAGCAGAGGCGACAGCAGCGGCGACAACCGCGAGTCCGAGGGCAAACTTCATGGTACGAGTGGGTGATACTGGGGTGCGAGGCACGGCGAGGATTCTGGAATGAATCGCCGGCAACAGCAAGGTGTCTCTGCAGTGCTACCAGCAGGAATTCTGCTGGTAATCCTGCGGCAGGATTACCTGCCAGGATAGCCCCAGGTATGCACGTGCTTCTTAAAAGATACTATACGTAGTAGGAATTACTTCGAAGTACGCCGTAATTTACGCCGGACATCGGCAAATCCGGTCTGTCTTCACTGTTTGGGGCGCAGACGAATACATTCAATTATTAATAATCCGTGACTAATAATTTAGTCACACATGCATTTACAGTACATGTAATGCACGTGGGTAGAAAGAACCTTCGTCTGTTGCCGTTCTTTCGCTCTGTACGTCCGCCATACATGTATGAAGATGCAGATACTCAAATTCCTAGAAAGCTGTTGCAGGGCAGGGCGTCGACGCTCGGCTTTTGGTCCAACAACTTGCATCATTAATACGCAACAGTAGTTCATAGCCGTTCCGTAAACTTTACATCAAGTATAAGTTACCACTGGAGTCACTGCACGAATTCGAGTACTTTTGTGCAGGTAGGATTTCGATACACATACTTTCATCATGCACATGCACGCTCCTCTGTATTTGTAGTATTTTCAACTGAACCACAAGGTATCGATGTCGTGCATGTACGGTTTCGGTATATTCAATGAGCTCTACCAAAGAAAGCCACAACATCAAGAAAAAACTTCACACAAAAAAAGAGGTGGATTTTAAAACCGCAGACTACGCGTCCACAACGACATCGTTTTACTCGCTTCCAGTACATGCTCCATCGCTCGACTTGGTAATGCTTGAGTCTTTGCAATTGGCGATTTCCAGCATACAAGAGTTGGAGTATGTGACGCCGTCAGAACCGCACACAGGATTATAATCCATGGTGCACACCTTGTTGTCGCAATTTGCACTGTCTCGTTCTCTCCCTACTGCACTCGAAGACGAGGTGCCATTTGAGCTTCCTGTGTTGTTCTTGCACTTAGACATCTGAAGCTGGCACTCATTGGAGTACTCGACTCCGTTCTCATCAGTCACCGGCTTATACACGTCGAGGCACACATCCGGGCAGCCAGTGTTTAACCTACGAGCTTCAGACTGCAGTTTTGACTCGCTCGAAGAAGGTGACGGACATTTCCCTTTCGATATTTGTGTGATCGCACCCCCGCTCTTACACTGAGCGACGCTGAGGACGCAGGCGTTGGAGTATGTTACACCGTCGGAACCGCACGCAGGACTGTAGATCCTCGTGCAGCCCTTAGAACAGTCAGCGCTTTCGCTGTTTCCAGTAGGAGAAGGCGCCGCCGTACTCGCACACTCTCCATTGGATGCTTGAGTGATTCCGCTGTTACTGTTGCAGTCTGCAATGTTGAGAAAGCACTTGTTCGAGTACGTCACACCGTCAGAACCGCAAACTGGCTGGTACACTGCAGGACACGCAGACGGACAGTTCTTGCTGGACGATGCGTGCACTGTGCCGCCAGCACTAGTAGAAGCGATGGCCATCACAGCAAGAACGAGGGAGAACTTCATCAGGATACCGGTAACAGCTAGGTATATCTGCGCAAATTGAGGAATGAACTGCTTGGTCTAACTTTGATGTCTGGCTACAACTGGAAAAGCGAGCCACATGCAAGCTCGTACCTCCGCATGTTGTTGAACAACTTGTTCGCAGCTCGTGGCACATGATTTGGCAGAGGGTGTAGCCTATAACTGTGTGTCTCTGTCGGCAGAGATATCAACATCAAGTTTAACATGACTTTTACTCTCTTGACTCATTTCCACCGGCTCACTAGCGCTACTAACTAGCTTTCGATGTCGTGGTAGGCTTCGTAGCCTTAGACGTCTTCTCAGCGGCAGGTTGTTGCTGCGTTGAGGAAGCGCAGACATCCTCGCTGGCTTGAATGAGTTTCAGTTTGGGATTCTTGCAGCTAGCGAGCTCAAGATGGCACGAACTCGAGTAAGTGACGCCGTCGGAGCCGCAGACAGGCGAGTAAATGTCGGGGCAAGCACCTGCGCAATTCTTGCTGGACGAAGAACTGCTGCTGCCAATAACCCCGCTCGATCCGTCTTCATACAGACTTCCGGTACCGCTGGTTGAAGTCTTCGTCGACTTAGACGCTTTCGTGGACTTGGAACTCTTTGTCGACTTTGAGGGGGCTTTAGTTTCCTTTTCTGCACTCTCGTCCCCAACGCTGTCGTCACGGGATGCTCCAAACGATCGTCCATACAGCCTCTTATACTCTGCCAAGATGTCCACGTCCTCCTTCGTGTCCTTGCATTTGGCCATACGCATGTAGCACTCGTTCGAGTACGTCTTACCACTCTCGTCGCTCACAGGGTCATACACATCGAGACAAGCGTCAGGACACGCTGCTGGGGCACTGCCTGATGCTTCATTGGACGACGCCACAGAGCCACCAGCACATTCGCCAACTGCCGACAGAGTTAACTTGGCTGTTTTACACTGGGCAATGCTGAACGCGCAGTCGTTCGTATAAGTTACACCGTCCGAGCCACACACAGGCTCGTGTTTGGTCGGGCAGATCGCGTCGCAGCTGTAGCCGCTACCTGAATCATCGGTCGACCCCGAGGCGTCCCAGCTAAAATCCCATGACACTTGCTTCGACGCTGAATCCTTCGGTGCGGCGCCTTTAAGCGAAGTGCCAGCCTGGACAGACGTGAGGGCGATCGCCGCAAGCGCGACAGCGAAACCAGGCTTCATGAAGAATTCACGTGACGACAAAGCCCGCTTCTGCTCTGCGAAATGGAGAATGTTGGAGCCATCTCTGTTACTTCGAAGTACGCTCGACATCACGCTTCTCTCGCTTTCAATCCGGAGAGGCTCTGCTGGTCGGGGGAAAGGCAGACGACGTCTATGCGCGTGTAGCAACCAACTTGCAAACCGCAACACCCCATCCGAAGTTGCTTTCATGCATTTCGAGCACCTGGTTTTGTATTTTGTTGCAGCGTTGGCCTTGCAAAATGTTCATTCTGGAGACCTGGAGGTTCCAAGTTTAAAGACCGCACACCTGGAATCGTCCTTCACCGACGGTCATATACATGTATTACTGTGTCGTCGTACTCAGAGAGCACGGTAAGACGCGTATTTGTTGTGAGTCGTATTATGCTGTTGGTTCGATACCGTTTGTTACTTCATGCAAAGTCACCGACCAGACAGAATGTCGCGACGCGACCGCCGGGCCGAAGCAATCGTCGGCTGCGGTGTTTGCTCGGAGATTAAGCTAGCGGTGCTGCTGTCGCTTGCTGTGAGATGCTTGCAACCGGACGGCGAGACTCATGGCCGTTTTGGCAACTCTGTGACCAATACTCGCAGATACATGAGTAACGAAATAAGTACCGGTATTACTAAATACCGGTACTTATTTCAGCGCTTACCTATCTAGCTTGGTTTTGATAGGTTGGCACATGTCACAGCCGCGCCTGCCTCATTAAAAACATGGAAGAAGCGGTACCCACAAAATAATTCTCCAGGCACTTTGAAGCTCAACCTTGTACAGTACTAGTACCATGTATCGTAGACGTCCGGCTTAATAAATAGTCCAAACTAAACGCTCAATAAATAGTCCAGGACTAAATGCTAAAATAGTTGACAAAATATTTTAACTTTCTACTTTTTATTACGAAGCACTTTTTAAAAAACAAATTGTTTCAATTACCGGTACCGGCATTGACAAAACGCTTAGCCCATCTGGCCAAATTTTCCGTCAAGCCCTTGGCACTCTTCGCATTATAGTTTCGGTTAGGCATGACCAAGGTTGGATGCAGCTACTAGCCCCTTCTCCTACTCGTCACCCCACTAAACTCTTTCACCAACAGATCATTAGCGGCCTGTCCGACGTGCTGGACAAGTACGACGTGGTGCTCATCGACCAATATGGCGTGCTGCACAATGGCACAATCCCCTACATCGGCGCCGTCGACTGTTTCAACCGCATGATACAGGCCGGGAAGAACGTCGTGCTGCTCTCGAACACTGCTCAACGTTCTTGCGGTCTCCCCACCAAGTTGAGCCCCATGGGCTTCTCCACCGACTTTCAGGGTGTGACCGGCGGAGAAGTGTGTCACGACTATTTGCTTGAACGTCGTGACACCCACGCACGCTGCTCGCTTATGACCTCCGATCTGGACGGCAAAGTGACCAAGCGCGCTTTAAACCCCGAGTCTATCTTTCACGGTCTGGACGTGGAGATTGTTGGTCTGGACAGGGCCCAGTTCCTCATGGTGGAAGGTACCCAGCAGGTCTGTTACAGCGACCGCGTGGCTGAAGTGCTACCCACCAACTACCGTCACACCGGCGAAGTAAACGAAGCCATTAAAGAAGTCTTACGCGTGGGTCTGGAGCGGAAGTTGCCTTTGCTGTGCCCGAACCCGGACGTGTTGGCTGTTGTTGCCAACGACCGATTTGTGCACATGGGTGGTGGCATCGCCAAACTGTACGAGGAAATGGGTGGCGAGGTCATCTACTTCGGCAAACCAATGAAGGAGCACTTTGAGGTTTGTTTGCGCTTGGCAAACGTGGAGGATAAGTCGAAGGTTGTACACATTGGCGACTCGCTTCATCACGACATCCAGGGGGCGAAAAACACCGGTGTTGACAGCATCTTCATTGCTGGTGGTGTCCATGCTAAGGAACTCAACGTGAACGCATGGGGTAATACCGAGGAAGAGCTATGCGTGAAGCCAGATCTGCTAGAAGAACTTCTAAGGAAGACTCAGCTGGATCCGACGTACACCATGACCCGCTACACGTGGTAGAATTTCACGTTCAGAATGTGTATTTGGTATCTGAATTTGATAGAGTTTACGAGCAATAAAAAAATATCAACATCCTGCCAGCGAAGCGTGAGAGGGACTTCGTACATCTGATGTATTCGGTCGATTTTAGCCCAGTGCACCGCCCAAAAGCTGGTCTACAAGCATGGTGACCTGATCTCCACGGTATTCCACAGGACGCGGACGGTGGGTTGCCGCAGGTTTGGACGCATCAAAAGCGAGCACATCCTCACGCATGCGCGGCGGAATAGCTTCCACGCCGTGCAGTGCGCCAATCAGTCCCCCCACAATTGCTGCATTCGTGTCCGTATCGCCTCCCTTCAGCAAAGTTTGTTGGATAGCGCGTTCATAGCTCTCGTTCTGCCGCAAGAAGTATGTGGCCAACACAAATGCCCAGCGCGCATGGCCCACTTGCCTCGTACACACGAGGCTGGATACATCCAGTGATTCCTCCAGGAACCAGGTTCGCACGACTGACTTCACAGAACCTTTGATATAGCGTTCTCCACGATTAACCGCTCCTTGAAAGTCCCCTGGCACACGCAATAAGTGCTCCAGCATGAGGCAGTAGACAGCATTGCAGTCTTGGCACACTTGATTCGGATGAGACAGCGTCGCCTCTGCTTTAGCGAGAGCAGCGATGGTCTCTTCCGACTGCCCCGCACTCCAAATCGCCAGTGGGGCGATCCGCATGAGCGATCCATTGGCTTCACTGGCCACACAGTAAGAGGCTGCAGTGTGCGTCATCGTAGCCGCGTAGTTACCGGCAGCGTCTGGTTGGATGTCAAATGCAGTGGCACACGTGTTCCCGATATCAAAAGGTTTCGAGGCGCACCAGGCTGCATATTGCCTCGCCACAGACTCGAACGGGAACCCTTCAGTAGGCTGATGCCCCAATAGACCGCGAGCTAGAGACAAAGCCAACTCCGAGTCGTCCGTGATTTGTCCTTTGCCAACGCCAAAGACGCCTCCCCCGGGCATCGTCATGGCGCGAGAAACATCGGACTCTGAGATGACACCCGGCGAGAACTCGAGTGTGGCGCCCGCGGCATCTCCGCACAAAAGACCAAGGAAGGCGCCGTAGGCGCGATCCCAATTGACGCCAGCACGACGCAGCACTGTAGATCCGCTCATTGTTTCCTCGTCTCAGAAAAACCTATGCTGTAGACTGCAAGTATTCTGCAAACCAGTTGGGAAACAGATCCCATATTTATCGTTGCGATTTTTGCCAAACTCTCGCTAGGGTGAAGCCTCCTTAGTACATGTAGTAAACGCTTATCAACGCTATCATACACGCAGCAGTACTAGGCGGGTTTAAGCCCCTGAATGACGCTCATCCCTTGAAGTCTGAGTCGGAACTCGAACGCCAAGCATTGGACCAGACAGCAGACAATCAGCGAGATGATCTCGGAATCGAGTCGGATGGTGTAGGGCACAAACGTGAACCGTAGAACGAAGAGGCAATTTTTCTCCAGATGGGGAGTGGAAGATACGGGCCGTGTTGCAGTCGTGAACACAGCACCAAGAACAGGTTAGATTGCCAGTCATTTCGCAACTTGCTAAACGCAACGCACCACCTCTCACCAGGTCCCACCCACAGATGAAGCTCGCTTTCAGAATTGTGTTCGCGGCGGTTGCCGTTGCCGCCGTCACCGCTGGTGATCCGGCAACTTTGTCAACGAAGGAAGAAGCCACCAAGACCACGAAGGCGACAAAGTCCGAGAAGACGGGCACAGCCTCTGGCAGCGGAATCGGCAGCCTGTTCGAGGACGGATCGCAAGGCACCATTGGTAGCGATAGCGCAGCTGATGCTACACTTGACCCAAAGACACTTGGAAGCATCGGCATCACTGTCCCAATTAAGGATGGTTCCGGAGGTTTCAACCTGGGTCCTGGCCCTGCGGTTTACCCCAGCAACTCCGGTTCGTGGGATTGGAACTGGGATTCGACGGAGGGATCCGACACTGAAGCCTCTACCACTGGCAGTAGCAAAGAAGCCTGCCCGGATGCGTGTACCATGGAATACTCGCCTGTGACGGACGAGAACGGAAAGACGTACTCGAACGAATGTGCCATGCGCCTCGCGAAGTGCAAGGGCGAGACAGGCGAGAAGAAGAAGATTGTCAACTTCTCCGTTCTCGATGAACCCACCGTTGTAAAGGGTACCAAGGAAGCCGAGACTCCGGCCACGAAGACTACCAAGGCCACTAAATCGGAGAAGACCAGCACCGCTTCCGGCAGTGGCCTTGGAAGTCTTTTCGAGGATGGATCGAACGGCGTCATCGGCAGCGAATCTGGATCAGCTGACCCCACTCTGGTGAAGGGCGACCCCACTCTGGTGAAGGGAACCAAGGAAGCGGAGACTCCGGCCACGAAGACTACCAAGGCTACCAAGTCTGAGAAGACCGGCACTGCCTCTGGTAGTGGCATCGGAATTCTGTTCGATGATGGATCGAATGGCGTCATTGGTAGCGAAAGCGAGTCTGGATCTACCGACCCAACTCTGGTGAAGGGTGACCCCACTTTGGTGAAGGGCGACCCCACCCTGGTGAAGGGAACGAAGGAAGCGGAGACCCCAGCCACTAACACTACGAAGGCTACCAAGTCTGAGAAGACCGGCACCACTTCCGGTAGTGGCATCGGAATCCTGTTCGATGATGGATCGAATGGCGTCATTGGCAGCGAAAGCGAATCTGGATCCGCTGACCCCACTCTAGTGAAGGGCGACCCTACTCTAGTGAAGGGCGACCCCACTCTGGTGAAGGGAACCAAGGAGGCGGAGACTCCGGCCACGAAGACTACTAAGGCTACCAAGTCGGAGAAGACCGTCACTGCTCCCGGCAGCGGCCTTGGAAGTCTTTTCGAGGATGGATCGAACGGCGTCATTGGTAGCGAAAGCGAGTCTGGTTCTGCCGACCCGACTTTGGTGAAGGGTGACCCCACTTTGGTGAAAGGTGACCCTACTTTGGTAAAGGGTGACCCAACTCTGGTGAAGGGCTCGAAGGAGACGCCTATTCCCATTGAAATTACGACGAATACTACGAAAGCAACGAAGTCAACAAAGTCGACTAAGTCTGAGAAGACTGGCACCGTTTCCGGCAGTAGCATCGGTAGTCTTTTCGAGGATGGTTCTGACGGTGTCATCGGCAGTGAATCTGGATCAGTTGACCCCACTCTGGTGAAGGGTCCTCCTGCTGAAAAGACCGTGCCTGCCTCGAAGACTAAGATTCTGCCTGTTCTGTAGTTGCAGCGTTACCCCTTGTAGCGGATTGTGTCCTTCGCGTATCTACCTAATCGTTTTTGTTAGTAAATGATTGATTTCTACGTGTCTTCTTTCTCGCTTCTGCGTGTATGAATCGTGTATGAATGACACTAATGGTTGGGGACTTCATTTTCAAACACTACCTTAAAAAGCCGTCTGTTAGACTTGATACTGTCAATTGATATCACCATTGCTCTTCGTTGCCTTGCATTTGTACTTCGAGTCGAAGTTCGACGTACAGCTTGCGAGCCGTTACATACCACCGAGCGGTTCAACTTCCGCATGCGTCTGGAAATCTCTCATTCTCTACGTTTTCGCTATGGCCCTGGCCCAGTGGAGTCTCCACACTGTGGACCACAGGAGACTTTCCTTGGGGCGTTGCACACACATCTCGGGGGCTTTGGGCCAAAGCCCCCGAGATGTTTGGCAAAGTCATCGGTGCATTTGATTATGCTCATGGCACGTACAGTACGATTCAGTACGTGACGAACTGCACGGTAATGCTCCCATTAGGGGCACCATTCATGCAGCCGGAATATTACTTTATAACCTTATCGCAATTGCTTTCTGTCTGATGATTTCCTGTGCCGACGGCGTTCTGGTTCCTCACTTTAAGTATTATTGTGCTGTTAAAACGATGAACGCGAGCGATCGCAATAACCGAAGGCTGCAGTACGAACCTGTAGCTGTAGATTCAAGTATTCACCTACCGGAACATGTACGGACTTGCAAAGTGCCTTCTTCTTCTTCTTCTAAGAAGTATTACATGTACTGCATTCCAACCTTTCTTCTTATGCATTCAACTTCTTAAAAGAGTTCTACAGTGCATGCAAGTAAGACATGCACTGTACAGTATTATAACACCAGCAAACAATGTTTGCCAAAAATGAGACCGGCTCCTTTGCCACAAAGGAGCCACACCGTCATCCCTTCGAGTTTCGAATCGGAATCCAGCATTTTTTAATATAGGATCTGTCGTGGATCTGCTGTATACTGTACCCTAGTACCGGCACTTCAGTATCACTGTACAGTAAGGCTGGATTCCAGCTTGAGATGTTGTGGCACAAGTTGTGCAGCAGAGTTAAGCCAGCATAAGGTTCGTCGCAAACAGACCGCCATCCTCACGGATGGGGTTACATCATGATAGTGCATAGACGATAGTAATATGCAGCAAAGTATGAAAGCGCTGTTCCCAGGATGGGACCCGCTCCGGATTGAACACCGTGAGATACAAACCTGGATGGTGGCGCAGGGTCCCCTGAGGGGAGCCCAAGCGCGTGCTTACTGTATAGCTGTTCATTCTCCATTTCGCGAAGCACAGCACACATTCGTCGCCTCCCGAATCAAATTAGAAAAAATGAAGTTTGCTACCGGTCTTGTTATTGCGGCCCTCGCCGTCACTGCCGCTAACGCCGGCAACCCGAAATTCCTGCGCTCCACAGACTCAGACTCGCTCGACGCCAGCGGAAGCGACGACTTCGACTTCTCGGCTTCGGACTCGCTCGATGCCAGTGGAAGCGACGACCTCCTCGATGACGAGGACCTCGAGATTGACTTGACCGACCTGTTCGGCAGCGACAGCACTGACGGCAGCCACGTTAAGATCAACATCATGTCGCTCATTGGCAGCGGCAGCGACCAGGTTGACCTGCAGGACATTATCGACGCCTTCGAAGACGAGTCTGGCTCGGACGACTCGGGCAGCGACGACCTGTCGTGGCTTCTTGACAGCGACTCGGACAGCGGCTCGGACGAGATCATGGTGAAGGGCGGCAAGGGTAAGACGATCCTGGACGACTCGGACTCTGGCAGCGACGACCTGTCGTGGCTTCAGACGGACGACTCTGCCTCGGACGAGGAGGACCCCATCCTGGTAAAGGGCGCTTCCAAGGGCAAGACCCCGGCTGTTGAGGACCCTATTCTTGTGAAGGGTGCTACCAAGGGCAAGACCCCCGTGGTTGAGGACTCGGACTCTGGCAGCGATGACATGTCGTGGCTGCTCGACAGCGACTCTGCCTCGGACGAGGAGGACCCTGTCCTGGTGAAGGGTGCCACTAAGGGCAAGACCCCGGTTGTTGAGGACCCCATTCTGGTGAAGGGTGCTACCAAGGGCAAGACCCCTCTGATTGAGGACTCGGACTCTGGCAGCGACGACGACGATGACGTCCTGGTGAAGGGTGGCAACAAGACCCCCGCCACTAAGTCTACTAAGGCTTCCAAGTCCACCAAGACTGGCGGTTCTTCCAACACGATCGGCAGCCTGTACGACGATGGCTCGGAGGGCATCATCGGCGACGACAGCGAGTCCGCTGAGGAAGACCCCGTCCTTGTGAAGGGCGCTACCAAGGGCAAGACCCCCGTGGTTGAGGACGATAGCGAGTCCGCTTCGGATGAGGATGACTTCCTGCAGGGCGAGCAGACGCCTGCCACCAAGACGGCCACCAAGAGCTCCAAGACGATCTGGTAAGCAGCTTTAAGGATCCATTTTTAATGTACGTTGGTCATCTCGACAAAAATGTACGTTGGTCCTCTACGAGAACTTCGTATCCTGCATGAACAGTATCTGTAGACTTGTCGCCAAAAGGAAGTGGCGGATAATGAATTTCAAAACAAAAAGCTGCCAAAACTGTACCATTACCATAGTAAATGTGCTACATTCCGTAATACTCTGTGCATTACTGCAACCTCAACATGCAACAAGACGTTTTTCTAAAAATCGATCATTCCGCTGCCCCATTTAAATTGGACCGTAGCAATCCTTCTGCTTACTCAACTTCATTCCAGAACGTACCAAGTGACGATGGAGGAACGCGCGCCTTCCACAGCGACCACAGCGCTGCAGCTGCCCATCCTGCCTCTGGACGGTAAAGTCCTCTTCCCCAGGACGTATTTACGCCTGGCCATCACGTCTGCCTCGGCTCTGCAGCTACTTAAGGACTTGGTATGGGAAGTTCGCTCTCCCAAGACTTCCAAGCGCAATGCAGGCGACTCGACGTCGCTTACTCTGGCGATTTTCACGCGTCGCAGCAGCGATGAAGGTAGTACAGACACGCATCAGGTTCTATCTACGACAGTGGAGGCGAAAGACGCGGTCTTTCGCGTCGGAACTGTGGCGCGTGTGGTGCAGCTTACACGGATGCAGGGCGGCGTCGCTGGGCTTTCGGTGCTGGTACAAGGTTTGCATCGAGTGCAGCTACAGGACGTGGCTCAGACGCGGCCGTATCTCGTGGGCTCAGTGCAGAGACTGGTGGCTCCAGTGCCCGTGAAAGGTGACAAGACGGAGGAGACGGCTTTAACGCTGGAACAATTGGCTTTGAGGCTCAAACAATTGACCCAGGAGTACCTCGAGACGGCCAAGAGCGCACCGCTGCTTCGTCGAAGCAATGGACTCGTGGATGCCATTGGCAACTCATCGGCAGGAGAGCTGGCAGATGTAGTGGTATCGTACCTTAATGTAGGGGTGGAGGAGAAACAAGAGGTGCTGGAGGCTGTTCCAGTCGCTTTACGTTGCGAACGGGCTGTTGCCCTATTAGAACAAGAGACGGAGAAAGCTCGTTTGCAGCGCAAGATTCAAAGTGAGGTGCAGGATAAGCTGGAAGGCACACGTAAGGAATTTCTGCTACGCCAGCAACTTGAAGCGATCAAGAAAGAGCTAGGGGAAGCTGGGGAGGATGGAGTTGGAGGAGACAACGCTGGAGAGATTAAATTACTGGAAGAGCGGCTGAACGCGCTGACACTGGAGCCAAAAGCCGCTAAAGTTGCGCAACGTGAGCTGAGACGTCTCAAAGGCATGACTGCAATGCAGCCAGAGTACGGTATTCTCCATAACTACTTGGAGTTTTTCTCTGAGCTGCCATGGAATATGTCGACGGCTGACTCGTTGCTGGTGGAGCGAGTGCGTAAACAGCTCGACGAGGATCACTACGGCTTGGACAAGGTGAAGAAGCGCATCACCGAGTACATTGCGGTGCGCAGTCTCAAGCGTGACATGCGCGGTCCTATTTTGTGCCTTGTTGGCCCTCCAGGTGTTGGTAAGACGTCACTTGGACGCTCAATTGCCACAGCTACCAACCGCAAGTTTGAACGTGTAGCGTTGGGTGGCGTCCACGACGAATCCGAGATTCGAGGTCACCGTAAAACCTACGTTGGAGCTATGCCAGGCTGCATCTTGAACGCACTCCGTCATGCAGAAACTAATAACCCAGTGCTACTGCTGGATGAGGTGGACAAGCTCGGCAAGGACTTCCGAGGAGACCCCGCGAGTGCACTATTGGAAGTGCTAGACCCCCACCAGAACAACACATTCACCGACCACTATCTGAATGTGCCGTTCGACCTCAGCCGCACGCTGTTTCTAGCAACGGCTAACAGCTTGGATACGATCCCCGGTCCTTTGTTAGACCGCATGGAAGTCATCGAGCTTACTGGTTACAGTGTTGAGCAAAAGGTGGAGATTGCGCGCCGTTACCTGCTTCCGCAACAAATTGAAGCCAACGGTCTACGGAAAGATATGGTGCACATTTCAGACGAAGCGCTGCGTTACTTGATCATGCGATACACTCGAGAAGCTGGAGTACGTGATTTGGAACGACAGGTTGGTGCACTCTGCCGCTATGTTGCTGTGGACGTTGTACGTGAACTTGACGAGGACGACCAACAAAAATTAACCAAGAACGACGCTGCTGATAGACTTGCATCGTTCGACCCGACTTTCATTGACAAGAAAATGATCCGCTCCGTTCTGGGACACGAACTGGTGTTTAATGAAGTGGCATTGCGATCTAGCGTTCCGGGGGTGGCGACTGGCATGTCGTGGAGTACAGCCGGCGGCTCAATCTTGTTCGTTGAGGCCTCTTGCACGCGACACACACGTTCCGACCGACTCACAGATTCTTACATTGCTCCGACCCTGCAGCTTACGGGTAAACTGGGCGACGTTATGAAAGAATCAGCGCAGCTCGCTTTGTCCTGGTTGCTTGTGAATGTGCACCTGATTGATCTTCCACTGGATGAGAACACTGCAGGTGAATCCTCGGGAAAGAAATCTCTATCATTGGAAGGCATTTCGAGTGTGCACGTTCATTTTCCCGAGGGAGCCATCCCCAAGGACGGCCCATCCGCTGGCGGTGCTATTGTATGCGCCCTTGTATCGGTGATTTCGGGTATCCCAGTTCCTGTCGACATTGCTATGACGGGAGAGATTACTCTGCGCGGGGTGATTCTGCCGGTTGGTGGCATCCGGGAGAAGGTTCTTGCGGCTATTCGCGCCGGCATCAAGCGAGTGATTTTGCCGCGTGGAAACAAAAGTGAAGCTGAAGAATTGCGTCAAGAATTCGCCGGCGTTTCTACTGATAAGCGCGACAACCGCCAAGATCGAGTCCAATTGCTCTTTGTTAGCGACCTACGTGAGCTGATTCAGCTGGTGTTCCACATGAAGGTCGGCGAAGACCCTGGTGTCCGTCGACTCAACACTACCAATTCGAACGGAGGTGTCGACTACACGTCCGACCCAGTGCTGCTTAGCATGCTATAGTAACTCAGATTGGATCCGCCTCTTTTTATTTTTTAAAACATCTTCACCTTGAGCAGCTTATCTTGTTAAACTTGCAGGATTCTCCATGGATACTAGGAACCATACGCACTTCTCTTCATAGCTAGCTTTCACTAGCTGTGTTTAGCAGCTGATTAAGTGGTGCTCAGCGGGTTGAACGCGTTTGTCACGTACGGGTAGTACTCAACCTGCGATGAGCCTGAAGAACCTTCTTCAAGACCCGAGAACTGTGCTGGCTGCAGATGCGCGTACTTCTTTGAAAGCACCGAGCGCAGTTTCTTGTCCTTGCCGGAATGAGGCTGACAAAGTGCGAGAACAAATACCACACATCAGCTACATTCATGTACAACGTGCCACGACAATAAACAACGTACTTTGTACATGGCAACAACGAAGTTGACGGGGAGACCGTAACGAAGCACGGACTCCACAAATACGCGGATCATCTGCACACCGAAAACAGCAAATTAGCGTCGAAACATCAATATCAATTGGCTCACTGACACAGTCGCACCTTGATATGCATCCACGCAATGAACGTCTCTCCAAAGTGCGCCTTGCACCAACGGATCAGTGCAGACCATAGTCGGTCTACTTCCACCTCCAACTCGGCGATAGCTTCCTCATTAGACGCGTGGCTTGTTGGGTCGAAGTTGAATTCACGAACGATGAAACGCTTTTCCTTGGCACGGGTTTTGAAATCTTCCACGTAGTCTACAGTGGTGCCCGGCTCGAAGTTACCTTCCTTGTCCACAAAGCCCGGTTGGTACTGGCCCTTCAGCAACGTCACCGTGTACACAGCAGAATCGCCTTCCTCCATCAGTTTGCGCGACGATCCAGGCACGACAGGCGACCCACGTACGTTTCCGCGGTTGCCTTTGGGGCCGTACTCTGCAATCTGGTCGCCAATCTGTGCATACTCGAGCAGCCACTGTTCCTCAAGGTTCTTAGGCACGACAACGACCAACGTCTGCAAATACTCCGTGTTGACAAAGTCCGATGTGGAGACGACATCGGGTGTCAGCACGTCGTTCAGGTTCGCCACCATCAGGTTCCCGCTGCCAGTGTACATCAGATTCGATCAAAAACCGTAGCAACCAAAGTTTACAGAACACTTACCCTTTCTTACGTTGCAGACCGATAAGTTGCTGTTTCTTCTCTGAGTAACGGGTGCTTAATTGCTTCAATTCTTCTTCAATCTTGCCCACCGACTGCATCAAACACAAAATCAGTTCCCCAATACATCAGACTTCTTTCAACGCAGTAGCACTGCCCTACCGACTGGATAATGCTGACAATCTCAGGCAACGGTCGACGATGTGGGTGCTTGGCTTCATCCCACGAGAAGAATCCCAAATAACGCTCCACGGGCACTAGACAACAAGTAATCCACCCAAATGAGCCTCTTTCCCGTATTTCACCACGTTCAACTTCTCAAACCTCCATCAACCGTGAGTGCTTGGTCGCCCTTATTAAGGTCATGGAATTGGCGCTCGATCTTGCGCACAACACTCTCAATGACCATATCCACGCGGTTTAAATCATCACTCAGAGCCTTGGAATCAAATGATCAGAATAAAAATCCCTTCTATTCCATATCCAATTGGCAGAAAATGACGTACCATCAGAGAGTCCAGAGTCCCCACCAGCAGATCCGACGGCAGCTCCACGCGCACGCAGTCTAAACAGGAGGAAGAGACGTATGTGTCATTAAAAAATATCTAAGAGTCATTACTACCGCTACCTACCGGCGTAGTCATGGCGACTGGAGGCAGTCTCCGCCTTGAGAGACAGGAACGTCGTCTCGGACGAGCTGTTGCCCTCGTTAGGTACGGACACCAGCCACACGCTCATGTTCCCTTGGGCCTCTTCGAGATCAGCTTCACCTTACGGAACGAGATCCTTTATGTGGTCGTACTTAATTGAGAACCTCCCACTTTAGTGACATTTTAAGAATTTTATTCATTTATTGTATAATGGCTCGTGAACGTCGAAGTGGTAAGCCCCCTCTGTCCGTGTCTATATGAGGTAGCAGCTATACTAACGACGATCAGGACATGAACGACGTCACATATGAGTAGGAAGCAGGTCCCCGAATCGCTCTCGCGCGCGGTTCCGCTCTCGTTCTCGATCAAAGGAGCGCTCGAACAGGTTAGTTGGGATCTTTTTATCGTGAAATTTGGGAGCAATCACTAAGATATTGTGAAATAGCCATCGCGAGCGTCGACCAAGAGAGCGCGGTAGACATCGGTCACGTTCGCCTCGTGACCGCAGACACCGACGGAGGCGCGAGCGTCGCAGTTCTGTCTCGTCGAATTCTTCGTCTCGAAGTCGGAACAGATCATCGTCGGACTCAAGAGACGGGAGCAGGGAGAGATCGGAGCACTCAGAAAGAAAGACGAAACGCCGTAGCTCGAAGGACAAGAAACGCAAACACAAATCCTCGAAACGAACGGAGCACAAGAAGAAGAACAAGAAGAGTCGCAGTAGACACGAGTCTGACTCGTCCTCTTCATCGTCTTCAGACTCGGATACTGTCCGCAGTGCCATTTCGGGCAAGAAGATCAAACGCAAACTGGATCGGTCGGCTGCAGACTTGCAGCATCAAAAGAGTCGCCAGCAGTTGCTACAATTCTACAACGGCATGTTCGACTAGATCTCCAAGACGTTCAGCTACAGCTTCAGACAGGAAGAGAGTGCATTCATTGATAGGCTAACGAACACAGCACTTTTTGTGCGCTAACTCTTACTCTTTGCTGTCTGCATAGGTGTTGAGTCCGTAGGTCAGAACTTTGTCCTGGATATCCTTCCGGTCAATGGGGCAAATCGGAACTCGCACAGCGCAGACTGCACAGAGAACTTGGTGTCGGCAAGGGAGGAGGACAACAGACACCGGGTTTTCAAAGCACACGACACAGAGCTCCTTTTCACGGGTTTTCTCGACAGCCGATCGATACTTGGCACGAAGAGCTGCTCGAACGTTCTCCATACCTCGCGCCAATATCGACTCCAGTTCTTCAAGCTCATCCAAACTGCGGACCTCTAAGGCCTCGTCATCGCCACGCAAAACTGCATTCTGAGCTGACAATTGAGCGTTCTCTCGTCTGAGACTGTTAGAAATCGCCTTCAGGTTGTCTTGGTACTCTGTTGTGAGCTGCGCTTGCTGCTTGGCAAGAGCCAAACTGCGCTCGTTCATCTTGAGCTTCATCGAGTCCCGTCGAGACTGCTGCTCACTTATAGCGGCCACTCTCTCCATTTCTGCGATGCGAAACGAAAGACGCTCGTTGTCTTGCTTCTTGACCCGAAGTTGATTTGCCATCGTCATGGACCGATCCAAAGCATCTCGAAGCAATGCTGCGCGATTTTCGTGTGATTGATCCGCAGTGGTCTCAAGGTTGGTTTGAGTGCATTGATCCTGCTTGAAAGGCGTCACTTCTGTAAAAATTGGAGACCGAACCACTTCTGGACGTGGCCGCATTGCTGAAGCGAGTGTCCGTAGACGCTCCGGGAACGACTTAATACGAACATTCGTTCCGATGAATGCCAGCTTGATGTTCCGCTTGGAAGGCGCATCCGTTGACGCTGATGAGGAATATTCTGGGGGTGGACTGGCATACCAAGCTTGGTGAGCTGGTGAGAGCAACGAAACACGAATCTCTCGAGAGTATCCTGCAGCTGAGCGCGAGGTTCCGTTGTCGGGGAGAAGCGATACAACGTCAGCCATTTCATCCTCAGGACTCGACAACGCATCGACAGTGCAAGCAGAAACGGAAGTCTCTACCTTCACCACCTCCACTTCGGGGTCGAACTCCGCTTGGACTTCAGGCTCCGGGTCCACTTCATCGAAACTCATATTCGACTGGGCATCTTCGTCTTCACTCACCAAACTCCAGTCATCTTCGCTGTAGTTAGACATGCTAACGGAAAGCTTGCTGCTTGATGGTCTGAAGCTATTCGCTGCAGAATGCAAAGTGTGGCATTTCAGTCGATTGCGATCCAATCCCAAACATGGTATGGGGCTCCCACCTGTCGACGGCTTGCCTCAACTTTTACTGCTCTCCCATCCATCTGACGAACTCACAGTGATCCGCATGTGTAGATGATATCTGTCAACCAAACACACGATCAAACATATCTGCCACAGGTATTATTAGTTCCTTACCAAATCTATAGGCCTGTAGGTGTATGATCGAATTTTGCGGCCGCATGCTCCTGGTCTCGGACAGCCTGGATCAGCATTTGATTGAAGTCGCCCGGATTGTCCATGAAAACCTGATGGCCCGACATGGGTACCAGGCGGAAAACGGCATACTGGGTCTTCTCTAATCGGCGAACAACTGACTCGCCGTATTCCGAGTTCATCCAGTCCATGCCACCGCCGTACATAATAGTCAGCGGGACTTTAAGCTTCCCCGGCGTAAGAATGCTGTCCAATGCACGGCGTCTCGCACTTGCTCCCTGAGACCGTAGAAATACACTCGTCAGTTCAAACCTCCCATGCTAAACCGAATCAAAAGACGTACCGGATGCAAATGCGTGTAAAACGCGATATCGCCCGAGGCTTGGAGGCCCCAGTTATGATAGCAATAGTCTGTAATGAGACCGAAATCTATCTCCCCTGATCGAACGATATTTGTCGCCGGCGTCCATTTAATACGTTGACTCCATGACCATCGCACAAGCCCTGGGCCAAAAGGACCAGCGAATCTGATAGCACTCTACACATAGCAGCATAGAAACATTAAATCCAAAACTACCGTGCGGGCAGTGCATTTCGAAGTACGTACCATTGGCGTGATGTAGAACAACGCCGTGAACTTTAAAAATGACGGAAGATCTTCTTGCTTCAAGCCGCTGCTGTTAACTCCCGCGGGGGAAATCAGAACAAGGTGCTCGACATGCTGCGGGTATTTCTCTGCAAAGTAGGTGCTGTACATGGCTCCCATTGAATGTCCGCAAAGAATGAAGCGATCAAGAGCAATTTCGCGCCTCCAGTCTTCCAAGGACTCGACGAAGAAATCGTCCATTTCTTCATCCGTCTTGGGATGCCATTTCGGTCGGTCTGAACGTCCAATTCCCCTCCATTCCACTGCATACTGTGAGGAATCAAACGCATAAAGTTAAGCTTCTGCACCACCAGATCTCAAAAACTGCAATAGTGACGTACCACATTGAAAGACTTTGCCAGCGTTTGCAGGTTAGCAGCCCAGAATGCGTTTCCTGCCAGGTATCCATGCACCAGCACCAGATTCCGTGGTGGAAGCTGCTTACCATCCCCGCAGTACGGTACGTGGATCGTGCCTAGTCCTGCCACCTTTGTCTGCGTGAACTCCGTCACGATAAACTGCTCATAAACCTTCCTCTCAACTTTCTCGAGCTCGTCCAGATCCGATGGTAGCCACAAATGCAAGTTGCAAATGGACAACCACACTGGGAACAGGCAACAGAGTACTGCCAATGTATCCACGATGGCTTTCTCAGTACTACCGCTCTCCAGATTCGTTAAACTCACGCGGACAATGGCATAGATCACGAGTGTCGCTGTTACGGCGCCATGGGCGACGTGGCTGTTGTGTCGCGGCAGCTGCGAGAGGACGGCAAGGCCCAGTGTGATGACTAGCGGCCAGTCCAGCAGACGTACGGGGATATGCGGGATACAGAGGTACAAAACCCACGTGATGACAAGTGCAGTGGCCGCTACAGGCTTTGGTGGGAGGGTGAGCAGCCGACCGACGAGACCCCAGAGCGTCAGCAATAGCGCGATGAATGGCGCGAGCAATAGCAACGTGAAGCGGAATCCTCGTGAGCGAAAGAGCGCAGGTGGCCCTGGACGGGGAGACGAAGGCTCCTCTGTGGAAGGCATGGCGACTGGAGCTCCTCGGAGCAAATTTGGTTCTGTGCATTATTGTGCTCGATGTGAAGTAAGACCATCATTCCTGAAATTTAAATGGTCGTACGAGTTCTCAGAAGACATAACCTGAGATTTGACTATATTGACATTACTGGGGTTTGTGTATTAACAATTAAGTTACAAACCTTCATAAATCAGTGGACCGGTATAATATTGTAGTTCTGAATTGAATGAGATCTTAAATATCACTGTATCAAGAAAGATAATCGTAGTGACTGCATAATCAATGCTACCCACAGCTCAAGCAATCCGGGACAAGTGAGAATCCAGTTCATTGCCATTGCATGCTGTAATTCCCAATGACCTCTAGGAAGACGAACTTGGTAGTTGATGTGGACAACAATCTCTTCTACGTGTAGTAGCCGCCTGTTTCAACTCGCTAGTCCAGGTCCCTGGTTCATTTTGCGCTCCTCCAGTCGTCCACTGCTGCTACCAGCACGCGGTTAAAAGCGCTCGGGTTGTCCAGGAAAACTTGGTGTCCCGACAGCGGGACCACGCGAAAACTGGCGTAGCGGTCAGTGTTTTGAAGACGTTCTACAACGGCTTCGCCATGCTCCTTGGGCATCCAATCTGGTCCACCGCCGTAAATGAATGTCACAGGTAGTTCCCACTTATCCGGCACGATGATCTCGGAAAGAGGAACCCCGCGTGCAGCTGCACCCTGGAGAAACGAAAACAATCAGAAAGTGATCGTTGTCAACAACCACAAGCATTTGACTTACAGGGTGCAGATGGGTGTGCACAGCGATGTCTCCCGACGCCTTCAGAGCCCAGTTGTGGTAGCAGTATTTAGCAAAGAGCTCGAAGTCCAATTCACCCATACGGATCGCATTACTAGGCGGCGTCCATGAAATACGCTTCTTCACCATCCAACGCACCAACCGTGGCCCAAGTGGACCCATTCCACGAGCTGCCGACTACATTACCACAACATCCGTTCAATTCAGTCCAAGACAGCTTCGTTGCCTTCGTCCACGTACCATTGGAGTTAGATGCAGTGCGTACGCAATGCGACGACTTAAGGGTAGGTCCGAATGGGCTAGTGTTGAAGCATGGACACCTGCAGGTGAAACGAGGATCACATGCTCTAAAGCTTTAGGGTACTTGGCTGCATAATAGGTTCCGTATAACGCTCCCATCGAGTGTCCACACAGAATGAACTTGTCGAGCTGAAGGATTGCACGAAATAACCTAATTAACATTCAATAGCTCTGCCCACAGATTGAGCGCTTACCTGTAGCTCCGATCTCCAATCTTCCAGTGATTCAACGAAGAAGGCATCAGCTTCAGCGGGACTTTTAGGCTTGAACTTAGGACGGAGGGATCGTCCGATTCCTTTCCACTCTACGACATACTACACGGCGTAAAATTCGCCATTAGCCAACTTCACCACAGAGAAATACGTCACCATTACGCCCTCTTACCACAGTAAAAGCTGTTGCTAGATCTCGTAGATTCTGCGTATAGCAAGCCAACCCTAGAATACTCAGCATTAAAACTACCTCTTCAAAGAACCTCAACTTACCGCCGCCCAGAACGCATTTCCTGCGCCGTATCCATGAACCAGGACGAGGGTCTTCGGCTTCTTCACCGCCTCTCCTGTATACGGCACATGTACCGTCCCCAGTCCCGCAACCATATTTAACGAGAATCCATTGCCTAAGAAACTCTCGTAGATTTGATGTTCAACAGTATGAAGGATGGTCTCGTCCGCCGGCAGCCACAGTCGCAGACGACTGATGGAGCTCCACGCAGACGTGAAACAGGCGAGCAGAGCGAACCAAAGCGGCAAATCTGAAGTTGCCATAGCGCAATACACAATATACTGCACCATAACTACCCACAGTGAGAGGTGAAACAGGGCACCATTGGGTAGTATCAGGCTCAGCGCCAGAGAAGCAGTCGCAGCGGCGGGGACGAGCATCGGAACAACGCGCAACCCCCAAATATCGAGCGTCCAGGGCGTCCACAACAGCAACAGAGCAAGTGCAGCCACCCGTCGAACTGGCATCGTAAACAGCATGCCTAAAGTGCCCCATAGCACCGCAAAACTGAGCCACAAGGGCGACAGAAGCACTACAAGCACTGCCAGCATCAAAATCGCTTTGCTCTTTGAAGCATGTGACCATAACCAGGTTACATAACCGTTTTCTAAGGGTTATGTAACCCTTTTATATTATGCGTAACCGTAACCTTTTTGGGTTACGTGACGTAACCCTTTAATAAAGGCTAGGTAACCATCTCAATTATTAAAAATTATTGTGTGTAACCTTTTTGTGCACGTAACCCTTTAATTATTGTCCGAACAAATATATTGTATCATGGGCAGGTTGATTGCATGGGGCGACGCGCTCTTCCTCGTGCACTGCGAGCTCGGGAAACTACAGTTGCAGCGTGTTATTGTCGACGCAAGAGGGAAAAAAGTGTCACTTCACTTGTGCAATGTGAACTATCAAGATGAAGCGACTATTTTGCCTGTAGATGCCTTGCTCGTGGCTGCTAAAGAAGTGGAAGACGCTGAGTTGGCCAGGTAAGTAACTTTATCTTTTGCAATTAATTGCGATAATTGAAAATTGACGGCGGTGCGTTGCAGTCGCTACCCAGTGCTGGTCTTCCAAGCCTCTCAAGACGTCGACCTGCCGGCTAAAACAGCTTCACGTAAGCGTCAACGATCATCGAACGACCATCCAAAATCGTCATCGAACGATCGTCTGCTCTTCTGTGTTTTGCATGAAATGGACGGTGAAGACAATTTTACATTGCAATTATTGAACATGTTGGAAATTCCAACACGTGTTGGAGAAAACAACAATGCAGTTGGTGATGCAGATTTCGCTATGCCGCAAGTTTTCTTAACTGACGGACCCCACGTGCTTCTCTTTCAGCGGCCATTACAATTGGCGACAGTGTTAAATCTTCAAAGGACCGGCGGTGTTGGATTTCAAGTGTGGCGAGATCGTGTTGATGTGGTACGCGGAATGGCAGGCAGTACATCGGAAGCTTTTGAAGTGGTATCGTGTACGTATGTCTCGAAGACTCTCAGTTCCAGGCAGCATCTGCTGATTCACGCTCAATCTTCAGATAACGTGTAAGTTACTAGTTTCTCTGTTCTTACTTGGATTCGAAATGACTTACAACCTGTCTTGTGTGGTTAGTGAAAATCATATTTGGAGTATCTTGGAGTTCAAAGAAAGAAGCGACGGAGCAAATGCCTCCATGTGTCACTACTTGAATTGGGCCACTGAGTCCATCCAAGCTGTCCCGAAAGTTGAGCAGGTGACTTGCTGTTGCTTTGCTTCTGAGTTGAGTGAGTGGACATTTACAGCTTCAACTGCCACGATCTCACCTTGGGATCAAACGGCAGACTCCCAGTCTTGCCGACTAGATATCCTTTCGTCGACAATGGTGATCACTGGGACAACCAGTAATACGATCTATGTGCACTCAAATGGGATTCGCATTGCTTCATACGTGTTACCTGCTCGGCCAGCTGAAATGTACGTTTGCACGGAGTGTCGTCCATTATCTTCGTCTGTACTGAAGTAGTCGATATGAATTGTGAACCAGGTGGTGCATGTCAGAGTGCAGCTTCAATCAACGCCATGTGCTCTGCGTGCGCTGCGACGATGTAAAGCGGAGCTTCTTCATGCTGGAGTTTTGCAGCACCCTACAGAATGTGTCCATGGAGCTTCTTCTTTGTAAGTTTTGGCCACGGTCGTGCGTCACGTTTATCCGGGATTTGAGAACTGACTTTTCATGCATTCGATAGCTTTCAGTAATGTTGGTCATGCATACACTGGGCATTTTGCAGATACTCAAGCTTTTGCATCGCCCCAAGTATTCCTCCTAAACGATGTTCCTGGCGTTTATGGCGCCAATACCTGTCGAACCACGAGTGAAGCTACCGCCAGTAATCCTATGAAGGACGGACAGCTCGTGAAGCGCAGTGTTCTCGTTATGCAGAAAGCATCGGCTCCCGACACGAAGTTTTCTTGCCACCGACTTCGGCTACTGGAAGATAAGCGATCGAAGCACGGGGAAAGCTCTCGTAAACGCTCTCGAAATGACGAAAAAAGCGGTTTAAAAGATGTCTCGGGTGGATCGAGAGAAGAGACATTCCACTACATTGAGCGCACGCAAAAAGCTTCATCTCGTGACAAAAGAGCGAATCACTTTGACGAGGATTCCGAAGGAGAGACCGATTCTTTAAGTGCCTCGCAGTCTCAACTTGCTAAGCTGGCAGAATCGTTATCCACACGGTTGAACACTGGAGTTCAGGAATTGGAACGTTTGCAATTGATCGTGGGAGATAAATGTCTGCTGGCTCAACAACTGAATCGCCTTATTACGCAACTGTGGCAAAAGCAGCATAACGTGGCAACTTCCACCACAGATCAGATGGAAGAAGTTACCAATCCTCTCTCCGAAGTCAATGGTATGATCAACATGGAGACCATTATCGCCGCGCCACTAAACGCTCCCAGAACTGCTATAAAAGGTATGCCGGGTCTACCTTTCGGTGACCTCAAGCTGAAGGAACAAGTATCGTTGGAGCTTTTTCGTGTGCTCCAATACGTTCCGTCATCGTCACTTGTTCGCGTAGAAGTGGTTCTAAAAACTGCGTCCGATACGGTACTCAACGACAGTTTTGCTGTGCTGACTGCACCAAGGGGGACAACGTCACAGGGGTGGAAGTGCTCAAGCTCGGTGATTCCCGAATCTTCTGGGCCAGCTCGGTTTTATGTGGAGCTTCAATTTGCGCCAAGTTTGTCATTCCTTCGAGAGCGAAAACCGTTAGAAGTAGCTCTGTGGCTGCACTGGAGCACGTCTCGAGACTACAACACGGATCTCGATTGGCGACCAAGCGAGTCGGCACTTGCTGTGGCGTCCGTCAAAATCCATCCTGATGAATTTGTTAAAGTTGTACGAGAGGCATTGCCAAGTGGTGATGTCGCGCGCCCAGAGCAGAATCAATTGCTGTTCCTCTCGTCGGGATCGAACTTGGAATCGTTGTTTAGACAACCGAATTTCGAGATGTCGGCTGTCGATGGCCTCGTTATTCGACCGACGTTCGCCCTGGTGCGTTTAAACGAGGCGCCACGAGAGCTGATACTGTACGAGTTGGGAAGGATGGTCGCAAGTCTACCACGAGACGTTTATGCCATGCAGAATCCTCTTCAACTCACCCACCTTCGAGCACTGCTGAGTGTTTTGAAGTCCATGCGCCAAGAAACTGTCGCTGTTCTCAAGCGAGATTCCAACGAAAGCAAAGCTAAAGGTCGAGATCCTGCGTCAATCCATCGGTTGGTGCAGAGCGCCACTGATGTCCAAGTGAATCGATTGCTACAGTTGCTGCAGAAGCGTGTCAACTTTCATACGATGTGGTTTAAGACTGGCTGTTAAGAACGTACAAAAGGTAGTTATGATGTTAGTATTGTTTTTAGTGTTGTAAACTCACCGGACATGCTCCCGTCTGGAAGCTAGCAAATTGTTGCTGGAGTTCGCTGATAAGCTGAGTATTTGTCGCCAAAGATTGCTCAATGCTTGACAACGTCGCTTGAAGACGCAAAACGACAAGAAGTAGAAGCAGAACTAACACCCACGGGAAAAACTTCACGGGGGCAGTACGAGTTCCAGATGGCACTGCAACAGTGGAACTTCGGTGCCGGTGGCTTGGCTTGCTTCGACTTCGGCTTCGGCGTCTGACCACCGAGTTACCATCCTTTCGGACACAGTCCTGGGCATCAGCCTTTTCCGAAGAAGTGCTTGACGTTGTAGGGCTTTCAGCGGCGCAGTTCACTGCTTCGTTGAGATTGTTTGTCTCAAGGAAGTCCTTGGCCATTGCGACCCATTTATCCCACTTGGCTCGGTTGTCGCTGATGGCTCGCGTCTCAATTGTGTTCTTCCAGAAGGTCGATTTGCCGAAAACCACCTACGCAAACAGCAGAACCAGTTTCAGTACCTTCGGACAGCACAAGTTTACTGTAATTCGCACCTTTAGTTCAATAAATATTTTGCAGGCATTGGGATTCGATGACCGCGGTACAATGGTCCAGCGATCTTCGACACTGAAATAATCGCCATAGGGGATATCCACAAGTCGTGTGGAGCTCTCCACTACTCGCACCCCATGTTCACTCTCCTTGAGGCATTGAAGCTGCAAGTGTATCACAGTTGCAATAACGTTAGTGAATAGTCTGGTCGATAAGCGAAAACTATGAAATGAACATACCACATCAACCTGCGACGATTTCGGACCAATAGGAGCATCAATTGGCACACGGAATTGCAGCGAGCGTGTCATACCTAGTGCAAAACCAATTCTAAGTTAGCATAACGCTATATCCATAGCGAATCCGCTGTAAGGTAAATCGTACCGAAAGACTTTTCATCTTCCAAAGGAGTCATCCACGGGTTTATCGTCATCTCGGTTGACCCCGTTTGTTCGTTGAACTTGTCCAGTCCAAACGGCGCGTTGTCCAGATAGAAAAGCTCCATGAATTTATCTACCGACACAGGAAAAACCTCCTCGAGAACCTGCGTCATGGAAATATCCTTGGGTGCAATGCTGTCCACATCCGAAACCACACTTCGCCGACGTGGAGTAACAGGGGCTGTCTGGTCATCAGCATCCGTCTCGTCGGTTGCTTCATTGACACCATCAACCTTTGATTCGTTGTGATCAGAAGCAGAAGCTTCTTCCTCCACCTCTTCTTCAGACTGTTCACCTGCAGCGTTGGGCTGTGGTGTTGATGGCGACTCAGCAGGCGACTGCGAGCCACTAGACGCTGGGGATGTTGATAGCGCAGGGTATTCTGTGGAATTCACTGCAGAAGGCCGCAACTCCCGCAGCACTCGGTCTCGTGTCTTCACGATGAGGTCGTAGCAGCTATCGCGGTTGTTACCCCAGAAACTGGTAAATGTGTACTCGTCCTTGTCGAACGTCGCGAGGCGGATCGAGTGCTGAAAGACCATCGTCGTTGTCTTTTCAATTTCGCGAATGGACTCGTAAGGGATCAGAATCTACAGACAGCAACAAACAGATAGGCTTAGAATAGGAATCTCTTTTGCGACAACACGTCGGGGAGCCGGAAAAGCAAGCGAGGAGCATTGCACATGGGGCAAAGCCGACGACCAAGCTCCAAGAGAGCTCCCGAGTGTATCCTTGAAGGTCCACCCTCTCTGACTATCTGACCTTTCTCTCACGGCCAAACACGTTCGAGTAGAAGCACACATGCGAGCTCGTCGGATACATGCGTCCGTGCATAGCCAGCGTGGACGCGATGGCACACGAAAAGTCTGGATACGACCACAAAAAGTAAGCACTGTCCACCGACCTGCAACAGTTTTTTCGTACCTTGGTAGAACTGCGTGGACTCCGGTAGGTCAAAGATCATGCAGATAACTTGGTCTCGCATCTCTTCTTGCTCCTGCTCCGCTCTTTCATCCTGCGTAGTGCTGTCCAGTGGCAGAAATTCCTTATCCAGCGGTAGGTTCAGTCCCGGCTGATCGTCGCACGTACTCGCTAGCGACATCTCATCGCTCTCCTTCCTACTGCTTCTACCAGAACTAACACGTGAAGAGCTCATGCTCTTCTCTGTGGAGTTGGTGTGCCGTCGCTCTCGGCGTCGCTGGTGTTCAAAGCTCTTTTGTCTATTTTTGCGGTGACGATGGTACACGTCGTCGTCTTCCTCTTCGGTAGTTGCACGACGAGGCTTGTGCCTATGGCGGTGCTCGTGGCGACTGTCATGGCTACTGGTGGACGAACTGGGAGACGAGAACGCCGACGCCAAGCTCCGCAGCGCTGACAGCTCCATGGCTTCCGAGGTGTTGACACTTTTCGACACTGCGACGTTTGTTTTTTCGTGTTAACGTTGAATGGTGTAATCATTTCAGTCTGATTTGTATGGAGTTTCCTATTGAAAAGAGATCTTGGCGTATCGCACAGGATCGGACTCAGGAGCACCTGCCGTCCAAATGAACCGAGTATCGTGGCGATGGATACAAGTGGAACCTCAGAACGCACTTCAACATGTACATGCCATTACTAAATGCAAGTGCACTCGTCACTTTCAGGCAACACTGGCGAGTTAAAGCTATAACTTCACCATTGGTATCTCTTCCAGATACCTGTATCCCTCTGCAAGGGATTCAGCGCTGAAAGCGTGGGTCCTCGTCCACCTTGTTGAGGATCTGCTCGAGACGCCGAGCCTCTTCGACGTTTCCGGACTTGTAGAACATTTGCATCTGCGAGCGAAGACGTTCCTGTTCGCGCATAGCTTCGATCTTGTCCTTGTCCATGAGCTTCAGCACGAGGCGGAACTCGTCCTGTTCCTTCTTTTCGCGTGCAGCCTGGCGATCCAGACGTACACGTTCTTCATCAGCCAGAGCGCTCTGTACCTTATCGGAAACGCCCTTATGCTTGGCCAGTGCCTTGCGCTGTTGCTTGTGGTAGCGTTTCATCTCGTACTTCTCGATATCGTAGTACTTTTCATGCGGCAACGTGCACGTGTTGTAGTCCTCCATGTACTCTTTGAAGAGCTCCATAGCCTCCCATTTGGGTCCATTGAACTCGCCCATTTTCTTCACGTCTCGGATCCACGCTTGAAACGACACGCTCTTGCTGTGGAAGTCGGATTCTCGGAGGATGCCGTATTTACCATACTGGTCCTGATTTACAGCATGTTTTGAACTACTTCTGCTGTCTTTCTTTCTCTTCTTGTCCTTCTTGTGTCGCTTCTTCTCCTTGCGAGAGCTGCGGCGCTTGCTCTTCCTCTTCCGGCGTGAATGTCCGTCCTCCGAGCTGTCGGAACTGTCTGAATCCGACTCAGAAGAAGATTCTGATCGAGAAGAAGAGCGAGAACGTGATCGTCGTCTCGAATGGCGATGGCGATGCCTGTGTCTTCTGTCAGGGGAGCGACTTCTCTTCCTGTCTTCAGTCTTCGAGCTGTCATCGTCCGAATCCACCACCGTCCACATACGTGAGCGGTGTGCCACCTCCTCTCGATTCTCGAGCTTCTGCTTCTCCGCGCCTTCCGCCCTATGCTTACGGCTATGCTCGTCTCGATGCCGATGGTGATGGCTTCGCTTTGACGAAGCTGAGCGTATCTCGCTCCTGCTTCTGCTTCGGCTGCGTCTTCGCCCACCCATTGCTCAACTGTAAGGAGTCACAGTTTAGTAGCAGTATAGTTGGAGAACTGCTACAGTTATACAGCACAAATAATAAGAACTAAAATGGCAGAAGAAGCTGAAGCTGGGGGCGACATGCTAGCGCTGGGTGTGCGTGGTTATAGTTGCCAGGTGTTCGACGACCCGGAGACGGCGTGGAAACTGCATAATGAATCGCATTTGATCTCGTGGCGGGGAGAGGCCGACGGTCTGCGCGTGGATCGTTTCGACGCTCGGAATCTGCTGGAAGACCGGAGTTCGTTCCGGCAGCTGAAAAAGAGGAAGCGAGAAGCATCGGAGGATACAAAGTCAGAGCGAAGACCAGCAAGTCAAGAGGCTGAATGTAATACAGAGGAGACGGAGCAACAAATGCTGCACCGCCTTCGCTTCGGAGACTACGAAGTAGAATTCCCACCGTCGGAGGAGACGTTTGCCACTGAGAACAAGTTTCCGTACGCGTATTCAGAAGACGAAAGCGACCAGGAGAGCGATGGAGAAGTATTTGAGCCGCAGTGGAAGGTGCCAAACGACCTCGTGATGGTACTGTTGGGCTAGTTGGTTAAAGTGGTGAGCGAACTGACGGCTAGCGTTGGTGCCTGAACAGCCAAAGACCAAGAAGCGACATGCAATTCTGGAAGCTACAGCTAACAAGGTTCGAGACAATCCGCAGCTAGAGGTGATGCTGAAGGTGAGAGCTTTGCTGTGCATCTTTCTACTGATCCTCCATACAAATTGTCGGAATACTCGCGTGCATCAGAGTAATGTACGGTGCTCGCAATGTGTTGCAGGTTAAACTCAGCTCGAACTCCAAGTTCCGCTTCTTGAAGCCTTCTCACGTGCTTTACGCGTACTACTGCTTCTTGCGCGATGAGAATCCGCAACCATCGATAGAGAAGAAGGCAAAAGTGTCGTTGTTGGGAGAAGAGTATCAGGATGTGAGTGAAGTGGTGTCATTCACCCCAAGTGATTCCGACTAACTTGGTGAATATTTTTTTGACAGAGTGACGAAGAATAAACGCCACCAGCCTAAGGTAAATCGTCACTAACGATAGCATTACCATCGCACTGCCATCGCCCTTTTGAAACGTGTTTAGTCAATTGTATGAGAATAAAGCCTGTGACGGCATTGATCTGTGGTGCGCGCGAACTGAAGACAACGCTTTCATTCGACGGCGCAGATACATGCATTGATGCACTTACACGGTTGCTTACGGGAACAACCGCTTCGGGTCACGCGGGAACATGGACGCCTTACGGATGTTGCCTAGGCCCAGGTACAGCATGACCACACGCTCGAGACCAATACCACCACCACCGTGGGGAAGAGCACCAAGGCGGAACGAGTCGATGTAGTTGCGCATAGACTCCTGCGGCACGCCCAGCTCCTTCATACGCTCAATGAGGAGGTTGGGGTCGTGCACACGCTGCGCGCCGGACACAATCTCCTCACCACGAATCATCATGTCGTACGAGTTGCTCCAACGCTTGTCCTTCGGGTCCGGCATCGTGTAGAACGGACGCACGGCGAGTGGGAACTTGTCAAGGATGTAGAAGTCGGTGTCGTACTTCTCCTTAACAAGGCGACCGAGCCACTTCTCGTTCTCAGTGCTCAGGTCCTCCTCCGGCTCCTGGTCGGCGCCAGCTTCCTTCAGCATCTTCACACCCTCCTCGAAACTGATGATGAGCGACGGCTTGTTGTACTTGAGCGGCTCGAACGGGTACTGCTCGTTGATGATGGCCAGTTCCTTGGCGTAACGCTCCTTGATACCATCGAAGATGTAGATGAACAAGTCCGAGAACACCTCCAGCACCTCGTGGTAGTGCTCCTTGATGGTCATCTCCAGGTCAAGACCCACGAACTCGCACATGTGACGGTGGGTGTTGGAGTTCTCGGCACGGAAGACGGGGCCGATCTCGAACACACGCTCAAGACCAGCAACAGCGCAAGCCATCTGCTTGTACGTCTGCGGGCTCTGCGCCAAAGCAGCTTCCTGGTCGAAGTACTTAAGCGTGAAGCAGTTGGCACCGCTCTCAGAAGCGCCACCCACCAGCTTCGGCGTGTGGATTTCAACGAAGTCGCGCTTCATAAGGAACTCACGGAACAACAGTCCAACAGCACCCTGGATGCGCATGATGCACTGGTTGGCAGGCGTACGCAGGTCAAGCGGACGAGTGTTGAGACGCGTCTCCAGCCCAACGTTCACGTAGGTGGATCCTTCAGCCTTGACCATGGCATCGGGGCGAGCAGCGTCCTCGACCTGGAAGGGCAGCTCGGGCAAAGCCTTGCTGACGACGAAGAACTTCTCCACATTCAGCTCCACATCCTTCTGCGTGGTACTGAGCACGGGGCTGTCAGGCGTGGAGAGCGTGACGAAGACATCCACGACGGACTCCTTAGGGACGCCAGCCGCGAACTTAATCATAGGGCGGGAGACCTTGTCGCTCTCGTGTAGAATCGCCTGGATAGTAGCGGTCTGCTCACGCAGCGTAATGAAGGCAATTTTCGACTTGGCACGCACAGCCTGTAGGTAGCCACGCACCCAGAAGCTTTCACCCTGCAGCTCGGGGTTCAGGTCCTTCACAGACTTGTACTCGTGGTTGGGACGTTCCTGCGACTGGATGAGCGGCTTTTCGCCGTACGTGTCGGTGAGCGTAGGGCCGGCAGCAGCTGCGGCCGCTTTCTGACGCTCGAGGATGCGCAGCTCCTTCTTCGTGAGCTTCTTGGGGGCGGGGGCGGGCGTAGCGTCAGCCATGGCGATCGGATCTCTGGGGGCTTGGATGGCAATCGGATAGTGACGCAGATACGAGCAGAGCCAAGCACCAGGAGATGCATATCTACCAATCACAAGCGACTTGTCGCACAATTGGTGCAAAATAACGTTTTACACCCGTTCGCTACACACCACGAGAAATCATGAGCAAGACCATCAAGCGCAGCGTCAAGGTGGCCTCCGCCGCAGCGCCGCGTCGCTCTCCTCGTCTCAATAAGAATTTGGTACAGTCCGAAAGCGTCACAGATTTACCTGTGGCTCCTACGCGTGCTAAGCGCGTCATAAAACCTAAGAAACAGCCTAAGTACGATGGTGAAAAGCTGACGTCCACTCTTTCACGCATCTTCGAAACGCGCTACCAAGGCAAAGGCTACACGACTGTAATCGGCGTCGATGAAGCTGGTAGAGGACCATTGGCTGGTCCTGTGGTTGCAGCAGCGTGTCACGTACCATTGGACGTGACGGTGGAAGGCGTGGACGACAGCAAGAAGATCTTAGAGCCACAGCGCGAGAAATTGTACGAACTGCTCACCTCGCACCCACGCGTCACGTACGCGGTGCATGTGAACAGCGCGCAGCGGATCGATGAGATCAACATTTTGCAGGCGTCGCTGGAATCCATGACGAAGTCGGTGAACGAAGTGGCGGAAAAGCTGAGCCAGAAGGACAAGACGTTTGTGCTGGTGGACGGGAACAAGTTACCGCCGACACTGGAGCTGCCTGCGGAGGCTGTGGTTAAGGGCGACTCCAAGGTCTACAGTATCGCAGCGGCCTCTATCATCGCCAAGGTGACACGTGACCGCCTCATGCGCGAATATGACGAGAAGTTCCCGCTGTACGGACTGGCACAGCACAAGGGATACCCGACAAAGGCCCATGTCGCTGCCATAGCAAAGCACGGACCGTGTGAGATTCATCGGATGACCTTCGCACCACTGAAGCCGAAAGAAGAGCCTAAGCCCAAGGCAAAAGGCAGAGCCCCGAAGAAGAAGACTACGTGATGTGAGTGAAAGGTATAATGCATCTCCATTGATCTCCATTTATCGTTCGTTTATAGATATTTGCTGTTTCCCTACATGCATTGGGCTAATTACTAACAAGGAATACTTACGTACGCAGTGGAGTTACGCGTGCTGCCGCCGTGGTAGGACTGTCAAGGCCGCAGTAGCTATCGTTGCTCTCAAGACCTCGAGGCGAACTCGCAAAGGAAGAGGTGGAGAGCTCGTCCGTCGGGTGACGCATCAACAACGGTAGCTTGAGCGACGTCATGGCTTGGATATGCGCCTCAAAGCACGTGTCGCACACACGCTGAGCAGCCATGTAGCCCAAGTGGGGGAGTGCTAGCTGCCGCGTTGAGTGCTCAAAGCAGAACGAGTTGCCGCATTGGCGGCAGTGGTGGCGACGCACCAGGATATTGAACGTGCAGTCGCACTCGTAGCAAGTCGGAGCCTTGGCGAAGCGAGGAACGGAAACACCAGGTCGCACTGCCACAGAAGGCGCCATGTAGCAGGATGACGAGTTCGACGACGATCGAGAACGATACACCCCAGCAGATGCTGACCGTCTTGGCATCGGGTAACGGCTTCGTCCATACAGATCCTCATCGCCATCCACAGAGCGATCATCACCGTAAGATGAGCCAGGATAATTCGGGCTATCGAAGGAGGCAGGCGTCCGATCACTGGTATGTATCATGCTACGCGGGAGTGCGAAGTTCCAACGCGAAGTACCCTGTCGGCCACATGAGGTTAAAGGGGCAGGAAGTGGGCTATCAACTGTCCGTGAACGACGCCGGTGGCTAATACACGAGGCTGGACCTGTATCGACGCAATTGTTGTGTACCTTAAGCTCGAACTCAGGTAGCTGTAGCTGCAACTGCATCGTTTTGCGCTTGATTTGCGCCGCCACCAATTTCTGGAGAGCAATCTCTTGCTGCTGCTGTCGTTCAGGTGAAGGTTCATCGGCAGCAGCCTCACGGATTTCTTCGCGTAGTTGGAGAGCCTCTTTTTCAGCCTCTGCCTCTTGAATCCGCCACAAATCTAAGCTGTGACGTCGATCACGAGATCGAGTAGCGCGAGGGAACGCAGGTGGTGTTAGCTCTATTTCCTCTGCACTTTCATTAGCCGGAGGAAGTGACGGTGGCAAGCAGTAGCGGCGAGTCCGACGTGAGTTGGGTGTTTGCAGCTTCGGCTTTTGCTGGCTATCCGACAGATCCACCACGCAGCCGATATCGCGCCCATCTGCTGCATTGGGGTTGCCACTAGTATCCATGAGTAGATCGTCCGATAACTCAAGGTCCAATTGGTTTTCACAGTCGCTTTGGTTGCTGCTATCTTCTGGAAGCTCTTCATCTGGTGTAGACATGACGGTCTTGTGCGGCGACTTGTTCGCAGGCTCTTCAGCAGCCTTAAACGAAGGGAATGGCAACTGCTGACGCTCCTTGCTTGTACTCTGCGCCACCAGGATCTGCATTTGACGACGTAACTCAGCCAGTTCGTCTTTCAGTTGCGCATTATCCTCCTTCAGCTTAATCACATTTCTGCTCTCCTCGCGAAGCGCCTTCAACACCCGCTTAGCAGCACGCACACGCACTGCGCATTGAACCGTCAGAGTAGCACGGCACAACCTCTGATACTTCCGTTGAGCAAACGATCTACGCCAACTTGTGGCAACACGCGTCACTGCACGAGCCTCACGTAGCATCTGAGCAACTCGCGTTGCACGGCGACACCGGAAGCGACACTGTATCGCCAAAACTCCTGCCCGGGCACGAAGAAATCTACTTCGTGCACAAAGCTGACGCATTCTCGCCTGAAGCACTCGTGCTTGCTGCATCGCACGCATCCAACTCACGTATCTGTAAGCATGGCGTCCACGCACACGAGCTTGCATCGCAATCGTGACCTGGCGCAGGTACCGATAACTACTGCGAGCCACAAAGCCTCGAATGTGTCTTTGAAGGACAAGACTGGCCCCCTGGCGAACGACTACACGCAAATTCTCCAGCTTCTCGTAAGGCTTGCGACGAAAGAAAACGCGGGTCTTACCAAGACTAACCCCACAGCTCATCTGGCGACTCTTCTCATCCTTTCCCTCTTCATCAGAAGTGCCGTCCAGAAGAACTTGTGTGAGCTGGTGTAGACATAAGTCAAGCTCGCTCCAGCTCCTGTGCTTTCGTTCAAAGCCGTTATCGGTCAACTTGCACAAGGAAAGTAGCACTCGACGATATCGACCGAGGAACTGCTTGTGTGAAAGGCGCACAGGGAATCCTGCACGTGCCACTCTAACGGCCTCAAGGACTCCACCGCTGCGAAGCTGTTCAACAACTCGTTTGCTCTGGAACAACGATCCCACGTGGGAGTCGTTTGGTTTAATGCAGCGCACATATCGAGGAGTAGTGGCCCGAACGGTAGTCAATAGCTCGTTCAGCTGGATCTTAAACTGCGAGCCTACGCTGATCGCAGCAATGGCCGACTTGGCACGCCGAAGATTACGGCCACCAAAACCGTCCAACTCGCCGTCGCCATTGGCACCATCTTCATTAGCGGAACCGGCGGCTAGAGCCTGGATGAGGGGGTTGGACGACCCAGCCAGCAATTGGGCTGCACTCTCGCAGAAGGAATCCTTGTTCTTCGCAAGGAACCCCTCAACTGTGTAAGTAACACATCCGGCATAATGCGCTACAACAAATTGCGTTGTACGCTGAATCAGTGGAGCCGAGCGAAAGTGCTGGTGTTGCGTCTTCTTCTCGAATTCCAGGTAATATTTGGCAACGAGCGCACGGTCTGTTCCTTGGGGGAAAACACATTCTTGGTCTGTGAGGGAGAAGATGCCGATCGGTTTGTGCTCAAACAGCTCTAAGCACGCGCGGTTGTTCGGGAAATCTACAAAGCTCCAACAAATACCTTCGTCGCGGTATAACCGTTGCTCCTCCTCAAAAATGTACTGGTTGAACTGGTGCTGCAGTGCCTCATTGGCGTAGTTAATGCAAAGTTGCTCGAAGGAGTTTTCAGCCATATCTTCAAACCCAAAGATATCAAGCAGACCGATGAACTCATTCGAGTCTTCCTCGCCGCCGTCGTCGTCATTCTGATCTGCATCCCAAGTGCCGGCATGTCGTTGAAGCTTATTGTTGACACGCGCAACAAGCCACTCAAACAGAAGTCGGTAACACTCCATGGTTAGCGCATTGCGCGTGTTCCTTGCGTGTGCAACATCAACTCCTACGATCAATGTCTCGTTTGAAGCGTGTATCCAGCGCTTGGTGAGGGTATAATCCAACGCCTGAGTGGACACTCCAAGTAGTTCTGCTGCCTTTGTAAAGTGGTTGCACGTTCCTGGCTCCGAAGTCACCACACGTGCTTCATCAGCAAACACGTTATCTTCGCGCTTGTCCGGAATTTGTTCAAAGTCCACATTTCCCATGTGTAGTACCGCAGCCACGATCTCAAGTACTCCACCGATCTCGCGCTCGCTCATGCCAAGTTGTTGCATCGCCCTCTTCGTCGAACGGAACTGCACGGCATCCTTCACACCATCGCGTCGTTTGGAGCATAAGCTTTGGTTCAGCAAGCGGAAACTTTGGGGGCCTCCTGTTAGCGCCAAAGCCTGCTTCTGCTCCTTGGTCACACAGCTACTATCTGCACTCAACAGCTCATAGAAAATGTGAAAGTTTCGCTCGTAGGTAGCTTGTTTGATGACTCTGATCTTCTCCAGGAGGTACGTCCGGATGCGAGCACCCGCGAGTCTCCGTCGCTCGTCCCGGAAGCGCAGCTCAATGAACTTGCCGAACCGCGAACTGTTGTCGTTTCGAACTGTGCGTGCATTGCCGAACGCCTCCAGAATCGGATTAGACTGTAGCACTTGTTCTTCGATTGTCGTGCGGGACGGAGACGCTGGAGGTGAATTGGATTGACCTGATTCCTGTGGCTGTGTGAGGTTGCTACCGGTGCCGCACGTGACAGCGAAGTACGTCATAATAATCTTCGTGGCTTCGGTCTTGCCCGCACCGCTCTCACCACTGATAAGAATGGACTGGCTTCGACTATTCTGCACGATGTCCATGTAAGCTGCACGTGCCACCGCGAAGAGGTGCGGCTCTCTTGGATCTGTGGAAGTCACCTGGTCGTCGTTGCGGTTGTACGCGTAGCCCTGGAGCACTTCGTCGCCGTAAAGTTGCGGGAGGTTCTGGAAAGGGTTGATAGAGATCAGGATCTCCCCGATGTGCGTATAAATGGCGTGGCGCTCGTAACGCAGTCTCAGTGCGTTGAGAATGGAGGCTTCATGCAGATGTGGTAGAGCCACCAGGTCGCGTTGATCCTGCTCGCGCGGCATGTTGCGCGGTAGCACATTCGTGCACTCCCCCGAGGTGGAGAGGATCAGCGCTACGTCCCTACGCTTGCTGCCTTGGTCTTCATCGTCCTCATGGTCATTGCCGCGGTGCTTGAAGCGTGACAACGACTCTTCTTTGCGCTCTTCCTCGAGCTCGACCACCACGGCCGTCGGCCTTACCTCGAGCACTCGCGCCGCGAGCCATACGCACTCATCCGTAAGGTCTGCGACCCACACACGCGCGCCCACGTCCATTAAGAAGGGAAGTTGCTTTAGGAGCTGCTTTTGGATTCTGAAGGAAGGGAACGGCGTCCTCTGTCGTCACGCGTCCGTTGCCGTTACAGGTATATCCGTCTGCGAGCTAAGAGCCCTGTGGCCGCTTTTGGGGCGATCTTAGCTTGCTGCTTCGACTTGTGTGTTGTGAGGAGGAAGCTACTGTGGTCATTTTGAGCGGCAGCGACAGCTCCGCTTGCCGTTGGGGAATGAGGATGCGCATAATATCAGGCGTTTTTCGCCAATGGGAATCTCTCTGTGGCGATTTGTTGACCAATCACAGATCGAAAAGACCGATCTTGAAACGACGTTGAAATTTCCTTGGCGTCTGCATCTGGCCAAAAAAGCATCAAGGTGTCGCAGCAACGCTCCAAGCACAACCGAACGAGAGGGCGCAGTGCAATACAAGTGCAAGTGCAATACAGCTTAACATTAGAGGAGATGGCGTCACTTGTTCCCTTTCGTGACAGCGCCGCTGTGGATCCCTGCCGAGAAGCTTTTCAAGCGCCTTTTTTCCGACCTCCAGTGCCTTTTGGGGCGCTATGCTAGCAGCATGTGTAGCGTAACGCCCATGGCCAAAATTGTGGCGGGCAGCTGAAGCTCAGCTGAGCGGCACTACACTGAGGCGCAATGTCGGCTTCACTGTGCGCTGCGAGTTCGGGTCGCTTGAAGGGTCCTTCATACAAGCGGTGCCCTCAATCACGCGACAAGAAGTCAGACGGAGCTGTCCGTGCCGACAAGATTGGGTCTGCGAATCTTCTTCCTTTGGAAGAAGGCTTCTTCAAGAGGCAGAGTGCACTGTATTGCTCGTTTCAACGTAAGACAGAGGGGTTGAGCTTGTTATCTTTTTCGTGTATGGGGAAAAATTGAAAAAGAAGCATGCAGGAACGCCTGCAGTGCGGGATAGTATTTATTGGAGATTTTTGCTTGAAGAACATTTCAGGTGGTTCTCACAGTGCTGTACACCAGGATGAAAGCTGACTGAAGAAGCGGCTTCCTCTGCTGGACACTTGTTTCAGAAAGTATAATAGTGCAAGCATAAATCCCAACACACTATCGCTGTATTGAGAATCGTAGTCATACAGCTTCGACTCGTATCATCATTATCCCTCTCCTGGACCCCTGCGTCGCTACTGGCGCAACGGAGACACACCATTCGATTCTGCAATACCTAATACCTAGCTAAGAATTATAGTGGCGTTGGGTCGCACGGCACACGGTTCATTCCCGTCTGCGGTCAACCCGCCGAGGCGCAGAAGTTCATGTGGGCCGCGCACAACATGGAACTACGAGCTGCTCCAGCGCGCCTGGTTCACATCGTTCGCGTTGTTGCCAGTCTGGGCGCCGCCGTTGCCATACTGGTGGTAACTCTGCTGGTGCACGTTAGGTTGTTGCTGTTGCTGCTGCTGCTGCTGCTGCTGCTGAGGGATCTGCTGCTGGGATGGAGACTGCTGGTATCCCTGGGGCATCATGTGACCCCACCCGCCGACGGGCTGTGCACCATAGTTACCTGCCCACCCATAGTGCTGGCCATAAGAGCCAGTCATGGCCGCCGAGACATTAGGGACCGGCGGTGAAGCATGATCACGACCCCCAGCGTTTTGGTAACTCTGCATGCCCGTGTTGCCACGTTGGCCGTGAGCCTGCTGTGAGGTCGATCCGCTGGCGCCAGATCCCGAAACACCCTTTCCGTGGCCTTGTGGACCGTTTTGGTGACCGTGGTGGCCATGGTGTCCACCCTGCTGTTGCATCGGGGCCTGCTGCATGTACGCAGCGTTAATCTCGCCGAAGCCCTGAGGCACAGCTCCAGCATATTCGTGCTGCTGGGCCATCATGTGCTGGTCCTGGTAGGGCATGTTCGGTGGGTTCGAGAAACCCGGAACGGGACCCTCAACACCGTATGGCATGTTTCCGCGCGGAGGGTACTGCGTACGCGGACTGTACTGAGCAAACTGCTGCAACAAAGATACCAAGCATCGTAAGTAAATCAACCACTCAGTACCTATGGATCAAAGCAAAAGGAACGGACCTGAGGGTTCTGGTAATAGCCGTAGCCCTGATAATAGCCGGCGTAGTTGTACGGGTTGTACGGCAACGCCATACCAGGCGGGGGAGGTGGGGCGTAATGGTAGCCTTGCTGCATACCAGCTTGGGCTTGCTGGTGCATCTGGGCCGCCGTTTGTTGCTGATTCTGGTTCTGCTGGTTTTGTTGAGACTGTTGAGGCTGTTGCTGCTGGACTTGTTTCTGTTGAGTTTGCTGCTGAACCTGTTGTTGTTGTTGCTGCTGCTGCTGCTGCTGCTGTTGCTGCTGGAGCGGAATCTGCTGCATTTGAGCTACAGGCTGTTGACCACGGGAAGGCGACTGAGCTGCGACCTGAGCTGCAGCTCCACCGCGGTTGCTAGTGCTCTTTGGTGTTCCAGAACCAGCGGGAAGTTGGCCTGGCGTCGAAGAGGCTGCAGGGCGGCCAAGGTCCATAGAGTATTGACCATAAGAGGCCTGATACAGACCAGTGCCATAGCCGATGTTCATCTTGTTAGATTGCGCCGCACTTCCTCCCTGGGCTTGGAACGGACCGCCCTGAGAACGAGTAGGAGTGCCACGCTTCACCTCGTCCGGCTTAGGTAAAGACGCCGGCGACGGGGCCGAAGGAGCGAACCGCGGAGACTGTCCCGTGGTAGGTGTCACACGGCCCGAATCTACCAGGAGTCCTGGGGGCGCCGAAGTTGTAGCCTTTGTAACAGATCCTTCCTGCCCGCGCTGCTGCTCACTGCGGTCCGGAGTTGGCGTCTTCTTGGGTGACGAGGTCTTCGTGGTGGCGCCCCATGCGCTTTGAGTGGTAGTGGTCTTTGTGACAGTCTTACCACCATTTTTCGCGTTGGACGATGTAGTCGTCGTGGTTGCCGAAGCCCATCCAACAGGTGACGAAGGCTCCAGCGAATCCATACCATTCAGCGAGAAGCTGCCAAATTGAAGCGACAGATTGGGGGTAGCCGCGCTATCCCACTTACCCATTTTGAGGTAAGGTCGAGGACTTGTTGACGAAGATCCAGTCGAGCGAGGTACATCAATATCCTTAGGAGATCCTGGCACCACCGTCGGCCTTGCCTCAGCAGCCGGAGACTTCGGAGCAGGGACAGCTTCTTTACTCACAGGAGGAGATAGAACAGGGCTACCACGGGCCCATGCGTTGGGGGTAGAGGCTTTAATAGGCTCAGTGGCAGTGGAAGTAGTGGCAGACGAAGACCACTCGCCCATCGTTGAGTTGGACACATCCAGGGTGCCCCATCCGGCACCAATGTTCGAAGAAGCAGTTTTCACAGTAGTCTCCACAGTCTTCGTTTTCTTCTTTTCCACAGTCTTTTTCGGAGAAGCCTTGGGACTGACCACCTTCTCCACAGTTACCGTTTTCTCGACAACAACAGTAGGTTCTTCAATTGCTTCAGTAGTGACAGCATTAGTGGATTTCTGTGATTTCTTGCTCTTTTTCTCCTGCTGTGCCTTCTTCTTCGGGCTCGCAGTCTTTGGCGGCTCTGCTGCGGCAGCTTCCGTTTCTGTTTTAACCGCTTCGGTCGGTTTCTCAGCCGACGCAGACGTTGCAGCGGTAGTTGTAGCAGGTGCAGGTGTGGGTGCAGGCGTGGGTGCAGGCGTGGCAACGGGTTGTACTGGCTTAGGTGTGGGCGTGACAGCAGTGACGTTAAGCTTCTTCGTCCAAGCGCCAGTCAGCACAGGGTGAACTACAGGGGGTGCCTGAGCTGCTGGAAGCGTAGATGCCGTTTTAGTGGTGGGTTTCGCGCTACGGTCCCTTTTAGGGTCCTTGGCCGTTTTAGAGGACTGCTGCACACGAGCTTCGTTGGACGGGCTCCAGCCGTCGGTGGAGTTATTGTCATTCTCCGGAGTGTCTTCCTCGTTATCACCATTGCGAGGCCCACGCGAGCTGCCTGTAGCAACGACAGCCCCGCCGCGACCACGGCCGCCACGGCCGCCCCGACCACCTCGCGAAGAAGCCATACCACGTCCTCTCATGCTACCACGGCCTCGCGTGGAGAAACGTTCGGACGATCTTGGCAGCTGTGCGTCGCCATCCTGCGGGGCCTCGGCGTTAGCGTCCTGTTGGTACTGTGTCTTCTGTGACGAATACGACCGCTGCGTTGAGTGGTGCACGTTCTCCTGCATAAGCCATATGCATGAACACAAGTTAGCACTCGAGAAAAAAAGCTGCCGTTAGACTAGGCAAAAGATAGACGCACGTGTTTCTTCTTGGTGTTCTTCTTGGCTACGACGGCCCAGTCGTCCTGGTGGTTGCCGCGATTGTCTTCCCACAGCTCGTTGATGGCGTTTTCCATGCGTTGGGCGTCGCCCTTGCACTGGGCAATCAGCTTCTGAATTTGACTGTCTTGTGTGCCGGGAGGGCACAGCTCGCGGTACTTCGTCACCTTCAGCAGTTAGACACCATCAGTTAATACATTTCTCTAAAGTGATTCAAATAGAAAGGCAGAGCGGGGAGGGGGAGCGTCTTACTTCACGCGAAGCGTTTCCGCCGCTAGAGGAGCTAGAGGAAATCTGTTCGTCGAGGCGCTGCATCTGCAGACCCTTCTGCAAGAAGTAGTCGCGCTTGCTCATGTTTCTGATGTGTTTTCTGCGGGTGGAGGGGGCGGGGAGCTTGCTGCGGGCAGCACACGCTTCTCGGATGCGGGGTTGCTGTCGGCTTCCTAAAGAGTGATGGTCTCCCTTCGAGCCAAACAAAATCTATGGGTTGCCGCAGCGGCACTGTGTTCCCCCCACTGATCTTGTCCGGACCCGCGGGCCCCGAAGATCTCCTGAATAAAACCTCGCTGAATACAACACTCAAAAGGTTATTTACTTGGAAACGGGGAATTTGCGAAGATAACGGATGAAAATCCCGCGGGCTAACTCCAAAATCTTCGCAATATTTACGTTAGCTATCATGAATTTTCCGTTTCAAAGCAACTTCAACGCAAATGGAAAACGCCAGCGTCACTACAACTCGCCGCACTCTGTGACTGTGATAGCCAGCTTAGGCTTGCTATTGGGTCCCACAGGTACGCTCTCCATCTTCCGCAGCAGCAACAACGATGCGGGGTCCAGCACCTTGCCGAAGACCACGTGCTTGCCGTCCAACCAGTCGCACGGCGCGCACGTGAGGAAGAACTGGCAACCGTTCGTGCCAGGCCCGCTGTTCGCCTATGATGGCAATGGTACAACAACCAGGGTGAGCAGGGAGGTATACAGCGACAATTGATACAGCATCGGCCTTACCATCGACAACAATCCAGGCTCCGTGTGCTTATGGACAAAGTTTTCGTCCTCGAACTTGTCGCCATAGATGCTGATCCGCCCCGTGCCGTCGCCCTTTGAAACGTGCAATCACCATACATCGTCAAAGTCCCACAGAACCAATATACACTTACATCGTACCTTCAGGAAGTCACCACCCTGCACCATGAAGTCCTTGATGACACGATGGAACGTGCAACCCTTGTAACCCACTGGTAGCTCCGATTTCCTGCGTCGACATTACCAGCAAGCAACAGAGCAGCAAGTGTGTGAGCCTTGTAGTTCTTAATGTGTTTTTGAAACTTTGTAGTCTCTTTCTCACCTGTACTCGCCCGTGCAGAATTGTCTGTCGTAGCCATCAGATCACGGTTAGACAATCTCATCGGAACCATCAACAAGTCATCGTATATCCAACCTGAAGTTCTCAACCGTGCGGGGACAGTCCTTCTTGAACAGCTCTAGCCGTAGGCGCCCCACTGGTGCACCTCCGATCGAGACGTCGAAGAAAACCACGGGGTTGCCCCTCCGCAAAGCTTCGCTAAGCGCAGCGTCCATTGTTGTATTATCCAATTTGAGAGGAAAAGGTTTAGATTCAGTGTAGATACTATCTGTTTTGACAGGGCATCCAGTTCAACAAGCGCACCCATTTTACAGAAAAGAATGATCACTTCGCGATCAGGTCCGATACTTCTCCGACAATCGCGCCAATGGAGCTGTATCCCGCGTCAGCGCATAGCGCGTTCCACGGGACGAACATTCAGTACCCACAGGAGATTGACCAAGCTGTACAGCAGATATATGGGGCTTGCAAGGGCCTGGGGACGGACGAGAAGACCCTCATAACGGTGCTGGGGTCAAAATCACCAGAGACTCGCAACCTCATTGCGTTGCGCTACAAGGAAATGTATCAGCAACCACTTAAGAGTCTGTTGAAGAGTGAAACTTCAGGGGACTTTGGACGGCTGCTGCGCATGATTTCCACGCCATTACCTGAGACGGAGGCTCAAATTCTCCATGATGCTACCAACCACAGCCTTATCGTGCAGATCCTATCGGGGAGGACTAACGAGGAGATTAATATCCTCAAGAGAACCTACTTCGACCTGATAGGCAAGGATTTGGCCGTCACACTAAACTCTCAGCTCAGCGGCGACTTCCGTAAGGTCGTCATGGCCGTGCTTCAGTCTGCCAAAGAGCCGTACAATCCGGCAGTGCACAATGCGGCAAAGGCTGAGGAAGAAGCTATTGCGCTCTATAAAGCAGGACAAGGGAGACTAGGTACCAACGAAGAAGTTTTCATCGGGATCCTAGTCAAAGCTCCATCTGAGTTCCTCCAGATGATGGATGCTGTGTATGTCGCCAAGTACAACAACAACATCGCCAAGGCAGTGGACAAGGAATTCAGTGGTGATGCCAAGAAAAGTCTCAACTACCTGGTTCGATCCACTCTTGACCCATACCCTGTGATCGCTGAGGTGTTCGAGAAGACCATGAAAGGCTTTGGAACGGATGAGACGGGGTTGAGCGCAGCCCTCGTGCGTTATCAGCCACTGCTTCCCCACGTGAAAGCTGCATACAAAAGGCTGTATCACGAGGAACTTCGTGACCGTATCGCCGGTGAGACTAGTGGGGATTATAAGAAACTTTTGCTCGAAGTGTATGATGCACCGCAAGATTTACCCAAAATGAAGCCCGCGAATGCTAGTGGAGCTGCGGTTCCCGCTGGATTAAGTGGTGTCCACACTAATGCTGGCTCGGCGTATTTGCAAGCCCATGCTACGTCAAGTGCAAGTCTACAGTCATCTGGCCAAAGAGAGCATAGCGTCTCGTCCTCCTACCCAACTCCGCCCGGGCAACAGACTTACGGGCAATCTCCTCAAACTACTCCTGGTCATGCGCCGTATGGTGCTGCGCCGCATCAGACGCCAACTTCACAGCCTGGTGGATATCCAACGCAGACACCGACGTCACAGCCCGCGAGTTATTCACAGAGTGGAGGCAGCTACCCTGCTCAAGGCCCGCCACAGGATCAGGCGTCAGGTTATCCCGCATCTAGTTATTCTCCCCAGCAACAGCATCAGCACCAACAGTATCCACCTCCCGGACAACAACCTCTGAATCAGCCTTACCCGCAGTACAGTGCCACTCCTGGACATCAGCAGCAACAGCCTCCGAACCAACTGTATCAACAACACCCTCCAGGTCAGCAGCAACAACCTCCGAATCATTCGTATCAACAATACCCTTCAGGTCAGCAGCAACAGCCTCCAACCCAGCAGTATCAGCAATACCCTCCAGGTCAGCAGCAACAGTTTCCAAACCATTCGTACCAACAGTACCCTCCAGGTCAGCAGCAGCAGCCTTCAGCCCAGCAGTATCCTCAATACCCGGTTCCTGGAAGTCAAAATCAACCGCCGTCCGGACACCAACAGCAGCCTTCAGGTCAGCAATACCCAGCTCCTGGTCAACCGCCAAGCCAGACTTATCAATATCCTGTCCCTGGACAACAACAAGCTTCGAATCAACCGCACCAACAATATCCTACTCCTGGGAACCAGCAGCAGCCGTACCAGCAGTACGGCGCGCCGAGTCAACAGTACCAGCACTCCGGTCACCAGCCGAACCAGCCTTACCAACAATACGCAGCTCCTGGTCAGCAACCGCCGCCAAATCAACCGTATCCCCAATACGGTGCCACGCCGCCGCAGCAGGGATACCCAAGTCAGCCTCAATCATACCCGCAGTATGGCGCACCACCGCAGCAACCAGGATACCCGTACGGATCTAGTGCACCTCCTGCTCAACAGCATGGTGGTTACCCACCGCCACATCAACCCCAGTACCCGAATCCAGGATATCCTTCGTACCGAGGGGTGTAAAGTACATGTACGCTGTCGGAAAAACAAGGCCCCGGACACATCCTACTGCTCTACGTATTAGTGGATCACCCCTTATAATGCTAGTGTCGAAGGATTGCATCGGTTTGGTAAAACCTTCTACGGACTAAAACTTTATAAACACTCTTTTGACATTAACTGATGCTGTTGGTGGTACAGTTTATAGACAGAGAGATGGTTGCCATCGTGAAACGAAAGAAAAAAAATGCTTGATTGATGCGCAGCCATACCTGTCACTTTACTCTCCAGCAAAAGCTACAAGCACCAGCTTGGAGCCTCATTGTTCAATTTCCTCTCGACCACAACAACAACAGCTCCTCGGAGATTCTCCAATAAACCACCGTTATGAAGTCGCCCCAATTCATCTTCGTACTTTTTGCCGCTACCATGCTGGAGTCGACCTGCGCCATTGGCTTCGAGTGGGAACCGGTAGCCGATGTAGAAATCCCCGACAATGCTGCCGCCCACAATGGATTGCGACGCATGCAAACCACCACTACTGGATCTGCAAGCTCCGCTTCAACTGCTGCAAGTGCAACGACTGAGACGGAGGCCCCAACGACGATTATGGTGCTGCTACCCGACAACCTCGCCACGAGTTATTCTGGATCAGGCAGCGTCATGTTCTTCGATGGGTCCGTAGGTGACGAAGACAAAGACGAAAGCAAGTCGGCTGGCTCAGACACCGTTGGTGACGAAGGATCAAACTCGGCGTCGGGGCTTGACTTTGGAATGGCGACGACGTTGGCTGTCGGGTTTACTGCCCTCCTCACTTTCATGATGGTGTAACGATAAGAGTGTACTTCTTGATCTAGGCTCCACGGGTTTACCCAGAGAAGCCAATTGTAGCAGCTACGTAGTATAGTGAATGGATGACCCGTGAATATTACGATTCAATAAAGCTGTCTTGCGTTGATTCCACATTCAAAAGTTAACTGCTCGGGAGTACTACAGGCTGTTGACCTCGCCAACAATATTGACCTTGTATCCCTTGAACATAGGCGGCAACACAGCTTCGAGCTGTTCAACAACCGAATACATGTACACGATGGTCAGGTATATCTGATAGCAGAAAAATGGTGACAGGTTCGTACCTCTTTCTTCAGCTTCTTCGTAGTGGTTACCAGTGCGTTGATTTGAGGCTGAACGCTTTTAGTGGCATCGATTAGATCCGCATTCTTGTCTTCCAAACCATGAATTTCTCGGCGGCACTTGTCCATATGCTTGGTCAACATTTCCAGGTTTGCCACGTGTCTGTCCAAATATCGCTCCGACGTTTTGATAAGCACCAATTGCTGCAGACGTTTGTTTGTCAGCAGAGACACAGCCTGATCCACAGCAGCTTGAAATCCTTCGATCTTTTCGGTGCTTTGCTGTTCCAGTAGTGCTGTAAACAGGCAACACAACAAGTCGTTAGCATTTCCTAAAAACCTCAGGGAGAGCATGAGCAGTTCCTTACGAGATGAGCCCTGGAACTGATTGGCAAAGGCCACTGAATCACTTCCACACAATTCCACAAGGCGTTGGCGAAGGAAGGCACGTAGCTCGAGTAGATCATTGAGCACACGGGTGCGGAATTCGGAGTCATCCAGAAGCCCAACACGGGTAACCTGTTTCGCAGTTGGCTCCTCAACACCCATAGGTTTAGAAGCGTTCTCCTCGCTGGCAGGATCCTCAACCATATCAGCAGTTGTAATATCCCAATCAATTTCGGCAGGTGTATCGTCTCCTGTGGCCACAGGTTCAGCAGATGCAACCGTTTCGATACCCCAATCGATTTCACCAGCATCAGCTGCATCGTTTTCGTCCAGCGAGATATCCCAACTGATCTCTGCCGCCTCCGCCTCAAAGTCAAGCGTTGCACTAGTGTCTACTAGTTGATCGCTAGCATTGCGGAGCTCCTCGATCGCGTCGAAAAATTTGTGAGGGGCAACAATAAGCTCAAATGACTCACTAGTTGTCATCTCGGGCTCTTCCAGCACGTCAAGCTGCTTTTTGCTTTTCTTCTTGTTTTTCTTGTCCTTTTTCGACGTTTCTTTCCTGGATGAAGAAGATCTGGTGGATTCCACCACTGGAATCTCACAGTCGTGTAGATAGCTCTGGAGAGCCTGATGGTACTCAATGGCACTTGCGATTTCATCGCTACAAACTGCCTTGGCAACGCCATCAAAGATGGTCGGCAGCTCTAGCGGCAACCGGATAAGTTCATCGCGAAAGTTATTCCCCTACAGAGGTAACACATACGGTAGTCAGTAAAATGTCACCAGGCAACGATAACAAATGAGAGAGAACACCTCAATGCCCATGTCAGCGCACGACGTCTCTAGTTTGCGTTTATACTCAGCAATACTTCTTGTCAGGTCCTATAGCAGATATAAAGCACGCGCATACGATATCAGCACACTTGTAGCCTCCCGCACAATCAACACGCTACCCACCGTCATCTTTCGATTATTGTCCGCGACTTGCTTGTCGTTTTGTTGGATCGACTTCTTCAAAAATGGTCTACATAGGACAACATTATACCCCTTGTAAGTACCGATGCATACACCCGCCGCTGTCACTCACATTTCAAACGCCGTGTTTTGAGCGATGATACGTGCCGTTTCGGCCGCGAAAACGTTGTTCTTCTCATACTGACGAACCAGCGCGTTCCATCGCTTCAACACAGGCGAAGTATACTACAGCACAATCGAAATAATAAGGTTCATCTCCTTCGCACCGAATCTGACGTTTTCCTACCTGACCGAAAAAGTTTTTGGCCGCACCCTCGTCCGATCGCTCAAGGCACTGGAAAATGAACTTGCAGTCAAAGTAGTTGAGCTCCTCGTGACTTGGCTTCTTTGTGCGGAACTTGGACAACTCGTCACTGGCCATAGGAAGCTCCGGGTACAACGCGGCGATGGCGTCGCGAATCTGCTTCTGTTGGTCGAGCCATTTGTGCGGCACGATGCGACGGTCCACAAGCGCCTCTGCGTGACGATAAAAAGATAAATACAGTATGTCAGAGCGATGGGGAGGGGGTGGCGCAGGTTGTCGTTCTTACCCAGGAGCTGCTTGTACTGGATGTCGATCGGCAGCTTCCGCTTGTCCGCCATTCTTGTGCTTTAGAAACAGAAGAATGGAAAATTCGGTTTATCAAAAATTGGCCAATCAAAATGCGAGAAATTAATGGAAATTTCGGTTTGACAAAAAGTATCCTGTGTGACGTCACACAAAGATATTCTTGCAAAACGTTGAGCAAATGGCAGGCACGTGCCAATATGAATACCAAATGATTCTGGCGCTCAACCCAGGATATCCTTGCTGCTAATCCCTATGCAAAGCGATGGATCTTGGATCTCAGTTCCATCTGCTGCCTCTTGTGCCTTGCAGCTAGACTCTTGCTCCATCGCTGCTCTCGTTGCTCATTTCCGATTTCGTCGCCTACTGCGCAGTCTCCTCCAAGCTCCACCCTCCTCACCACACTCAAGATGCTGGGACTCTATCCTCCGTCCGCGTTTGACGCCTACAGGAAGGAGAAGACTCGGTTCTCGGCCTCCATCGACGCTGTCGTGGAGCAGATCCACGCTGCCTGCGACGGCATCGGAACAGATGACAAGGCACTCGTGAAACTCATCGGACCCCTGTCACCGAATGACCGTGCGCTAGTCTCACTTCGCTACAAGGAGCTCCACGGCCAAACGCTTCGTGAATTGGTCAAGAGCGAAACGTCGGGCAACTTCGGCTATCTTCTGCAGCTCATCACCTTCCCACTCCACCAAGCCGAAGCCTACATTCTTTTCCACGCCATGAAGGGCGTCGGCACTTCCGACCATCTGCTTTACTCGGTTCTCATGGGCCGCTCCAACGAGGAGATTGGTGTATTGAAGAAGGCCTACTTCGATATGTATGACCAGGATCTGTCCGTTGCTATTAGTGAGGAGATCAGTGGTGACTTCCTGGCTGTCATCATGAAGGCTCTCCAGGTAAGCGAATCCCAAGTGCTTTAACACCTCAAACAAAGTTACTAACTCATAGATCTCGCACTCGCAATACAGGAGCCAATGGTGGAGTACAAGCCTTCGTTCCACACCAAGGAAAAGGCTGCGGAGGACGCCGAGCTCATCTACAAAGCCGGTGAGGGCAAGTGGGGCACGGACGAGAACGGGTTCATCAAGGTGTTGCTCGCGAGTCCACCTGAGCACCTCCGCAACATCGACGCAGCTTATCAAGCCAAGCACGGGCACGACTTGGTCTACGCCATCGAGAGCGAATTCAGTGGGAGTGACAGCGCAGCCCTGACGTTCTTCGGTAAGTGCTTCAACCATTTTCACCAAAACAGCCTCCATACTTACACCTTTTGTCTGTATCAGTCCGTATCAGCCTGAATGCGTGGTCATTCCTTGCTGAACACATCGAAGGCACCATGGCCGGTATTGGCACGGACTCGACGGCTCTCAGTGCCGCTATTGTGCGCTACCACTCGTACCTGGGATACATTATGCCCATTTACGAGAAGAAGTACGAGATGACGTTGCAGGACCGCATCATAGGGGAAGCCAGCGGTGAGTACCAGGAGCTGTTGCTAACTCTGCTCGAAACTCCGCGCCCTATCGGCAACTTTGCGTAGGTGTGTCTCCACTGTAGCACTTCAACATGGTGCATGGCCATAAATGGAATAGGGCCCTAATATGGCCGCCCAATCAAAGAGCCCTTAATTTGATCCACATAAAATCCATACAAAAATCAAGTTCATTTTACTGGCTGACGAGTTTGTCGCATTAGTCCAACTATAACGACAACCAGATCCGAATACAAACAACAAGTGAAACGTGACATCTCAGAAAACTTAGGACTGATGCACAACGGTGCTGTCTCGAAAGCTGTGTAGCACGAGGTGACATCGGCGCTCAGCGGCAGCAGCGACGATGCAGCACATATTCCCACAGCACGCGCACGATGTATACCGCGGTGTGCCACTCGTGTACCCGCGCGAGATCGACGATGCGTGTGAGCGCATTCGCGACGCGACGGACGGCCTGGGTGTAGACGAGAAGGTGCTCGTGGAAGAGCTGACCTCTCTGTCGGCAAGCGACCGATCGCTACTTATTTACCGGTATAAGGACCTTTACCGTGAGGAACTCAAGGACACGCTGGGCCGCGATACGGTCGGTGACTTTCGTTTCCTGCTTCTACTGCTCACGATGCCGCTGCCAGAGGTGGAAGCATTCGTGTTGAACGTGGCCACATCAGGCAGCGGGACCAAGGAGCGCCTGCTGTATCCGGTACGGTCTATTTGGACTGGTATGCCATAGTTTATGGGTTTATTCACTGCGCATATTGTTGTAGATCCTTCTGGGACGGACGAACGAGGAGCTGTCGATGCTCAAGTCAACCTATTACTACATCTTCAACAAGGACCTGACCTGGCTCATGCGCTCCGAACTTAGTGGCGACTACCGCGAGATCATCCTTCTAGCTCTCGAGGTATGCATGTATTTAATATTTTTGCTTTAGTGCTGTCACCTTTGCTCAATCGTGCTAACCAACCTTTATGTCAGCGCCTGCAAGTCGCATACGACCCCGATATTCACACATATGAAAAAGCCAAGGCAGACGCCATCAAACTGTACGAAGCCGGCGAGGGTCGTTGGGGCACCGACGAGACCACCTTCGTGCGCATCCTGTTCTCCAGCCCGCGCGAGCACCTCGTGCTTGTGAACGACATCTACAAAAAGAAGTATGTGAGCGACTTGGAAGAAGCGGTGCGCGGCGAGTTCAGCGGCTACGCGACCGAGTCGCTCGTGTTTTACGGTGCGTGAAGCTCACGACTCGTTTGCTCAGCGTCACAATTCCTAACGTTGCAGTGTATATGTTTCTCAACGATTGTCGCTACAGTCCGCCTAGCACTGGAGCCGGATGCGGTCATTGCCGATCACTTCGAACGCATGATGAAGGGTCTGGGCACAGACGAAAAGGGGTTGAGCGCCGCTGTGATCCGCTACCACTGGATGCAGCCGCGCGTTGAACAACTGTATGAGAAGTTGCACGGGCGTTCGCTTGAGGAGCGAATCCGGACCGACACGGACGCCAACTACGGCGATCTGCTGGTCACGCTGCTTCACATCCCGACCGACGGTGACGATGATAACGACTCCAGCAGCAGCCGTAGCGGCAGCAGAAGCAGTGGCGATGAGCAGCCTGATAGCACGTTCTAAACCCGCTGATTTGATCCTGGTAGATCTCCCGCCGAAAACTTTGAACTCGAGCATTGCTCGGAGCAAGGCCCGACTACTGTACAGTGTAACAATTTCCAGCCTTCGTACCCATGTGCGCAATTTGCCGTGTTCTTTTCCATCTCAAGCGAAGTAGCATGCTATTGCGGTTCTTGTGGCGCTGCTACATCGAGGAGTGTTCTGCGACGGCGATGGAGATATTTGAAGGTTTCAAGTTGAAGCAAGTGCCTTGACGCTTGCGAAATTGGTTTCTAGACTGTTTCAACTTGACTTCCCTCAGTGTCGCTGCGTTTGCCTCAGGTGGCGGTATGCCTGGTAGGAGGTGTGCAGCAGCTTCAGCAGTGCTCTGAAAACCACTCAGCGTCTGCACTGCAGATTGCAGCAACTTGCTGAACAAGTGCAGTGCATGTACACAGTGTACAGTACACTAATACAGATTGCGGCTCGGATTGTATTGCGCACGCGGCTTTCAGCCAATTGGCGTTCAGTCCGACGGATTGCGCCAACTCGTTATAAGTGGGACGCAGCTTGACTGGTCGAGCGAAGCTTCAAGTTTCGACCAACATTCCGTTGTCAAAGTTTAAAATGTACCGCACCAGAACGAAAATTGTCCGCAGGTGGTGAAAATGTACGCATGATCACCGTAGTTTAGCCGTCGTAAACACGCTGGAAATCAAGCCCACCGGCGTCAACTTACCATCCATTTGTGGCACAACTTGTGCAGGAACCCCGTGGCGTGATGTCGGTACAGTATCACAACTTGAAGCGCAAGCCGACTCGACCGCAATCGGGCTGTGGCAGGGACACGTCGTTTTGGCGCCATCAACAGACGCCGTGCATGTACATGTATTTAATCGTACATTTAATCGTACAGTACATTTTGCTAGGTGCGTCGTTCTGAATGTTCCTGTACGCTTTTTAGCAAGTTGCCTGTCCGCTGGCCTTATCCCCACACGCATTCTCCACCACCGGTAGCCGCAAGTTGCGGCCTGCATCAGCTGCTGCGAAGCGAGGCCGATGTTGTCGACAGATGCCAGGTGTGGCTGTCAAGCCTTGGTCAAAGAGGTGTCTGCTGTTATCGGGATGTCGCAAATAACGCAGTACAGTACGAAAATTCCATGTTAAAAAATTCTCGTTTGCTGAGAACTTGTACAGTGCTGCTACAAACTATAGACGCACACAACTTTTCGTTGTAAAGCAAAAACTACTCCAACTCATTCCATGCTGCGTGGCATAATGCCGAATAATACGATACAAAACTTATATCAAAAGATAAAATCTAGATTTAGATGCTAATTTTAGCTCAACCCAGACTCTAAGGTGTAGGTGGTGTTCTAAACTATAGACGCATATGCTAAATGGCCTCATTTGTCAATTGCTCCGCCATTTTTAAGCACGACCTGTGCCATACGCGTAGGCATACCCCTGACCAAGTCACGTAGGTAGCTTTGGCTTATGTCGGCCCAGCTGCGGATGATCTGAGCCTTTAATTCCTCCTTCGTGTCAAACTGACGTCCACCTTGGTATACAGACCAGGCTAATTGCCCCCAAACATTCTCGATTGGGTTTAAATCCGGACTTTTTGCGGGCCACTTGAGTTTCCTAATGCCCATTGCTTCGATATGAGCCTTAGTAAATCTGGATTCGTGGATAGATGCATTATCCTGTTGAAAAATTGGGCTGCAGATGCCGTGATTTTCACGGAGGTTCTCTATGAAGGGAGCCAAGTATTTGTCCAGAGTGCGCGCGTAGCAGACAGAGTCCTGTCTCCCCTCGAGTATAGCGATGTCTGTTTTCCCGTAGGTGTTCATGCCGGCCCATACCATCACGCTGCCGCCACCACTCACTCGCTTGGAGTACAGCTCCGTGTCAGCCCTGACGTCGTGCCAGTAGTACTGGTACCCGTCAGGGCCATCTAAGTTGAACTTCTTTTCGTCGCTAAAAATTACACGCCGCCACATTTGTGTCTTGCTCAAAAATTTTGCAGCAAATGCTGCTCTGGCCACCTTGTGGTGCTGCTTGATGGCTGGAGCCGGTTTGCGTTTGATCCACTTGGCTACGCGAGACGAGCGGAGCAGTTTTCGCACCGTACTAGGCCTGAGAACATTCTCAATGGCTTCAGCGATGCGTTTAGACGTGTATTTCTTTACTGTGGCCAGTCGAAATACACGTCTAGCGATACGCTGTGTGACTTTTGCTGGTCTGCCGACCTTTTTGAGCGGCGATGTCGTTGTCTTAGGGTTCAGGAGGTTTCGGATGGCGTGGTCACTGCGGTGAAGGTATCTAGCGATGTAGCGGAAGCTTCTGTTCTCGTCACGAAGGGCTTTTGCCTTGCCAATCTCTTCTGGTGTTAGTCTGGTGCCCCGTGGCATGGTTTTTCTTCAATTGCGGCTGCGAGCGCACCACCAGATGCGAGCGTGTGGCAGGAATCGCTGTACATAGTTTTAGCCAATAAAAACGATTTTTGTTAGAGTAATTCGGTTTTTGAAAAAGTGCGTCTATAGTTTAGAACACTACCTCAACGTGTTATTTTCAAAAGTGGTAAAAATAAAAACTTAACCAAGGTGAGCTGTACTTCTAGATATTTGTGTTCTCCGTACTAACTTCCAGGCCAAGCAGCATCCTCTCTGTTGGAGTAACTTTTGTTTTACAACGAAAAGTTGTGTGCGTCTATAGTTTGTAGCAGCACTGTAGCTGCGGTGGCTGAGAGACATACAAGTGCCGCAGAAAAACTGTGAGTAGTTAAATGCAGGCTAGGTTCAGCGCTATTGTTAGTGGCTGTTCGAAAGTCGAATGAAAAAGTATCTTCTTGGTTTCTACCATCACTCTCGCCACCCACAACTGTTACATTGTAAAAATTGAATTTTGACCAATACCTGTAGACCAAGTCAACTAGAGTCGATTACGACGCTCCTTTTCCCACGACCCAGCCCTACCCCTTCTCCTTCGCGTAATCGGCGTCGGGTTGCTGACTTGACTTGGAGAATGTATGGCCTGGCGATTTCGCATGCCCAGTGGTCGAAAATGCTTACTCCACACCCTTCAGGTCAGTCGCTTCTCGTTTTCACAAGGCAATTTTCTTTGGAAAGCGCAGGTCGAACGAATCGACTAGACGTTGGACAGATAGATAGCATCGGAAGAATGGGTCTAGGTCTCTTAGACACGGACGTGCCTCTTTCCAAGGAGTCGCGCTCTTCTTTTCTCACTACTTCAACGTGTTGCTCGGGTATTAGCAGCGGTGGCATGGAGTCAACCATTGACTCGGAGATGCTCAGCAATTCGCGCCTCAGTAGCCTGTACGGCGGCGCCAATGGCTCGGGCCAGCGTCTTACGATTCTTGAGGAGGACCTCGAGACTGAAGACTCTTCTCAGTCGCAGAAGCAGATCCAGAAGAAGTTGTTCGAGTTGCACGAATTGCGGGTGCTCAAGCAGGTACCGTTGCCCGACTGGATGAAGATCTTCGTTCCCCGCATCGTGCGTCTGCAGACCGGAACGGTGCCTTACATGGAGTACGCTCGTTCGGAGAAGGGCGAGGTGCGTCAGCGTCAGATGATCAGCGTCTGGACGCGCGTGGACCGCCTGCCAAAGAACAAGCTGTCCATCGACTTCCGCATGCCCGCGGATGGCGAGCGCTCAGCGCCTGCACCTAACTCCACCGCCTCGAAGGACACGAACGACAAGGTGTCGCAGGACAAGTGGATTCTCAAGTTCGAGACCAAGAGTGAGAGGGACCAGTGGGCTAAGCTTGTTCAGGACGCTGTTGATCTACTCGGTTGGATCGCTAAGTTCACCCTTGGAGGCGTTATCATGGAGACGGAGAACTCGTCGGTTGTTGAGTGCTCCACGTGGATGGACCGCGGACGTCCGTCCTACGTGATGAAGTCGATGGAAGCTTCATCCACGAAGCAGAGCCACTCTGCTCGCAATGAGATCGAGATTCAGCGCATGCTGACTAACTACTCAAGTCATCCGAACATTGTTGCACTTTACGACTCGTTCCGCCAGAAAGACAAGGCCTACCTTGTCATGGAGAATTGCGTGGGAGGCGACCTATTTGACTTCATCAGCCAAAATGGCGGCATGGACGAGCATGATGCCAAGACGCTATTCCGCCGTATTGCCAGTGCTGTCAGTCACTGTCACGAACATGGGATTGTGCACCTTGACATCAAGCCCGAGAACCTGTTCTTCAAGGTGTCAGCCTTGCAGCTAGAAACTGTCAAGTTGGGTGACTTTGGTTCTGCGATGCAGCTCGACAAGGACACGATGAAGAAAGCCGTTAGTTGCACAGTTGGATATGCTGCCCCGGAGGTGCTCCAGAATGGCAATATCTCTTCTGCCGCCGACGTGTTTAGTGCCGGTGCGGTACTGTACACGATTCTTTGTGGATACTCCCCGTTCAGTGCTCCGTCTGAAGATGAAATGCTGGAGCGAACCCTTTCCGGTGAAATTTTCTTTGACGAGCTCGAGTGGTGGCGGATTAGTAAGGAAGCCAAGGAGCTAGTGGAGCGGATGATGCACCCAGACGCCAAGCAGCGTCCGAGCATGGAGGAGGTGCTGGAGCACTCATGGTTTTCTAAATGGTAGTTGTATAAGAGTATAATATTTAAGCGCTCAGCGCGTCGTATTTGAATCATTTTATACTAGTACGAGTCAAATGTTCCAAGCCGTAGGGGTTAAAAGACATTGCGCCGCTGGCCTGTGGTCCTGCTGTTCATGTACTACAGCTACATGTACAGCCTGTAGGGCTTCTGCACGCAAGATGGCTTCAGATCGTTTTTACGACCAGACGTACAAAATTTGGGCATCATTGTCAGTGCTGCAGACTCCAGATTTGTTGGCCAGTTCAATCTGCGGTGTCCAGTTTCAATTGGGTGCGCATTTCCAGGCGGCGAACACTACTTTGCAGCAAATATTACTTGAAGTGGCGTCAGCAACACCAAAAGCAAACAACTACGTATGTATATGTCCACAAAGTTGTTAATCAAAGGAAAATTCCGCCAAATGCCACAAGAGCCTTGCAGTGGAGCAGCATTTGCCAAGACACCATCTCAAGTTTGAAAACTACTGAGCAGAGCTCGATATTTTTCTCGGCGAGCAGTTCTACATAATGGTTAGGTGAGATTACAGCTTTGACAGAAAGTGTACGACACAAAGTTGAAGCAAAATGTGTACGGCAGCACTCTGTCTGCAATTCCAAATCACGTCGACCTGCTGCGTCGGTGACCACCAAACGTCCGTTCCCGTTTCGGCATGATGAAAAATATATTGTCTAATGTGGGTCGGACCAGAATTAGAACGTTGGCAATCGACGGACCTGCCACGACAGAGAAAGGAAGATTTTTTTTAAGCTATCTTTCAAACGTTACACCAATGTTGCACTAAAATTGTGTCTTCCAATCTAACAGTAAATTTAGCTCGGAAATTTACAAACTTTTTGTGAGAATTCTGAAAAGATCTGATTTTACGAATTTAGAACATCTAAATTCACCCTTTTTATCGTGGTCCACATCATTATGTAAATCTGAGCCTGTGCACACTTCATCCACCACCGCAGGTTCGAGCAATCAACGGCAGCAAGCTATGGCAGCAGCGCCGTCCATGACGGTGGCGAAGCTGGCCGAGGACCAGCGTCACCTGGATGATCTATCAGGTACCACACGCAAAACCAAGAAGCTACTGGCGGGTGCACTCTCGGGTATGATATCGGCGCTGGCGTTTCAACCTTTGGACGTGTTGCGCACTCACCAGCAAGGTGCATTCACAGCAAACACTGAGCCCACCAAGACGCCCACAGCAACCTCGCGTCTATCATTACCTGACACTATCAAGGCGTCGCGCCCAGCGGATGACCCTGTGGCGAGACTACGCTCCATGTGGCGTGGAACGTCCCCCACACTCGTGCGTGTAGCTGGTGGTGCAGGTCTCTACTTCGCTACACTGGATCACTGCCTCAACATGTTCCCACACACTGCAGTCAACACGTTCCTAGCTGGAGCCTTTGCACGCACATTCGCTGGAGGCGTCATGTCGCCCTTTACTATTGTCAAAGCAAGAATGGAGTTCCTACCGCCTGGTACATTCGACAGCAACTTGCAGGTGGTGCGTCACGTGCTGCACCACGAAGGTGTGTGTGGTCTCTACCGCGGTATGGTACCCACACTTATCCGTGACGTGCCATTCTCCGGGCTGTATGTGCTCATTTACACGCGCCTGCGCGATTCCTGGACAGAAAAATTTTCGCACCTGCCAGTGTACGGCGTTCACTTCAGCAGCGGAGTGGTGGCTGGAGTGATGGCTACGTCCATTGTGCATCCTGCTGACGTGGTTAAGACGCGCATGCAGCTCGCTATTATGGTGAACAACGGAGAGGGCGGCGCCGCGTCCGTGCAAAACTCACTCAACCTGCGCCAGACGGTGGCTAAGATCTACCGTCATGAGGGTCTGCGCGGATTCGCAAAGGGAATTCTTCCGCGTGTGGTCAAGCGAACGCTATCCACCGCGGTCACCTGGACAATCTACGAGCAGTTGTCATTGAGGTAGCTTTGGCTCTAGACTTTTTAGTATGGGTAGGTCATGGGCTGGTAGAAGTTGATAGTAACTTTGTATTAGGAAAACAATCCGCACTGCGAAAACTAACGAAGGACATGGTGTGCACATGCATATACCAACGTGTCGACCTTACTTAACTAGCCATTACCGCGTGATGATCGGGGTGAAAGCAGCGAAGGGCTCACCACCGCCGCTTGTGCGCGATCCGTTGGAGCCTCCGTTGGGGCCTCCGCTGCTACTCCCATTGAGGTGGTGATCGTCATTGTCGTCGCCATTAAGTCGAGGCAAAGAACTCCCATTGACCTGGAAACTGTAGCTTCCGTTGTGCCCGTTTACTCCATTCGGATGGCTGTGGCCGTTCACAGGAGCTGCTGCTGCGTATTGGAACGCCTGTGAGGAGTGATCGCCTTCGAATCCATTCATCGGTTCCGGGTGAAGATCTTCATGCGTACGAGAACTCTTCTGCATGCGCCGCTTCTGGGCAAATTCCATTTCGGCCTCAAGATCCACAGCTGCAACACCCTCGGACATCCCTTCCGTGCCGACCTCACGTAATGATGCAGCGTCAACGTCAAACTTCAGAGGGATCGAGCCTAACGTGCCGTCAAAGCGGTTCTTGCGGATGTCTAATTTTGATTCTCCGCGCGTTCGCTGCAAGATCAACACATTATCGGCTTCCTGTGTGGCTTTGGCTGTACCAAAAACAGACGACAGCGTAAGATCCTGGTCCTCCTGCTCTTTACGCGGGTGAATCACAAGCGTCAGGTGGACGTTCTTAGCGGACGCAAACTTGCGGAACTTATCCAGCGCGCTGTCTTGGCGCTCAAATTTGTCGTATCCACGTCCTTGACCGGCCATCATGAACTGCACGTTGTCCAGCAAGATGTGCTGCACGTCGTAGGCATACACAGCGTAGTCCATAGCGTCCAGAACTTCATCCACATCGGTACTACCGAAGAAGCGCAAGAAGTACATTGGGAGAGCTTCAAATCGATCAGCTGCAGATTCGAAAGCTTTCACGTCCCCTGACAAATTCCGTTGTGCAAGTTGCGTGAGCATTTTGTGCATTAACCTTGTGTTCTTGATTTCAAATGACCCCCACAGCGTACTCACTCCCTGGCCGCACAAGTCCAGCGAAAGTTGACTTAAAAACGTAGTCTTACCACAACCGGTAGGACCTGTGAGCACTGTTACTTCACCCATACGATGGCCCTTCATCATTCTGTTCAATGACGGGAAAGCGCGCGACTGCACACCGCAGGCCTTCAGCGGGTTGACGATTTCCTCATACACATCACGCCGAAGCTCCTCAAACGTAGTGATCTGACTGTGTGGCACGCGATCCGCTGCGTTCACGATAGCAGTGAGGTCGAGACCAGCGCGAAGAGCATCATTTGCATCCTTAACAGGCGACGAGGCCGCATTTGTAGGCATGCGGACGATATAGCAGCGAGCCATTCCAAGTTTTGCAGCGAACTTTTCCACATTTGACTGCCCAGAAGCATCATTGTCCATCCAGAGGTAAATACGTTTGAATCGCTCAAGCAGGGGCAGCACACTAGGAGGAAGGGACTGACAACCATTAGGCAGTGAGACTGCAGCTATACCTGTTGCTTGATGCACAGCCATCGCATCAAACTCCCCTTCAGTAAGCACTAGCTCGCCCGCAGCTGCAGGAACCGTGTTCCAGCCAAAGAGCCCCCAACTACCCCCTTTTGGCACCAATTGCTGCTTCGCCTTGTCGTCCACAGCACGCAGTTTAAGTCTTACAACATCGTATAAGTTCTTGTCTTCGCTATCCTGCTTCTTCTCCTCTTGACACATCACTCCCATAGCATTCATGTCCATCTGCCTGGCCATCCAAGGGAAGGAAATGCACTTGGCATTGACACGTTCACCTGCATCGTGATCCCAGAACGGCTGTTCAATTGCACCTACACAGTACTTCTGCAGTACCTCTTTGGTAAGGCCGCGAATATTCGTCAAGTATTTCAGCACAGGTTCAAACTCGGAATCGTCCAGGAGGTTCTTCTGAATGGCCATAGCCTTCTCGTTGTCCAGAGCTTGGATGATCTTCACTTCTACTGCAGCTCCAGCGTTGCTACCGCCATGTAACGCGCTGCTAGCGGAAGCTACGCCCACACTTCCTTGCAGCTTGTGTTTGAAGTCGAACCAGCTTCCGGCAGAGCCGCAGCGGTGGCACTTGTACACACCTTGCGTCTTGTGCACGTACATCTTAAAAAGATTATCGGCTTTACCGTGCGTGGCGTGGCAGAAGGGGCAGTCGCGCACCACGAAGTGTGAGTCCGTCTCGCGTACAGCCAAGCTCTTGCGACGCAGGAAGTCCGCCACGTCCTTGGGGTCCTGCATCTGGTAGTGGCGCGACACGAAAGCCTCGGTGGCCAGGCATCGGACGCTATTAGAGGACGTCAATACGGGTGCAAATGCACGCGAGCGCCGCGCCGCACGGCCTGTAGCCGCCAAGCGAGAGAGAGCGCGCATGTCCTTGCCTGGAGATACGATTATGACACTGCTAGACCCTTTTCATGTCTGTGATTGGCTGTTTAACAAGTTATGGCGAATGTGGATTGGTTGAAATTCGGCTGGTGGAGAATTGTTGTCTTTTATGGTGTCTTTATCCAGTGGTCAAGTAGAAGTATGAGCGGAGTGTCTGTGGTGGCCTACACACTGGCGCCGGCGTCTGCAGCCGGTGCGAAGGTGTCTAAGAAGCGTAAGAAACGCTCATCTTCGACTTCTGGAGCCAATGCGACCACATCTATGGCCGACGCAGGGTGGGCAAAGGTGGACATTGAGGATATGCAACTTGAGGGGTTCCAGGATGGATGCGCGTTCGAGTTGGAGGAACTCACAGACTACCGTGTAGAGACGACGGAAGACGGTGGTAAAATGCTGCTTGGAGACGTGAAGAAGCAGGCGGAAGCCGGTAGGAAGAAGAAAAAGCGCAGGAAGAACAAGAAGACGCAGAGTGAAGAATTAAAGACTGAAGTGAAACAGGAACAGATTCAGGTGAAGCAAGAGAATGAAGATGGAAAGAGACACGAGAACAACAAGAAGTGGGACGAGGAGACCAAAGTTGAAGTAAAACAGGAGCAGAATCAGCAGAATCACGAAAATAAGGATGACAAGAAGCCCAAGAAGAAGAAAAACCGTGGTGGAAAGGCTAAGAACCAGCAGGACGAAGTGGAGGTAGTTCCTTTAAAAGACGTGAACCTACCTAAGTGGAACAAGTTCAAGCTGCACCCGCTATTGATGCAGTCTCTGCAGACAAGTGGCTTCATTGCTCCGACTCGTATTCAGGAACGGACATTGCTGCCTGCTCTAGTGGACAACCGCGATGTGGTGGGTGCGGCACCGACAGGTTCCGGTAAGACCTTGGCGTTTGGTCTGCCAATTTTGAGCCAGCTGCTGCATGAACGCGAGCAACCAGGATACACAAAGGACTGCAAAGCGCTAATCTTGACTCCAACGCGTGAACTTGCGATCCAGATCCAGCAACATCTCGAGAAAATGGTGCGAAATCGTGAGATCGGTGTGGTCACGTTAGTGGGTGGAATGGCCGTGCAGAAGCAGAAGCGAATCCTAAGTTACCGCCCTGAGATCGTAATTGGTACGCCTGGTCGTTTGTGGGATATTATCGAGGCCGACCATGAACACATGAAGGATCTGGCGAACACACTGCGTTTCTTGGTGGTAGATGAAGCTGATCGCATGCTGCAACCTGGGTCGTACCCCGAGCTCGAGAAGATCTTTGAAGCGCTTCGTCGCAAAACCAATTCGGTAACCTCCGAGCTTTCGAATCTGTCGGATAAAGAGGACGAAAGCGAAGATGAAGAAGACGACGGAAGTGACGAAGACGACGATGGAGAGGATATTGACATGTCCAAGTTTGCGAGTGGATCGAAGGTTATGATGCTCGACGATGTGCTGAAGATGCAGCGCAAGCAACAAGAGAAGGAAAAGAAAGCCGCTGCTACCAAGGAAAGCAATAAGGCTACGAAACCGAAAGCTAAGGTTGAGCCTGCACTGCCCCCACGCCACGTCCGCCAAACGTTCTTGTTCTCTGCTACACTGACGATTCCTGAGGGGGGGCGCTTCCAGAAGACCAAAACGAAGAAGTACCGTAATGCACTGAGTGTTCTCGAGCGCGTTATGAAGCGCGTTGGATTGCGCGGAAAGCCAGCAGTCGTCGACCTCAGTATCGCAGAGACAGACTTGGGCGTGCCTGGAGCGAAGCCCATTATCTCCGAAGAAGCTGAGCGTAAGCTGAAGAAGCAGCAGGAGAACGTGGCGTTGTCGCTGCCTGCTGGTCTGGAGCTTTGCCAGCATGAGGTGACGGAGTCCACTCGTGACAGTTTCCTCTACTACTTTCTCACTCAGTACCCGGGTCGGACTATTATCTTCTTGAATGCTATTCACCAGGTCCGAAAGCTCACTGGTCTGTTGACTCTCCTGAATCTCCCAGTGTTCGCCCTGCACGCCGAGATGCAGCAACGTCAGCGTTTGAAGAAGTTGGACGGCTTCCGCTCCCACTCGAAGGGAATTTTAGTGGCGACTGACGTCGCAGCGCGTGGTCTCGATATCCCCAGTGTGGACTACGTCGTGCACTACCATATCGCTCGCTCCACGGAGGTTTTCGTGCACCGGAGTGGTCGTACTGCTCGTGCGGACAAGGACGGTCTGAGTATCTCGTTGGTGTCACCCACAGATGCCAAGTACCATACTCAGATCTGCAAGATGCTGCAGCGACCTACTGGTCTTTCCGACTTCCCGTTCGACCATCGGTATATGGAGTCAGTCGACGAGCGCGTGCGACTTGCTAAGAGCATCAACGAGCAGGAGAACGCTGCTGGCAAGCTCAAGTCAGAGGCAACTTGGTTCGAGCAGATGGCCGCTGCCGCCGACCTGGACATGGACGAAGATTTGCTGTTTGAGCTTGGTGCCAAGCAGCGGAACCAGGACGGTAAGAAGAAAAAGACGGCGAACCAGTCAGTGCAGTCACTGCGTGCTCAGCTCAGTCGTCTGCTCACTGCTCCTTTGCGTCCTGTGGGTTCTGCGCGTAAGTTCCGGCAGCTTCACCAAGAGCTTGGCAAACAGATCACCGGCGATGGCGAATACCGTGCTCGTGACGCCAATGAAGACCTGTCGAAGGGCAAGAAATCATACAAGCGCTTTCGTCGGAGGAAATAGGCGAGGATATCTAGTTAGTAGAGACTACAGCAGCGTGTTCTTCAAAATAGCTACATGTAGCCATGTGTGTAATGATTGCATTCTACCCACGTAACCACTAAGTACGACAACTTATCCCATGATGACTATCCCTACAACTGAAGAGCACAGTTTAGAAGAAGAGCAGGAATGGCGATGGAGAACCGACTGGCGCGACGCGAAGGAGCAGCTTCCGGCTCGAACCTGCCGCGTGTGGGCGGCGTAGCTGGCGACAACGACAACGAAGATGAGAAGGTTTACTACGGCTTCGGCGTGTTCATGGGCCTGCCTTTGGCCGACCTCAAAGCCATGAAGGACGACTTCGTGGAGCAGCAGGCGCTGACCGGTGGCCCCCCACGGCACTCGATCCCCCCGTCCGCTGTAATGGATGGACGCACGCACCGCGTGGAGGACGACGACAACGGATACGACCAGGAGGACGTGCGCATGGCACCGCCTCATGGGCAGCAACGCAGCTACGAGCGCCAACGAGACGGACAGCCACGCGAGTATGCGGGTGAGCGCGGTGCTAGATACGGCCAAGGTCCTTCTAACGACGATCAAGGAGAAGATGACGGAGACAGTGACGGATCCGACGAGTTCGGCCAGAAGTCGCACTCGCTCAACTTTATCTTGCACTGAGGACAGCTACAGACACACCTAGGCAGTGAGTAGCCGTAAGGGAAAGGAGAGAGGTTCATGTAATATATCGAGAGGCTTTCACCACCTCAAAGGCTGGGACTTGTTGTCACGTTCGTTTCACTTAGAAATTGTATACTCTCCGACCTTTAACAAGGCTTAAATCGATGACGTGGAGACCGTTGGTCGCGCGGGTCAAGAACTGGACCCGTGAGGCGTATGTCCCTCTGCGAGTCATGCTGCACCCGGACGAGGGGGAGGCCTGGAGTCGCGCACTGGGCGTCCAAGGGCCATGCACGTCGGTCGTGGCCGGATTCGTCCTCAAGCAGCAGCAGGAGGTACAATACGTATTTTACCTCATTGTACTAAGATGTATCTGAAAGTTTACGCGTAATCTATTTGCTGCAGCGTCTTAGCAAGTTTAGTGACCTGCTAGAGGTGAAAGACGATGAGATCATCATGAAGCCAAGGTTCCGCAGTGTCGAGGAGAGATCACAGGCGTTTCAGGAGATGGAGGCTGAGCTGAAGCAGGAAGGAGCGTTCCCGTTCTACCAGGACGAATTCTACATGGCAAGGACAACGTTCTCCAGCCCGACGCTCTTCACATACCACCGAGGCGTAGGGCCCTACTTTGGCCTGAGCCAGTTCGCTACACACCTCAACGGATTCGTACGCGACAAAGAGACTGGCAACGTGACGCACGTGTGGATCGCAACTCGTAGCGCCTCCAAAAAACGTTGGCCACTGATGCGCGATACAATTGTGGGTGGTGGACTACCTGTGGGCATCTCGGCGCTTAATAATATGGTGAAGGAGGCGCAGGAAGAGGCTGGCTTGAAGCCGGATTGGATTCGTCCTCGCTGCGTTGCTGCTGGCAGCATCTCGTATGTGTCCAAGCACCCGTACGGACTGACGAACGACACTATGTTCATCTTTGATGTGGAGCTGCCTACAGACATCGTCCCGTTGAACCAGGACGGAGAAGTGGAGAGTTTCGACCTTGTACCAGTGCAGGAAGCACTTTCAAGTCTGTGGTCTGAGCCTGAGCGTTTCAAGCCCGACGTGTGCATTCTGCTGCTTGACTTCTTCGTCCGCCATGGCGTTCTCAATGCAGACAACTTCTCTGACTACGAGGAGCTCCAGCGAGCGCTACGAAGCACCGAAAACCCGTACAATGCATTCAACCGAAGCAGTTAACTAACTGGATGGCCATCACACCAACTCCATAGCTAATTGTACAGCAATAGCAGAGCATTCACTTCAACAAACTATCCTGTCCAATCGAATTTTACTTGATTATACTATGTAGGACCTTTTTTCCTGTTGAATGTCATTCATTGACGACTGGAAGCGAGACGATGGCGGCACCAGCACCAACCGCGACGAAGGACGCGGCCCAGGAGACGGACACGCGTCTGTATGTGCAGAATCTCCCGACCTACGTGGACTCGGCGCGTCTACGCGAGCACTTCGCGGCTCAGGGCGAAGTGACAGACGCGTGTGTTATCCGCACTAAGGACGGCAGCAAGTCACGACGTTTCGGCTTCGTAGGTTTCAAGAGCGCACAGCAGGCGGAAAAAGCGCGTGCTTTCTTCCATCAGAGCTTCTTCGACACGTGCAAGATCAATGTGCGCGTGGCACTGGCGGTACGAGCATGCAATGGTTGAGTTTGATATGGTTTTATTCTGACATGACAGTGTTTTTTTGTTGCTTAATGCTGGTGTTTAGAAAGAATCCAATGAGATAGAGCGGCCGTGGAGCAAGTACTCGGTCGGAAGTGGCCAATACCAGAAATTGCATCCGGAATCAGGTGTCGTGGCTGTCTCCTCGAAGGAAGAAGCTGAAGAGAAGAATGTTAAAGGAAAGAAGACGATTACGCAGGATGAGACAAGTGGAGAGTTTAAGGAATTTATGGAGACCATGCAGGCCCGATCCAAGACAAAGTTCTGGGCCAACGACGACGTGCAGGGTCCAGTGGATGGCAAGACTAGCAAGGGCGTGGACATCGCAGACGCAGAGGACAGTGACGACGAGTACCAAGAACTTGGAGCATTGAAACCGGATGATGAACAAGAGGACGAAAATGATGTAAAGAGCGAGAAGAAGAGCAAGAAGTCGGAGGCGATGTCCGATATGGACTTCTTACGTTCCAAGGTGAGCAAGAACATTGACAAGGATTTGGACGCTGAAGACAGCAATGAAGAGATGGAAGATGCTGAAGACGATGAAACTGAGCCCGCTACAGACAAGAAGAATGCAAATGCCCCTGCTGAAGCAGAGACTGACGATGACAAACCCACCGCACGTTTATTTGTGCGGAACCTGCCGTTTACTGCAGTGGAGGAGGATCTTGAGGCGCTGTGCTCGGCGTATGGTCCTGTCGAGGAGGTGCACATGCCGCTGGATGACACACGCCGTCGCAAAGGCTACGGATTTGTTCTGTTCCGCACCACGGTCGATGCCCAGAAAGCACTCACCGCTCTAAATGGGATGGCTTTTCAGGGTCGACGTTTGCACGTGATTTTTGCGCGCTCCAAGCCCGTTAAGCTTGACCCGGAGGCAGCTCTGGCAGACCCCAACTTGACGTATAAGCAGCGAAAGGAACTCGAGCGCCAGATTCAGGCTCAGAAGAAGACGGGTTGGAATGCTTCGTACATTCGAGGGGATGCTACAGTAGGCTCGCTGGCCGAGCGCATGGGTGTGAAGCGTGGTGAAATCATGGACAAGGAGCAGGGGAACATGGCAGTGCGTCTTGCTATTGGTGAAACAATGTTGGTGAAGGAGAACAAGGACTTCTTCGCACGAGAAGGCGTGGATCTAGATGCTATTGAAGGTGCACTGGTGAAGAAGTCGAGCCAGCAGCAGTCTAAGAAGATCGAGCGAAGCACAACCGTTATTTTGATCAAAAACCTGCCACACACCACTGAAGAGGAGGAATTGGCGCAGCTCTTTCGTAAGCACGGTGAGATCGGCCGCTTTCTCCTTCCGCCTTCCAAAACGCTGGCTGTGGTGGAGTTCCTGGAGCCTTCGGAGGCTCGCAAGGCTTTCCGTTCGCTTGCGTACAAGAAGTATCAACATGTACCGCTGTATCTGGAGTGGGCTCCCGTTAAAGTGTTTGATCGACCCGCTTCGGCTGCTTCGAGTGCTATAGCCTCAACGTCAGAACAAAAGGGTATCAAAACTACGTCAACCGTTGTTCCGGATGTTGACGATGACGGCGACACTGCTGTGGGTGACGCTTGTCATACAATTTGTGTGAAGAACTTGAACTTCTCCACCAAGGAGGCAGCACTGGAGAAGATTTTCTCGCGTTGTGGTAAACTGCGTAAGGTCACAGTCGCTCGTCGGAAGGACCCGAAGCGTGGTATGTTGTCAATGGGCTTTGGTTTCGTGGAATTCGTGGATGCCAAACACACCGAGAAAGCACTGCAAACACTGCAAAACACTGTTGTGGATGGCCACGCGCTGAACCTGAAGCTGTCGCAGAAGAAGGCCTCTGCTGCTCCCAAGCGTTCTGCTGGCGAAGTCGATGGGGAAGGACGGAAGTCCAAGATTATCGTGCGCAACGTTGCGTTCGAGGCCACAAGCAACGAGATTCGCGAGCTTTTTGGTGCCTTCGGACAGCTCAAGCGTGTGCGGATGCCGAAAAAGTTCGACGGCAGACACCGAGGTTTCGCGTTCGTGGAATTCCTCACGGAACAGGAAGCTCGCAACGCATTCTCGGCGCTGGCCAGCTCGCATCTGTACGGACGGCATCTTGTGCTCGAGTGGGCGGAGGATGCAGATGACATTGACACACTGCGAGCCAAAGCTACACGTGACCTGACTGCCATCAACGACAGCGAGCGCCGCAAGCGTATGAAGCGTCAGAAAGAAGACGACGAAGATGACATGGACTTTTAGTAACATGAAGAGTGAACGATAAGCTTTCTCGGATGAAGAACACTTTAGAGCACAATGCATGTCTTGTACGGATTCAAATCAAATTGCTTTTTATTTTGTTGTTGCTAGGTTTCTCTTCCAACTAGGAAGTTCCTAGCAGTCATTGGAATTGATTGCACTTATAGCCGGCTACTCCGCGGGCGGGCAACATTTGCCTCCTTCTGGATCAGCTCCAACTTCTTGTGCGTGTACTTTAGTGGATGGTCGTTCTTGGCGCTCGAGAACTGCGAGACAGTGTGGCCGCTCTCCGACACAAGCTTCCACTTGGTAGTAAGCAAACCTTCTACGCCGACGGGGCCACGGGCGTGAATGCGACCAGTGCTGATGCCGACTTCAGCGCCAAGACCAAAGCGATAGCCGTCGGCAAAGCGAGTGCTGGCATTGTGGAAAACGCACGCACTGTCGATCATCTGCTGGAACTGTTCAGCTGCTGCAGCGTCCTCCGTCACAATGCACTCCGTGTGGCCACTGCTGTACTGGTTGATGTGAGCGATGGCGGTGCTGACGCTGTTGACCACCTCGATGGTAAGGTCCTTGGAGCCGTACTCGGTGGAGAGCGATGTGGTAGGGCGTGACTTTGCGGTGCAGACACCCAACTTAGCAGCATTGGGGGCGATGTGAAGGTTGATCCCAGCCTCCTCGAGTTTCGACAGGATTTCCTTGTCCTGCCCACTGGCAATCAACGCTTCGTCAAGTAGTAACGTTTCAAGAGCATTGCACGCCGCTGGGTAGTCTGTCTTGGCGTCAATCGCGAGCTCGATCGCCTTGCTCACGTCTGCTGCGCTGTGGATGTACATATGGCAAACACCCTCGGCATGGCCAAGAACAGGGATGCGCGTATTCTTCTTGATGTAGCTCACCATGGAACCCGAGCCACGCGGGATGCACAGGTCAATGACATCGTCCAGACGCAGAAGGTCCGAGATCTCCTCGCGAGAAGTAACCAGGCCAATGACATCCTTCTTCACCTTGCCATTCGTGGCCTCTTCCACTGCATTAACGATGATCTTGTGTAGCACGGCGTTGCTGTGGAGCGCCTCCTTGCCACCCTTCAGCAGCAAGCCATTGCCACTACGAAGGGCAAGAGCAGCGATTTGGGGAAGCGAGTCAGGACGGCTCTCGAAAATAACGAGTAGCACACCAATGGAGGCAGTCTCCTGATGTAGGACTAGACCGGATGCCACCTCTGTGCGCTTCAGCATGCGACCAATCGGCTCCTCGGACTCTGCAATACTGCGAATTCCGTCCGCCAGGGTCTGGAGCTTCTCCTCTGACAGTTTCAAACGCGCTACGAGGCCCTCGTCAACCGAAGTCTTCTGTGCGGCAAGAAGATCTTTGCGGTTGGCATGCAGAATCGTCTTGCTGTTGCTCTTGAGCTCATCAGCGATACGGAATAGAATGTTGGCGCGTTCTTCAGATGAAAGGGCCTGCAACTGGTGGCAGCCTTCGCGAGCAGCAGCAGCCATCTCCTCGGCTGACATCGAATCCGGCGACTCGACACCAGGGTTGGCGACGAAGAGCGTACCCAGACTGGCGCCCTTCATGATGGATCCAACCACGCCGTACTTAAATCCGCTAGCAATAACAACGGCGTTGACACCCTGTGAGATGGCTGACTGAGCCGCCTCGATCTTGGCGCCCATACCTCCGCGTCCGACGCTGGACTTTTCACCAATCATGAAGTCGTTGTTCTCGGGACGGAAGACGGAGATGACCTTAGCACCCGGCTGCGATGGGGGCTTGTTGTAAAGGCCTTCCACATCGGTGAGCAGCATGAGTAGATCAGCATCGATCTCCCCTCCAACCAGAGCAGCCAGAGAGTCGTTGTCCGTGAACACGGTGCCATCAGGAGAGGCACTGACAGCGTCATTTTCATTTACGATCGGAACGACGTCGAGGTCAAGCAGATTGAGCATGGTGTCGCGCATATTAGCGCGGTTCTGGGCCGTTTTAAAGTCGGAAGCCGTGACGAGCACTTGCGAGCAGGCCACATCGTAGAGCGAGAAGAGCGTCTCGTACAGAGACATAAGACCGATCTGTCCGGCAGCTGCCATGGCGCCCTTCTTCTTCTCCAGCGCCAGCATTTGCTGGTTACCTTGTACATGCGTACGCAGCGAAGCTGAGAGTAGGATCTGCTTGTTGAGGCGCTTACGGCCGATGCCAACAGATCCACTAGTCACCAGAAGCACCTCCTTCCCCTGGCGCTTGAGCATGCAGACTTGCTCAACAATGGACGCGATGCGGCCCAGTGCCGGTTCGCCGTTAGTGGACACCACGCTGGTACCCATCTTGACCACGATCCGCGTAGCGTGCTTGAGGTCGTGGCGCGTGATTGGGCGCTCGCCAGCGTAGCCGCCGAAGGTGTGCGAGTGAGTCATAGTTTCTTTCCTCATTATGAAGTTAAATGTGAAGTGATGGCGGAGATCGGGTGCAAATGCGCGATAGCCGGCAAATTGGAGAATGAGACGTCATTTGGCTCGTTGCGGGGCCGCCTCGTACTTTGCTGCACATCTGGCGAACCGGTAAAAAACGGACGGAGTATCAGATAAGAGGATCGAATGCTATAATCGAGGTACTGTGACTGAAGAACATTAAGATTCGTGAAACGGGGGATGCAAAGTATGTATTTTGAGAGGACATGATTGCGACATGTGAATTGTGGACAATGATGCTGATTGGAACCCATCATGATACAAATATCAAGTACTGATTAACGTCAGATAGCATTCCCCTTCTATATTGGTTGATCGGTTTCAAGGATTTTTGAAGTGGTTCAGCGAAGATTCCGTTTTGGTGGGCGCCATGTCACTAACAATTGACAACAGCGATCTGTGCAATAATTGAATAATGGCGTCACTGCTGCCGCTCAGCACACATTAGCGCATTGCTGGTAGTACACGTACATATTTGCAGGAAAGCGGTGCGAACTTTGGTGCTCCACAGCTGCGCCCGCGCCACAGATTACAGTAACCGCACGTGTCGTGCCAGCTGGTGCATGGAATCTTCAGAAAAGCACCAAGCAGCTCTCGCTCTCGCTAATGATAGCCATGTGGCAATTGTTGGCTGGTTGGAATAGGCAAGACTCCTGCGGATGGAGTCATCTGCTGAGAGAGATGATCCAGCTGAAGTGATGATGCCCATGCCGGACCAGAAAAAGAAAAGCTGGCATTTTGCCATACTACAGTATATTATGCTACGTAGTAAAAATAAATACGTGTCCTTCTGTTGAAAACGATTTGGTTTCACCATGCCATCAAACTTTGACCAAATCATGCTGGGTTGCTTCGACGCGAATGAACCGTGGGACCTTGCAAACACGGGATCTGCCAGCTGTGGTAAGAGACCAGGGTCCCTGCAGGGACCACCTGAGGAGCACGCTCCAGTTGATGTGTAGTTCGTGCAGCGGAATCGAGCTTCACATACACCATTTGAACTTCGAGTTCATGAACTCCTGTGTTACTGTTTTTAGCATTAGACATCCTGGTGTAGAACTTACTGAGATGATATCTAAGCGTTTGCAGGTTCAATGCATATACTGTACACCCCCCACCAAAGCGGCATTCGAACTGGATAGTAAGCCGGTGTCGCATCTCCTGGGTACGGCGCATTTGTTGTTGATGGATCGATGCACGATTCGTGTACCTCGTGAGCATTGCATCATCGCGTCGTGCGGTATGCTGCAGCAAAATCTACATGAGGCTACAATGTATTGTCATCTCTCTTGGATGCATAACCAGCAGAAGTCCTGCTGCTGATGGTGTCTGTACAGTACTTCGGATCTGCGTGTTCATCGGATCACTTCAGTGGTCATTCGAGCTGTGTAATACACTTATTTTAGCCAATGACAGTATTTTCTAAGTTTAGTTTTAATGTCCGTCTAAATTGATATTTTTAAATAATAATACAATACTATTGATATTGTATTATACTATAAATTCATAACAATACTACTGATTTATATTAATATGAAACGTGTCCCAGTCATTATTAAATCAATTATATGTAGCAAGAATTTGTATGCGTTTGTTCTGCTCGTACTTAATGGAGTAAACAATATACTACTAGTATAGTATATGTAAATACTGGTTAATCTCGAAACGGCACACAAGAACTATGGAGGCAAGAACTATGGAGGTCACGGGAGCGTCGGACCTTGCAAGCCAGGTAGCAGCCGTTAAGAGCAACATGATAGGCGCCAATACGACAAGCATGTACCTGCGGGGTATTAGCCGATATCTCGTGTGGCTTTACTCTAACAGGCGAAATGTAACCTTCTTCAAGTCGTGGAGCATCCCGATAACAATTTTCTCGATGGTGATGATTCTCATGGGCACACACTCAAACTAGACGGTGCTTTGTATTTTTTGGAAATGAATCCATCCGTACCTCCGATTCAGTACGAGCTACATAATGCGAGCGACTTTGAGCAATTTATTATGTCGCTGAAGAGCAGAACTGGTGAGAAGCCAGGACAGTCTGTCTACGACTCAATGCGCTCTAGTTTATTTCATCTGTATCGACGCTATGGCCGTTTGATGAGTGTGGAGTTTGCTGCTGATTTAACCATGTATCAGGTGCAAGATTGACACGAGTTCCATCTAATTTCATTATACCGGCAATGTCTTTAGAGTGTGCGTGGGAACTTGGTGCTGTGGAGAACCCTCCAGTAAATATGGCCCCCTCCGCTTTCTACAATGGCAATACTTATCAAGCTCAAAGAAACGTAAAAGACTGTCGCATTATAGATGCATGATGATGGAGATTCACACAAAAGCAGTCGAAAAATCTATCTGGATTGAGCGTCCAACGATTGAACAAGCCCGTTCCATGCTGCTAACAGTATTACCAGAGCTACCAATTCGCGCTGTCACAGCTAAAAACCGTCAGCGAAGAATGGTCCAGCTCAAATAGTCAAGTGCACTACAAGAAATCCGGCAGAACAGGCGTGCTGCGTTAGACAATGCTCCTTCTTGATAGCTTAAACAATAACAGCTACATTCTTGTCTGAATCCTTCTTTCCGACTTGTGCGTGAGCAAATTATTCATCGGTCTTTATTGCGTGTTCTACTGTACTATTTTTCTGCGCCAGACGCAGACAAATTCTGGAGAACTCTGGCTAACTCCAAAATAGCAGTAGTTTTGTATGTGAGGCAAAATCACACTTCCGAATTTCTATGCGCATAACGCAGAAGAAAACGCCAAAGATTTGGTACAAAAAGTGCGAGCAGCGCATACAAATTCAGGAGAATTTATAATATATATATTGATTTAATTTTTTGTATAGTATACGCTACTACAAAAATATTCAAAACGTGTGTCATAATCCACATACTGAAAACAAGTTTTTACGCCCCTCCAAGTAATAATCATTTTTTTATAAACAGAGTAGGTGTGGGATCGTGTTGCTACCACCAAAAGTGACACAAAATGATAATACCATTTTAGTGGATCATGAGTGGATGATGTGATAACAGATGCCAGGATGTCTCAGAACTTTAAGTGAACTGTCTGTTGTATTATATTTCAATATAAGTAGTACATCAAAACACAAATAAAATCCAGGCATTCAACAGGTGGCAATTGGTGCAAGTATAAGTGACAGGATAGATCACTGACTTAAAGTATGTACACTGTACGGTTTTCAGATTTTCAAAATTTCCAAAGGCGCCTGGTTGACTAGTTCAGAAAATGCTAAGTCTTAGACGTTTGTTTTTTGGTAAGTTTTTTGGTGTTATACCAAAACGTTTAACACTAACAAAAGAAACTCATGTTATTTTGACAATGTCATCTACTCCACATTATCGAACGTAGCACTTAAGCGGCGCTCTAATGCTATAATTTTGTGCAGATACCGCATGCGTAGGTAGCCCAAAACGTCATACATCGAATCGTTCCAATAGTCATCCCAGTTTTTGGGGTTTGCACCGAACAACAGCAGCTCCACAACAACAAGGCACCATATCCCACACGACGAACTTTCCTTCTGCACACATCCAGTAATGATTTCGTAAGAGAGTTGGTCCGTGATGCCGAGCATAGGTTCGATGGCCATAGCGACAGCTTTCTTCAGCGTGGAGAGGTTGCTCTGTAATTGCAAGGGGTCAAACAAATAGCATGACGTTGTCTCGAGGTTCACGAAGACGCCCCCCAGTGATTGCCCAGGTTGATAACACTGATAACTCTTTTGGTTCCGGGCGCTGTAGCTCCATACGCTTTCGCCGTTCGTGTCTTTTGATCAGGGTGATCGAAATCATGAAATCATGGGTTGACGATACCTACTGATTCGTACGTCTCGCGCAGTAACAGGAGACCACCAATAATAGACCCGGTATGCGGCCACAATTTTTCACGAAAGTCGAGAAACTCACATCCATGCTGCACATGACGCCCCGCATACCACACGCCTAAGTTCATGTTGTCTACTGCATGCTTGTGTGTAGCCTATTGGGAGTAAAAGAAAGTTAGTTTGTTTTTTGGTGCGATTTTGGTCCATTTTCGGTACATAAGTTTCTTTACCTTTGTGATATCTTCGGTGTCCTTGAACGGGTGAACAATGCTAGCAACGTGAAAGTCAACTGTATCCACCCACGCCATCGTAGCTTCGACCAAGGCAAAGTTGTTTTTAGCTTCGACGACGTCTGCCATTAGCTTGAGTTGTCCATACGTAGCAAAACCGTAGTCATCCCAGCGAGCTAACTCATCCGTCTTATCTTTAGCCGCCATTGTGTCAATAGCTCCGTTGATTTTTTCTAGCTGCGGAATAGCTCGGATAACTGGTACGGCTTGACCAACATTGAACCTCCGGATATCAAATGCTCCGTGAACTTCAACAGGAGGGAGGTTCTGGTTGTCAACGAGTGGCTTCGCTGTGTATCTGCTGTAAGGGCCACTAAGTATTGTCATGTCTGCTAACTTCACGAAGCGCGTCTTCCGCTCTTCAGCACTGTCCGTCCGCAGTTTTTCTGCCCCACGCATTTCCTCAGCACCTGCCTTTTGTTTTTCAGCTCGCCTGCTTAGTCCTTTACGTTTTGGAGGGGGCGCAAACGCGATACTTTCTTGCGTGTTGGTCATTCTCGGTGTTGCGCTAGGTTCCGTTTCAACATCGCCAGACTTCTGGCTAAACACAGCAAAATTTTCCTTTGGCAGCTCAGAATCCATGGTATCAGCACCACTTTGACCAAAAGAAAGTTGCGATAGCGTGACATCGCCCACAGAGGACACTTGAGAGAGACCAATAAAATCGACACTTGAAGGCAGATCGAGGCCGGCGAATTCGTGCTGTTTACCGGTTTGCAATGCCTCGTGAAATCCCTGGAGCCACTTCATTGCCAATCGAAACGTAGTTGAAGGTTGTATGGACATAGTATCGACAACTTGCTCAGCAAGCTGCTTGCCTTGACTGTATTTCACCTCACTAGTAATTGCTCGTGGCAATCGTGGTGCTGGACAATTCACTCGATTGAGGCCTCCAGGGGTAACTTCGCCTTCGTCGATGTTATTCGAAGGGCTTCGAACAATCCATCTTGCCGCAAAATGCCGCATTGGTGGCAGCACGGTCTCGTAGTTTGACCTGGCTCGCACGTACATGACGTGGCGGCAGGGAAGAAGGCACGTCTTCACAAATATGCAGCTACACGCAGAAAGCTTTTCAATAATTGTTAATAATCCACACACCAAAAAACAAAATGTACACCAAATACCAAAAACCAAAGCAGCACCAAAACTTACCCGCGTATCCACTTTGTGAGACTCCCCGGCCCTTGGGTTTGTCAGTGTCGTTGTCCCATTCCCGACTGCATCGAAGTCGTAGCTAGTGTTCGGACCCGTGGCGAGCTCGTGTTGCCGTGCTACCATCTTGAAAGTGTAGCTGCTGAGTTGTAGCGCCGCTGCAGTCAACTCCGGATCTTCCAAGACTGGAGGTCTCCCGCTAACCCTGTTAAACTCCGCCAAATAGTGCTCTTCGCATCGAAATCAGTTCGTCGATGGTGAAGGTACCACTAATAATTTCCTTTAGCCTTCCCCACTTGGATTCAAGTCGATTGTTAGTGTTATTCATCAGATCCGGTACGTCTCCTCGCTTGAACACCACCCACTCGTCGATAGTTGAGTCCCAGTGGTGAATGAAGCTTTTGTACAGTAAGTTTTCAGTGTCGTTGCCAACAGTCTTCAGCATTGCAGCTTTGAGATCATCGTACTGTTCTTGAGATTCCGCATTGACCAGCCCTTTCATAATTGTCTTGAGAGTCTTCGTCTCCGACTTACCAAGGCCTCCCAATCGAGAACACTGCTTTTTTTAACCACGTTTCGACGTGCCATTTGCACAGCAACTGTCTTGCGTTCGGCCACGCTTCCATAAGTACATCCTTTTCGTGCATCGCCTTGTCCGTCATAACCACTCGAATTTTATCCCAATCTGGATTATGCTTCTTGAACGAGGCAACGGCGCGAGCAAGGTTGCCCTTTTCTTCGGTTCGCACAAGTACATGATGGACAAATTGGCCCTGCATATTCACAAAAAAAAGATGTTAGTTTGGTGCATTTTTGGTGTTCACTTCAAGCACGTACTCTTACCTTCCCAAATACGTCGTGAACAGCAAAACTAAAGAGTTTATAGCGGTTAGAATTGGTATTATGAGTTGAGTCTACCAATACCACCTCAGGGAAGGCAGCAAACAAGCGCTTCTGTCGAGCAGTCTGAAACGTCACCACTTGCACCTCGTTGGTCTCATTGTCTGCCACAACTTCTGCCATGTTCCCGCTGTTAAGCTCACAGAATTCATCGAGTACAGCCAAAGCTCTGTCCGTGTCCGAATGCCCGCCTCTGAAAGACTGCTTAGCATGCTGTATAATATTGTGCACATCCCGCAGCGTCGTTCGCTTGCCTAATAAAAAAAAATGAATACTCCAGGTTAGAAACCAAAAACCCACCACAAATTTACCGAAAACAAACCAAACCTGTCCGCTGTCGGAGATACTCGAGTATTCCGCGCGGCTTCGCTCCTGCGCGATGCATAACAGCAACGTCTTGACGTAGGACAGGATCTTTAATCTTTCGGTTTTCAGCATAGCTGTACCACTGGTGATCGGACAGTGTGCAGCGGGGCTGCCGTAGCTTAGCGTCAGAGGAAGACGGTTAACTCAACGAGTTAAGGATTAACACACACCTTATTAAGGGTTAATAGGCCTTAATATCCGAAGGCACCTACTAACTACGACCTTAATAAAAGGACTTTACTCTTAGTGTTCCAAATCCAAACTGTTTATTTATCTTTTATTGCGGCTAGCCGCCTAGGGGGTAAATGTATGTGGTTAACTATCTAACATAGTAAAACCAAGTGAAATCCTACTTCAAATGCATAACGTGTGGCTCTCAGTCACACACACTCCCTCGAGTGTCCGTACATCAAATATGTACCTTACACAAAGTGTATCCATGTGTGGAACACACCAGGTGTAAACACGTGTAACCCCGTTACACCACCCCCCACCAAGATGTGGACACCCGTGTCCACGACACTTTCTCAGTGAGGTCTTTCTTCTCAAGACGTTAGAGGTCACTTTACCTCATCACAAGTTCAAAGAACTTCGGCTCCCAGAGCCCATTATCGAAACTGCATTCTAAATGCTCAGCCTCTCGCCACGGTCATCAGACCCTTCTTCGCCCTTTTCTAGTGGCCGCATGTCGGGGTGCGACAGCCCACGATCGCCGCAGGCCGCAGGCCGTAGTCCCGACAGGGAAGCTGCTCCGCAGCGGCTCAGTGTACGACAGTACCACGAGGAGCACCAACGACGTCATGGCTCCGGCTCCGCGAGCCAACATCCGGGTGAGAGCGGAGCTCCTAGCTCTCCCGAGCCATCTACGCCACGTACGCGTCAAAACGCCTGGCTCGACGAGCTCGAACAAGGCGAGATCATCCCAGACGACGGCGAGGAACCTCCGACACGACAGGAGGCTGCCTCTCAGAGGCCTTCAAGCCCGGCGTCGCGCTCTCGCGAGCTACATACGCCTAATCCGTTCCCGAACCGTGATGGTTTGGCGAACGCCTTGCGCAATGCGCCTCCTCTCTCCTCAAGGTACGAGGACGAGCTCCCCGAGCCAGGTGTGGTCTCCAACGACCTGGACGGGGCTCAAAGCCGACAGCTTGAGGCTGCCTCTCGCGCACGGTCTAACAGACCTGTGGCCCGCCCCATAGTGGGCACGTCGCGTCGCGACTACGGTTATGACCGTCTCTCTCCTGCAGAGGTCGTTCGACGCGCTGCCTCGCAGCTCTTGGACACGTATACGTGTGGGCCCGCGCCCGAGACGACTGATGAAGTCGTCCAACAACGATCGCTCCGTGAGCGCTTTCTGACTCCGCAAGTCACAACTCCTTCGGAGTACCGTGAGCGCCTGCGTCAGCAGCTCAACGGTGAGGCCGTGCCGGCCATGCGGACAGTGCCGGTGGTCCTCTCAGAGGGTGAAACGATGGCCGCTTACGAAGCGCAGTTTCAGAATTGGGTGGAGCGATCCCGACGGCTCCACTCCTATGATACTCTCCGAGCTAGTTTCTCGGAAACTGATATCCGCTTGGAGCGGCGCTTACGCCTCGACTTCGCGAAGCGACAAGCAAGACGGCGTGTACCGGGACAACGTCCCTCACGCTACGAGGCACCCCGGCCTCCTGCTCCCGCTGTGAGCAGCCCTACCCATAGCCATGGGTCGGCTGGCACAGCCACTGGTCAGAGCCTGAGCTCAGCTCGTGACCTGTCGTCACCCCACTCTAGTAGTGGGAAGCGCGGCGCGCCCGGCGACTCCGTCGCGCGCCCTGCGGGCGCTCCGTCACCGGGTGACGCCGATCGTAAGCGTCCACGACGTCAGGGCAATCTTGCCGAAGTGGAACCTCGAACTCCCATGAGTTCTGGGAATGAGGATACCCTCTCCACTTTACCAGATACTGGTTATGACCCTGGCGCCTGCGCCGCGCCATCAGGCGCTCCACATGGTAGTGGAGATTCCCATGCTCATCGAGCAGAGCAGGGGGAGGCCGAGCGGCCGCTGGACTCTCGCGCTGCGAGCTTTGTGGACTTCCTCTCCTTACAGAGCCGTGTCCGCTCGGTGAGCGACTACGTCGCGGACGTTGATCGCTCCTCACATCGCCTAGCGAATAGCCTCGAGGAGGTCGAGCGTCGCCTCGACTGGCTGGAGTCGCCTCAGGCGATGCAGCAGCGGGTCGTAGACCTTGAGCGCCAGATTGCTCAGCTGCAGGGTCAACTCGACCTCTTGGTACGGATGCAGCCGTACGGCTCTCGTCCCGTGGCAATGCCACCGCCGATGGCTCTACCGCCTGCGGCCTTGCAGCCTCCCGTGCCTCCGCACCCTGCTGCCTTGCAGCTTCCTGTGCCTCCGCACCCTGCTGCCCCGCAGTACCCTGCGTACTCGGGCCCTGGTGCTGGGCCTCAGCACCCTGCTGTCTCGCAGCCTCCTGCTGCCTCGCAGCCTCTCGCTGCTTCGCAGCCCTTGTCCGACCCGGCGTTAGCGCCTCAGGGCTCACTCGAGCGGGGTCCCGGTATGGGTTAAGCAAGCCCACATAAAATACCGGGTGCGTACGCATCTTCTTCGGAAGATTGAGCGTGTACGCCAGGCCCTTCTTGGCCACGACCTTGAACGGTCCAATGAACCTAGGTCTCAACTTGGTCTTAAAGACCGCAGACACTGCATGTGTAGGTAGGTTTTTAGCGTTTAATAAAACGAGATCTCCAATCTCAAACCTGTCCATGTTCTTCCTGCCTTTGGCATCTGCATACTCCTTTTGGAGATCCTGGCTTTCAGCCATCGCGTCGCGCACCTGGCGCATGACGCTCAGTCTCAAAGAGACAAAGTCATCGACTTGCTTGCGAACCGCAACTGGGCTGACATCAGCAAGCCGATCGGCTAACCCTCCCCCATCAAGCCCAGAGTCACACCGTGGCGGCGTTAGAGGGACGCGAGGGTCGACCAAACCGTTCACATAGAACGGGGTGAAGCCTGTCGAGGCATGCACCGCATTGTTCATAGCGAACTCAACGAGGGGGAGCATCTCGCTCCAGCGTCGTGGCGCTTCAGCGCAGACGCTTCGGAGGATATCCTCCACAACGCGATTCACGCGTTCAGTTTGACCATCGGTCTGCGGATGGTCCGCCGTGGACATGTCCAACTTGGTGCCAAGCACCCTGAACAAGGACGTCCAGAACTTCGCTGTAAAGCGAGGGTCTCGATCAGAGACAATTGCCTCAGGCAAGCCATGTTGGCGAAAGACTCTGTCTAAGAACAGCTTCGCTGTATCCTCACCGTCAACGGTGTCCGGCACAGCCGAAAGATGAGCCATCTTGCTCAGTCGGTCAACAAAGACCACGACGCCTGTGTTGCCCGCCTTATCCTTAGGAAGGCCAAACACAAAGTCCATACTAATGGACTGCCAACATCCCGAAGGGACTGGCAAACTCGCCAACGGCGCAGCCGCATGCGGCGCGGACTTGGTCCGTTGACATGTCTCGCATGTACGCACATAGGTGCTTGCCCACTTGTACATCTTGGGCCACCAGTACATCTTGCTCACCGAGCCATAGGTCTTTTCACGACCAAGATGTCCACCGACAGGCGTATCATGCACCTCATAGAGGATGTGATACTTAAGATCCTCATCATGAGGGACGACCACTCGAGGAGTGTCCTCAGGGTCAGTGCTGTAGTACAGCAGGCCATGATCAAGCGTATAACGCTGCAGCCTCGCGCGTAAGCGCGGTGACAATTCCTTGTCAGAGTCTTTATACTCTTCGCTCCCAAGAGCGCGTAGCAGAGCTACACATGTGTCGTCTTGGGCGTATGCCCTCCGTATAAGGTCGGGGACCGACGACGTCACAGTAGTGACATGAGTCAACTCGTAGTCTGGCCTGCGCGATAGCGCATCGGCCACTACGTTTAGCCGTCCCGGCTTATACTTCACCTCGAAGTTATACTCGGCAAAGAATGAAAGCCATCTTGCCATTCTCTGTGAGAGGTGAGGCGACTGAGTCGCAGTGCGTAAAGACGCATGATCTGTATAGATCACAAAGGGCTTAGACCCGAGTAAATGTACTCTAAATTTGACTAGAGCATACTTCATTGCAAGTAGCTCCTTGTCATGAACTGGATAGTTCTTCTCAGCAGCTTTAAGCTGCCGAGACTCAAACGCGATAACGCGCTCACGCCCTTCGGCGTCTGCTTGTAATAAAGCACAACCGATTGCAAAATCGGAGGCGTCGCAGACGACGCTAAACGGACGATCCGGGTCCGGAAGCGCCAAGATGGGCGCGTGAAGGAGACTCTCCTTAACAGCCTTGAAGGCTTCGTCGTGAACGACGTCCCAGCACCAGGGTGCATCCTTCTTAAGGAGATTGGACAATGGCCGAGCCATATCAGCGTAGTTCTCGCTGTACTTGTGCAAGTAATTGGCTAAGCCAAGCCACTTACGCAAGTCTTTCGGGTTCGATGGAACCGGCCAGTCCACAATGGCCTTAACCTTGGCAGGATCTGCCCTAAGGCCTCGCTTCCCAATGAAGCATCCGAGGAATGGAATTTCCTCCGCGCCAAAGACGCATTTATCCAAGTTGGCATACAACTTATTCGTGCGCATGCACTCGAGCACCGCTCGCAAGTGGTCAAGGTGGTTCTCCACATCAGACCTCCCGTGCTCCGCACGACTATGGACGAAGATGCCGTCGAAGTACGTCTGAGCGTACGCCCGATGGGGCCTGAACAACTGCGTCACTAGACGATTGAACGTCGCAGGCGCGTTCGACAGCCCTTGGGGCATCACCAACCACTCCCAGAGCATGCCGCTCGGAGTACTCACAGCCGTGAGGGGTACATCGCTAGCTCTCATGAGCAGCTGATAATACCCGTCGACCAAGTCGAGTGCACTGTACAACGTACATCCCACCATATTGTTCTGAAGAACATCCTTACGAGGAATCGGCGTCTGCGCCGGAATGGTGGCTGCATTCAGCTTATTGAAAGCATGCACTATGCGCCACTTGCCATTAGGCTTTCTGACACAGAACGTGGGTGTCGAGTGCGGAGACTTGCTCTCACGCACCAAGCCGGCTTCGTGCTTTGCACGGAAGAACGCGTCGATGACGTCACATTGCTCCCTTGGTAAGGGCCACTGCCGTGTTACGCAGTATTTGGTTCCTGGAACCAAGTCAATCTCATGACGTACGCCTCGATCCGGAGGCAACCCTGACGGCGGGTCCTTCGACACCACATCGTGGTATTCCTTAATCAAAGGATAAAACGGATCCGAGGGATCCTTGAGGATCGAAGATCCACTCCTAGCGCTTAGCGCTCGCTTCGTGTCCTCAAGGACAGCTTCGTCCACGACGGACGAGGAGTTCAACTCCTCCTCGGGTCGTATCATGACCACCTCGGCAAGCTCGCCGGCCTTTAAGGCCTCGCCAAACTCGGCGACGGACATCTCGTCCAGCTCTAACAGAGCATCAACCGACGGGAGTCGCTCGAGACTTATGTCTCCGTCGACATCCCCTGTCACTCCATTCACGAGTGTGTACAACTGCTCACTGCAGTCGCGTGGAGCCTCACCGCTCAACACGCTGGACACCTCGTCCGACGTCATAGACGTCACAGACGCTCTGCGCCTCTTCCTCCTCTCCCTCCTCGCCCGAGCACGGCCGGATGAGGGCGGCAGGGCGACATCACCGTCGCGCTGCCGAGGTGCCAACGCACTATGGCTCCTCGGAGAGGGAACAGTGTCATTCGAGACACTCAGCGGCGGGTCAGCGACCCTACGAGCACCGCTCAACGGAGTACGTGCCGTTACACAATTGTCCTTAGGACACAGCGGCGGGTCAGCGACCCTACGAGCACCGCTCAACGGAGTACGTGCCGTTACACATTTGTCCTTAGGACACAGCGGCGGGTCAGCGACCCCACAAACACCGCTCGGCGGATAACGCGCCACCCCGCGCACGCCCTGTGAGTCACACTCACGGCAAACAGCAACTTCGTTGCTCACTATCTCTGACATACCAATGTCCAGCACCATGACCGATTCGGTCTCGTGCTCGCGCCAATAGCGCTTCTGTCTCCGAGCAGAGGTGGGTTCATGACTCGCCAATGCTCCACTAGGAGACGGGCGCGTAGCGCCCAACGTCTTCGACTTCCAGTCGATCCATGGCTCGTGGCTCTCGAGCCACGCCATGCCAAGGATGAGGTCATACCTCTCATCCAGGTCTAAGACCAAGCAGCGTTCCACGCTATCGAAGTCTAAGAACTTCACGTTCAGGTCAATAGAGACCTTCGACACAGTCACTAGTGTCCCCGTCGCAAGACGGACAGAGATCTTATCTCTTCGAGGCTCCTGTAGAGCCTCCACATATGGTTTAAAACCATCGACAGTGGAGCGCCGGACATAGTTGCCGGACGCTCCCGAGTCTATCAAGACTCTCCACGGCTTGTCGAAGCCCTTCACGTTCGCTTGAACGACTAACAAGCCGGGCTTGCACTCACTACGTGAGTTAGAGAGCTTAGCTCTCTGCGGGGCTGAGTCCCGTTCTCTCCTGCCTCCCAGAGGCCCAACAGAACTCAGTTCCTCCCCAGTAGGGCGCCCCGCGCCTACTGGGTTCCGTCGTTTCCCCGCGACGACCCTGGTTGAGGGCTCGAAGCGGTGCTTCGGCTCGATGGAGCCTGGGCCTTGTTGCGCAACGGGCAACTAGGCCTCAAGTGGCGGGTGCTCCCGCACGTGTAGCATCGACGGATGCTGAAGCGCTGCTCAGCAGCATAGAGGTCAGCCTCGTCTTCAGCGTGGCTGAGGTCCATCGGTTCAGGACCGCTCGAAGAGCTCGCGCTACCAGCGCTCGAACCGTGTCTCGCAGACTGGAAGTTGTAGTCGGCATTCAATGCCACGTTCACGGCCTCCTCAAATGAGGCAGGGTGAACACGGAAAACTTCCGTTCGGGCAGCGCCCGTGCGCAGGCCCTCCATAAACACGGTCACCGTGACCGCCTCGGGGAGAGGGCTCGACGCCATACCGGCGATCAGAGTTCTCAACTCTTGGACATAGTCCAGCAACTCCTTTTTACCCTGGCGGGTAGCAAGGAACTTCGACCGTATACGGTACGCCTGGTTAGGCGGCGCGAACACGCGCACTAGTTGCTGTTTCAGCTGATCCCAGGTCGGGAAAGCAGCGTCCACAGACGTGCCGCACGTTAGTGCCCATTCTTGAGCTCGGCCACCGAGCTTCGAGATCGCCAGCGCTACGCGCTGTTGCTCAGTCTGGAGCAGGGCCGATCCCATGGCCATCTCGACCTGTCGGGTCCAGAGAAGGAGGTTCTCCCCTTCCTTCCCCTCGAAGGTCTTCACGCTCACCATGAGCGGTTTCGGTCTATTAGACCACTCGTGCGTCGACGACGCGGCCGCGGACGATGCGGCGGACGCCGTTGCGCTCACGCGCTCTTGTACATGCTCTAAGAGCGCCTTCTCGTAGCTTGCAAAAGCCTCCAGTCTGGCGGATACCGCCTCTGGCCCTTGCGAAGCAAGATGAGCAATGCCCTCGGGGCCCAACAGAGACATAAGCTTTTTAAGCGTCTCTTGCTGGCCAGGCGGCAAGCTCGCGAACACAGCGTGTTCCATCCTCTCAGAGGGATCAGTCAAAAGACTCAGTCGCAGGATTGACTACAAGTGCTACCAAGTGCAGCGGGGCTGCCGTAGCTTAGCGTCAGAGGAAGACGGTTAACTCAACGAGTTAAGGATTAACACACACCTTATTAAGGGTTAATAGGCCTTAATATCCGAAGGCACCTACTAACTACGACCTTAATAAAAGGACTTTACTCTTAGTGTTCCAAATCCAAACTGTTTATTTATCTTTTATTGCGGCTAGCCGCCTAGGGGGTAAATGTATGTGGTTAACTATCTAACATAGTAAAACCAAGTGAAATCCTACTTCAAATGCATAACGTGTGGCTCTCAGCCACACACACTCCCTCGAGTGTCCGTACATCAAATATGTACCTTACACAAAGTGTATCCATGTGTGGAACACACCAGGTGTAAACCCGTGTAACCCCGTTACACCACCCCCCACCAAGATGTGGACACCCGTGTCCACGACACTTTCTCCGTGAGGTCTTTCCTTCACAAGACGTTAGAGGTCACTTTACCTCATCACAAGTTCAAAGAACTTCGGCTCCCAGAGCCCATTATCGAAACTGCATTTCCAATGCTAAACCTTACGCGCGGGCCTTCGGCCATCACATCGCCTCCGCGGTCACCCGACCAAAGTCCAACGTCACATAGTGACAGCGCTTCAGCGCACAGCAGCCCACGCTCCCCACAGGCCCCAGGCCATCGCAACGACAGGGAGGCTGCTCCGCAGCGGCTCAGTGTACAGCAGTACCACCGTGAGCATCAACGTCTGCATGGCTCCGGCTCCGCGAGCCAACACCCGGGTGAGAGCAACGCTCCACGCTCTCCTGAGCCATCAACACCACGTGCGCGTCAAGACGCCTGGCTCGACGAGCTTGAGCAAGGCGAGATCGTCCCAGACGATGACGAGGAACCTCCTACACGCCAGGAGGCTGCCTCTCAGAGGCCTTCAAGCCCGGCGTCGCGCTCTCGCGAGCTGCATACGCCTAATCCGTTCCCGAACCGTGATGGTTCGGCGAACGCCCTGCGCAATGCGCCTCCTCTCTCCTCGAGGTACGAGGACGAGCTCCCTGAGCCAGGTGTGGTCTCCAACGACCTGGACGGGGCTCAAAGCCGGCAGCTTGAGGCTGCATCTCGCGCACGGTCTAATAGACCTGTGGCCCGCCCCATAGTGGGCACGTCGCGTCGCGACTACGGTTATGACCGTCTCTCTCCTGCAGAGGTCGTTCGACGCGCTGCCTCGCAGCTCTTGGACACGTATACGTGTGGGCCCGCGCCCGAGACGACTGATGAAGTCGTCCAACAACGATCGCTCCGTGAGCGCTTTCTGACTCCGCAAGTCACAACTCCTTCGGAGTACCGTGAGCGCCTGCGTCAGCAGCTCAACGGTGAGGCCGTGCCGGCCATGCGGACAGTGCCGGTGGTCCTCTCAGAGGGTGAAACGATGGCCGCTTACGAAGCGCAGTTTCAGAATTGGGTGGAGCGATCCCGACGGCTCCACTCCTATGATACTCTCCGAGCTAGTTTCTCGGAAACTGATATCCGCTTGGAGCGGCGCTTACGCCTCGACTTCGCGAAGCGACAAGCAAGACGGCGTGTACCGGGACAACGTCCCTCACGCTACGAGGCACCCCGGCCTCCTGCTCCCGCTGTGAGCAGCCCTACCCATAGCCATGGGTCGGCTGGCACAGCCACTGGTCAGAGCCTGAGCTCAGCTCGTGACCTGTCGTCACCCCACTCTAGTAGTGGGAAGCGCGGCGCGCCCGGCGACTCCGTCGCGCGCCCTGCGGGCGCTCCGTCACCGGGTGACGCCGATCGTAAGCGTCCACGACGTCAGGGCAATCTTGCCGAAGTGGAACCTCGAACTCCCATGAGTTCTGGGAATGAGGATACCCTCTCCACTTTACCAGATACTGGTTATGACCCTGGCGCCTGCGCCGCGCCATCAGGCGCTCCACATGGTAGTGGAGATTCCCATGCTCATCGAGCAGAGCAGGGGAGGCCGAGCGGCCGCTGGACTCTCGCGCTGCGAGCTTTGTGGACTTCCTCTCCTTACAGAGCCGTGTCCGCTCGGTGAGCGACTACGTCGCGGACGTTGATCGCTCCTCACATCGCCTAGCGAATAGCCTCGAGGAGGTCGAGCGTCGCCTCGACTGGCTGGAGTCGCCTCAGGCGATGCAGCAGCGGGTCGTAGACCTTGAGCGCCAGATTGCTCAGCTGCAAGGTCAGCTCGACCTCTTGGTACGGATGCAGCCGTACGGCTCTCGTCCCGTGGCAATGCCACCGCCGATGGCTCTACCGCCTGCTGCCTTGCAGCTTCCTGTGCCTCCGCACCCTGCTGCTCTGCAGCGTCCTGCTGCTCCGCAGTATCTTGCGCCCGCGGACTCTGGTGCTGTGCCTCCGCACCCTGCTGCCCCGCAGCCTCCTGCTGCCTCGCAGCCTCTCGCTGCTTCGCAGCCCTTGTCCGACCCGGCGCTAGCGCCTCAGGGCTCACCCGAGCAGGGTCCCGGTATGGCTTAAGCAAGCCCACGTAAAACACCGGGTGCGTACGCATCTTCTTTGGAAGATTGAGCGTGTACGCCAGGCCCTTCTTGGCCACGACCTTGAATGGTCCAATGAACCTAGGTCTCAACTTGGTCTTAAAGACCGCAGACACTGCATGTGTAGGTAGGTTTTTAGCGTTTAATAAAACGAGATCTCCAATCTCAAACCTTTCCATGTTACCTCTGCCTTTGGCATCTGCATACTCCTTTTGGAGATCCTGGCTTTCAGCCATCGCGTCGCGCACCTGGCGCATGACGCTCAGTCTCAAAGAGACAAAGTCATCGACTTGCTTGCGAACCGCAACTGGGCTGACATCAGCAAGCCGATCGGCTAACCCTCCCCATCAAGCCCAGAGCCACACCGTGGCGGCGTTAGAGGGACGCGAGGGTCGACCAAACCGTTCACATAGAACGGGGTGAAGCCTGTCGAGGCATGCACCGCATTGTTCATAGCGAACTCAACGAGGGGGAGCATCTCGCTCCAGCGTCGTGGCGCTTCAGCGCAGACGCTTCGGAGGATATCCTCCACAACGCGATTCACGCGTTCAGTTTGACCATCGGTCTGCGGATGATCCGCCGTGGACATGTCCAACTTGGTGCCAAGCACCCTGAACAAGGACGTCCAGAACTTCGCTGTAAAGCGAGGGTCTCTATCAGAGACAATTGCCTCAGGCAAGCCATGTTGGCGAAAGACTCTGTCTATGAACAGCTTAGCTGTATCCTCACCGTCAACGGTGTCCGGCACAGCCGAAAGATGAGCCATCTTGCTCAGTCGGTCAACAAAGACCACGACGCCGGTGTTGCCCGCCTTATCCTTAGGAAGGCCAAACACAAAGTCCATACTAATGGACTGCCAACATCCCGAAGGGACTGGCAAACTCGCCAACGGCGCAGCCGCATGCGGCGCGGACTTGGTCCGTTGACATGTCTCGCATGTACGCACATAGGTGCTTGCCCACTTGTACATCTTGGGCCACCAGTACATCTTGCTCACCGAGCTATAGGTCTTTTCACGACCAAGATGTCCACCGACAGGCGTATCATGCACCTCATAGAGGATGCGATACTTAAGATCCTCATCATGAGGGACGACCACTCGAGGAGTGTCCTCAGGGTCAGTGCTGTAGTACAGCAGGCCATGATCAAGCGTATAACGCTGCAGCCTCGCGCGTAAGCGCGGTGACAATTCCTTGTCAGAGTCTTTGAACTCTTCGCTCCCAAGAGCGCGTAGCAGAGCTACACATGTGTCGTCTTGGGCGTATGCCCTCCGTATAAGGTCGGGGACCGACGACGTCACAGTAGTGACATGAGTCAACTCGTAGTCCGGCCTGCGCGATAGCGCATCGGCCACTACGTTTAGCCGTCCCGGCTTATACTTCACCTCGAAGTTATACTCGGCAAAGAATGAAAGCCATCTTGCCATTCTCTGTGAGAGGTGAGGCGACTGAGTCGCAGTGCGTAAAGACGCATGATCTGTATAGATCACAAAGGGCTTAGAGCCGAGTAAATGTACTCTAAATTTGACTAGAGCATACTTCATTGCAAGTAGCTCTTTGTCATGAACTGGATAGTTCTTCTCAGCAGCTTTAAGCTGGCGAGATTCAAACGCGATAACGCGCTCACGCCCTTCGGCGTCTGCTTGTAATAAAGCACAACCGATTGCAAAATCGGAGGCGTCGCAGACGACGCTAAACGGACGATCCGGGTCCGGAAGCGCCAAGATGGGCGCGTGAAGGAGACTCTCCTTAACAGCCTTGAAGGCTTCGTCGTGAACGACGTCCCAGCACCAGGGTGCATCCTTCTTAAGGAGATTGGACAATGGCCGAGCCATATCAGCGTAGTTCTCGCTGTACTTGTGCAAGTAATTGGCTAAGCCAAGCCACTTACGCAAGTCTTTCGGGTTCGATGGAACCGGCCAGTCCACAATGGCCTTAACCTTGGCAGGATCTGCCCTAAGGCCTCGCTTCCCAATGAAGCATCCGAGGAATGGAATTTCCTCCGCGCCAAAGACGCATTTATCCAAGTTGGCATACAACTTATTCGTGCGCATGCACTCGAGCACCGCTCGCAAATGGTCAAGGTGGTTCTCCACATCAGACCTCCCGTGCTCCGCACGACTATGGACGAAGATGTCGTCGAAGTACGTCTGAGCGTACGCCCGATGGGGCCTGAACAACTGCGTCACTAGACGATTGAACGTCGCAGGCGCGTTCGACAGCCCTTGGGGCATCACCAACCACTCCCAGAGCATGCCGCTCGGAGTACTCACAGCCGTGAGGGGTATATCGCTAGCTCTCATGAGCAGCTGATAATACCCGTCGACCAAGTCGAGTGCACTGTACAACGTACATCCCACCATATTGTTCTGAAGGACATCCTTACGAGGAATCGGCGTCTGCGCCGGAATGGTGGCTGCATTCAGCTTATTGAAAGCATGCACTATGCGCCACTTGCCATTAGGCTTTCTGACACAGAACGTGGGTGTCGAGTGCGGAGACTTGCTCTCACGCACCAAGCCGGCTTCGTGCTTTGCACGGAAGAACGCGTCGATGACGTCACATTGCTCCCTTGGTAAGGGCCACTGCCGTGTTACGCAGTATTTGGTTCCTGGAACCAAGTCAATCTCATGACGTACGCCTCGATCCGGAGGCAACCCTGACGGCGGGTCCTTCGACACCACATCGTGGTATTCCTTGATCAAAGGATAAAACGGATCCGAGGGATCCTTGAGGATCGAAGATCCACTCCTAGCGCTCAGCGCTCGCTTCGTGTCCTCCAGGACAGCTTCGTCCACGACGGACGAGGAGTTCAACTCCTCCTCGGGTCGTATCATGACCACCTCGGCAAGCTCGCCGGCCTTTAAGGCCTCGCCCAACTCGGCGACGGACATCTCGTCCAGCTCTAACAGAGCATCAACCGACGGGAGTCGCTCGAGACTTATGTCTCCGTCGACATCCCCTGTCACTCCATTCACGAGTGTGTACAACTGCTCACTGCAGTCGCGTGGAGCCTCACCGCTCAACACGCTGGACACCTCGTCCGACGTCATAGACGTCACAGACGCTCTGCGTCTCTTCCTCCTCTCCCTCCTCGCCCGAGCACGGCCGGATGAGGGCTGCAGGGCGACATCACCGTCGCGCTGCCGAGGTGCCAACGCACTATGGCTCCTCGGAGAGGGAACAGTGTCATTCGAGACACTCAGCGGCGGGTCAGCGACCCTACGAGCACCGCTCAACGGAGTACGTGCCGTTACACAATTGTCCTTAGGACACAGCGGCGGGTCAGCGACCCTACGAGCACCGCTCAACAGAGTACGTGCCGTTACACATTTGTCCTTAGGACACAGCGGCGGGTCAGCGACCCCACAAACACCGCTCGGCGGATAACGCGCCACCCCGCGCACGCCCTGTGAGTCACACTCACGGCAAACAGCAACTTCGTTGCTCACTATCTCTGACATACCAATGTCCAGCACCATGACCGATTCGGTCTCGTGCTCGCGCCAATAGCGCTTCTGTCTCCGAGCAGAGGTGGGTTCATGACTCGCCAATGCTCCACTAGGAGACGGGCGCGTAGCGCCCAACGTCTTCGACTTCCAGTCGATCCATGGCTCGTGGCTCTCGAGCCACGCCATGCCAAGGATGAGGTCATACCTCTCATCCAGGTCTAAGACCAAGCAGCGTTCCACGCTATCGAAGTCTAAGAACTTCACGTTCAGGTCAATAGAGACCTTCGACACAGTCACTAGTGTCCCCGTCGCAAGACGGACAGAGATCTTATCTCTTCGAGGCTCCTGTAGAGCCTCCACATATGGTTTAAAACCATCGACAGTGGAGCGCCGGACATAGTTGCCGGACGCTCCCGAGTCTATCAAGACTCTCCACGGCTTGTCGAAGCCCTTCACGTTCGCTTGAACGACTAACAAGCCGGGCTTGCACTCACTACGTGAGTTAGAGAGCTTAGCTCTCTGCGGGGCTGAGTCCCGTTCTCTCCTGCCTCCCAGAGGCCCAACAGAACTCAGTTCCTCCCCAGTAGGGCGCCCCGCGCCTACTGGGTTCCGTCGTTTCCCCGCGACGACCCTGGTTGAGGGTTCGAAGCGGTGCTTCGGCTCGATGGAGCCTGGGCCTTGTTGCGCAACGGGCAACTAGGCCTCAAGTGGCGGGTGCTCCCGCACGTGTAGCATCGACGGATGCTGAAGCGCTGCTCAGCAGCATAGAGGTCAGCCTCGTCTTCAGCGTGGCTGAGGTCCATCGGTTCAGGACCGCTCGAAGAGCTCGCGCTACCAGCGCTCGAACCGTGTCTCGCAGACTGGAAGTTGTAGTCGGCATTCAATGCCACGTTCACGGCCTCCTCAAATGAGGCAGGGTGAACACGGAAAACTTCCGTTCGGGCAGCGCCCGTGCGCAGGCCCTCCATAAACACGGTCACCGTGACCGCCTCGGGGAGAGGGCTCGACGCCATACCGGCGATCAGAGTTCTCAACTCTTGGACATAGTCCAGCAACTCCTTTTTACCCTGGCGGGTAGCAAGGAATTTCGACCGTATACGGTACGCCTGGTTAGGCGGCGCGAACACGCGCACTAGTTGCTGTTTCAGCTGATCCCAGGTCGGGAAAGCAGCGTCCACAGACGTGCCGCACGTTAGTGCCCATTCTTGAGCTCGGCCACCGAGCTTCGAGATCGCCAGCGCTACGCGCTGTTGCTCAGCCTGGAGCAGGGCCGATCCCATGGCCATCTCGACCTGTCGGGTCCAGAGAAGGAGGTTCTCCCCTTCCTTCCCCTCGAAGGTCTTCACGTTCACCATGAGCGGTTTCGGTCTATTAGACCACTCGTGCGTCGACGACGCGGCCGCGGACGATGCGGCGGACGCCGTTGCGCTCACGCGCTCTTGTACATGCTCTAAGAGCGCCTTCTCGTAGCTTGCAAAAGCCTCCAGTCTGGCGGATACCGCCTCTGGCCCTTGCGAAGCAAGATGAGCAATGCCCTCGGGGCCCAACAGAGACATAAGCTTTTTAAGCGTCTCTTGCTGGCCAGGCGGCAAGCTCGCGAACACAGCGTGTTCCATCCTCTCAGAGGGATCAGTCAAAAGACTCAGTCGCAGGATTGACTACAAGTGCTACCAAGTGCAGCGGGGCTGCCGTAGCTTAGCGTCAGAGGAAGACGGTTAACTCAACGAGTTAAGGATTAACACACACCTTATTAAGGGTTAATAGGCCTTAATATCCGAAGGCACCTACTAACTACGACCTTAATAAAAGGACTTTACTCTTAGTGTTCCAAATCCAAACTGTTTATTTATCTTTTATTGCGGCTAGCCGCCTAGGGGGTAAATGTATGTGGTTAACTATCTAACATAGTAAAACCAAGTGAAATCCTACTTCAAATGCATAACGTGTGGCTCTCAGCCACACACACTCCCTCGAGTGTCCGTACATCAAATATGTACCTTACACAAAGTGTATCCATGTGTGGAACACACCAGGTGTAAACCCGTGTAACCCCGTTACAGTTCTGGGCAAAAGGATGGCCCAGTCGGCACCAGCGATTGATCGACACTACAATCAGGGCATAATGAAGTGGCACTATTGTGCAGGCAATTTCAATTTAAATGGTATGAACAATACTGGCCCACACAAGCTGCTCGACTGTCCGAAGCACGCCTTCGACAGGGCCGCTGGAGTACACAGACGCAACATTTGGTCAAAGCCAAGTCGCCTGAAAGGAAAAGCGGGACAAGTTGCCAAGGCGAAAGCAGCCAAGGCAGAAGCAGCAGCCAAAGACAAAGTCAAACTACGACGTGAAATCTCTTTGGAAGAGTGTCAGGCCGAGCTTGTTGTCGACGCATGCGACGCTGTGGATTTGAAGTTGCCGTCCACACCGACTGACTACGCGAGCCCACCGCCTGCTATGTTGAACTGCCACTGACACCGGGAAAGGGCACATCCCCGTTTTCAGACGATGACGAACCGATGGATTCGGTTGTCATCGCAGTTGAAGTCGACGAAACGAACACCGGAAAGGCCACCGATAAGCAATCAGATGGTGACGTCGAAATGAAAGACACTTTAGAGGAGGTCAGCAATCCAGGGATTGTCGCGACGACGAAGATCTTCGCCGGCATGATGAGTGAGCTGGAAGAAAAGGTACGAACACTGTATCCATTTTTATTAACTGAAGATTCATTTCTAACAACTGATTCTTGGGTGCTAGACTCAGGCTGCGGACTCGGCCTAACAAGCGAGATGACTCGCTTTGTTAGCAAGAGACCCACATGTTTACCTTTGCACAGGGCTCTAAGCATTCTAATACACACATTGGTACAATCAAATTGTATTTACGTGGGACAAAGGGCATAAAACCGTTTCTATTTGATAATATAGCAATGGTGCCACATGCAACCTCGAACATTCTGAGCTAGTTCTGGCTCAGGCGCAGTGGGCACCAAATTTTGGGATCACTTTGCGGAAAGTTTAAATTAGTGCTTTATGATAATGAACTTGAGTTTGTTGCAAAAGCAATAAATGGAGCATACTATTTGCAGAATAAAACGTTACTAGAACGTCAAAATTTCTGTAACGCTGTTAAAACAAAACCTTGCAAACCACTATCAAACCTGGAGATATGAGAGAGTATTGCAGGAGTGGCATGTGAAACTTGGTCACTTAAATAAAGACACAGTCATCGAAATGCTCAGCAAAAAGCTGGTAGTGGTGATGCCTATGGTACCAGCTACGGTATCACTTTTTTTGGGTCAAACTATGCGCAGGTCAACTCGTGCGCAACTCTCTTTTTGGGTCAAACTCTGCGCAACTTGCGCAGAGTTTGACCCTTGGAAAGACCATAATAATTATATATATGGTAGAACTGTAAAACCTTATTTTGTATTGTTGTGATATTTTATTTAGTATTAGAGTTACACTGTAAAATATGTTTCGTTTGGTCTTTAATCTTAGTATACCATTTAGGGCGTGCGCTTAGATAGGCCGTTGTCTATCGGGTGGCGTGGGTTCAAACCCCACTCCTATGGAGAAGCTCGACGCTTGAGGTAAGTGTCATGTGCAAAGCCTCTGTCAGATCTGAGACATACCAAGGACCTGGGTCGTCCGACACGCTCTTCAGAGTGAGTCTCCTATGATCAGACTTGGCTGAATTATCGCGAGTAATAACCCACCGCGAGAGTTCAGTCGCTAAGTCGTTTGGCAGATGGTAAACGGGATCATTCCCTGGGCACAAACGTTCTCGGTTAGCCAGAGCCTCCACCTTTATACATTTTGAGCACAAAATCACTATATAGTGAAAGCAAGTCATTTTTAAATCTGTACATTTTAGAAGATAAGAGATTTCCATTAACATGTATATTATTAGTTTTGGTTATCATTGTTTGAATCAAATAGAATAGATAGAGAAAATCTAAGCCATTCCAAAACGTTTGCTAAACTATCAGTTAATTTATTAACTCGTGATCATCGTCGGAATCGTCGTCGTTGCCTGAAACCGAGTCAACCGAGTTAGAGTCACCCACAAGATCTGAGTCCGACTCAAAACTTGGTGCTTGTTGAGGGCCAGCGTGTTCCGGAGCTCTGGCCCGGCGGTTGGAAATGTCTTCAATAAGGCGAACATTGTCACGGCTCTGACGCTCGATGATACTGATAAACTGGATCACGTCAGGGTGTGGGACTGGAAACGCTTCGTTGAGAGTGCGGTTGTACCGCTCGAGAGGATTGTTCGTTCGGTTCACGATGTCTTCATTCAAACCATAGATATTCCACCACTCCGGCAAAACTTCTTAATCCATGTCCGCTTGAAGTATTTCCAGAACTTCTTCCAGTTATACTTTGAGTACACGATACCTTGCACAACAGTCTCGCTTAATTATGCGTCGGACGTCTTGAATACCTCGAACAGCAATATCACAGCGACGAATCACAGTGAGACGGTCGATGCAACCTTCTCGCATTGAGAAACCCACTTCGGCCTCTGAAATTCTCAGCTTGAGCATTTTCTGGCGCAAAGCTTGCTTGAAGTGAAAAAGACATCCCACAATCCTAGAATTCGGAAACTGGTTCTTGACGGTCTTGATCATCGCATACTCAAAATCACACACGACATGAGCAGGATCCAGACGGTTTTTAGAAGCGATACAGATGTAGTTGAAGAGAAGTTCATAAACCTGCGTCGATTTTCCAGATGTCAATGCGTACCAGATCGGCAGGTAGAGGGTCATATATCATGACAATTACCAGTTGATAGAAGCGAGTTGGGACACAACGATAGGTCGCGTCGATGAAAAGAGAGGATTGACGCTGCTTCATCCGGTCCATTAGCTTGGGGTGTGCCCAACCAATCACCCTATGCAAAACTTCGTCCTCGTAATAGGCCAAATGGAACTGAAAGAATTTGAGTCCTGGACTGTTCTTCACATCACACAAAGGTTCCATTTCCAAACGCCCAAAAACCTCCACTCCGAAGTGTTTGCTTCTTGTTCGGTACAGACGGCCTAAAACCTGTTTCTTGGTGGCACCTTAGACGATGACGCTTTCATCACCATAAAACCGACCTCGAATAATGTTCCAAACTTCTTCTGGAGTGAGAGTCACGTCTTGGATACCAACTTCATCTGTTGCTAACAACATTTGCTGCTTGCAATTTACAAACCTTGGCGCAGATCCATCGGGAGCTTGGACCAATTCTGGGACACAATCAGATTTGTGTCTGCTTTGTACGACGACACCCTGTCGTGAAGCATACAACATAACCGAACAACCGGTACGGCGGTAGGCGCTGCAGCGATAGTTTGTAGTTTCCCCACCAGCATGGTAAAACGAGTACGTATACACGAGGTATGTTACCGATTTCGAACCTGCCACAACTGTCACACCATCTAAAAGCCCATCTGTAAGTCGATCATTCTGACGCCCTTCAACAGGATGACATTCACTCTCCCCACCCAAAATGCCCTCATTTTCAACTGGACGACCATCATTCTCCTCATCACCACTTTCATCATCGTCACCATCGCTCGCGCAATTCCATAGTGATCCGGAGCTTGACGACCGGTTGGACCTCATCTCGGTATAGCGCGGGTCATCGTCATCGTCTTTACGATCGTAACTCCAATGAGAGTCGGATGGTGACGACTGACTCGGGATGATTTTGGTGTGTCCGGCCATGGAAAGAACCGCTTTCAGCTGAGGGGACAGTGCCAACGTCGTTGTCGGGGGTGAAGTCCGGTCGAAACATGTTGTCGGTAGGACGCTTGGTTGAGCTTGTTAGTGAAGTTGACTTGATAAAATTGAAAACGACATGCTGGCAAGTAGGCAATGCATCGTTGCCTTCATGAGTAAGAAATGCAATCAAGCAAAATCTCCTACACGTTCCACATCTCACTGTGATACAGTCCCATGTAGGTGTTGCTATGAGTTCTATCAGCATCCTACCAATCGTTTCGTAACGAACGTGCAGAATTTTTACATTAAATGTTAGAAAATTTCTAGTTATATTTAATAAAATATCTATATTTCGTAAAAAAAAACACATAAAACCTGAAGGTAGTGATATTTTTGACCAAGAGTTGACCCAAGAAAATTGTTGCGCAGGAGTTGCCCAAAAAGAGAGTTGCGCACGAGTTGACCTGCGCAGAGTTTGACCCAAAAAAATCACTCCTCAACATGTGCAGAGTTGAAGAAGCAGAGGATGCCCTACCGCAATATGAAGGACTCGAGAGACGAACAACCTATCAGTACCAACCTATCTGTACCATTCATATGTTCTATGAAAACCATGGGTGTGTATGGAAGTTCAGGAAGAATCAAGTACTTCCTGAGTATTATTGATGACAATACGTCGTGGAGATGAACATTTGTCCTACGCGACAAGGAAGAAGTTTATGAAAAGGTAGAGGAGCTTCTACTGCAGCTAGAACGTGATGGAAAATTCGGATCCGATCCGATGGTGGCACTGAGTTTGTGAATGCTGCATTCAAGAACTTCTGTAAAGTAAAAGATATTGTCTTTCAGCAATCTAACACTTACAGCCCAGAGGAAAATGGAGCTGCAGAGCGTGACCACCAGTGTAAACTGGATAGAGTGCGATGTGCATTGAAAGACGCTGATATGGCACACAGATGATGACCAGAAGCGCTGATAAACATGACCTATGTACAGAATCGCGCACCTATGAAAAGTTTGGGATACAAAACACCGTATGAAATGGTTTACGATAAGCCACCCAATGTAAAAGAGTTACCTGTCTGGGGTTCAGTCTGTTTTGCACACGTGCCAGCTACCCTACGCAAAGACAAGAAACTGTCCGCTCGAGCTGTAAAGTGTCGAATCCTTGGAGTATCAGAGGAAACGAAGGGATTTCGACTATGGGACATCTATAACAACAAATACATCCTATCTAGGGATTAGGGTTGTCGCAAAAGTAACAGCTACAGTGGTCACCGCAATTAGTCTGTGTGGGAAATTAGTATCATTACCGAAATTAGTTTCACCTTAATCAGTGAGACTAATTAATGTGAACACGAAAAATCAATGTTCAAAAATAGTCTGTGCAAGGGTCTATATCTGGTGCAGCGGGATGGGGCTGATCCTCCCATCCGGCTGGCCTGGGTTCGAGCCCCCCTTCGAGCAGTTTGCCGAGTCGGTTGCTCCGACAGCATATGGAATGGATAAGGGTCAGCCACAATTTGTGGCACATACGGTATTGCAATCAACGGTGGCTGCAACGAATACGAAGGTTTTTACCAATATAGACAAATATATTTTACAAAATTACACCTGACCTGTACTTGCAGTCTTAGCCAGTCCTTGTTTTCATTTTGCAATTGCTCCAACAGAAACTCCTAGAATTCGAAAGCTGCAAGCTCTTTCAATGAGTGAGAAGTCAAGTCGTTCGAAAAGCGTCTGCGGTGGCTGTGGCGAGGATGTCGGTGCTGTTCACAGGTGCCCTAAGTGCTCAGTCAGCATGCACCCATTTTGTGGAACTCCAGTTGGCCAAGAGGGCTATGGACAACCCGTTCTGTGCCCTAGCTGTGATGGACATGCTGTCAAGAAGATGTCCAGCGCTTCACCGATTGTTGCGGCTTTCGACAGAGTGTCTACCTTCGCCACGGCAGACCCGAATCTGATCCCGGCTATTGGGACTTCCGCGGATGCTGACTCATCGAGCAAAGAACAGACGACAGAGGGCGCCTTACCCTCAGCGCACACAAATGTCGTAGCAACGACGAGCTCCCGTAGATCGACACAAATTGTCAGCACGGTCAAACAACGGGTGAAGGTGGTGCAGTGGCTAGTCGAGATGGAGAGACGTGGAGGCATCAAAGGATTGCGTGCTCGAGCTGTTGACGAGTTCCCAGAAATTTTCAGGTCAGAATCGCGCAATTCCAACCTTGCCAAAGCCGCATCGTGGTGGAAGAAGAGGGAGACAATCCTGAATTTGCCAAAGGGTACACGTGAACTATCGACTCGACGACATGATGGCCGTATGCGAGCTAACAAAAAACTCTGGCTGGGCGTGGAAGACGACGTAGCAAATGGGTGATATGGCTGTACGCTGAACTGCTGGATGAATTTGATCGCCTGCGAAAGCTAGGACTGAAGTTTGATGCGTCGCTGCTACGCCAAGTGGCGCTGCGACTTCTGAAGGCAAGTTCAGGGCCTTATACAATCTCGTCGGTCGACGAGAACGGCGCTTTGATCAAGGATAAAATCACTACAAGATGGATTCAGACGTTCATGGAGACGCATCGGATTGTCTTCCGCACGCAGACTGGTAAAAAGCAGATCAGCCCCGAGAAACAAGCAGTAATCGAGCGTGAAGTTGCAAGGCATCTTGGTCAGCTAAAGCGTGGCTTTGAGTCCGGGTCACTCAATGAAGATGTGATTGAAAACATTGACGAAACCCACTTTGTCGTAGATTTTGACAACGGGAAAACCCTCGGGTTTGTCGGGGAGCAGAATATTAAGTATGCTGATGTGGTGTCTGGTGGGGAGGGGATGACGCTGGTGGTGTGAATTTCTGGCGGAGCAAGTGGCCGACTCCACCCACCAATGATCATTTTCCAGAATGCTACAAACAGCTATCCAATTCGCGGCGTTCCCGACAACACTCAGGGGGTATGCTACAGGACGGGTCCTAAGGGGTGGATGACCAAGCGTTTGTTTCGGTCATACCTGGAAGAGCGCAGGGCAATGAACCCTGACCGTCTTGGACGAGTCAAGTCAATATTCCTCGACAATTGCTCATCCCACCTAGACGAAGACGAGTGCGAGGACGAGCTCAAGAAACTGAAAGCGCGGCTGGTATACCTTCCACCAAACGCGACTGACCTCTGCCAACCCGCTGACTCTTTTGTCATCGCTAAAATTAAGAATGTCTGGCGCCGCAAGTGGAACCAAAAGAAGATCGAGCTGATTGAAGGCCACAAGTGGCAGAACGAGAAGCGCAAGGATGGGTCTTGGTCTGGTAAGTTGAAAAACCCCGGCAAGAAGTTTTTCTTGTCGCTTGCCGCAGACTGTATTCGTGAGGTGAACGCATACCGCGACGAGAACGGCATGAACTACGCGAGAAAAGCGATGATTCGATGCGGACTTTCGCTAAGTGTTAATGGAACATGGAAGATTGAGCAGCTTTTCCCTCACCTCCAGGCTATCATCGGTAAGTACCCGGACGAATTCCAAGGCAGAGAGACCGTGGCCTGTCCTGCAAGTGATGATGCCCGTAGTGCAGGAAGTAGTGACACCGGCAGTGTTGCTGTTGTCTAGGCAAAATAGTATCAGTGATACTAATTCCCATCCATAATATAGTATGTGTTCATAAATACTATCACTTATACTATATACTGTACAGAAAAAATATTAAGCCTCACATAAATTACTCTAAGTGATACTAATTGCGGTGACCACTGTAACTTTCTTAACAACTTTCGATATCAACGTTAGGTAGTACTACCTTAACCAATCGCTTAACTTCCTTTACGGTCCTAACTTACCCAATACAAAGCATAAGTAAAATATCTTTGTACCGCTTTAGCAACGTGAGTTCACAATGGGCCAGAGTCCTGCCACGAGAAATTCTTGCACTCCTGTAGACCACACCGATTTGGGCAAGGCTCTTACTAGCCGATCGATAGCTTTAACAGAAGTAGAAGCCATCCAAATGCTCGCCTCAGATCTTAGAGCACCTTCACGACGTGATCAAGAACCTGAGTCAGCTCAAGTGTATAGCTTCAACGAGGAAGTCATCTTGGATACCCCGCCTAGAACTCCCGCTGCATGAAAGCCGCCTGCTCGTGGTGAACGTTCTGGACAAAACTCAAGGCGCGCGTCGACATGCAACACGAAGAAAAAGCGACCGAGCTCACCCAGCACCAGGCAATCAACTACTCGTCAATGGAAGCAACCGCGATCTGCCTGTTCAAGTACTAGACGTTCAAGTGGAAGACGTACGCTTAGTCAAAGGCGTATGAACAGCCAAGCTGACTAGCCAGCCGCCCTCCCTTTGGACAGCACCCCCCTGTTCAGAGGTAGCCACGCTTTTCAGGGAGATCCCTGAGCCCGGTACTCGTTTGGACAACGCACCACCTCGGCTATTTGCAACAAGGAGTCAGCGCCGTCATGAATTGTGGCAGTTTATTCAACTTGCCGCTCACCCCAACTACTGGCATTTATCAGACTCGGAACTAGAGAACAAACATTCGGCCTTTGCGTTTTGCAAGCGTTGCAAGATGACCATCGCCTTCAAAACCGCTCAACACAAGGTCGTGCAGCACATGGAACGGTATCATACTCGTGACCTGAACTCATACGAGCGTGCTGGACTTGAAGCACCTGTGCAACGCAACCTTGCCAAAGAACTCACAGAAGTGGCTGTGTTTCGGGAAATTGATCCTGAAGACCAGAAGCACGTGAACATGTTGCTGGCTAAATGGGTTGTAACTCACTTCCAACCACTGGTTATTGTCGAAGATGCTGGTTTCTTGACTTTATTACGTTCATCATCGAAACAATTTGCGGTGTCCATGTAGTTATCCCGAAACGCGGCCAATTACGGAAGTGTATTATTAATTTGGCTGATGATTTGACACGTCAAGTTTGCTCCGAAATTGAGCGGTCATGTGAGTACTTCTCGATAAACAGCGATATATGGAGCTCTAGGAATCCGCGCAGCTACATTGCATTTACGATTCACTATTTGACTGAACTGTTTGAGGTACGCTAGAAGTTAGCAAACTTCCTGGGATTCACGATGCTCGAGCTCTTTGGAAGGCATTTGAAATGATCATGGGGGAGTGGGGGCTTCGCAAAGAGTATTGCACCCGGTTTGTCCATGACTCAGGGTCTAACATGGTTGCAGCCGGAGAAAGTTTTGGCCCCCTGCTTGGCACACGAACTGCATTTGGTTTTGGCTGGGGCTTTGTCGAAAAAAAATGAAGAAAAGAGCAGCGCAGAATTTGATGCCTGCGTGGGAAGTAGTTGTTGCCAAGGAGCCTGATGCTATTGAAAATGAGCACGTAGATGATGATAACTTAAATGAAGATGAGCGAGCTGACATGGAACACCTTCGTGAAAGTGCCATTGCAGAATTAGACGTGTTTCTTGACGAAACCTTTTCGAGTCTGGAGAAAACGGGTATCGAATTCATGCGTGACATCCTACAAGTTTTTCGGGCGTTGTCAGTGTACTTTCGAAAGTCACCAAAAGCGTACAATCGATTAAGCCAACATTCAAAAGGATATACGCTGAGTACCACCAGGCGATGTGGTTAATATATCGGTGGACTGTCCGACGCGTTGGAATAGATGCTGGATGATGCTTGAGCGCTGTATTCGGCTTCAACCAGCGTTAAAACAGTTTTTCAATCACTTGTTCACTGCGGAAGGGCGAGCAGAGTTTAAGGACATGCAGAACAAGCTCTCAAATCCCTCACATAAGGAATGGCTAGCGATTCGTTGTTTCGGCGTACTATTGGGTCCATCATTTGAGTCTGTTTCGAGGCACCTGGGTGGTCAGCTGTATCCAACACTGCCAGTGGTCATGCCCGCAATAGATGCCTTCGAAAATGTTCTTCGCAACAGAAAACGTTTCGACATTATTCTGAATCAAGCCGACAACGAAGCATACGTCGATGAAGTGCGAGTGTCAATGCAAGAGTGTCAGGCAACGATGCTTCAGATGTTTACAGGACGTTTTGACTACTTAAAGTCATCAAACTTGGTCTGGACTTCTTACTTGGATCCGCGAATGGCGAAGTCTATGAGCCATTTGACTCCTGATACCTGTGAAAAGGCCCATGATGACTTTCTCAATACTGCAATTGAGCTTGCAGCGACAATGGACACACCGGTGTCACAGAATGAAATTGCTACTGTGCCGAAAACAACTAAACGCGCTGATTTCATTACCATGTTTGTACTTCGGTCTACACTTACAGATGCTAGCGAAGAACCACTTCGAATATCTTGCACTCACGAGATGGACAAGTATCGGGCTGCTCCTCGCGCTCTTACATCGGTTGAACACGTGGATCCGTTAGCGTGGTGGAGAGGAAACCGTACAAATTTCCCGTATTTGAGTTGTTTGGAGAGGAAATGGCTGGGGCAGTGGCGACCAGTGTTCCATCAGAGAGGGCTTTCTCTACCAGTGGAAACATAATTACTACGAAGAGGAGTTCTCTTACACCCGATATTGTTAGGGATCTAGTCTTTATTGCCGAAAATTCTAAGCGAAAGCAGAATCAATGAGGTCTCCGCCGTCGAAGAAGTGTAACAAAATGAAAGCTTATCGAACCGACCCATATCACAATCATCTGTGGTTGTAGATAGTACGATGACCTTGATTTAGAGAATTATCACCGGTCCCGCGGCTAGCTGCAACTTCCCCGCCCGATACGACTGCAACCATCCTGATGCTGCTGTACAAACGGTGCCAGGTGAAAGTCCCAATTACCATGTACCCGGTGGTGCGAGACCTGCGGACGTATTGGAGTTCCTTGGCGTGAAGATAATGACGCCACTGTCAGATAGGTGCTCGGACTCGATCCACACGATGGCACGCTCGCGTAAACAAGTTCCTGAACAACTCAGCTATAAACGAGTTAGTCATTCCTTCGGTGACGGATCGCTGCGTGCAAATGAACGTCCACTCCGTAGCTTCGACAATGTACCAGCGCTATCTGTCAGTGCTTTACTGCGTCATGATATCAATACACGTATCTCCAGCAACACGGTGGAGGGATGTTCGAACTGCTTGACGACTAAAGGTGATATGCAGAGTTTTGTATGGAGATGAAGTACGTGTGGTCCACTACAAATGAGTTAAGGGTAAGTAAGGGGCATGTAAGGAGGCGGTTAGTTAAGGTAGTTGACGTAACGGTTGTTAGGGCAGTTAATCTTAACTTTGACAGCTCTATTAGGGATGTGTTGTTCGATACTACAAATGCAGCCACCATGGTCAAACGAGCTATCGGACAAGCCGATTAAACCCTCACTTCTGAATTGCAGCGCGCGAGTTACCCGTAGCAGAAGAAGTGGAAGCAACTACCAACGAGAATACGAAGGCAGTGGGAACTGCAACACCTGAGCAGGGGTTAACGAAAGCAGTGGGAGCTGAATCAGCAACTCCGGGAACTACCTCAGCAGTGGGAGATAAGAATAAACGCCGACGAAATGGACTAGTGGAGGCAATCGAAAGCCGAGAACCACGTCTGCGACGAGAGGTAAAGAAACCTAAATGGTATCAGGACTATAAGTGCTTCCAATGTTAGATAAGAACATTACGCAAGAAATTGCGGAGCTACACCCCGATCGCTCAAAGAAGCCTTAATGGGCCCTCATAAAGAGCACCGGAAAGCAGCTCTAGAGTTAGAGTACGACTCCTTGATTGAGAATGCAACATGGAAGCTGGTAAGACTGCCACCCGGACGAAAGGCTTTGCCATACTAGTAGTAAAGTACAACACCGACGGTAGTGTCGAGCGGTTCAAAGCACGGCTAGTAGCACAAGGTAACCACCAAGAGTTTGGGGTAGAATGTGATGAGGTATACGCACCGGTGGCACGTTTCGAGTCGTTGCGCCTAGTGCTGGCAATTGGGGCCATATTGGACTGCCATATCCAGCAAATGGATGTTCATGCGGTTTTTCTCAATGGCACAATGGAAGGAGAGCAAAAGATCTATATGAGGCAACCTCATGGGTTTGTGAAGCGAGGCCACGAGAATCTGGTCTGCGAACTTCAAAAGAGCATCTATGGCTAGAAGCAAGCCCCTCGAATCTGGTATAGAGTCCTTCATACCTGTTTTTGACGGAGATGGGTTTTGCACGCTGCCACAAAGAGTTTTGCATCTACGTGCAAAAAGGGGAGAATAATGGCTAATAGTCGTGGTATATGTTGATGATCTGACGATCATGTCGCGAAGCATGCGACTTATCAACAAGCTAAAAGCTGAATTGCCTAATAGGTTCAAAATGAAGGACCGGGGTGATATTCACTACATCCTAAAATGGAGGTGCGACGCAATAGAGAACAGCGCGTGATGGCGATCTCGCAAAGCAAATACATTGCAGAACTTATCACCAAGTACAAAATGGTTGATTGTGCACCGGTGATGACACCACAAGTAGCTGGCTTAACAAACGGAAATGACAGCAGCACAGATTGCTGCGCAGCCTTATGACTACAGAGGCATTGTTGGATCGCTCCAGTACTTAGTCCGTGGGACTCGGCCTGATATCGCCAATGCGGTTAGAGAACTTAGCAAGTTTTTGTCTTGCTACAATCTCACACATTGGGATGCAGCTAGGAGAGTACCCAAATACTTGAAAGGAACGTCAACGTACGGTCTGTTTCCCGATGGAAAAGCGAGAGATGTGACTTACGAAGTGTACACTGACGCGAGCTTCGCGTGTCAACCAAAAGAACGTAATCCGTGACTGGATACGTGATCCAAATGGCCAATACGAGTGTATCATGGTGCAGTAGTAAACAAGGAGGCGTATCGCTTTCGACTGCTGAAGCAGAACTTATCGCACTAAGCGAGGGAGCTAAGGAAAGTGAGTGGTTATGGCACTTGCTGGGAGAAATGGGATTTTCCCAAAAGGTACCAGTGCAGGTATGGTGTGACAGTAATGCTGTCATCAGTATTGTAAAGAATCTTGGGAATCACAAAGCTAATAAGCGCATAGAAATTAGATTTTTGTTTACAAGGGACCTTGTGGAACATGGTCGCCTCAAAATTGCTTATTGTGCGACGCAGAAAATGACTGCTGACATTCTCACAAAAGGTCTGCCAACTAAGCTGTTCCTAAAACTAAGAGAAAAGCTGGGAGTTCGAGATCTGAACTTGCCCACTAGTACTTAGTGGGTGTGTTGAGTGGCAAGGGTGCGCAGAGCGCGCCTCTCGCTAAGAGGCAGACAGGGAGTCCTGTCTACCAAGAGTTAAAAATAAACAACTGAATTAAACACCTCTCTAAGTTGTATTAATTCTGATTAGCAAGTACGAGAGGAAGTTCAGAATATCCAGATCACAACTGTGATCTGGATAGTACAGGCAGAGAGCTGCCTGCCATCCATAGTGCGATGACGATACGAGGCGAGGAGTGCAGCCGTCGAGGACGAAGTCCGAAGACGAGCTCACTTCCTCTTTTGCCTCAGACCCCGAGCACGAGTCTGCAGTATAGGCATTAGTATAGAGGATAGCGAATAAAATAAATGAGTTTTCCTCAGTTGTACTATTCATTTTAACAAGAATGCCTTACGGACACACAACAGTGCGCTGTTAGCACAACACGCCTGCGTCAGTACCATAAAAGTGTGTCACCACAGCAAAGTGCTGTAACAGCACAATAGGTAGTTTGGTTTCTATGCTTCACAGGAAGCGCGCAAATGAGGTGTGGCTAGGTGGCGCCCAGCCAATCAGCACAGGTACTCTGGACATGTGACACAGAGCTCTCGTTGGTGCGCAGGACGCCACTCCTCCCCCCGAACGACCATGCCCAAGCGGGTGAACTGGCGAGAGGTAGCTGTCGGCGCAACGCAACCGAAGCCGACGCAGTAGTGTTGGCCCTCAAGGCCTTCGATATCGACAAGAGTCGAACGATGGCTTGCACACTGTGTCTAGGCGCTGAGCACAAGATGCACAAGATGCGCTACAGCTTGTTAATTTGTAGCTCTCAAGCGTGTAGCGATGCGAGCAGCATCAAGTGTCTTTGGCGAGGGAAGCTGGTGACGTGCCTGAAGCCGGAGTGCGTCTCTGTATTCGAGCACGGTGAACATACAACTACTGTGACCTCTCCAGAGCGCAAGAAGCTAGCTACAACGCAAAAGACGTCTGCCGTGAGCTGGCAGAGAATCATTTGCGGATAATGCGGATTCATCACGCTCTCTCTCTCTCGGAAGTTCTCAACGCCTCTTGAGGATCTTCCTTCCCTGAAGACAGTACAGAACTTTGTGAATCACTACGGGCGGACCCAAATGGATCACCACGATTGTGTGAACGAGCTGCGCACCTGGATCCATGACCATGCTTACAACGGTACTGAGTCGATGACTCAAGCTTTCTCTTTAGGTACGAGACTGGCAAACCATTTGTCGGGAACGGCTCAGACGAGCGGTCGTTTATCGTCGGCCTCTCAACCAAGGCCTTGATGCTGAGGATGATACTGCCTCCGGAAAGCTACGTGTTGTACCTATAAGATGAACCAGTGCGGCTATCCGGTACTAGTCGTTGGAATTTCCAACCGGTCGCGCAAATTCCATTTAGTTGCGATGTTTATCGTCTCTCAAGAGACGCAGCCGGTTTTCCAATCCCCCTTGATGGCGTTAGTACGGCTGTACTACTGGATCACCCAACAGAACTTAGTGGTACAATATGCCATGGTTGATGGCGACACTGCTCAGTGCAATGCTCTCGCGGCTGTATTTGGGGGAAACCCTAAGTATCTTTTCCTGATGTGCTATTTCACGTAATGAAGAAGGTCCAAGAGCGTATCCGGCCACTTTTCTCGGATCTACAGGCTTCCATCCTACGTGATATCTTACGATCTACACTTTGCGAGGTCGCATACTTCTTTATGGAACTACGGGAAGCCATTTTGTCTCGCTGGTTTAGTGATTTAGACATTCGCCTGTTTGCTAACTACATGTGCGATCAGTGGTTGTCGGGTTCGTTTACGGGTTGGTAAGCCTACCTTACGCCTACGGACGAACAATCCAGTCAAAAATAAACGCTCTACTTAAGCGTGACTATACTCTACGCCGTCGCCTAAAGATGGGTTCGCTGCTGCGTGAACTGAGTGCATGATGCCAAGATCAATCTAGTTCACAACGCCCTTTTCAATTTGGGGCGGTTCCGACCAAAACCCTCGCACGCCGGGTGTCAGAACTCGCGCGTGCGAGACTTTTGGGTTTGGCTGAAGGTCAGACTGTAGACGGGGAAATCGCTGGACACGCGTCAACGGTGCGCGTCATTTCACTTCGAGCGGCTCTTGTCCAGGTGATTTCAAACAAACGGAGCGAAGAAGGGATTGCAGTGTCAGCTAAGCTAGGGGCCAATTATGCCCGAATGGAGATCGAGGGACAGCCGTGGAGTGACTGGCCGCCATCAGTGGTGTCCGGCGGGTACTGGTTTGTATTTGGGTCATGTATCCACGTTCGTTTTGCTCAGCGTGCTACAGCACACGTTGACATCAGCGGCAGAGGCACACTCGTGCCTAGGAGTAAGAAACGACGCATTGGAGTGGCAGGGATTGAATCTGTGGGTTGACCAAGGACTGTTGGATCTGCTTTGTCTTTCACCTAGTCCAGCAACACCAATTTCGCTCTAGGATTCACGCCGCTTACATGTACACCTTTGCGCTAATGGATTGCATCTAATATATGCGAGGATAGTTTCTAATTTCTTCGTTGGGTCCAGTTATTGGCGTGTCTTCTGAGTCTGGGCTCAATTCAAAAACAAATATGACACACACCTACCGAACACGCTGCTACCACCAAAAATCTACCAAAGAAAAATGATAATTTTGGTTGGTTTTGGTGTATTTTTGGGAAATATTAAAACATCCAGAGCATCTGCTATCACGCAGCTGCACTGGTAGAATAACTTACTTTGTTTGCACGAAGCACGCAATTCATATTTTTGAAAAATAAATCGTGTGGCTGGTCGCACACTCCCCCCTTCACAGTCTCAGATCCCCCCTCGCAGTCGCTCCTAGGCCACATTCCTCGCGGCCGACATCGTACGCTGAATTCATCTTGCTATACACCCTGTTGTGTGTCACTAATATCCTGTATCCGCAGAAAGCGCTCCATTCTTCGCGGATGAAGCCTGGACAGGGAGGAACGCAGCAGGATCAGGAACCCGAACGCGTCGAAGTGCGCCCCCTCAAGCGTACGAGACAAAATTCTTCGCAGGGTCGATTACCTCCTCTTCATCGAATTGTTCACGGAGGAAAGCGACTTACCTCAATGCAACACAGAGAACTGAGTGAGATGTATGGCGATCGGTATCCGGACACCTTACCAGTTATGGCGACCACCAATTCCTGTGTGAAGCCACGCGCTCAAGACGAGCTCTGGGAGGCATCATTGCTGAAAACTCAAAAGGATGACGACGATGAGGATGCTCGAAACGAGGCAGCGCTGGCAGAGGTGATTGGCCAATTTGATGAGGAAGACAGGGAGGTTTCGCCGGATGGCAGCAGCGACCCCGACTATGATCTGGAATCGAAGCGAGTGACACCAAAATCACACAAAAAGCGACACCAAAAACAGGCTGTGAACCGTGCACTGGATACAGAAGATGATGATGCTATGGGAGACGAAGATGACGATCGACCTGTAGTCGGCCAATTCCTTGAGGGGTTTCCGATGTACTGGAACTCGTGGAACGATTTCTATACGGCTTTCGACGGTTTTCAAGCGGCAACCTTTCAGCGCTTTCCTGCGCGCTCGAGTACATCCATCGTTACTAGAAATAATGCAATCGCTGCAGCACAAAAGAAGGCCCGGAAGATACACTACACAAAGAGGGCAAAAAATGGAAACAAGAAGGCGGGAAGACGCAACCAGGACGTCACGGGAGAAACAATGCTACCCGAGTCGTGGGACAAGTATAGTAGGACATTTGTAACGGGGTTACACGGGTTTACACCTGGTGTGTTCCACACATGGATACACTTTGTGTAAGGTACATATTTGATGTACGGACACTCGAGGGAGTGTGTGTGGCTGAGAGCCACACGTTATGCATTTGAAGTAGGATTTCACTTGGTTTTACTATGTTAGATAGTTAACCACATACATTTACCCCCTAGGCGGCTAGCCGCAATAAAAGATAAATAAACAGTTTGGATTTGGAACACTAAGAGTAAAGTCCTTTTATTAAGGTCGTAGTTAGTAGGTGCCTTCGGATATTAAGGCCTATTAACCCTTAATAAGGTGTGTGTTAATCCTTAACTCGTTGAGTTAACCGTCTTCCTCTGACGCTAAGCTACGGCAGCCCCGCTGCACTTGGTAGCACTTGTAGTCAATCCTGCGACTGAGTCTTTTGACTGATCCCTCTGAGAGGATGGAACACGCTGTGTTCGCGAGCTTGCCGCCTGGCCAGCAAGAGACGCTTAAAAAGCTTATGTCTCTGTTGGGCCCCGAGGGCATTGCTCATCTTGCTTCGCAAGGGCCAGAGGCGGTATCCGCCAGACTGGAGGCTTTTGCAAGCTACGAGAAGGCGCTCTTAGAGCATGTACAAGAGCGCGTGAGCGCAACGGCGTCCGCCGCATCGTCCGCGGCCGCGTCGTCGACGCACGAGTGGTCTAATAGACCGAAACCGCTCATGGTGAGCGTGAAGACCTTCGAGGGGAAGGAAGGGGAGAACCTCCTTCTCTGGACCCGACAGGTCGAGATGGCCATGGGATCGGCCCTGCTCCAGACTGAGCAACAGCGCGTAGCGCTGGCGATCTCGAAGCTCGGTGGCCGAGCTCAAGAATGGGCACTAACGTGCGGCACGTCTGTGGACGCTGCTTTCCCGACCTGGGATCAGCTGAAACAGCAACTAGTGCGCGTGTTCGCGCCGCCTAACCAGGCGTACCGTATACGGTCGAAGTTCCTTGCTACCCGCCAGGGTAAAAAGGAGTTGCTGGACTATGTCCAAGAGTTGAGAACTCTGATCGCCGGTATGGCGTCGAGCCCTCTCCCCGAGGCGGTCACAGTGACCGTGTTTATGGAGGGCCTGCGCACGGGCGCTGCCCGAACGGAAGTTTTCCGTGTTCACCCTGCCTCATTCGAGGAGGCCGTGAACGTGGCATTGAATGCCGACTATAACTTCCAGGCTGCGAGACACGGTTCGAGCGCTGGTAGCGCGAGCTCTTCGAGCGGTCCTGAACCGATGGACCTCAGCCACGCTGAAGACGAGGCTGACCTCTATGCTGCTGAGCAGCGCTTCAGCATCCGTCGATGCTACACGTGCGGGAGCACCCGCCACTTGAGGCCTAGTTGCCCGTTGCGCAACAAGGCCCAGGCTCCATCGAGCCGAAGCACCGCTTCGAACCCTCAACCAGGGTCGTCGCGGGGAAACGACGGAACCCAGTAGGCGCGGGGCGCCCTACTGGGGAGGAACTGAGTTCTGTTGGGCCTCTGGGAGGCAGGAGAGAACGGGACTCAGCCCCGCAGAGAGCTAAGCTCTCTAACTCACGTAGTGAGTGCAAGCCCGGCTTGTTAGTCGTTCAAGCGAACGTGAAGGGCTTCGACAAGCCGTGGAGAGTCTTGATAGACTCGGGAGCGTCCGGCAACTATGTCCGGCGCTCCACTGTCGATGGTTTTAAACCATATGTGGAGGCTCTACGGGAGCCTCGAAGAGATAAGATCTCTGTCCGTCTTGCGACGGGGACACTAGTGACTGTGTCGAAGGTCTCTATTGACCTGAACGTGAAGTTCTTAGACTTCGATAGCGTGGAACGCTGCTTGGTCTTAGACCTGGATGAGAGGTATGACCTCATCCTTGGTATGGCGTGGCTCGAGAGCCACGAGCCATGGATCGACTGGAAGTCGAAGACGTTGGGCGCTACGCGCCCGTCTCCAAGTGGAGCATTGGCGAGTCATGAACCCACCTCTGCTCGGAGACAGAAGCGCTATTGGCGCGAGCACGAGACCGAGTCGGTCATGGTGCTGGACATTGGTATGTCAGAGTTAGTGAGCAACGATGTTGCTGTTTGCCGTGAGTGTGACTCACAGGGCGTGCGCGGGGTGGCGCGTTATCCGCCGAGCGGTGTTTGTGGGGTCGCTGACCCGCCGCTGCGTCCTAAGGACAAACGTGGAACGGCATGTAAACCGTTGAGCGGTACTTGTAGGGTCGCTGACCCGCCGCTGTGTCCTATGGACAATTGTGGAACGGCACGTACTCCGTTGAGCGGTGCTCGTAGGGTCGCTGACCCGCCGCTGAGTGTCTCGAATGACACTGTTCCCTCTCCGAGGAGCCATAGTGCGTTGGCACCTAGGCAGCGCGACGGTGATGTCGCCCTGCAGCCCTCATCCGGCCGTGCTCGGGCGAGGAGGGAGAGGAGGAAGAGACGCAGAGCGTCTGTGACGTCTATGACGTCGGACGAGGTGTCCAGCGTGTTGAGCGGTGAGGCTCCACGCGACTGCAGTGAGCAGTTGTACACACTCGTGAATGGAGTGACAGGGGATGTCGACGGAGACATAAGTCTCGAGCGACTCCCGTCGGTTGATGCTCTGTTAGAGCTGGACGAGATGTCCGTCGCCGAGTTTGGCGAGGCCTTAAAGGCCGGCGAGCTTGCCGAGGTGGTCATGATACGACCCGAGGAGGAGTTAAACTCCTCGTCCGTCGTGGACGAAGCTGTCCTTGAGGACACGAAGCGAGCGCTAAGCGCTAGGAGTGGATCTTCGATCCTCAAGGATCCCTCGGATCCGTTTTATCCTTTGATCAAGGAATACCACGATGTGGTGTCGAAGGACCCGCCGTCAGGGTTGCCTCCGGATCGAGGCGTACGTCATGAGATTGACTTGGTTCCAGGAACCAAATACTGCGTAACACGGCAGTGGCCCTTACCAAGGGAGCAATGTGACGTCATCGACGCGTTCTTCCGTGCAAAGCACGAAGCCGGCTTGGTGCGTGAGAGCAAGTCTCCGCACTCGACACCCACGTTCTGTGTCAGAAAGCCTAATGGCAAGTGGCGCATAGTGCATGCTTTTAATAAGCTGAATGCGGCCACCATTCCGGCGCAGACGCCGATTCCTAGAAAGGATGTTCTACAGAACAACATGGTGGGATGTACGTTGTACAGTGCACTCGACTTGGTCGACGGGTATTATCAGTTGCTCATGAGAGCTAGCGATATACCCCTCACGGCAGTGAGTACTCTGAGCGGTATGCTCTGGGAGTGGTTGGTGATGCCCCAAGGGCTGTCGAACGCGCCTGCAACGTTCAATCGTCTAGTGTCGCAGTTGTTCAGGCCCCATCGGGCGTACGCTCAGACGTACTTCGACGACATCTTCGTCCATAGTCGTGCGGAGCACGGGAGGTCTGATGTGGAGAACCACCTTGACCATTTGCGAGCGGTGCTCGAGTGCATGCGCACGAATAAGTTGTATGCCAACTTGGATAAATGCGTCTTTGGCGCGGAGGAAATTCCTTTCCTCGGATGCTTCATTGGGAAGCGAGGCCTTAGGGCAGATCCTGCCAAGGTTAAGGCCATTGTGGACTGGCCGGTTCCATCGAACCCGAAAGACTTGCGTAAGTGGCTTGGCTTAGCCAATTACTTGCACAAGTACAGCGAGAACTACGCTGATATGGCTCGGCCATTGTCCAATCTCCTTAAGAAGGATGCACCTTGGTGCTGGGATGTCGTTCACGACGAAGCCTTCAAGGCTGTTAAGGAGAGCCTCCTTCACGCGCCCATCTTGGCGCTTCCGGACCCGGATCGTCCGTTTAGCGTCGTCTGCGACGCGTCCGATTTTGCAATCGGTTGTGCTTTATTACAAGCAGACGCCGAAGGGCGTGAGCGCGTTATCGCGTTTGAATCTCGCCAGCTTAAAGCTGCTGAGAAGAACTATCCAGTTCATGACAAAGAGCTACTTGCAATGAAGTATGCTCTAGTCAAATTTAGAGTACATTTACTCGGCTCTAAGCCCTTCGTGATCTATACAGATCATGCGTCTTTACGCACGGCGACTCACTCGCCTCACCTCTCACAGAGGATGGCAAGATGGTTGTCATTCTTTGCCGAATATAACTTCGAGGTGAAGTATAAGCCGGGACGGCTAAACGTAGTGGCCGATGCGCTATCGCGCAGGCCAGACTACGAGTTGACTCATGTCACTACCGTGACGTCGTCGGTCCCCGACCTTATACGGAGGGCATACGCCCAAGACGACACATGTGTAGCTCTGCTACGCGCTCTTGGGAGCGAAGAGTTTAAAGACTCGGACAAGGAATTGTCACCGCGCTTACGCGCGAGGCTGCAGCGTTATACGCTTGATCATGGCCTGCTGTACTACAGCACTGACCCTGAGGACACTCCTCGAGTGGTCGTCCCTCATGATGAGGATCTTAAGTATCGCATCCTCTATGAGGTGCATGATACGCCTGTCGGTGGGCATCTTGGTCGTGAAAAGACCTATGGCTCGGTGAGCAAGATGTACTGGTGGCCCAAGATGTACAAGTGGGCAAGCACCTATGTGCGTACATGCGAGACATGTCAACGGACCAAGTCCGCGCCGCACGCGGCTGCGCCGTTGGCGAGTTTGCCTGTCCCTTCGGGATGTTGGCAGTCCATTAGTATGGACTTTGTGTTTGGCCTTCCTAAGGATAAGGCGGGTAACACGGGTGTCGTGGTCTTTGTTGACCGACTGAGCAAGATGGCTCATCTTTCGGCTGTGCCGGACACCGTTGACGGTGAGGATACAGCTAAGCTGTTCATAGACAGAGTCTTTCGCCAACATGGCTTGCCTGAGGCAATTGTCTCTGATAGAGACCCTCGCTTTACAGCGAAGTTCTGGACGTCCTTGTTCAGGGTGCTCGGCACCAAGTTGGACATGTCCACGGCGGATCATCCGCAGACCGATGGTCAAACTGAACGCGTTAATCGCGTTGTGGAGGATATCCTCCGAAGCGTCTGCGCTGAGGCGCCACGACGCTGGAGCGAGATGCTCCCCCTCGTTGAGTTCGCAATGAACAATGCGGTGCATGCCTCGACAGGCTTCACCCCGTTCTATGTGAACGGCTTGGTCGACCCTCGCGTCCCTCTAACGCCGCCACAGTGTGGCTCTGGGCTTGATGGGGGAGGGTTAGCCGATCGGCTTGCTGATGTCAGCCCAGTTGCGGTTCGCAAGCAAGTCGATGACTTTGTCTCTTCGAGACTGAGCGTCATGCGCCAGGTGCGCGACGCGATGGCTGAAAGCCAGGATCTCCAAAAGGAGTATGCAGATGCCAAAGTGGAGATCTCGTTTTATTAAACGCTAAAAACCTACCTACACATGCAGTGTCTGCGGTCTTTAAGACCAAGTTGAGACCTCGGTTCATTGGACCGTTCAAGGTCGTGGCCAAGAAGGGCCTGGCGTACACGCTCAATCTTCCGAAGAAGATGCGTACGCACCCGGTGTTTTACGTGGGCTTGCTTAAGCCATACCGGGACCCTGCTCGGGTGAGCTCTGAGGCGCTAGCGCCGGGTCGGACAAGGGCTGCGAAGCAGCGAGAGGCTGCGAGGCAGCAGGAGGCTGCGAGACAGCAGGGTGCTGAGGCCCAGCACCAGGGCCCGAGTACGCAGGGTACTGCGGGGCAGCAGGGTGCGGAGGCACAGGAAGCTGCAAGGCAGCAGGCGGTAGAGCCATCGGAGGTGGCATTGCCACGGGACGTGAGCCGTACGGCTGCATCCGAACCAAGAGGTCGAGCTGACCTTGCAGCTGAGCAATCTGACGCTCAAGGTCTACGACCCGCTGCTGCATCGCCTGAGGCGACTCCAGCCAGTCAAGGCGACGCTCGACCTCCTCGAGGCTATTCGCTAAGCGATGTGATGAGCGATCAACGTCGGCGACGAAGTCGCTCACCGAGCGAACGCGGCTCTGCAAGGAGAGGAAGTCCACGAAGCTCGCAGCGCGAGAGTCCAGCGGCCGCTCGGCCTCCCCCTGCACTGCTCGATGAGCATGGGAATCTCCACTATCATGTGGAGCGCCTGATGGCGCGGCGCAGGCGCCAGGGTCATAACCAGTATCTGGTAAAGTGGCGAGGTTACCCTCATTCCCAGAACTCATGGGAGTTTGAGGTGCCACTGCGGCAAGACTGCCCTGACGTCGTGGACGCTTACGATCAGCGTCACCCGGTGAAGGACCGCCCGCAGGGCGTGCGACGGAGTCGCCGGGCGCGCCGCGCTTCCCACTACTAGAGTGGGGTGACGACAGGTCACGAGCTGAGCTCAGGCTCTGACCAGTGGCTGTGCCAGCCGACCCATGGCTATGGGTAGGACTGCTCACAGCGGGAGCAGGAGGCCGGGGTGCCTCGTAGCGTGAGGGACGTTGTCCCGGTACACGCCGTTTTGCTTGTCGCTTCGCGAAGTCGAGGCGTAAGCGCCGCTCTAAGCGGATATCAGTTTCCGAGAAACTAGCTCGGAGAGCATCATAGGAGTGGAGCCGTCGGGCTAGCTCCACCCAGTTCTGAAACTGCGCTTCGTAAGCGGCCATCGTTTCACCCTCTGAGAGGACCACCGGCACAGTGCGCATGGCCGGCACGGCCTCACCGTGGAGCTGCTGACGCAGGCGCTCCCGGTACTCCGAAGGAGTTGTGACTTGTGGGGTCAAGAAGCGCTCTCGGAGCGAATGTCGCTGGGCGACTTCATCAGTCGTCTCGGGCGCGCGCCCACACGTGTACGTGTCCAAGAGCTGCGAAGCAGCGCGTCGAACGACCTCCGCAGGAGATAGACGGTCATAACCGTAGTCGCGACGCGACGTGCCCACTATGGGGCGGGCCACAGGTCTGTTAGACCGTGCGCGAGATGCAGCCTCAAGCTGCCGGCTTTGAGCCCCGTCCAGGTCGTTGGAGACCACACCTGGCTCAGGGAGCTCGTCCTCGTACCTCGAGGAGAGAGGAGGCGCATCGCGCAGGGCGTTCGCCGAACCATCACGGTTCGGGAACGGATTAGGCGTGTGCAGCTCGCGAGAGCGCGGCGCCGGGCTTGAAGGCCTCTGAGAGGCAGCCTCCTGGCGTGTAGGAGGTTCCTCGTCATCGTCTGGGACGATCTCGCCTTGCTCAAGCTCGTCGAGCCAGGCGTCTTGACGCGCACGTGGTGTCGGTGGCTCAGGAGAGCGTGGAGCGTCGCTCCCACCCGAATGTTGGCTCGCGGAGCCGGAGCCATGGCGTCGTCGGTGCTCACGGTGGTACTGTTGTACACTGAGCCGCTGCGGAGCAGCCTCCCCGTCGTTGCGATGGCCTGGGGCCTGTGGGGAACGTGGGCTGCTGTGCGCTGAGGCGCTGTCACCATGTGACGTCGGAGTTTGGTCGGGTGACCGCGGAGGCGATGTAATGGCCGATGGCCCGCGCGTGAGGTTGAGCATTTAGAATGCAGTTTCGATAATGGGCTCTGGGAGCCGAAGTTCTTTGAACTTGTGATGAGGTAAAGTGACCTCTAACGTCTTGAGAAGACTAACGTCTTGAGAAGAAAAGACCTCACTGAGAAAGTGTCGTGGACACGGGTGTCCACATCTTGGTGGGGGGTCGTGTAACGGGGTTACACGGGTTTACACCTGGTGTGTTCCACACATGGATACACTTTGTGTAAGGTACATATTTGATGTACGGACACTCGAGGGAGTGTGTGTGGCTGAGAGCCACACGTTATGCATTTGAAGTAGGATTTCACTTGGTTTTACTATGTTAGATAGTTAACCACATACATTTACCCCCTAGGCGGCTAGCCGCAATAAAAGATAAATAAACAGTTTGGATTTGGAACACTAAGAGTAAAGTCCTTTTATTAAGGTCGTAGTTAGTAGGTGCCTTCGGATATTAAGGCCTATTAACCCTTAATAAGGTGTGTGTTAATCCTTAACTCGTTGAGTTAACCGTCTTCCTCTGACGCTAAGCTACGGCAGCCCCGCTGCAACATTCTTGTGTACACATGGGATGCCGTACGAAGCGCTCGGTGGAGGGAAGCGACAGCACGAAAAGGTTCGCGACGTGGGCTGCAAAGCGCGTGTTAGCGTCTGAGTAGCTGCAAGACCAAGTGGATCTGGCTTTCATCTCGTCGTCAAGGCAACCCAATCCCACAACCACCCACTGTGTAACGGGGTTACACGGGTTTACACCTGGTGTGTTCCACACATGGATACACTTTGTGTAAGGTACATATTTGATGTACGGACACTCGAGGGAGTGTGTGTGGCTGAGAGCCACACGTTATGCATTTGAAGTAGGATTTCACTTGGTTTTACTATGTTAGATAGTTAACCACATACATTTACCCCCTAGGCGGCTAGCCGCAATAAAAGATAAATAAACAGTTTGGATTTGGAACACTAAGAGTAAAGTCCTTTTATTAAGGTCGTAGTTAGTAGGTGCCTTCGGATATTAAGGCCTATTAACCCTTAATAAGGTGTGTGTTAATCCTTAACTCGTTGAGTTAACCGTCTTCCTCTGACGCTAAGCTACGGCAGCCCCGCTGCACTTGGTAGCACTTGTAGTCAATCCTGCGACTGAGTCTTTTGACTGATCCCTCTGAGAGGATGGAACACGCTGTGTTCGCGAGCTTGCCGCCTGGCCAGCAAGAGACGCTTAAAAAGCTTATGTCTCTGTTGGGCCCCGAGGGCATTGCTCATCTTGCTTCGCAAGGGCCAGAGGCGGTATCCGCCAGACTGGAGGCTTTTGCAAGCTACGAGAAGGCGCTCTTAGAGCATGTACAAGAGCGCGTGAGCGCAACGGCGTCCGCCGCATCGTCCGCGGCCGCGTCGTCGACGCACGAGTGGTCTAATAGACCGAAACCGCTCATGGTGAGCGTGAAGACCTTCGAGGGGAAGGAAGGGGAGAACCTCCTTCTCTGGACCCGACAGGTCGAGATGGCCATGGGATCGGCCCTGCTCCAGACTGAGCAACAGCGCGTAGCGCTGGCGATCTCGAAGCTCGGTGGCCGAGCTCAAGAATGGGCACTAACGTGCGGCACGTCTGTGGACGCTGCTTTCCCGACCTGGGATCAGCTGAAACAGCAACTAGTGCGCGTGTTCGCGCCGCCTAACCAGGCGTACCGTATACGGTCGAAGTTCCTTGCTACCCGCCAGGGTAAAAAGGAGTTGCTGGACTATGTCCAAGAGTTGAGAACTCTGATCGCCGGTATGGCGTCGAGCCCTCTCCCCGAGGCGGTCACGGTGACGGTGTTTATGGAGGGCCTGCGCACGGGCGCTGCCCGAACGGAAGTTTTCCGTGTTCACCCTGCCTCATTTGAGGAGGCCGTGAACGTGGCATTGAATGCCGACTACAACTTCCAGTCTGCGAGACACGGTTCGAGCGCTGGTAGCGCGAGCTCTTCGAGCGGTCCTGAACCGATGGACCTCAGCCACGCTGAAGACGAGGCTGACCTCTATGCTGCTGAGCAGCGCTTCAGCATCCGTCGATGCTACACGTGCGGGAGCACCCGCCACTTGAGGCCTAGTTGCCCGTTGCGCAACAAGGCCCAGGCTCCATCGAGCCGAAGCACCGCTTCGAGCCCTCAACCAGGGTCGTCGCGGGGAAACGACGGAACCCAGTAGGCGCGGGGCGCCCTACTGGGGAGGAACTGAGTTCTGTTGGGCCTCTGGGAGGCAGGAGAGAACGGGACTCAGCCCCGCAGAGAGCTAAGCTCTCTAACTCACGTAGTGAGTGCAAGCTCGGCTTGTTAGTCGTTCAAGCGAACGTGAAGGGCTTCGACAAGCCGTGGAGAGTCTTGATAGACTCGGGAGCGTCCGGCAACTATGTCCGGCGCTCCACTGTCGATGGTTTTAAACCATATGTGGAGGCTCTACAGGAGCCTCGAAGAGATAAGATCTCTGTCCGTCTTGCGACGGGGACACTAGTGACTGTGTCGAAGGTCTCTATTGACCTGAACGTGAAGTTCTTAGACTTCGATAGCGTGGAACGCTGCTTGGTCTTAGACCTGGATAAGAGGTATGACCTCATCCTTGGCATGGCGTGGCTCGAGAGCCACGAGCCATGGATCGACTGGAAGTCGAAGACGTTGGGCGCTACGCGCCCGTCTCCTAGTGGAGCATTGGCGAGTCATGAACCCACCTCTGCTCGGAGACAGAAGCGCTATTGGCGCGAGCACGAGACCGAATCGGTCATGGTGCTGGACATTGGTATGTCAGAGATAGTGAGCAACGAAGTTGCTGTTTGCCGTGAGTGTGACTCACAGGGCGTGCGCGGGGTGGCGCGTTATCCGCCGAGCGGTGTTTGTGGGGTCGCTGACCCGCCGCTGTGTCCTAAGGACAAATGTGTAACGGCACGTACTCCGTTGAGCGGTGCTCGTAGGGTCGCTGACCCGCCGCTGAGTGTCTCGAATGACACTGTTCCCTCTCCGAGGAGCCATAGTGCGTTGGCACCTCGGCAGCGCGACGGTGATGTCGCCCTGCCGCCCTCATCCGGCCGTGCTCGGGCGAGGAGGGAGAGGAGGAAGAGACGCAGAGCGTCTGTGACGTCTATGACGTCGGACGAGGTGTCCAGCGTGTTGAGCGGTGAGGCTCCACGCGACTGCAGTGAGCAGTTGTACACACTCGTGAATGGAGTGACAGGGGATGTCGACGGAGACATAAGTCTCGAGCGACTCCCGTCGGTTGATGCTCTGTTAGAGCTGGACGAGATGTCCGTCGCCGAGTTTGGCGAGGCCTTAAAGGCCGGCGAGCTTGCCGAGGTGGTCATGATACGACCCGAGGAGGAGTTGAACTCCTCGTCCGTCGTGGACGAAGCTGTCCTTGAGGACACGAAGCGAGCGCTAAGCGCTAGGAGTGGATCTTCGATCCTCAAGGATCCCTCGGATCCGTTTTATCCTTTGATTAAGGAATACCACGATGTGGTGTCGAAGGACCCGCCGTCAGGGTTGCCTCCGGATCGAGGCGTACGTCATGAGATTGACTTGGTTCCAGGAACCAAATACTGCGTAACACGGCAGTGGCCCTTACCAAGGGAGCAATGTGACGTCATCGACGCGTTCTTCCGTGCAAAGCACGAAGCCGGCTTGGTGCGTGAGAGCAAGTCTCCGCACTCGACACCCACGTTCTGTGTCAGAAAGCCTAATGGCAAGTGGCGCATAGTGCATGCTTTCAATAAGCTGAATGCAGCCACCATTCCGGCGCAGACGCCGATTCCTCGTAAGGATGTTCTTCAGAACAATATGGTGCGATGTACGTTGTACAGTGCACTCGACTTGGTCGACGGGTATTATCAGCTGCTCATGAGAGCTAGCGATGTACCCCTCACGGCTGTGAGTACTCCGAGCGGCATGCTCTGGGAGTGGTTGGTGATGCCCCAAGGGCTGTCGAACGCGCCTGCGACGTTCAATCGTCTAGTGACGCAGTTGTTCAGGCCCCATCGGGCGTACGCTCAGACGTACTTCGACGACATCTTCGTCCATAGTCGTGCGGAGCACGGGAGGTCTGATGTGGAGAACCACCTTGACCACTTGCGAGCGGTGCTCGAGTGCATGCGCACGAATAAGTTGTATGCCAACTTGGATAAATGCGTCTTTGGCGCGGAGGAAATTCCATTCCTCGGATGCTTCATTGGGAAGCGAGGCCTTAGGGCAGATCCTGCCAAGGTTAAGGCCATTGTGGACTGGCCGGTTCCATCGAACCCGAAAGACTTGCGTAAGTGGCTTGGCTTAGCCAATTACTTGCACAAGTACAGCGAGAACTACGCTGATATGGCTCGGCCATTGTCCAATCTCCTTAAGAAGGATGCACCCTGGTGCTGGGACGTCGTTCACGACGAAGCCTTCAAGGCTGTTAAGGAGAGTCTCCTTCACGCGCCCATCTTGGCGCTTCCGGACCCGGATCGTCCGTTTAGCGTCGTCTGCGACGCCTCCGATTTTGCAATCGGTTGTGCTTTAAGGTAAATGGTCAATTAAGCGCCGTGTCACAAGCTGTGTATATTTCTGGTCATTCCTCAGCAACCACTTTGAAAGGGGTAAAATGCAAAACAGTTTCGGAAAGCCCATTCCCTCCTCGATTTTTTCGAGATAATTGCATCTACTAGCGAATGGAAACGCGTTCAAAGCACAAGGTGTTGTGATGTCCACAAATTTGCACCTCCTGCCAATTAAGCGCCGATTTTAACCTTGATTTCACTATAAGGAACCAGTCGCGAAAATTTGCCAAACAAAGGTGTAGGTCTACTCTCAGTGTTAATATTTGTGATTCACCATAAAATGAAACAGTATATATATTATTGTAGGTGAAAGGCCAAATTTGAGCTGATCCCAGTTTCATGTTCATAGGGTTGTCGCGGGTTCGAGTCCGCTCGTTGCCGTTAATTCTCCGCACTAAAATGGTCTACAAACTCAAACTAACATCTTTATTATTCCCTTACACAACGACTGAGAGTACAGCTTCGTGAGCCTGTGCGTAATAACCAGCTTCGCTAAGGTATTGAACAACGTAGTGAGATCTTCCTTCACAACGCAATTACGCTTCAGCAACAGCGCTTGAGCAATCCGTGGCGTTAACGATGGATTACGCTCCAGGAAACGACGGTACCATCCATCGCTGACGCTCTTGCCACACACGAGTAGCGAAATCTCATTTGCCTTCCTCAAAAAGCCAGCCCGGTCGACAGGATACCCCACGAGCTGTCGCCCAACCACCCAATCATATATACATGTATGCTGCTTCGCTTCTGCTGGTAAAAGAGTTTTTTTTTGCCTGGACGTACCGACTCAAGCGACTTTCCTTGCTTGACTTTCGTGCTCCATTCGTGAATTCTTCTCTCGGTAGCTGAGGATTGAATGGTTGTGGCGCTAAAGGGCTGGCGCTTTCCCGCCATATTTGCGAATGAAAACATGCAGGTCTTCGTACTTATGACATATTAGCGAATAGGAAGAGGTTAAAGTCGAAACCGATACATGAGAGGCCAAAATGGAGAGCGGCGCTTAATTGGCAAACGGCGCTTAATTGACCATTTACCTTATTACAAGCAGACGCCGAAGGGCGTGAGCGCGTTATCGCGTTTGAGTCTCGGCAGCTCAAAGCTGCTGAGAAGAATTATCCAGTTCATGACAAGGAGCTACGAGCAATGAAGTATGCTCTAGTCAAATTTAGAGTACATTTACTCGGGTCTAAGCCCTTTGTGATCTATACAGATCATGCGTCTTTACGCACTGCGACTCAGTCGCCTCACCTCTCACAGAGAATGGCAAGATGGCTTTCATTCTTTGCCGAGTATAACTTCGAGGTGAAGTATAAGCCGGGACGGCTAAACGTAGTGGCCGATGCGCTATCGCGCAGGCCAGACTACGAGCTGACTCATGTCACTACTGTGACGTCGTCGGTCCCCGACCTTATACGGAGGGCATACGCCCAAGACGACACATGTGTAGCTCTGCTACGCGCTCTTGGGAGCGAAGAGTTCAAAGACTCTGACAAGGAATTGTCACCGCGCTTACGCGCGAGGCTGCAGCGTTATACGCTTGATCATGGCCTGCTGTACTACAGCACTGACCCTGAGGACACTCCTCGAGTGGTCGTCCCTCATGATGAGGATCTTAAGTATCGCATCCTCTATGAGGTGCATGATACGCCTGTCGGTGGACATCTTGGTCGTGAAAAGACCTATGGCTCGGTGAGCAAGATGTACTGGCGGCCCAAGATGTACAAGTGGGCAAGCACCTATGTGCGTACATGCGAGACATGTCAACGGACCAAGTCCGCGCCGCATGCGGCTGCGCCGTTGGCGAGTTTGCCAGTCCCTTCGGGATGTTGGCAGTCCATTAGTATGGACTTTGTGTTTGGCCTTCCTAAGGATAAGGCGGGCAACACAGGCGTCGTGGTCTTTGTTGACCGACTGAGCAAGATGGCTCATCTTTCGGCTGTGCCGGACACCGTTGACGGTGAGGATACAGTGAAGCTGTTCTTAGACAGAGTCTTTCGCCAACATGGCTTGCCTGAGGCAATTGTCTCTGATCGAGACCCTCGCTTTACAGCGAAGTTCTGGACGTCCTTGTTCAGGGTGCTTGGCACCAAGTTGGACATGTCCACGGCGGACCATCCGCAGACCGATGGTCAAACTGAACGCGTGAATCGCGTTGTGGAGGATATCCTCCGAAGCGTCTGCGCTGAAGCGCCACGACGCTGGAGCGAGATGCTCCCCCTCGTTGAGTTCGCTATGAACAATGCGGTGCATGCCTCGACAGGCTTCACCCCGTTCTATGTGAACGGTTTGGTCGACCCTCGCGTCCCTCTAACGCCGCCACGGTGTGACTCTGGGCTTGATGGGGGAGGGTTAGCCGATCGGCTTGCTGATGTCAGCCCAGTTGCGGTTCGCAAGCAAGTCGATGACTTTGTCTCTTTGAGACTGAGCGTCATGCGCCAGGTGCGCGACGCGATGGCTGAAAGCCAGGATCTCCAAAAGGAGTATGCAGATGCCAAAGGCAGGAAGAACATGGACAGGTTTGAGATTGGAGATCTCGTTTTATTAAACGCTAAAAACCTACCTACACATGCAGTGTCTGCGGTCTTTAAGACCAAGTTGAGACCTAGGTTCATTGGACCGTTCAAGGTCGTGGCCAAGAAGGGCCTGGCGTACACGCTCAATCTTCCGAAGAAGATGCGTACGCACCCGGTATTTTATGTGGGCTTGCTTAAGCCATACCGGGACCCCGCTCGGGTGAGCCCTGAGGCGCTAGCGCCGGGTCGGACAAGGGCTGCGAAGCAGCGAGAGGCTGCGAGGCAGCAGGAGGCTGCGAGACAGCAGGGTGCTGAGGCCCAGCACCAGGGCCCGAGTACGCAGGGTACTGCGGGGCAGCAGGAAGCTGCAGAGCAGCAGGGTGCGGAGGCACAGGAAGCTGCAAGGCAGCAGGGCGCGGAGGCACGGGAGGCTGCAAGGCCGCAGGCGGTAGAGCCATCGGCGGTGGCATTGCCACGGGACGAGAGCCGTACGGCTGCATCCGTACCAAGAGGTCGAGTTGACCCTGCAGCTGAGCAATCTGGCGCCCAAGGTCTACGACCCGCTGCTGCATCGCCTGAGGCGACTCCAGCCAGTCGAGGCGACGCTCGACCTCCTCGAGGCTATTCGCTAGGCGATGTGAGGAGCGATCAACGTCCGCGACGTAGTCGCTCACCGAGCGGACACGGCTCTGTAAGGAGAGGAAGTCCACAAAGCTCGCAGCGCGAGAGTCCAGCGGCCGCTCGGCCTCCCCCTGCACTGCTCGATGAGCATGGGAATCTCCACTACCATGTGGAGCGCCTGATGGCGCGGCGCAGGCGCCAGGGTCATAACCAGTATCTGGTAAAGTGGAGAGGGTATCCTCATTCCCAGAACTCATGGGAGTTCGAGGTTCCACTTCGGCAAGATTGCCCTGACGTCGTGGACGCTTACGATCGGCGTCACCCGGTGACGGAGCGCCCGCAGGGCGCACGACGGAGTCGCCGGGCGCGCCGCGCTTCCCACTACTAGAGTGGGGTGACGACAGGTCACGAGCTGAGCTCAGGCTCTGACCAGTGGCTGTGCCAGCCGACCCATGGCTATGGGTAGGGCTGCTCACAGCGGGAGCAGGAGGCCGGGGTGCCTCGTAGCGTGAGGGACGTTGTCCCGGTACACGCCGTCTTGCTTGTCGCTTCGCGAAGTCGAGGCGTAAGCGCCGCTCCAAGCGGATATCAGTTTCCGAGAAACTAGCTCGGAGAGCATCATAGGAGTGGAGCCGTCGGGATCGCTCCACCCAATTCTGAAACTGCGCTTCGTAAGCGGCCATCGTTTCACCCTCTGAGAGGACCACCGGCACTGTCCGCATGGCCGGTACGGCCTCACCGTTGAGCTGCTGACGCAGGCGCTCACGGTACTCCGAAGGAGTTGTGACTTGCGGAGTCAGAAAGCGCTCACGGAGCGATCGTTGTTGGACGACTTCATCAGTCGTCTCGGGCGCGGGCCCACACGTATACGTGTCCAAGAGCTGCGAGGCAGCGCGTCGAACGACCTCTGCAGGAGAGAGACGGTCATAACCGTAGTCGCGACGCGACGTGCCCACTATGGGGCGGGCCACAGGTCTATTAGACCGTGCGCGAGAGGCAGCCTCAAGCTGTCGGCTTTGAGCCCCTTCCAGGTCGTTGGAGACCACACCTGGCTCGGGGAGCTCGTCCTCGTACCTTGAGGAGAGAGGAGGCGCATTGCGCAAGGCGTTCGCCAAACCATCACGGTTCGGGAACGGATTAGGCGTATGTAGCTCGCGAGAGCGCGACGCCGGGCTTGAAGGCCTCTGAGAGGCAGCCTCCTGTCGTGTAGGAGGTTCCTCGCCGTCGTCTGGGATGATCTCGCCTTGTTCGAGCTCGTCGAGCCAGGCGTTTTGACGCGTACGTGGCGTAGATGGCTCGGGAGAGCTAGGAGCTCCGCTCTCACCCGGATGTTGGCTCGCGGAGCCGGAGCCATGACGTCGTTGGTGCTCCTCGTGGTACTGTCGTACACTGAGCCGCTGCGGAGCAGCTTCCCTGTCGGGACTACGGCCTGCGGCCTGCGGCGATCGTGGGCTGTCGCACCCCGACATGCGGCCACTAGAAGAGGGCGAAGAAGGGTCTGATGACCGTGGCGAGAGGCTGAGCATTTAGAATGCAGTTTCGATAATGGGCTCTGGGAGCCGAAGTTCTTTGAACTTGTGATGAGGTAAAGTGACCTCTAACGTCTTGAGAAGAAAGACCTCACTGAGAAAGTGTCGTGGACACGGGTGTCCTCATCTTGGTGGGGGGTGGTGTAACGGGGTTACACAGGTTTACACCTGGTGTGTTCCACACATGGATACACTTTGTGTAAGGTACATATTTGATGTACGGACACTCGAGGGAGTGTGTGTGGCTGAGAGCCACACGTTACGCATTTGAAGTAGGATTTCACTTGGTTTTACTATGTTAGATAGTTAACCACATACATTTACCCCCTAGGCGGCTAGCCGCAATAAAAGATAAATAAACAGTTTGGATTTGGAACACTAAGAGTAAAGTCCTTTTATTAAGGTCGTAGTTAGTAGGTGCCTTCGGATATTAAGGCCTATTAACCCTTAATAAGGTGTGTGTGTTAATCCTTAACTCGTTGAGTTAACCGTCTTCCTCTGACGCTAAGCTACGGCAGCCCCGCTGCAAGAACCAAGCCATTCTACTTGGTCGGCACCGCTTCAACATGGTTGACTGTCTTTCCGTTGCCTAGCTCCATAATTGAAGCCTTGCTCTGGTTGCCAAAAATGTTGGTCAGCTTTTCGCTGACATTCTCCAGTGTAAAAGCTTCAATACGCGGAATACACACCGTGCTGTTACCTTCGTTAGAATGAGCTTGGGCTAACTGGGTAGCCACTTTCGACTGATGGAGCAACACGTCCGGCAACGCCTCATTCAGCACGGTTGCGGTGCTAGCGCGTAGAACTCCCACACACGACGTCTCGAAGACCCGATGGTGCGATTCCAACGCCTTTGGGAGGAAGTTATACCCGGAGTAGCACACGAGCCGAACCAGTTGGCCCAGTGACTTGAGAGATAGTATTCCTCGATCCAATTAGCATACTTGATCTCTTGATTTTCTCTCCAGTACCCCATAACCAATTTAGCGAGCGCGTCAAATTGGTCACGGGATCTGGCCTCGTGCAGGTACTTGACATTGGGCCAAATACGCGTTTCGTAGACTTCGTCATTCTAGATTTCATAGCACACTATTAGTGATAGTTAACAACCAGTTTTCAAATGTCAGTATACCTGATAATTTTTTTCTTGCTGCGTGCTTTTCTGCAAAAGTGCGGATAGCAGTTTAGCAACTCTATCTCAGGCCAGACGGCTTGGAAGGCGTTTGCGATGTAGGAAGTGCGGTGTAAACTGCCGAAGCGAAGTTGAAGGTCGACATTGAAGAAGGTGAGAGCAACTTCTTGAGCGGTTCTAAACATTGCCTCGTACACCACTTGATTTTCTGTCCTAGTGAACATATACATCCACATTACAAATGTTTTTGCGTACTTGTTGCGTGCGAAGTGAGTGGTATACGACCCGAAGTCGATCAATGTCCACCCACCTATCATAAAATGTGTTTTAGAAGTGGTTGATTACAACAACAACAAAAATAAGTAACTTACCAAAGTGAAGTTTGTAGGTGTGATCGGTGACACCGAGCAAACCATCGTCCGTTTGCCCGCAAGACGCATAAACAATACGTTCTTGACGAGACAATAATTCCATGGCATCGAGTGGCGGTACCGTTTTCCTCTTGTGTATCGAACTCGAAGTCCTTCAGAACCAACAGTTCGTGTCTAAACGCGCTTGTCTGACTTCGAAAAGTGGACGTATCCGTGACAGGGTCAAATAGAAGACCAGGACCAAAGCGTTCTGTATACTTTCACAGTTTGCCAGCAATCCACTCAAGCAGTTTAAAGTTGTCATGGATTTCCCACCCCCTAAATCAGTTACAACAAAATAGTCATTAGTAAAACAAAAACATATAGAGTCAGAAAAACGTTACCTGCGCTCTTCTTCTTCAAATAGGCTTTTTTGTTGTTAAGCTGCTTTTGTGTAGGAAGTGGGGCGTTTGATATTGCTGCCCGCTTGGAAAGAGTCTTCGGACATTCTTGACCCCCCCCCCCTGTGAGTATGTCGTCGGACTGCTGTTCCCCCCCCCCCCCCCCCAGACTTATCCCCCGCTTGGGAACACCTGAGATCTGCGTGGTGCGCTCACCAGTTTCTTTCAACCGTAACGATTTCTCCATCCTCATCTTCCGAAAATCCAACTCGGAACATTTTTCCACAATCCAGGTGAGTACAGCAGCAATAGATTGTCTGCCCATGCCCACTAGAACCGTAGTTGTAGAGCACTTTGTAGTCAAAGTCAGTCGTCCCCAGCATGCCCAACCTCAGCCTCTTTTTCTGTTTTATATGCGCCAACTACCGTGTACGTGTAGCGAGTTCGCTTTCGGCGCTGATCTTCCCCCGTGGGATGATCACCTTGGGCGCCCTCTTCACCAGGGTCGGTACTCATGGCTAGCTGTGTCTTGAGTAGAAAATTCGACACTGAAACTGAAGCGTATAAGCCTTCGCTGCAAGGTATCTGTATTCGGATTGCTTTCCTCTGCTATGCGTGTAAACATGCCCATATGAGAAACAAGTCCATGAGGCATGGGAGAGATGAAAACTTGTGGCTACAGATGCATATCAAATATTCTAAAGTATGTGTCAATCTAGAACGAACGCTACCTACGTAGTTACTAATCCATAAGTGTTGGTGGAGACTTACACTACCACAAAAACATTACCACAAAAAAATGTGCCGACATTTTGCTGGTGCAATGGAACAGCTTCATTTCCTCAGCATTAAGGTTGGGTAGAAACGAGTGCTATGCTGTCCTCAAAACTCAGCTTTTTACTCAGAAGTTAGAAAAAAACCACGTTACTCAGGAACAAGGAAAAATTACTCAATAATAAATAGCACCCCGTCCACCACATGCGCTCTATTGGGGTGTATGAAGGCGCCCAGTCAGCGTTAAACGAGAGGTAGTAGCGTTATATCGTCTAATTTCTAGTGGCCTTCATTCGTTATCATTATCTTGTAGGTTTTGTAGTCAAGCCTGTGTACAAATCGTGTATCTATCCACCAACACGGCCGCTTCACTGGCTTTGGTCCCTGAGAAACGAGCGGCGTCTTCCAGTGTGTCGACTAACATTTGGGTAGGGTCAGATTCCGACTTCATACCTTCGCCGGATCTCCCTTTAGACGCAGATGTCGAGCCGGCACTAAAGCGACGCAAGCCTACTACACAAACGACTTCCACTAGTATTACTACTACTAGAAACGCTTCAACGGGAAAGAAGAAAGCTACCTCGGTGAAGACAACTAAAAAGGCTCTTTCTCAGTCCAAGGCACGCGTTGCAGATCGTCTGGAAACACCCTCTCCGGTGCCTGCACCGCCGGTGTCAGAGCTTGGTATTCCGCTTTCGGTTAAACACTCAAGACGGCCAAGATGTCCCGATGACGTGTGGGATCTTATCCACACGCTGGAAGTCCCCTACAAGAAGCAGAATCCGTGGAAACCGTCTGCCGTTACGTATCGAGATATTTGCCTGCTGTGTTGCCAAGAAATCAAATCTCGAGCGGGAACGAACATGTACAGTTGGGAGGAGGCTCTATGCAACAAGAAGCACGCCAGCAATGCAAAGGGCCACATCAAGCTGATTCACGCCGACCACCCGTTGGCAGTTTTAGCAGAGCAGAGTTCAAACGACAAAGCTAAAAACGGACGTCCAGTCAGCAGAGACAGAAGCTCATACAGTGTTGGACCTGACACGAGAAACTGCTATCGTTTCTTCCGCAGAAGCTACTACTTCCAGCCCTACAGGCAAGCGATTTTTCCGCGCGAACGAGAAGACTTTGAATGTTCTCATCTCAAAGTTTCTTGTTTCCCAAGGGCTGCCATACACATTATGTGCGTCTGAGCCTTTCAAAGAAGTCATCCGCGCGGCTACTGGAGACCCCTCGTTCCCTACTTTGGGTCGTGATAAGCACGATCGGCTGTTGAACGGGCAGTTCCAGTTATTTTGTGAGCTTGTCGGAGATTTACTATCTACAGAGTTTACAAATGCCTGTCAGTTGAAGTTTCTCAACCTTATACACGACATTTGGACAAGCTGCGGGAAGGAGAGCATTGTTGGTGCGTCTGTTGCTTTCATCGATAGTTCATGGCGATTTCGATTTATTGCGGTGCTAGCTTGCGTGAAAAATGATGGTCACGACGCGCCTAGTGTGGCGAAGGTCATCGAGAATTCTCTTCAGACGAGGTACAATGTCGACATCCGGCGCATGAATCGATTCACTATGTCGGACACGACTCCTTCTGCTAAAAACGTTGCTGATCACATCGACGCAGAGCAAGAGAGCTGTTCTATGCATCTACTAAACCTGTGCATTGGATACGGAATCGGACTAAAGGGCAATATTCAGACCGTCACTGTGTGGAACGACTCTACTACTTCCTGGGACAAAGTAGTCAAGATAGTAACGCCTGGAGGAGCTCTCGAGGAGGGTGGAAACGTGATTCGGAGCTTCGCAATCTGAACAACCACTTTAGATCAGCCAAACAGCGCGCGGCATTGAAGAAAATCCAGGAGGCTCTGTCATATCCAGAGCTCGAGCCCATGACCGACCAGGACGTTCGAGTCGCCTACACCTGCAAATTAATCCGAAGGTCAGTAGTAAACTATGCGGCTTTCCAGGCATTTTTTCAGTCCGGCAAAGATACAAGTACCGTTTGGACAGCTCTAATGGCAGGCGATTTGGAAGTTCGCCGTCGAAATGGAGGCAGTAACCAACTTCATTGTAAACCTTGCACTTGTAGAAGCGCAAAACGAGAAGCTCGTGTCGTCATACATGGTAGTCTTCAGACGACTTGCTGATAAAAAGTTGAAGGCTTTCAAGTTTGATGGAATGGCATTAGAAGCTCCAGGCGCAAAAGGGCGCAAACGAAGTTTCCCATCATCGCGTTGTAAAGGCGCACGACCAGTTCTCGAACGCTGGCAAAAAATGCCTCACAAGAACATTGTTGCAGTTACAAGCGCGATTCCCTAAGGTGACCAAGGAGGCAATGGCCTGTGTCTTGCTGGATCCACGCACCAAGTCAAGCGCCAAAACAAATTGCAGCGGTTGGCGATATTCCGCGTAAGGAGGAGAAAGCTATCTACAAAAATGGTATCGATTTTCTACGTGAAAAGCACAGACAAGTATTTACGCAGTTGGCTAAAAGCGGAAAGATCTCGCTGTCTCAGCAGTCGTCACAGTCTACCTTGCTAAGCCAAGAGTCTATCTCGCCATTCTCATCACCGGCTTCAGCCGGTTGGGACGACGAAGACGAACTCCTTCTAGGAGCTCCAATCCGTGCGAGCAAAACACGTGATGAAGTCAAAGAGACTGAACTGAACGCTAGAGCCGATACTGTGATGATGGAGTGGATGGACCTGGAGCCGGAGTGGTTAGAAGCTGCTCAGCGATATCTCGAAGGAAGAGCTGTCAAAGGAGATGTCGATCGCCTCCCACGATGGAATGTACTGGGCATTACTGGGGCTATACAAGTACATCGATGTCTTGAGGTGGTTCAACGAGGTAAGAGAGCAGCAGTTCCCCTCTATTGCTTACTTGCCCGCATCCATCTTGGAAAAAAGTCGTCATCGGCGTACCAGGAGCGGGTCTTTTCGACGGGAGGGATAGTTATGGGTCCACTTAGAACCAGGACGGACGGTAGACGTGCTGAAAGACAGCTTTTGCTCAGGCACAACAGAGACGAGCTGGTGAAATTGAAGCGGGATGCTCGGAAGGCAAACAGTCAAAAAAAGTAGACCGGATAGTAGTAACCAAATAGTACTACTACTACTGCCACCTTGTAGAATCGATACTATCCTCAATATGCGCACGCTAGAAATGTACCGATAGTACCAGTACTACTACTACCGGGTTTTTTTAGGGTACTACCAACCTCTGCTTGGCAGACAGGACTCCCAGTCTGCCTCTTAGCGAGAGGCGCGCTCTGCGCACCCTTGCCACTCAACAGTTCTCTTGTGCGATATCGATGAGAGCCGGCACAACCAAACGGCCATGGCTCATAGATCTGAAAGCATTCGTCATGGGATTGATTTGCTCAAGCTGTCCTCGGGTGGAGATGTTGAGTAAATTGTTTAACTTGCGAGCAGAATTGCTGTCCCTGAATTATCAGTTCGGCGACACTGCGATGGTGGAATTGATGCTGAACAGTCTGCCACACGCATAAGAGTTCGCGAGTTTAGACACATAGAATAATTGAAAAGGTGCTTTGTTTGCGAATGCACTCGCCACCTGATTGCAGAAGGCAAAAAAACGAGAAGTCACGATGGAAATGGGGCCACTAGGAATGGTCAGCAATGGAAGAAACGTGCAAACCTGACGGCTCAAGTGGAGTATCGGGAGGCAACTAATTCTGTTTATGAAGAGCCAACACTTGAAGAAGTGGAGGAAGGCTTGGATGGGATGCTGATTGGCTCCGGACTACCGATGCAAATCCCAGAAGATATCAGGCGAGATGGTGGAGACTGAGAATGGCAGGTCGATGCGGCTAACCGCTGTATTGTTGTGCACGGCTTGGTTGGCCCGCGTTATTCCATGTGGGCTTTCTGACTCATAGTCTAGCTTGTATTTGGATCGGAATATTAGATTAAGTGCCAGTCGGGAACATACCAGCGGGACAGCTAAAGCGTTGTTGTCGACGTTTAACGGATTCATGGGCCCATCAGCACTGGGCGACCAAAAGCTCGGCGAGCAGGGCTAAAGAAGACATGTTGCCGTAGATATTAATCGTGGAGTAGTAGACCCCCATCCGCAATCAGCTTTGAGAGTCTGGTAGTCCTCCACCATCGAACCTTTTACTTATTGTAAGTCATCGATCTTTGTGTTTCCAGTATGTCGTACTTCGTAACACCAGTATTAACGACTCCCGTCGCATCGACCCATTGATACATACCGTTAACTTCAATGGGTGTTCTGTGAAGCCTGGCGTATGTCTTGGAACGGAAAACCGCACCGAGAGTGCGAAAGAAGCCGAATATACCAATGTAAAATGCAAATGCATTACCCCCATTCTGGCTGTGAAAGAGCTTTCTCTTCCTGCATACTTACCCAAGATTCCAAATAGCGTTGTTGCCTACAATTCGAATTACAACTTTGAAGACGAAAAAACAGGAATACACATGAGCCATTTTCAACTTGAACTGAACTACGGTACATCTTACCTTAGATGTGCTCTGTATTGCACCCGTATCCAGGACATTTTTTTTCCTAAACAATTTCGAAGCTAACAAATGTTAATGTAACACATCCTTTTATCTTAGCAAACCTCCCAACGTGCCACACATTACCTTAATGCTCTTTCTTCTTGTCCTTCTCTTCCGTCTTCTTTTTAGATCCATGGCGCATGGTTCCCTTAATACGGAGTTGACTCCAGTCTGGTGCTGTGTCTCCATGGTAACCGTAGTCGAAAAACAGTTCTTCGCCCTTCGCGATATCCTGTTGAGCCCAAATCGAAATTCGGTGCTCGCCCCCCACCGTCAGCACTTTTCCCTTGCATTTTTTGTGCACAGCCGAGTGGTTTGCGAACTTGCTTTTATTGCCCTTTCGGATGGCATCGACGACGGAATCATCATCAACATCAAACAAAAAGCTGATAGTCATCTTGTCGTAAATGGAACCACGTCGCTCCGCTTCGTCCTGGGATAGGAGGGCCCCGTGGTACTCGTAAATGAACTCTCCACGCTTGATATTTTCCAGGGCGAACGCACCCCAGCCGTGCGTGGTGGAGTATGCGACGCCCATTTTCTTGTGCAGACCACGCAAGATATTCACGTTACAACAGATACCTAAGTCCAGAGCGGACATGTTCCTGCGTTCCTCATCGAAAACAAGAGCTGGGACTTCGCTAGCACCGCAGGTAACACATAAGTCCGGATTGCATTCGCGAGCAGCAATGAAGCACGGACACGCCTTGGTTCGGCAATTTCCAAGGCTGCATTTGCAACCAGGGAACCTACAACATCGCTGGTCAGTAAATCAGAGTAGAAATGCCGAGAATAAGCAAGCACAAACCTGTTAGGACAGTCGCGGGAGCAAGAGCACGCCTTCTCACACATGTGATCTCGCGCCATGCAGGAGCAGTCGGTCGAATCACAAGCGCCCTCGTGATTGCACGGCTCATACTCGTGGTTTGCTCCCTTGTCCTTTAAGCGATTGTTTCTGGTTCTGTTGAGCAGAATGCGGTTGTTACTGCTGCGCGAGCTTCTCCCTCGCTTCCGCCCGTTGTGTTTCGAACGAACGTCAGGAGAGAGCGGCATGTCATCCATGGAGCTCGTGCGAATTGGCTTACTCTGACGTTCAGCCTCCAGAAATGCGCCGACTTCCTTGCACGTAGTGGACTTGACCATTGAAGAGATAATACACGGGTTATCCCCGATGATAAACCGAAGCTTTCGAAGTAAAACCATCTCGGACTCACTCAGAAGCGACTTAGAATCATCTTTCACAACGCCAGGAGTATCGTGCCTTTCAGTTTTCCAGCACTCCGTAGAGCATCGCTCGTCAGCCTGAAGCGACTTCTTGACAACGGAAGTAACCTGATCATAGTGAGAATCGTCAAGATACTCCGATTCGTCGGTCACCTCCGGGTAAATTTGCGCGCGAGGCGGCCGAGACTGCTTCTTTCTTGATGGCACCGCAGCTTGCTTCTTGATACTCTTGCTCGCTAGCGTGCTGATCCTCGTCAACGCACGCGAAGACCGACGCGTTTCATGATGTTCTCCGGGAACAGCCATTTCTTCATCAGTGGCAGTGTCATAACTAACCTCCCCGGTCCCGTTCTTCGTGGCAGCATTTTCATCATCGTTGCGGACATCCTCGTGCTTTGAATTGTCCTCAGCAGATAAATTACTACTGTCCAGTGTATCGACACTACCTGGTGGACTTACAGTGGAGGCGCAGCTCTCGGGAGTTCGACAAGACGCCCCTGCACTATCATCCTGTTCCTTTTCCAATGCCTTCTTTGCGTCACTCTCCTGCTCGAGTTTCCGGGCAGCTGCAATGGCAACAGCTGACAGATGAAGAGGGGGGTTAATTGGGTCCACTCGATGAGATGGAAGCGGATGCTCAATGCCATGCTCTAGACAATGGTAATCGTAGCACATTCGGCAGAACATATCACGATACGTAACCAACAGCTCTTGGTAGTTGTCGGTTGATCGCAGTCCCAATCCATAGCCACGGTTGGCATGGTTCCTTGCGAGATTGGAGTCGAAATACGTCGGTGGTGGGGCAAAACGTTCTTCCAAGGTCTTCTGAGAGTCATCAGAATCGCCTAAAGACGGTTCTAACTTTGCCACCTTAGCCAACGGAAACCCTTCTGGTTTGCTCGAAATCAGCCCCTTTGCTTCATTTATACGGCGAGCAGCGAGTCTACAAGAATCATCGAGCTTCTTCATCTCCGCGTAGTCCGAGTAAGCTTGGGCAAAACCAGGCACTTTCTTCAGGGCGCTAAACACTTTCTCGGTGCCACCAAATTCCCGAACAATGAGGCGCAACAAATACTCATTCACTTCTCCATCCAAACCACTCGACAGACTCGAATTTTTCTCACCAATTTCATCATACCATGCTTCGTCGATATCAGCACCGTCATCGTCTTCTCCAAAATAGGGCTTGTATCGTAAAATAGGGTCGTCTTCCACCCGAACATTAGCTTTCACTCCAATATAGGCGGTGCATTTGCTGAGAGGCCGAATGGTAGGGAGCTGGTTAACATCGTAAGGAAATAGTTTTTCCTCGACGTCAATCGTTTCGCCCCATACGTTAGAATATCCCAACGACAACTGTTGTGTCAGCCTCTCCTGCTTCATTTGGTTCAGCAGGGATTTGTCCAGCACATCCACGTCGCCCAAACGCTTGCTTTTCACTACAGCCAACATAAAAAAACAAGATTCAGCCAGGAAATTCATGAACGTGAACACACAACTTACACTGGGTCTGTTGGTGTTGCTTCTCAACCGTGTCAAGCGCGGCAAGATACAGTCGGACTTTTGATCGTGCTTCAGCGAGAACAGCAGTGGTTTTCCGTTCGTGGCATGCTCGAAGTCTTGGTAGTTCACGCTGAATCAGTGATGTGACTTGGGCATCCATTTCTTCCTCTGTGTTGGTTCCTGGCTCTCCAGAAGCAAGAGCAGATGGAATCAGCTGTGTTGACCTCCCAAACTGCGGTAACAACTTGCATCTACTTCTCAAGTCGCCATCCACATCTGGCAAAATCAACAAAATGTGAGCTACAAATGGATCAGAGAAGCAAACGATACGTGCAGAAAATACCATAGGTCAACAGAGGCCGGTCAAACTCCGAGAAAAACGGGTGCGTCACGTCCAAATCCAGTGGCAGCAAATTAATCGGCGCTGTATCGAAGCACACATTGCGCCACAATGTGCTGTGCACCACAGTATCGCGAGCAGTCCTCGGGCGTTCCAACTTGTCGGAGACGCGACCAGGCTGAGCCGGCGGGGGAACATGTGTCCCCGACTTTGCTGAAGAAAGTCGCGACTTGTTATTGCCCTTTTTCCCCTTGGATTTGGAAGTCGACTTCGCTCCACCGGATTTGGATCCTTTGCCAGTTTTGCTTATCTCCTCGCTAGTACGAATTGTACGTTGCGAAGACGGCATTTTTGGCTTGCTGGGCATGTACGCTTCGTCGCTGAATTCTTCTTCATCGTAAGACTCTTCCGGGGTCTGTTCAGCCTTGTCCTTCTCGTAATCCTCATCATCATCCGACTCAGAATCGGACCATTTCGTCCCGTCGACGACATTGCTTTTGTTGGCAGACCCAAACAATGGCTTCGATGTCGACGCTGTGGGACCTGCTCTCCTTTTCTTCTTGGGAGGCGCCGCTTGACCAGTCTTTTTAGTCGTCTTTTTGTCACGCATGCGCGCAAACTCACGCTCTTGGGCCACTACATCCTTGAGTGACATCAGCTTAGCTCGGGAGCCCAATGCACCCGCACGCATCTCTTGAGGAGGAGAAGAAGAAGATGAGGATTCATCACTAGATCCAGGAAAATCAAAGTCGAAAGGCGAAGGTGACGTGGTTTTCTTCATCACGGAGCTCTTCGGTCGGCCGTTGGGTGGGTTTTGCATCGTTGAAGCAGCTCCGCTTGCCTTGCGCTTCGTACCGGTAACTGCTGTCGTCTTGCGATGAGCTTTCGCCCGCAATCTCTCGAACTCGCGTTGCTGCGCCTGCAACTCACTAAACGACATGGCTTCCGTGTACATGCGTCCTTTACTGTCAGCGAACTTAATCTGCGTCGTCTCTTCCTCCATGGCATCGTCTGAGTCGTTATACTCGGCGGAACTTCTTTTCTTTTTCGGTTCCTTCTTCTTCTCCTTCTTACCGTGAGGTCCATTTCCGGCATCAGAAATCTCCTCTTCTTCCTCTGATCCACTGCCATGATCGTACGTTAAGCCCTTGTGAGCACTGGGTGTCAAGTTGAATGTAAACTTAGGCAGATTCTTCTTCGGGACGTCAGGGGAAGCATCTTCCGACTCATCAGACGACCCCACAGACACTGGGACGCTTTGTCGGCTGCTGGAAGGTGCTGCTTCATCGTCGCTTGAGTCGTCAACGACGATCACGGAGCTCGGTGGACTTGGCATGAGCTCTTGGGATCAGCACTGTGCGTTCAAACCAATCGATTTTGGAGGGTAAAAATATGCATGAGATGGAGAGCAAGAGATGGAAGAATGTTGACAGACGCGCTAGGAGTGTATGCTGCGAGCTGTACACAGAAGAAGAGCTTACCTGACGTCTCTCGTCTCGGGGCCTTTGGTTGGTGTGAGTGGAAAATCTTTGCTAAAGTTTAGTGTAAAACCATATTTTTAGCTCACATAAAAAGCTCCTGAGCAACCGGTTTTTTCGATACCGGTATTTGGCGGTTTTACCAAAAAAAATTTCAATTAAAACAGTTTGCCGAATCATTTTTGAAGTAAAAATGTCTAAAATGTTCAGTGCTGCTGTAACCAAAGAAAGCAAAACAATAAGAAGTTTACAAATAAAAAGCAAAAATTTAGTTATCTTTATTGTGGTTAAAGAATCCCCACTGAAGAATCTATGAATTGGGTAAGCTCGTCGTTGGAGTTAGCGGGCTCGTTGCTCGAGTCCGTGGACCAGCAGGCCGCGCTCACGCTCGCCGGTGCGTCTGTTACATTGTCTCGCTTATGAGAAACCTTGTTGTTCATCCTAATTCCTCTTGTGTGCTTTTAAAACAGGGTCGGAAGAGGATCATCAAGACACGGAGCTGTTGTCACGTGCGAGAATCAGCCAAAGTTCCGATGGAACCTCATCCAGTGCTGCAGAAACAGAAGAACCTGAAGGTTCAGCAACAGATGCAGCTCCATTATCAACGGTGGGTTATAGTACATCTTCTCGTGTGCAGCTCAGCGATGTTTATTTTACGATTTAATTTCTACTAGGACGGCGGGTCGAGCACTAGCTCCAGCCAGTCAAAGACGTTAATCCCTGCTCATATAAAGAGCACACCACCTCGTTCAAATTCAGGGAACAAACTCGCAGGGTTAGTGAGCGCCATCTCCACACAGCTGGAAAATGTATCATCAGGTAGAGGTGGGGAGACCCCACTGAGCAATAACGGGGTGCAATCCACCTCGACACAAGAGGAATGTGCTCGACTTCATAAAGAGTTGGTACGTGTGAAGAATGAGCTACGGCTAAAGGAAAAGCAGTTAGGTAGCACACAAAAGAGCTTGCAGATCTGCGAGGAAGAACTTGTTGCACTGGAGCAGGAGTGCAAGGAGAAGATCGCCCAAGTGCAACACGAGGTGCGTGGGTGACGAGCTAGTGTAGTTATCTGCTCGCAGACTAACTTGTGCCACTTATTGCGAGTAGATGTCAGTCATTCAGCAGGACAAGAACTCGGACGAGCAGAATTTCATCCAAGCGCTGGAGGTGAAGGACAAACAAGTACGTGCAATGAAGGCCGATCTGGATGCCCTTACAGAGGCCAAATCTCAGTACAGAGATGAGATCGCTTTGCTTAAGGCAGAACTGGAAAAGGTCGTGGAGAGCAAAGACGCGTTGTGGGCTTCCGCAGCGTCGGCTAGCAATGCATCCGAGCAGGTGATTGAACCACTGCGGTCTGAATTACAAGATACTATCACGGCGATGAACAACTTGAAACGCGAATACACCGAGTCGAAGAACGCTATGTTTGCACGTCAATCACAACTGGAGAGCACGAACACCGAACTTGTGAATACTGTGGCTAATCTGGAGCGTGAACTAGCTAAGGCAAGGGAAGCAGTCGCTACAGCCACTCAAAACAATTCTACTGGGGAAGCAAGTAGGAATACCTCCTCTCATGTCAGCCCCACAGTCAATGACGATTACCGACGGGTCCAGCAGACGTTGGTGCTAACGAAGAAGTCGCTGCACGACGAATCACGGAAGAACGAGGTTCAGAAACAAGAAATCATCGCTTTGACTGAAGAGCTTGGTCGACTAAAACAAGCTTTAGAGACCGCACAAGAGAACTCTTCGAAGCGGCTTGATGCAACGTCAACGGAAAATGCAAGACTGAAGGAGCAGGTGCGCCAGCTAACATCTCAGAGCAGTGCCGTTACTGCTGCCAACGGCGAGGTGCGCATCCAGCGCTTGACGAACAGACTGATCGAGAAGCAGGAGACGATTGATTCTCTGCGGACACGCGTGACGACAATGGATGTACGCCTCCAGGATGCGACATTGCGAGCACAACGTGCAGAGGAGAAGTTAACTCGGATGGAGCAGAACGGTGGCATTGATGACGTGGAGATGGCAACTCCTGTGGGGAAATTCGGTCGGGGTGGCATGCGTTCGCGGTCGAATCGCATGGCGCACGTGATCTCGCGTGTAGCCCCCGTAGTGGAGCGCAGCCACCGCGTACTGACGGCGCTGGATGTGCTGGATCGCTGGCTGCTATTTCTCGGGCGGGTGTTCATTCAGGCCCCATTCGCTCGCCTCGGCATGTTGTGCTACGTGGTGCTCGTGCACTTGTGGGTGTTCGTGATCCTGAGCTTTCACACCAGTCATTTGACGGAAGAGATGCAGCTCTCTACCGCCGCTGACAATGCCATCATTGAGCCAGGAGAAGATATGATCCCAGGAGGAGGACACTAAATTCACAACTTTTTGGCAAATATTTACTGCAAGTTGAAGTGAACCTTACCACTTGTATTTTAGCCAATCATTCCTTGGTTGCGATCCGTCTCACCAAAAATGTGAAAATAATATTAATCAATATTTTACATCAACTTACAAAGCTCAAGTCAACAGGTCTTGTAATAGAAGTATTTTTGCCGTTGTGAAGTCGATTTTCTGATTGGCTGAAAATAATATTAAAAATAGCCGGTGAACTGTCAGTGAGCCGGACCTATTTCCAGTCAAGCGTCATCTCGAGAACCGTAGAGTATATCGCCATGAGCCCGACGCCCGACGCGCCCTTGCCGACTGCCAGCGAAGGAGCAGTCAGCACCAGCTCAGTGCACCTGGACACGAACGCCACGAGCGCCGAGGTGGGGTGGCTGCGGCGCTGCTTGCCCATCTTCGTGCAGCCAGACGTGGACATCAAGAACCACAACGACCTGGTCAAAGTCTTCTTCCGCTTTGAGCGCAACGACGAGACCGGCCACCTCGTGTGCAAATTATGCATCGTATTCGCTGGAGAGTCCAGCTACAATCGCGTGCAGGAGGAGATCGAGAACTCGCTGGCGACGCTTTGCTACCGCACGTTCAACCGGCGGACGTACAAGCGTACAGCTGACATTAACTACATGGAATTTCGGTACGGAACTTTGTGGTCTAGATATGGTGATATATATGTACTTAAGTTACTGTATTTACTGCAGGAACGTCAATCTGAACCCGGACGCGGCTGTGCCGTGGGCCTCAATCTTCTCCACGGACCACGGTGGGAAGCAACAATGGGCACAGGGTGAGAAGAAGAACCTCGGCAACTGGTTCTCGCTCATGCACCATTACAATGCAGAGATCGCACACTCGGACTGGAAGCTCCACCCGCAGACGCACCGGCCGTACATCTACCTTAACACATGCAACCACATGATCGGCGAGAAGGACAACAATCCCAAGCTCAGTAAGTTCAACTGGATCGACTACCCTTTCCAGCAAGGCGACGGGGACGACGCCTTCCACTACGTCGTGGATCATGTACCTACGAAGTGCAATCTGTACTCGTACTTTTGCTTCTGGCGCGCACGGAATGGCGGCGGCTGCTGTGATCGTCACCCAGGGGGCAAAACGGTATCGCGCGATGGCAAATCCATCTATGTCAAGTATCCATCCAACACCACAGGTCTGTAGCAAACAGGAAAGAAAAATAGATCCATGTTTGTCATGTTCATCCATACAGGTGACAAGAAATGTAAGTACAGCGATAAATGCTACCCAGCCGCAGGAGTAGGAAGCGACGTGTCGTCTTGTGGCCGCTCTGCTTGCTCTTCCACCTTTACAGACAAGTTGTGAGCCATTTGCTGAGCCACTTGCTCATTTTCCAGTGCAGATGACACCGAGGAGGTTGGCGAAGTGACATTGCTTGAATCAAAGTTGGTTGGCCCCGTGAACTTGGTTGCGTCCAGCTCGCGCACCTTCATCCACGTCGTCCACATCTCTTCAACTGAGATCGGTGCCTGCTCCAACAGCCAGCCCATTTGACGTCGCGTCGCGTCAAGTACGGGCTGGAAACCCATTTGCGTCGCACCAGAGTGCACCCAGTGTAGATCCAGTAGCATGAAAGCCATCGCATGCAACTTGAAGAATGCCTTGGGGTCGTCAAAGACACGCCAGAATGGAGTGCGGCTCACACGTTCAGCAACTCGCAGCTTCATGACAACCGCCGGCGAAGTATCGCCATTTGTCTCGACGGAGTGCAGCACGAGCTTGGTGCAAACATCAGGAGCTTCGTCTAGCATGAGCAAGTGCATCATCATTCGCATGACGTTGATGCTTGCAACTGGGAACGGGTAGCGATTGCCACCCGCTTCCGCGTTGCGCTCCATCATCGCACGTGCTTTCTCTGGGTACTCCTCAACGAAAAACACAAGACACTCGAGCGCCAGCACACCTCCACCACGGAAACCGCCCAGAGGGTTGTCCGTATGAAAGCCACTGCTCTTCCAGCGTGGTGAAGCCAGCATCGCACTCACGTCGACGCCACCAACTTCACTGTCGCTGCTACTAGAAGCCGATAACACCGAGTCGCTCTCTTCAACCTTTGAATCTTCTGGCACCAGCAACGCATCCCAGAGTCGCTTAAGCAACATGACATGGGCCTCGTTGGTCATATCCAACGGCTCCTCCATGCCGAAACGAAGGGTTTCCAAGCGTCGAACCTTATCACGTAACTTAGAACGCCGCGAACAGAGCTCAGCTCGGAAGTCGTGAAGAACAGCGGCTTGTTCTCCGAACAACATCGCAATCACTTGGACAGCCTCTTCAGCATCGCGGGTTTTGTGACGTACATCGCGAGCCTCAGACGGGAGACCTAAGCTGTTGCCTGGAAATGTCGACAAGTAGTCGTCTTCGTCTGGCATCAAGCGAGAGCGGACAGAGGTACGATGTTGATATCCGACGGGGTACTTACGGTAGCTCGAGTCCTCAAATTCGTGGAAACGCTCACTATGTCTTCCTCGAAGCAGCAGAGGAGCTAAGCAATTCGCAATGGCGTACACTGTCAGTCCGTTCTTCTGCGCATGGCGAGGCTGCAGTGCAACTGACACCCAGTGACACAAGCGTTCTAGTAGTGGCTTGCAATACCATGGCAGGTCGTTCACAAGCACTACTAGAAGAGCCTTGCACTCGTCTTCAGTCATACCACTGCCAGGACGACCAGCACAAACCAGAAATCTATCCAACCGTTCTTCCGTGAGAAGAGGATCGGGAAGTTCCCAAAGATATTGGAGCAGAATCGCCACCACTTCATGAGGATCTACCGCCATCTTCCGGTGAAAACCGCCCAGTTCTTCGATAGTGTCACGTAGCTCCATCACATGATCGGCTTGCAAGTGCGCCTGGAAGAGACCAGGTGAGTCCACGTGTTCATATAAGTAGCAAAAGCAAGCTTCCACGACGTCCGGAAGGCCGAGCGCAGTCTCAAAGCGAGCCATCCCACTCAGGAACGGGTTACACAGCACATCCAGAAGCTCACTGCCAAAAACGTCGTATTCGGGATACCCCAGCTCCAAGAATCGGAGAACTGCAGTCGCTGCGTCTTCCATTTTCTGCGACTGAGCCGCCTGCCTCAAAGTTTCGGATAACGGATTGCCACCCTTCCGAGTATTGAAGGCTAGACGTAGTTCATGGTGCGATACGAGCTTCTCAGCTAGCAGCTCAGTCTCATCGTCGGCTTGGCAAAGACGTACGCGTCCACTCACCATATCCTCTGGGTCAATGAGCTTAGGTGCCTGCTTCTTGATCTTGCGAGCTTTCGGGCGTGGCAAAGGGCGAGAGAACGGCAATGTTTCAGGTGCGAGATCCAGCCGAGGGTCATCGATCGAGAATGCAAATGGAAGATCGTCCAGTCCCGAAAGGAGATTGAGAAACATCTTAACCTCGTCACGTTGGCGAAACAGCGAGAACTCAGTGTAGTAAGACGCCAACAGATCGAGGTTGGTCTCTGAAAGCACCATACTGAGACTGGACTGCAGCACGTGCGTGTTGAGCGCTTGGCGGATGAATGCTCGAGCTTTCCCTTCGTCAGTGTGCACGTTCGTGAGCCCATTAGCCGAACGCACAGCACCAACTAGGCCACGAACGTGTCGAGGAAGATCTGCTTCGACGCTGGAGGTCACAACCTCGCATACTTTACTGTTCGAAGACGTCGAGGATCCTGTAGCAGCAGCACGATGCATCGCTTCCACCATTTGTTTCTGACGGATCGCTTCCATCCGCGTACATGTCCACTTGACGACTCCGAAGAACTTGACGGTGGCTCCAGCTCCAGAGTCGTCTGCCTCTAGCAGTCGAAGCCCGTGAGAGACGCAGCGATCCAACTGCGTGCAGAGCAAATTGACCACCGCTTGCTCGTCGTTCAGCAGTAGTTCCCGGGCGTCGTCCGTGCTCTCCATCATGGCTGCCTTGGGACTGTCGTTGTTGTCACTTGAAGGTACCATCGCATCCGTCATGTTGTCCGTAGAGCTGTTTTTGTCTCCTGTGTTGCTCAGGCCCTTCTTGGCGTCCATGAAGAGTTGCAAACCACGCACGGCACTCTCCAGGTCCTCGAGGATGATGCCGCGTTGACTTTTAGCTTGCAACTGACGCTTGGCGCGGTTCCGGCGTCGCAGCTGTAGTTCTTCCTCTGTCTCCTCCTCTGGTTCACCCAGCACGAGATTGCCTAGACGCGCGAAGAACTCCATCCTGCTAGCTTGATGCCTTTCACCGCGGATTCACGAATGATGTCAAGCACTAAATATCCACACGATCTTGCTCGCGATCTTTCACAAGAAGTCGCGTCGTTTGGAAAGTTGATCTGGTGAATGGGTCGATATCGAAGCGTATCATGTATGGAACTACTACAGACACTGCAATACGTACATGTAGCAGCGTCTGGGGTGTTCTATTAGCTTGGCAAGGATCTTCCTCAGTCAAACTGCTGTCTCATTGCCATCTCCGTCTCGGACTTCCAGCCACGGAAATCGGATCCAATACCCGCTTGACCCTTCACCCTTTGGTTCTTGACGCGTTCCTTGGCGTCTTTCTTGTCGCGCTTGGCTGCTTCCGGTCTCGCAGTCATTTCCGTCGGCATAGGACGCTTACGCTCTATTCTACGCGTCTCCACAGTGCGTTCTGCTTCCTGTTCCACCCGAGCTTTCTTCTCTTCTTCTTGCAACTGTTTCTTTCGCTCTTCGATCAAGTCGAAGGACTTGATGGTTGTTTGAGCATTGGCACTGGACTTGGGTGGCAGAAACGACGCAGTGGACGCCGACACACTGGATAATACGCTATCAGCCGACGGCAGGAGCTGAACAACGCTCTCCCCCTGCTCTTCGGTCTCCTTATTGTCCGCCCTACTTGCTATCGTCTCCTCGTCGCTCTCACTGCCACTGGAGCTACTCGCATAGTCGTCGCCAAGCAGGAAAGACATTTTTAGCAGTTACTAGTACCTTTTAATTACCGTAAAATATCGTTTATTTTTGAATTTATTTTGCATCATGACAGACGCCGACACGAAGACGTGGCTCAAGGCTGAGCTTGTGAGCGCGCTGGGGTTCGCGGAGGTTGATGAGATTGTGGACTACATCACCAGCACTTTCCACGCCAAGCAGGAGGCGTCCAGTTACCTCGTGGAGCTCTTGGGAATCCCTGCCGGCCGCGCGGAGCACATTAGCACGCGGCTGTTCTCGCCCAACGCCAATCCAGAGCCAAAAGGAGCCAAAGGAGGGGCTGCAGCAGCAGCTAAACAGGAGAGATTGGTTCCTCTTCCTACAGCGGTGAATTCTCGCCTCAAGGTCAGCAAGAAGAGCAAGAAGGGGACAGGCAAGGCGGCGGCACTGCTCAACAACGCTCTTATTATCAATTGCCTGCGGTGCGGTCGCATTGAGTACAACGGCGGACGCCGCTGCGCTTTTTGCGATACGGAGCTGCGCTACGAGGCAGATGCTGTCACGGCTGATCAAGCTGCGCAGCAGCATATGGAGGAACTCGTGCGGCTCGACGAATCAGGTGCTGAGCGCACTCGCGTGATAGATGCCGAGCAGTACTTCTATGACGAGGAGAACATTGAGAAGAATGAGAGCGGCAGCACTGCCAGACGTCCCGTCACGATGGCGCTGGATCTGGACAACAAGCAGTTCGTGGACGTTAAGATCACACGCAACGAGCAGCTCGCCAAGGAAGCTCGCGAGGTGGTAGATGGCGTCCAGCGCAAGATGAACAAGGGCAAACGCGGCAAGGGCGGGTTGCACCAGCCGACTGAAGCGCCTGATGCAACCGGCGGTAGACGCGAGGCGCTCGTCGTGGTAGACGACGCGTACAACTTAGTTTTCGTGTAGTTCCGACATAATTCACGCGGATTATTGTCTTGCTCGAATGCGCTTGAAATTTACTCGAAAGTTTTGTCTGCGGCCACGCGGCGCTGGACCATCGAGCGCGACTGAAACGAATTGGCGAAGAGCTGATCATCTTGGTGAGTGTGGTGCAGGTGCGAGTCTCCGCGCTGCGGGACGCAAGTGCACAAAGACGGCAGATGCATTGGCGTCAGTGTGCGGTCTGTGAGACAACGTGGAATCCGTTGGTTATGGCGCGATGTGTGTGTCGGAAGGGCCAAGTATGCGGTTCCTTCGAGAGGACGCGCGTTGGCAACGCCGCCAACTTGAAAGCCGCCTGGTCATTTGCAGATTTACCCGCGCCGTGCCGCACCCCCCGCACGCGCCTTCGCTCCAGGCTCGAGCGGCCGCGGTCGACGATCCCAGCCGTCTAACTTGCCATGTCGACAACGGCCAGCACTGCCCAAGGACTGAACGCGCTGCAACGTCGCGTCGCGAATTCGACCCAGTGCTCAGCGCCGGCGAACCCACTCTGGGACTTCTACGCCTGCGGACTCGTGGACGAGAACGACGACTGCTCCGAGGGAGAAGACACGGAGGATGAGCTGGAGACCCAAGACTGGATTCTGTTCCAGCGCCAACGCGCACAGGCGCGTCTCGCCAATGCGTGTCAGCGTGAAGCGCATGTCTTGCGTGCTGCCAAGCACTGATCTGGCCCTCGGCGACCCGACAGACAGCGACCCTCGTGCGACCGCGACCACTACGGACAACTGGCAATCCCATGCGTAAATGTTTCACATGTAGAGTACGAATATATAGAATAATGGGATTCTCGCGCTGGCCTGTGGTCATGCGTCGCACCGATGGCATGCGTGGCATGTACTGTTGTTTCTACGCTTCTAAAACTGCGTTACGAGTGCGCAGTCCCAAGGTTGAGTCGACAGATTTTGTTCAAATAGGTTGTTCTGCAGCGATGGTTGCATTCTTTTGATTTTGAGCAGAGTGAAATTGAGGATGTCTCCATGAGAGCGACAGAACTTCAAAGTTGGCGTCGAAGTTCGACAACGCAGCGATCGCAGTGCTGCAAAGCTTCTGTCCACCGCCAAAGAAATTCGGACAAGGTTGCTGTCGCAAGTGCGCCCGGGGCAGTCCTCTTTTGCACGAAAGTGTAGTGTCCGCATGGCTCAGTAGTCAAGAGCCTTTGCTGCGTGGAAGTTCTGGTACCGGTACTGTATAATTCGCTTGCAGTCGTCGACGAACGACTTACAGCGGACCCAGATGGCTACATTACTTCAGCCGTCAGAATCAGCCACTTCTGAAGCACGTTTTGATTGGCTTACAGCGGATCTCCTGACACAGGAATCAGACGAGGGAGCGGTCACATTCCGCTTCCTTCTCGCCATGACCGCCACGACGCTGTCGCGAGTCCACTCGAGCTCCGCCGGCTATGGGGCTGTGGACTCTCCTCCTACATCTCCACTGCTTCCTTCTGCCATATCGCATCGACACGCGTCCGAGTATCTTTTCAAGTTCCTCGTGCTCACACAAGTGTTCATGTACCTCGAGGCCGGCGCCGTGCCGTCGCTGCTGCAACAATTCACGCTCACATTTCGCCTCAGTCCTCAAGAACAGGGGCTGCTGGGCGCCATCGTGTACATCTCCATCTCGCTGGCTTCTCCCTGGTGCAGCACCCTTTTCCGGCGCTTTGACCCGCGTCAGCTGCTCGGTGTCTCGCTTGTGGTCAATAATCTGGCAGTTCTTGGCCTCGCCTGCACACCCACTGCAGCTTGGTACTCCAAGTCGCTGCTCATCTCTTTACGTGGGTTCGTCGGCTTGACACAAGCCTTCAGTTGTGTGTACTCGCCGCTGTGGGTGCACGACTACGCCCCCAAGGCCCAACGTGGCACTTGGATGAGCTATCTGCAAGGTGCTGTGCCTGTCGGAATCACGCTAGGTTACTTCGCTGGCTCGATTACGATCTGGCTTGCTTCACAGGGACCGGAGGAGGTCGCAAGCTCATTGGAAAGTGCCGTAATCGCCTTGTCCAAGGCTGCGCTGGGGATCAATGTAAACACCGACCTCGCTGACGGCGTTGACGAGGCCTCGATGAGACTTTGCCACGGAATTTACTGCTGGCGCTGGCCGTTCCTGACCCAGTTCGCGCTCATCCTGCCGCTGTCCATCTTGATTTTTTTCGTGCCGCGGGAGCACATCCGACTGCGCTCAACTCGTCGTCGCTCTATTGTCATTGTGGACGAGGATGAAGACGAGGATACTGCAGTAGAGCAGGGTACACCAACGACTTTTGACGATGAACGTGTCCTGGCCAATCATTCGGAAGACAACAAAGGCTACGGCTTGCGATCATTAGCGTCGCACGAGCAGGAGGAGAATGCGTCTCGATGGAGTAATCTGTGGTTGTTGCTGCAGCACAAAGTGTACGTCTTTATCGTCATGGGTCTCTCTGGATTGTTTTTCGTTGTTGCTGGCGTGCAATTCTGGACGACGCTGTACTTGGAAACCAATACTGAGGACTCGATGTACGAAATCCACCTGGCGTATCTCCTAGTTAGTGGCACGGGGCCTATCATGGGTGTTTTCTTCGGTGGGTGGCTCATTGATCAGTTTGGCGGGTACTCAGGTCCGTACCACCAGATGCAAGCACTGCGCGTGTGCATGGTGCTCGGAGGTGCTGCGTGTCTGGCGGCGATACCAGTATCGTATGTGCACAATACTTTCTACATTGCGGTGTTCCTGTGGCTTATGCTATTCTGCGGGGGTAGCATCCTTCCAGCGTGTTCTGGCATTGTCATTTCAGCAGCACCACCTCGGTTGCGCCCACTGGCGTCATCTGTGGCCTATGCCAGCTACAATCTCTTCGGGTATGCAGCGTCGAACTACATCCCTGGTTTCATTATGAATTTTATCATCGACCCCAGCGCAGATGCAGACGAAGATGCTTCTGGGCTCGGAAGTGTTGGATCGTGCAATGCTGCTTGCACGTATCGGATCGGATTCCGTATAGTCCTGTTATGGAGTGTATGGGCTTTCTTCTGCCTCACGTGCGGGGCTATCGCGTCAGGTCGGAACTACCGGGCGACTATCAATGCTCACTTCCATAACCAGAGCAACGGCAATGGAAAACAGCTCTCGGCTTCGCACAAGCCGATTTTCAAGAGCGTTGTGTAAATAATTTCCGAGCCGTCTATTGTACCTCATGTACCAGCAATAACAAATGCTGCTAGATCCATTTGAAAGGAGATAGAATACGTACGCGAGCGACATCGCGTATATTTATGATAGTAAATCACGTGCTTGTCTTTTTACTTCGCTGCATTTGGACTGCTAGTCATCATTTGCTTTAACCGAGGAGCCTTGCGGAGGAGAGTATTGAGCATTGTCCCCACGAAGAAGGCCACGACAGTTGAAGTCATCGTAATGACATTGTACGGCATACTAAAGTCGGGTGTTGGCAACGGCACCAGCAGAGGCTCAGTGAACAGCGTCGTGGTAAATGAAGGAAATTCAGACTCTGTGCCGCAGATTGACCCTTCCTTGCCATCATCCAACACCTTAAAGGTAGCCACACCCGAGGGAATGTCAAAGCCTCGGTTTGCGTCTGGTGGGTGCTCAGACAAACGCAGGAACGCCTTCTCCATCTGAAGTGAGAACACCAACGTTGTGTTAGCCGGAAGAAATACCTGAAGGCGTAACTGGTTCGGGCGTTCACGCAGCTCTGCCGGGGCAAAATCAAACGATTGAATCAACTCTTGGGCCTTTTGCTCGCCCCCATCGGCAATCACTCGAAACGTGTGGAAGTAGACTCGAAGATACCATGGGATCACATCGTTGTACGTAACGTGCATGCCACATGACGGGTGGTTGTTCTTGAGTTGTACGGCAATGCCACCGCGCACTTGACCATATCCAGTAACAAAGCGATGCGCCGAAACGACATCCTGCTGCGCCTTGTACTTGCTTTTCAAAGCAGCTTCTCCAGCCGCAAGTTTCCAGTTTTCAAACCACGGATCTGAGAGCGATGCCGTCGTCTCAAGGAGGTTGGTTATCACAACGTCGGTAGAATCGAATCCTTCTGTACGAATAACACTCTCCTCAGCCAGCGGACATGCAGCAATATCCGATCCAGGCTGGTCGTTCGCGAAAAACAGCGAGCCAAGGCTCCATCGCGCTTTGTTGTGCTTTGTAGGGCCTTGCACCGTCGTCAGATGTTGACGGAGTCTCCAAACACCGTTCAAAGACCTCTGAGCAAACAGTGAAAGCGACAGATATTCCCCAGATACTGAGTTAATGGGGTCAATAAGAGCCCCCAGCCCAGCGATCGCTCGACACGGCAGCATCTTCAGCCAAGGTGTCAAGTTCTCCGTGCAGAGCTCTTCACGAGCCAGCGATCCGTGCAGGAAAATGAGAGCAGGATCGGCACTAGTCGTCGGGAATGAGCCTAATTCTTGGGGCGAGGAGGAAGGAAGTAATCCTGTCGCTACTGTTTCGTCCATTTGGTTCAGTGACGCCGAGAAGACGCCCCCCAGCTCCGACGTGATGCCTCGCCATCGCTGTTTAATATCCTTATTGCCGCGTAGTGCCACCTGCAGCCGCGTGCCAAATGGGGCGTGAGCAAACCCGGATCCATTGAAGTTCTGCGCTGATCCATAGCGCCAGTCAGAGTATCTGCCGACGGAGAAGGTCAAATGTAGCGACTCGGCGTCCTGTTTGTCGAGGATCTGGCGTAAGACATTGGGGAAGAGCGATTCGCCACTGGGGGAGCTCTCGTCAATGGAGAATTCAAAGTAGCCGAGCACCTGGTTAATGGCAGGCAGTGGACGCAGCGTTAGATGCTCCGAGAAAGTGGCGAGGGAGCCATGGAGCAGACACAGCAGTAATACGGCGAGCAGCATTTTGACGATCAACAATGTTTTAGCAGGATGTTGCGCCACTGTAAAGTTGCACAAGTTTTGTCTCAGGGTGAAATTGCAACTTAACACGATGAAGGTTGAAATAACCCTTTCACGACTTAACCCTTCACAGTGAATGCATTTCCGACAATGAAGATGCACTTCCGACAACACCGGTGTGAATACACATGCACTGCATGCAGGTAACTTGGAGTTCATTCCGCTCTACCTGGCGGCACACATGGCAATTTGCCTGTTGCTTCTCTTTTCTGGTGTCAAGCGCTGGAAAGCTGTGGGCATGGTGAGCCCCATCAACACGCACAAAGTGTTGGCAAAACACGGGCTGCGTTTGTGAAATCTGGATCCGCTCGAGTCTTGTTGCCCAAGAGTCTTGTCAAGTTGCCAATGACCGGCGGCACCGAGTCGGTCGACGTACCGGTGCATGTACGTCACAGATACCCGTGGCGATGGGCAGCAAATGGAGCCGGCGATCTGCTGGCTCGCGTGCGCCGGACGATAGGCAAATGATGCCGGAAGTGATCTTCGCCGTCGATCGACTCCGGATAATGCGGAATTCCTTTTTGTAGATTGATAATGCTAGTTAGCTCGCAGCTACGTACATGCAGTTGGGTCGGTCCCAATGCCTTCTCTATACAACTACACTATTACGGGCGGGAAAGCAAAGCAACGAAGAACAGCACGGCACACGAGAGGTCTGGCCCCGTCCTCACGTGTAGCTCATGAGCTGGCACAGCAGTTCTTCGTCCTCCTTCTTCACAAAGCGACCCTTAACGCGCAAGCGCGAGTTGGCGAAGTTCTTGCGGACGTCGTAGTCCACCTTCTTGGCCCACACACGGCGTTTGCGTTTCTCAAGGAAACGCTCGATGCGTTTTCTCCGAGCCTCGGGGGAGTAGCTGCCGATGTACTTGCCCTCGGACGAGGGAGACGTGCCTTCCCTGTGCTGGTCGCTTTCGTTCGCGGCCGAAATCTCCATGCGGATGAACTCTTCTAGGTGCTGGCGTCCCAGTCCGCCGTATTCGCTTCCTTCAGACGAACACACGGACGCCAGGCGTACGCGCTGCTTGTAGTCGCTGTCATACCACGTGCCGTCATCTTCTACGCCCGTGGGGCTGCAGTCGCGTCCCAAGAAGGATTCGTTCTCCTGAACGCGTGACAGGCTGCTGGTCTTATGCTTCTTGCCGTACGACGACGAGTACGTGCGGTCGAAGGACGACGAATGTTCGCGATATCTCATGGCACTGCTGTTAGCGCCACCCCGCATGGGAATCGAGATTGGTCTGCTGTTGGACGACGAGTAGCTGTCGTTCTCGTCTTGGTTCGAGGCTGCGGCCACGAGACCATCGAAGGGCGAGCGGTAGGCGGACCACGCACGACGCTCGGGAGCCTCGTCACTGGCCTCGCTAGAGTCCATCTCCACGTCGCTGCTGCTGCTGTTGTCGCCTTCCTCCCGACCGGGGATCATGGATGTCAGTGGGCGTTGCTCCTGGATCTTCTGCGCTAAGAGCGCCATGGGCGAGCTGTATGAGTCACCTCGAGGCTGCAGGAAGCTAGAGGAAGGAAGGGAGCTGGCAATGCTGGAGTCGAAAGCCGCAAAGCCGCGCTTCTTGCCAGCCTGCCATGACGACGGCGGCTCGGACGCATACAGGGGGTTGTCTGCGAATTTGCGCTCGTCTGGCGCGGACAGGCTCATGAGTGTCTCGGCCACTTCGGACTCGATCATGATGAGGGAATGGAGGGAGGGGAGGGGATTGACTGGCTGCTACCTGTTGATTGTGGCTAATGGCTTCGCGAAGGCTGGCGGCGATCGGTTCCTTGAGCGCAGTTCGTTACGATTGCGCTTTTTGGGAAGTGCGGCCGACCGTGTGGCTGGCGTCTCTGTGCTTGTGCAGATCCATCGTAGGGTTCGGACCGCTCGTCTTGGTCTTTGTATGCGGAAGTACAGTTTTTGCGCCTCGGGGGTGTCAGCCACAAGAGAGAAGGCTCGAAGCGAGCAAAATCCATTTGGCCAATGTATGCGCGCCAAGTTCAAGCTGCCAGCCCAAGCATTGTGACAAGTCGGTTGGGGCTGCTCGGCCTCGAGTGGCGTCGATGTTGGGCTCGTTGCTCCATGCAGGACGTCTTACAACCAGGCACGATGTGGTCACCACGCATATCGGCAACGGGTGGCCGAGAGAACTTCTCGGCCCTGCGGTTAGGGAAAAATACAGAAATGCGACGAAGTTCCGCTTTTCGGGCGACTTGCTGCTGCTGTTGTCTGCAACTTGCAGACTGCAAGAGCGTTCGCTGGGATGCTACCATTCGCCACTGACCTCTGATACGAATCCTTTTTCGCGGTCTTGAATTCAAATCAAGGTCTCCGTAGACGAGTTGCACTAGGATGCTGCCAGCCAGTCAGGCTGCCTGTCAGCGACAGTCACAGCGACTGTGACTGCAACTAGCGGCAGCTTCCACCCCGTTACCTGCCAGAAGGACCCTAAGGAAAATATCTGAGAAAATGGACCAGTGAAGCACGACACTTCAATGTCGAGTCTAGGAAACGCTTCGATCAAACCTTGCACGGACTTGGTAGTTGCGACTCTTTTGTAGTGAAACACTGCAGAAGCGTGCAAAGCGAAGCGATGCATACAGTTCTCTCTCGTCCTACAGTATCAACGCCGTTAATTCAACGGTAACTGCGTTCGTGCCATCGCGCTCCATGGCGAGGTGGATAGCTACTCCGCTGGCGACACCAGCAAGCATGAAAGCCCTAGATTATTGTATTCGCCATCGCTATCATAGGCGACATCTTGTCGGGCGGGTTCTTGAGTTACCAGTTCCGTGACGTTTGAACTCATTTTTAGACTCATTTTTTTATAATTCTTCGACTTTAAAACATGGAGCCATCAAAGCCAGTCCAAAAGAACGCTTCAAGCTCCGCAAATGCAGACAAGGACGACACCGCAACAAGCGCCGCCTTCGCCTATCAAGCCCTCGGCCTTGACGATCCCGCCAGAGGAGTACGTGCACACTCCGGGCAGTAGCGTTACCTCATCCCCAGCCGAGAGCTGCGTCAGTGTTGCCGAGAAACTGCTTAAGCCGTGGGAGCGCTCGGCGAGTGTCACTAGTTCCGTTAACAGCTTTGAAACCATCGAGGAAGACACTGCCGATGATGCAGAAGAAGAACTCGAACAAGCAACAAATTCAGCTAACGACACTGATGCAAGAGCACAAACGAGGAAGCTGCAAACGCATTTGCGAGGCGTACAGCGACGCCTGAACGGATTGCAACGCTTGATGCACGAGGCTGCGCTGCATTCTAGTATTCTCTCTCACTCCCAGACAGATCCGCAAGCCCGCGTAATTATAACAGCAGAAGTGAACGTTGCTGCAAGTGAATCAGCGGATCTTCGTAGACAAACGGCACCGTCCCCAAAACAGCGAGTCGACAACTTTGTTCGGACGGACTCGACGTCACCTGGTGAATGTACGCGTACAGAGGACGCGCTAAGAGATGAAGCAAATGACAGCAGAGACGACCAACAAGATAGTAGCTCTAGCTCTAGCGAGGACGATGACCCTCCTGCGATCACAGCACTGCTGAACAGGATTAAAACTTTGCAGGAGCAGCTAAAGGAGGCAACGGAGGAAAATGAGCACCTTCATAGTACAGTACAAAATTTGGAGGAGCAGAATGCGCGACTCCAAGCTCAGACAGCATTCACGCCAGCAAAAGCTGCAAGTGGGGTGACAGAGTCAAGATACGATCAGGAATCGAGTCACGCACACAGCGCTGAATATCGTGAAGGTCTGGATGAGAGCTTTCTCCGCTTAAAGACGGCAATATTTGGCGAGCCTTCAGTCTTTCAAAAGGTCATGGATGAGGATCTAGCAGTCTTAAAGGATCACGAACGGTGTCAGCACAAACTGCATGAGCTATGGGATACGGTTCGCGTTCTCAGGACTTTTGTGGAAACGTATGAGGTGGAGAGGAACGCCATGAAGATTCAGCGTGATGATGCTATTGCCGATGCGAACCGTGCGGATGCCGAGAACGTCAAGTTGGCGAGCAGCAGCAACCCTCAACAGAAAATCAAGTACCTAGAGCAAGTGAAGAAAGACAACCAGGCCTTGCGAAAGAAGAACCGCGCTCTGAACATGCGGATAGCCAAGCAAGCAGCCAAGTTTATCCGAGAGAAGAATGGCTGCCCACTGCTTGACGATGACGAAATGACAATTGACACGATCACGACGCTTGACGATACGTTAATGAGCGATGAGATTTCAACGGCACGCAGTGGCGAAGAAATCTTGCGCAGTATGCACAACCACAGTGGGGTTTTGGAAAAACGGCTGGAGAGCCTGCGTCTCGCGAGGCAGGAGCTACCTGAAGTTGAAGTCGACAGCTCGGGTGAAAAGACGTCTATATCAGCAACGGAACTTCAGAACTCTGTATCCGTAATAGGTCAGTGCCCACCAGCGACAAATGCCCGGTGATGTCTCTGTCGATGTCATGGCGGCCTAAACTGCAAGGATCTGCGTCAAATGAGCCTTCTTCTGCTTGGAGCGGTGGATTGCTCACTACCATTTTTATGCGTTTTTTCAGCGAGTGTTCGCTTCAGTACAATATCTAATTGGTTAAAACTCTAATTAACTTCAAATGATTGGCGGATAAATTGCTTTTTTGTGTATTTCGAAAGCTGAGCCATAATTCCTGGCTCTTGCCGAGTAGTGCGCGAAATGGTGGAGACGCCGCACAAGCAGGACAAAATGAGCACAACACGCGCCGACCTGAAGAGCACAGAACACATGGACGACCTCGCGTCCGCCGCCGGACTCATGCAGCTCAGCTCGGCGGCGATGGCAGCTGATGCTGCGGACGCAGGGTCCAACAATGGTGGCAACGGCAGAAACGTCGAAGGCGACAATAGCAATAGCAGCAGCAGCGCCGCCAATTCTACGTCCGCGGACGGTTTACTTCCTCCAGGTTGGCAGCGAATTATCCACGGCTCTGGTCTGCCCTGTTACATGCACGATGGTCTGGGAGTTGTCTGCTGGACGCGACCATATCCGCTGGATGTGGGCAGCGTCGGCACGCTCTCGCAGCCAGAACTGCATCGCCTCGTCAAGCAGCACGTCCCACCACTGAGCATCTTCGCGCCTGGATCGGATGTCTTCGCGCGTAGAAGAAAAGAGAGCTTAAGTGGTGACTCTGTTGGTGCAGGCGCGTCTCTGTTGTTGCGGTCGCTGAATTCTCAAGAACCCAGTAGCGTAAGGAAGGGTGTTAGATGCTCTCGAACAGGGAGATAGCTCCACTGTTGGTGAGTCAATTTACAGCGATACTAAAGTGATGATTGTTTTTTTTTTCATCAGGCTCCGACAAAGAAGCGCAAGCTGGACACGGTGATCAAGGAGCAGAAAGGAAGCGGCAAGCACCCGTCGATGGTGGGTATTTGTTTCTTGATTTATATTATGCTTTGTCTGGAAATTAAGTATATGTATATCTTTTCGCCTGTAGACACTGGGTGAGTTCAAGATGTTGTCCATCGGGGATCCGCGTGTTCTACAGGTTAGTTTTCTCAGTGTATCTTTGACAAGATGCACCTGATACTGATACACAAATTTCAACTTGTACTAGGCATGCATGGAGCTCTCGATCAAGACCCCGGCACAAGTTCTTCAGGAGTACCAAAACCGGAACCGTGGCGTATCGATTAACTACAACACTGTACCTGTCGAAGGAGACGGGGTGAAACTCTTCAAGACCATCGTGACTGCAGGCAGTACGGTTGCAGAGGTACGAGCTGTTATGGGTGAACACTTGTGATCGGCAGTATTAACGATTCGTTTGTTTTAGGGTATTGCCTCAACAAAGAAAATTGCCAAACAGTTAGGAGCGCAGCAGTTGCTGGCGATGTTGCACGAGCGGACAGCTCGAAACTATTACGATGTTGCGGAGCTCTACAACAGTTCCATAAAGGGCCAGCCAGTCATCACTGAATCCTCGACGTACGGGCCTTCGACTCCGCTGCGCCACAACGGGAGAGGTGGGCGTGGTGGCAATAGAGACCCTCGCTTGGAACGAGGCGGCAATGCACCAAACCGGAATCGGCGGGGTCGACGATCGCCTCCTAATCAGCAGTACGATATTGTAGGCGGCAGCTACCGTGACTATGGAGCTGATCAACGAGTGAATCCTTACCAGACTGGTTACAACCAGCAGCCCGCGCAGCAGCAAGCTGTCATGTGGAATAATGGAAATCAGCAAGGTGATATTGGCTCCGACCGTGTGGTGGTGTACTCTCAAACGCCTGACGGAAGCTCAGGGGTGTACGGTGATAACCAATACTATGCCAACGCTGGTGGAAACGCGTGGGGTAGCTATCCGAATCTTAATCATCCTGTACCGCAAGCGAATTTACCCGGAGCTTATCCGCCTCAGCAGCAGTACAATGGTGCCTATGGAGATGCTCAGCCATACGGTTATGGCAATTACCACTCGCGAGCGCCGAACCGGTCAAACACCTCGACGCCCATCGAAAGAGTCACGGTACGTGTCCATTTCACTGAAACCAGACATGAGCTTGCTCTATGTCGGAGCTTTTGAAACGCCATGGCTGGTCGATATGTTAAACTGACAAGTTTTATTACTTATCTGCAGGCGAATTTACGGAATCAAATGTCGAACCACTGATGGAGCTTTATCGCCAGCAGAGAGAGAAACACACGGACACAAGTGACAAGTGTGGAAAGGTACTCGAAGAGAAGACGTATGATAGTTTAGGTAGCGTCTAAATCTGCGATTTTGGCCTGTGTAAGAACTGCTGTTCCATTTTGGTAACCAAGCAGCCCTTGGCGCAACATTAGGATGCTAATCAGACTTGCTGCAACGTACGCGCTAACCGTGATCATGCGACTCGCGCAAGTCACGATGCGCGACAGCTGGGCTATGTAAAGATGTGGAGTCATTCACAGCGCAATAGAGACCACATCACCGAGGGAAGAGCGTGGTTGGGGCTCGACAGCCGGCGCGGCGTACGACGCACTCGCTTCGTTGAGCGAGTCATTTAGCTTTGCCTGTCGTCGGCGGAGAAACTGAGTGCGTAACGTTCAACTTTGCCTGTCATCGCTAAAAGTTCACTTGTCTAAGTGATGGAGGGTTACCTGCTTGTCTTCTCCAAGGAACGCAGCGCACAAGTGCAGTACTGCGTGCTGGAACATGGGATGTTACGCTGCTTCGACCAACCGGGCGGTGTGCTGCGCGAGTCTATTGGACTCACAAGACATCGTGTCCGGGTACAGCCTCTCTTCAGCGACAACGCCGGCGCGTGCCCGAACCGGTTTGCACTCCACGTTCTTGAGGTAAAGCGCAACGACCAAGCGGGTGCTTTTGTATCGGCAGGCAAGCGCGAAAAGTCGTACAACTTCGCTGCAGCCACCTCCAAGACCATGATCAAATGGGCCAATGTCATTCACAATTGGCGACGCCATGCGTTTGACGACCCGACCTGCAGCGCTTTATCCGTCCACGATACCATCACAGACAAGGCCATGAAGAGCCCCGACACTAAGCGTCGCGCTGTGCTCCTGGAAAGCCATCGTCTTAACCTTGTGAGCTTGGCCAACCGGTTCGACGTGAAGCTTGTCTCTGCCAACTCGAACGCTGATAAGAAACCCTGTGGCGTGTTTAGAAGTCCGTCGTTTCGAGTATCCTCGACACGTAAGGACCCCTCCGAATTAAAGACGTCGAGACCTAGCTTTGCTGTAATATCCTGGTTGCCAGGAAGGATTTCGTCGCTCCGACCTAGTTTGCCAGGCAGGTGAACATCTTGAAGTAAATGTGATGTAGCTGTAGGAATCGAGAAAGTAACGAGTTAGTGTCAAGAGTTCACACGCTGTTGGAGAAACAAAGAGCTCAAATCGGCTTCCAATGTGGTATTTCCGCCTGGACCTTATCGAAGAGCAACAACCAGCTACTGCATGTAGTACCGACCTTCCCACTCGGATCTCTGGTTGCTCAAACCGTGATTCGTCTCTATGCGATTATAGATAGAGTCCTTCGGGAATGTTAGCCTTCTTCTTGTAAAGTGCTTTCTCCTTTGCCTTTCGGAAATCCGACTGCGTCACACGCATGCGGCGCTCACGCAGAGCGAGCAGACCAGCTTCCGTGCAAACAGCCTTGATGTCAGCTCCTGAAAGCTCGTCCTTCGACATCACGAACTCCTCAAGATCCACATCATCGGCAAGACTCATGCGACCTGTGTGGATACCGAAAATGCGACGCTTTGTCTTGATATCTGGCAAGGGGAACTCAATCTACAAGAAAACATTCAAAAATCAGAACATCGGCACGAACACTTGCCCACATAGTACGTACCTTTCTGTCAATGCGTCCAGGACGAATAAGGGCGGGGTCGAGGCTCTCGATGGCATTAGTTGCCATAATAACCTTGACGTCGCCACGTTCATCGAAACCATCCAGTTGGTTCAGAAGTTCGAGCATCGTACGCTGAATTTCACGGGTGCCACCGCTGCTCGAGTCGTAACGCTTGCTACCAACCGCATCAATTTCATCGATGAACACAATCGACGGCGCGTGGTCATCTGCCACGCGGAACATCTCGCGCACGAGTTTCGGACCATCACCCAAATACTTTTGGATCAGCTCCGAGCCGACAATACGGAGGAACGTAGCCGATGTCTGGTTGGCAACAGCCTTTGCCAGCAACGTTTTCCCCGTACCAGGCTCGCCATACAGAATAACACCCTTGGGTGGACGGATACCAATGCCCTCGTACAGCTCTGGGTGCGTAAGTGGAAGCTCAACAGCTTCCTTGATTTCCTGAATCTGCGACTCGAGTCCACCAATGTCTGCGTACGACTCGAGCGGTGCCTTGTCCACCTTCATGACGCTCACCATTGGGTCCGTATCGTCGGCCAAAATGCCCACGACCGACATAACCTTGTTGTGCAACAGAACGGAGCAGCCAGGCTCCAGCATGTCCTGGTTCACGAAGGACATAACACCAACATAGTACTCAGGTCCCACCGACGAGGATACAATAGCGTGGTTGTCATCGATCATCTCTTCCAGTGTGCCAACACCCATGGGCGTGCCACGCAGATCGTCCACCTTAGAGCGCTCTTCCTCGTCCTTCTCCTGTTTCGGCTTCATAACCTCCTGATTCTGGATAAACTCTTGCTCCATCAGAAGGAAATCCTTGATGCGCTCCATCTTGAGCAAACGCAACTTGCACTTGGCTGTCGGGTAGACCGTCGGGATGCGGACAGCAGCGGCCGGGCCTTTTTTCTTACGACGCTTGCGCGTCATAGCGCCTCCACGCGGCTCGAACTTCTTCTTCTTTTGCTTGGCCGCGTCTTCCTTCTTCTTGGCGGCCTCCTCGCGCGTCTGGCGCGGTAGTCCGCTCTGTCCTTGGCCCATGTTCACTGTCTTCTTCTCTTTAGCACAGTGAAAAGATCTCCCCCTCTTTCAAAACTAAAAAACCTCGGGCGTCGCAGATTCTTGAGGTTATACACTGCGATCCAATATTTATGACCAATGAAATGTGACTAAATTAAAGTTGAAGTGACCATCACTCTTACGTAACTTTTTGCGATCTTCAACGGTCGCGCTTGCTAGGGTCTGAGTGTGTGTCCGTTGCGGATATTAATAGGTGATGGTGCTGCCTTTGGCTCCATCGACCTCTGCCATGCGCCGCCCTCGATGGACTTTCGGGGGCCGTTTGGCGTTTCCCTTAGGAGAGTTGGCTAGAAAGTCCCCACCCTGCACCTGGAAGTGTCATTCCAGCATCAAGACGGCATTGGCCTTTGCAGCTCCGATCACACTACCTGCTTGAGAAATCGACTCCAGTAGTCCTATCTGTCGGCTCTCCGCACAGGTTTATAACTACCGGGAGGTGGGATATCGACAGTATCTATCGATATATTCAACCTAAGAAATCGATGGGCGTGTTGCTTATATTTAGTTTTTTTTTGTCAATTTGATCTTTCACAGCTCGCAAGGACGCCAGGATGGCCAGCACGTACACGCCGGCGGGACCTGCTTCCTCCTCTCCAGTGAAGTCAGTCGGATCGGCGCCTCTGTCTTCTTCGAGAAAGCTCGATGGCTCAAAATCTGCAGCTCCCGTTGGTGCGAGCGATGCAGTGAGTGGAACGCGGACAGCTGCCGCTACAACAGTCGCTGCTGCCCCCGCTCGACCAGGAACGTACTCATTCGTTGTAGCAGGAACAAATTTCCAGATCGACGAGAAGTACAAATTTATCAAGGTCATCGGACGCGGGGCCTATGGTGTTGTTATGTAAGAAAGCGCAATTAATTAGCTTTCACGAACGTCATTTACTACCAGTTCTAACCATGTACTAATTAGTTCAGCAGAAAACGCCGAGACAAACGAGAAAGTTGCCGTAAAGAAAATTTCCAGAGCATTTGAAGATCTGGTTGACGCCAAGCGAATTTTGCGAGAAATTAAGCTTCTGCAGCATTTCGATCACGAAAACGTGATTACGATTCTCGATCTGTTGCCTCCGCCATCTTTAGCGCAGTTCGAAGACGTTTACATCATTGCAGATCTCATGGAGACAGACTTACATCGAATCATCTACTCGAGACAGCCACTCACTGACGATCACGTGCAGTACTTCCTGTACCAGATCCTGAGAGCTCTCAAGTACATTCACTCAGCCAACGTACTTCATCGGGACTTGAAGCCGTCAAATCTGTTGCTGAACTCGAATTGTGACCTGAAAGTGTGCGATTTCGGCCTATCGCGAGGTGTCACTCCAGAGGAAGACAACATGGAGCTCACAGAATATGTTGTTACCCGCTGGTACCGCGCACCTGAGATCATGCTCTCCTCGAGAGAGTACACCAAGGCGATAGACATTTGGTCCACTGGTTGTATTTTTGCAGAGCTGCTCGGCCGCACACCACTCTTCCCTGGTGACGACTATATCCACCAGCTACAGATCATTTGTGACAAGATCGGAACTCCATGTGAAGAGGACCTACATTTTGTCGTCAGCGAACGTGCTAAACGCTTCATGAAAAACCAGCCGATGCGTCCCGGTGTGCCATTTTCAAAACTTTTCCCGAAAGCTACACCTGAAGCTGTCGATTTGCTACAGCGCATGCTTGTGTTTGATCCGGTAAAACGGATTTCCGTGGAGGAAGCACTGGAGCACCCGTACTTGGCCTCTTTGCACAACCTGGAAGACGAGCCTGTTGCAGACAGCATTTTCAGCTTCGACTTCGAAAAAGAGGACCTGACGGAGTCTCGACTGAAAGAGCTTATTTTCGAGTGAGTCTGTCTTGAACCTCATTTCATCCGCTCTAACAATTTCCATGTATTCGTTTTGTAGAGAGATTCTTCAAATTCATCCGGATGCACCGCGCAGCCCCATAAAGGTACCTCACGCTGGATTAAGCAGCCCTCCAACTGAGCAAGTTCTGAGTCCAAGGTATTGCCCAAGGTATTGTTGATTGCTAGATTATCTTTCGTTGCTGATCATTTGCTCTTCAATTTCCGCCCTTCTATTAGCACAACCCGCCCGCACACCCAAAGTTGAGCATCGCACCTATCCCGGCATATGCATTCCGATCAGAAAAGGAGTAAAGCAAGAGTGGTCATGTTATTGCCAATTTGGCAATGCCAAAAGCGAAACAAATCTCAATATCTAGGCAATGAAAGCATCACGCAGCAGCTTCGGTTTTCTTGCGATCGTGATAGTTCGTCCACGGACCACTTCCCTTGGCGTAGAAGTCCATTGGATACGAGCCCTCCTTCCACTGTGTTTTCTCCAGGCAAACTTCCGCCTCGTACGCAGTAAGTAATGGCTGAAAACAACATCAGACCACCCGTGTTAGTCGCTGATAAGTTATCATTCGTGTTAAGTCATTTACCTTCGGGAAAGCATAGCCCCAATCAATTGAAAGTCGAGGGCACGCAATCTGAATCCATGCATCCACGTCCTTGAAACGAGCGAGCTGTTGTGGCATGCCATGTGTGAATGGTTAGTAACTAGATAAACCTTTGAGATGAAACAACGCAAGACCTTGTCAGGGAAGAGCTCGGACAACAGAAGCACGAAGTACTCCTTTCCGCTTTGCTCGAGCAACTGCTTTACGTGATCGAGAATAAGTGGGTTGCCCTGGTGTCCTAGTGTTCCAAGTACAACGCCAAACTTCTTTGCCCCCTTGGCTTGATCGATGGCAGCACGACGGATTTGCATCATTTGGGGCAGATCGTACTTCTCGATCGTGAGCATCTTCGGATATGGGTCATAACGATACGCCTTCAGGTTTGGGTTCATGATCATCGCCGACTGGTACGCAATTAACGTAAGCAACGTCAGAGTCACGAGCGAATCTACTTTTAATCCAAAACAAACCTCGAGATGGAAGCGGCCGTCAGCAATGAACACGAGGGCATCGACTCCTTCGATGACAGGAGAAGTGCAACCCAGAACTTCACCAGGGGACAATGGCTTAACCTGTGGCACGGTCATGCTGGTAAAATAGTCCTTTAGCCTCGCTGAAACCAGATGAATAGAGCTGCTGAACTGGATGGTTCCCATCAATGCGAGCTAGAATAGCAATAAAGTTTGTGACAAATGGTTAAAACGCTTCTGAATGACTATTACATGACATCTTCCGTCAACAAACCTTGGTTTCCGGTGGGAAAGTCAGCTTCATGCAATCGATGAGCTGCAACGACACAAAAACGTAAGCAAGCTTAAATTGGCATGCAGTAAATACCCGTCACGTACGTGCTCAACGTCGATGGCGATGTCCACAAAGACGTACAACATCTTGATGGACGTAACATCGATGGGGACAAGACAACTGTGACCGTAGTGTACCATGAAGTCAGCTCCGAGCGCTAGTGCGCTAAGGTCATCCACACAACAGGCGCCGTACGTCACCTGCATCATTGGTACATACACTTGTCAACGAATTATCATATTTCCAGCAACAAGCACAAACGTACATCGCCCAGAATGATACTGTCAGCACCAGTGAAGCGCTCGATGATGTCTGAGATGACACATGCGTATAGCAACAGTCCCTCCGGGAACTGCAGCGCGACACGCTTGCTACCGGCTTGGCGAATACGCCACACAGTTTTGCGAATCTCGAAGTTGTAGTTCCACGGCAACTGCTCCATGGCCTTTGTCAGCTCTGGATCCTTCATAATTTCCTCCGGAATTTGATTGGCCATGCGCCGCTTCAGCGCGGCAGCCGACGGCTTGCGCTTGGTCTTGGCCTTGTGCGCAACGAGCTGCTGCTGTGAGCCGCACCTGCAACGGTTGATCCTGCGTCAATAGCTGCTATTTCATGCTGTATCAGTTCAATAACTACGAACCCATTGCTTTGACAATTGGCATCGCTAGATTGACAGCAAGTACTTCCAGCGGTGGCCTTGTTGTGCCCTGAGAAGCGCGGTGGGCCTTCGGCAGCGGCGGTCTCCGATCCCGTCGTCTCCATTGATGCGATGAGAGACGACAATTGTTTTCAACCAATCGGCAGATGGCTACACCAGAATGGAAGAGTGATGGTCGTTTACTCCGATGTTGCTTGATGGTGACATGCATGTTGAAGCACACGGTGTCCTTGATTAATGCAGTGTGCTTCATGGATATCATGAATGAATGAGCTGCTCCCCGTTTGCTGTTGGTTCCTCTTGAACGGTCAATGCAGAAGAATCCTGCAAAGAGGAGAACTTTCGTTGACTAGAACTGGACTGACGTGTAACCAGCAGTCCTTCTGGTCTTAGTCTACATGTACTGTACATACAGTAGTTTCTAAACTAAGCTGCTGTTACAAGCCAACACAAGTTCTGCTCGTCGAGGGTCAATGCCCTTTATGGCAGTTATGCACGAATCGAATTTGTTGCGCAGCGAGGTACAATTCGGAAAAAATAAGTACATGTAGGTTGCTTTCAGCAATACAAGTACAGCTACAGAATGAGCCTTCGAGAGGCGTCTTGACAACCGGAGGTCTGTCAGGGAACGGCGCGTTGGTAACAAGAACTTGCAATCTTATTCGCGCGGGATCCTTGCCCGCCACGAGCGGAGCGAAGTTGGCTCCACCATCTTGCCAAGATTCTTGGAGCCTCCCTCCAATGGAGGTGCAAATGCCACGCAACTAAGGGTTGACTCTGATCTCAACTTAAGCCTAAATTTGAGTCGCTGGATGTCGCAATCAAACGAAGCTCTGCCGCGTTGTGATTGGCTGCCATACGTGCGCAAACGAGCCAGGTGAGATGAGCATCGGTAATTTTAGCCAATTGTGAATCGTGAGAAGAAATGGAGAGGCTCGGATTGGGTGTAAATTGGCTCCAGCTGGTGATCTGGTGCTACTTTCACTTTCACTTGGTTTTTGTATCGGACGACTCCCTCTCTCCCAGCCTATGCCTAGAAGACGACTGGCTTCAGCCTCCCGCCCTCACTTGAGAATCCGCGCTTACGTAAACGCTCCCGTCGGTCAGCGCTCCAGCTCGTAATCACGGACACCCTAGCGTCAAGCTGATCAAGCCGATACCATGGACGCCTTCCACAACTTGCTGCGCGAAGCCACGAACCCACGCGGTGCTGGTGCGACGGGATCGTCTCCGCTGCCCACACCTGGAAGCCTCACACAGGCGCTGCACAACGCTGGCGGGGGCCACTCAATGGGTATGACGCCCCCACAGCTTGGTGGCACTGCCGGCAACGGTATGGGTCTGCCCATGGGTATGAGCATGCCGCTCTCCATGCCTGGCCTGCAGCCCGGAACAAGCAACGGCCTTGCACCTATTGGAGGCGGACGTATGAACCCGATGATGGCCGCCAACCCGCAGATGTTCCCGAGCCTGGGAGGAGCTGCGACTTCTATGATATCAGCAAACGGAGCCGCTACTGCCACTGCTACGACCGCCGCTGCCACTGCCCCTGCAGCTGAGAAGAAGAAGCCTGCGACCAAGAAGCGCAAGGCCCCCAGCTCCAGCGCTGACGCTGAGTCGGGTGAAGACGGCCGTAAGCAACCCGAGGAGTACGAAGACCCCAAGGCGAAACGACGTGCACAGATCGCCAAGGCTGCTCGTAAACACAGACAGCGTCAGAAGGACGAGCTGATTGCGCTGCGTGCCAAGGTGAAGGACCTGAAGGAGCAGATTGAGGTGTTGCAGTCGTCCGAGCCTTCCGAGCACAACACAGAGCTTGGCTGGAAGCAGGAGGCCGAGCAGCACGCCGAGATCCGCGCGCGTGTGGACCAGGAGAACGAGTTCCTGCGCAAGACACTGATGGAGCAGATGAAGTTTATTCAGCGCCTCCAGGACTATTTCACCAAGCAGCCGCTGCTGAACATGCCGTCTCTCGACATGATTCTGAACTCGTCGTCTTCGGCGTCCACGACCCCAGCCGCTTTGTCCAACACCATCTCCGCAGCTCCTTCGGTGCTGCAGCTGCAATCCGGATCGTTCCGTGATCGGCTAATTGAAATGGCCACCGAGTCTATGGTGAACTCGGAAAAGCAGCTCACAGCGTGTGAGACTGCCTTCCGTAACCCGAAGACTTCCACCATGACGTACTTTGGACTCCAGGTTCAGTACGAGATGGGCAAGAACGAAATGGGTATCTTCTTCCGCCACCACCTGTACGGATGCAACTCGAGCGTAGTGATGAACGATCTCTGGTCGGTCCTTGGTGACGTTACTTTTGAGAAGGGGTTCGCATTTACGGAAACGGCTGAGGTCCTGGAGGAGGTGGACCCCAACACCAAGTACATTCGCCGAGTGGTGAACCTCACGATGTCCAATGACGCTGCTGTTGGTGGTGGCATGATGAAGGAGGAGAGTCTTACAGTCAACCAAAAGCGCGACAACCCGGATGGCAGCTCGACCATGATCTCGCGCTCTGTTCTGGACGACCCCAGCCACCCCAAGGCTGCTGACCACATTCGCCGCAACGCCACCACTGCGTACGTGATTGATCTCACACTGCCTTGCCTTCTATCACTTAACTAACTTTGTTGTTGTTGCAGGGTGTCTTTAAAGAACTTTAGCGACACTACTGGCCAGGGCTGTTTGCTGCTGTGGTCAGTCAAGGTCGAACTCGACAAGGACCCGGATGAGCGCTCCAAGAGCTTCAACATCCCGGATATTATCCTCAAGAATCTGTTCGAAGTTGCTCCAGTGTTCGTGAAGGGCATCGTGGATCGCGCTCGTGGAACGCTCCCCCAGAGTTAAATCGGCTGCCAGAGATAAGATTCCATTAAGATGGCGTGAAGTCCAGCCACGTAGGTGATTCCGGTATGTTCGTTTTGCCTTCACCACCAGACGAATAGTAGTGTGCCTGAACGGTAAAGATGAACATTGAACGTTTGATTTATGCTCGGCGTCAGTCATTGAACTTTGCCGTGGAGAGGCACTACCGATGTCGTTCCCGTTCTCGTCCGCGGCTTCGGCTACGGCTGTGACGGCGACGATCGCTATCACGCCCCCTGTTTACCGGATTTCGATCACGATGGTCTCTCCTTTCACGGCTTGGACTGCGACGCCGCCGCTCTCGACTTCGGCTTCGAGGTCTCGATTTCGTACTAGCAACTGGGGACCGACTCCGCTGTCTCTTATCATCACGGTCCCGCGAGGATGTCGGTGCTTCAGGTTTACCCACGCTTTTGTCCGATGCAGTCACCAAACGAACTGTCGATGATTCAGAAGCGCTTTGGGGCGGTTGGTAGATTGCACTGCAATAGAAACGCAAAGTCATCAGCTATGTCATCGTGACGCAAATCAACTATCATGGGGCTGCACCTGTATGATTGCTGTAGACGAGCAAGTGCTGCGGCCTCACGCTCTGCTTTCGACGCTTTCACTTTCTAAACCAGGAAACAGTTCGAAGAAATCTGTGAGTGCAGTTTCCACGGCATCGTTTCTTTCGTTTGTACGCACCTTTTTCTTCATACCAAAGTCATCGTAACCATCTTCCCCCACCTCAGTCCTAGCTGACGCAACCCTTTACGTAAACAAGTCACGTCACCGTGCTACGTTAGCGTTGCTCGACATTACATGCACTGTCATGACTGTAGAAAGACCTACCGTTCCTGTCTCTCGTTGAAACCCCCACCTGCACCATCACGTTTTTCGTCCTGCACCATCACTTGACAGTATCAGTATCTACTTCCTCATATTAAAAATCAACCACTTCAGTAACCAAACGCACCACTCCTGCCATCCCTGGCTTGGCGGTTTTGCACATATTGCACTCGGCGCGTCGCTCCCAATTGACATTGCCACAACTGCCACAATCACAACGGTAAGTCCATCAGCTTCACTTACACACTTCAGACTAGAACCTACGTGTTGCACGTCCAGTCACCGGGTTGGAAGAGGCCTGGAGGTCCTCTAAAATCACCTCCTCCTTTGGGCTTGGGTTTGTCACCGCCGGCGTTTTCGGGTCGCGCTGTCTGGCAACGATTGCACGAGTTCCGACGTGCAAAATTGATATTGGAGCAACTACAGACGATGACGATGTGGTGACCATGGGTGAGAGAGACAAAGAGATGCATCACAGGACATACCCGGGATTGGGGCAGGCCCAGTCCCCGTCGGACATCTGGAAGCTGCCGCGACCTGCCATCTCGATCGAATGATTGAATGAAAAGTGCGCGAAATGGTAGGATATGCGATCAGATCTGATTCCTTACAAAACTTCAAATAAAGAGATATGCACTCAGATCTGATTCGCACTGATGGCAGTGGTAGTGTCTGTTTCGGGTTCCTTTGACGACTCCTTCGCAATCGCTTCTTCTTGAGCAAGTTGAAATAGGACGACTGCAGTCTCAAAGGCTAACTGTCGTTCCTGCGCATCTCGAGCGATCACAAGCCGCTCAAAGGTTTGCTGCAGTTCCACGAGGCGGTGGTTGGCGAATTTGTAGCGAAGGTTAGCAAGCTGCGTTTCATCCAGACGCGTAAACTTGTAACTCGAGTAGTCCTTCAGCAGCTTCAATTGACGCGACGTGGTGCGTACACCCTGCGCTGCGTCAGGCGACAGTTCCTGTAGTGCTGCTTCCACTGACAGCAATACCTCGTCTAGCGCCGTTTCGAAGAACTCCTGCACAGAAATAATGAGTCGCAATACCACAAAAAGATAAACCAAAGCACTGTTGAGCTGGTACCTTCAATTCGTCACCGTCCATCCTTTCCAGAAGCTCAAACGCACCATTGGCACTACTGAATGCGAACGCTCCAGCCATCGGACTTTTGTCATCGTCCTCTACCAGTTCGCTTAGCAGTGCCATACTTTCATCAAGCAACATCTCGATGTCCAGAATAATATCCTCTTCGTCCTCTGCCAGCGCATTCGCTTCAGCTGCGGCCGCCTGCAGTTCGTACTCCTTGATAATTTTCTCGATTTTTAAGCTCTTCGCAGTCTCAGCCGCAGACAACTCCTAGTAAATAGTACGGCATCCTTCGTTAATACGCACACACAGAGCTTCGCTGCACATGTAGCACAGTAAATTAACAAAGAGCGCAGCAAAGGGAAGCATGGTCTACAGTCTCACCTTTTCATCAATGTCGAGGTTTTGCCTTGCGTGTTGGGGCGCTACAGCGAATCCAGTACCAAATCCTTCGCAAAAAGGTCCGTTCAGACTGCTGCAAACTGCTGTACGCACTGGAATGTCTGCTATCGCCTCCACTACAGTGCAGACAGCGACAACGACTGCCACTAAGTTCATTATCGCTGAAAAAATCGAAAATGAAAACACGTTGCAAAAACTTGATTTATACATTCGAACAACATAACGATATTTTACATTCGTGCAACATCCATGAAGTGTCGCCGAGACCATCAATCGTAGCCGCACGCTGTACACGCCACGCCTCCGACATGACCATGCGCGTGCTCTCCACCTCGAGCACCGTCAAGACCCGCGTCGCACGTGTTGCCTCGTGTTGGGTACGCGCGTCTTCGACGGTCGATGCTGCCAGCGCGAAGCCTACGCGCTCTCCCACTGCTCTGGGCCTCGTGCCTCGCCGCTCCAATGTGCCGGAGGTGCGTTAATGATTTTTAAGAATCTTGGGCTTCGGGGCTAATTTTTGCGTTGTTTGTGGGTTGTTCAGGCTCCTATTGATATTAAGACTGCTCTGAGCAGGTGCAAGGCTCAGAACCCGCGCAAATTCGATGAGGTAAGGACACTCAGTATAATGGACGCTTGTGTGCTGCATTGTGTTATATGGTTGAGTCATTATTATGTTGTTATTGCTATTGTAGACTGTCGACCTTGCCGTCCAGCTGGGTGTAGACCCTCGCAAGCCCAACCAGAGCGTGCGTGGCGTGGTGAGTCTACCGAACGGTACCGGCAAACAGGTTCGCATTGCTGTGTTCGCCCGCGGCCCCAAGGCTGAGGAGGCCAAGGCTGCTGGCGCCACCATCGTGGGTGCCGAGGACCTCGTGGAACAAGTGCAGAGCGGCAAGCTAGAATTCGACCGCTGCATTGCGACACCCGATGTGATGCCCCTCATTGGTCGTGTGGCACGGATTCTTGGTCCTCGCGGCCTGATGCCAAACCCCAAGCTGGGAACGGTGACGCAGGAGGTCGGAGATGCCATTGCTGCGGCGCGTGGCGGTCAGGTTGAGTTCCGTGCTGAGAAGAAGGGCATTATCCACGCTGGCGTGGGCAAGATTAGCTTCTCAGAGGAGGCACTGCTGGAGAACGTACGTGCTTTCATGGTCGCACTCAGCGACGCCAAGCCGGAGGGTGCTAAGGGAAAGTACATCAAGGTAAGGCTTTCGTTTCGTTTTGGCTGGTTTATTAGATGTCATTGCTTACTGCTATTTCCTTACTAGGCTGCTCATCTGAGCTCTTCGATGGGCCCAAGCTACAATTTGGACATCAAGTACCTGGACCCAGCTTCGACGTCTTTCATGCACTTCGAGTAAGCAGAAGCATGTTGCGTCCTGCTTTTAGAAGAGATAGTGCTGTTGCTCAATAGACTTGAGCAGCAGCAACAGGATGCAAAATGAAAAAGACCATTCACATTTTCCCTTTTTCCATTATTTTGTGACACTCAAATTTGTGATCTGATCCGGTCCATTTCGGTACATGCTCGGCAGACAAATGACGGAAGATCTGCGTTACTACGCTCGCTCGGAGCGCCACCTACAGGCTCTACAGACGTGGCTAGAAGGGTCCAAGCCCACCTACCCCGCCTCTGTGACCTCCGGAGGCTCGGACCCAGTGCAGAGTAAGCTGTTCCCGCTACTTAAGACGCAGGAATTGGGCGGGGTAGTGCTGTACGCCCCAACTCTAGACTCGACCCAAACTCTACTGCGCGAAACTCTCAAGCCTTCAGCCCCTGCTGGCCTCCTGTGCTACACAGAGCTGCAGTCGAGCGGTAAGGGTCGTGGTACTAACACGTGGTCGTCGCCTGAAGGATGCCTCACCTTCTCCTTCCAGAGCGCCTTCACGGACGGCGCTACGTTGCCTTTTGTGCAATATCTTGTGTCCCTGGCTATCATTAAAGCAGTGGAGGTGGTGCACACTGCGGTGCCTGGCAGTGCTGGCCCCGTGAAGATCAAATGGCCCAATGATATCTACGCTAACCAGGTCAAGATCGGAGGAATCCTCTGCCAATCTGAGTACCGTGACGGCAAATTCAGCGTTACGACTGGTACGTGAAGATTCAGAGGAGATTAATGAAAAGAACTATACTGACGCTGTAACTTTACAGGTATTGGCATTAACATCTCGAACCGATCGCCGACAATCTGCCTCCAGGACATTCTGAGCACAGAAGAATACCCCTCCACCGTCACCAGGTATGATTTTGAGACATCGATCGGGTGATATGTCGTTGCTAGTTACTGACAAGGCGGTTGTGTGTAGGGAGGAGTTTTTGGCAGCGTTCTGCAATGTGTACGAGCCGATGGAGAAGCTGTTCCTCGAAAAGGGCTTCGAGCCGTTCATGGCAGACTATCTCGCGAGATGGTTGCACACGGATCAAGTGGTGAAAGTAGCGAGTGGAGACGATGCTGAAGGCAAGAAAGTGGACGCGGTGATCAAGGGCCTTACTAGTACGGGGTGCCTACTGGCCCAGGGTGACGATGGTGAACGTCTCGAGCTCTACCCGGACGGAAACTCGTTTGACTTCCTGTCGGGCTTGTTGAAGCGCAAATTGTAGGTCAAAACGTACAAAGCGATGAGAAACTTTGGGTATTTTCGCATGGTGAACAAGGCTAGCTTAACGTCCTCACTTGGATCCGAATTCCTCTTCCCACTTGACGAATCGCTCCAACTGGTCCTTCCCAACAGACTTGGACACGTTTTCCAGTGCTGTCTGGAAGTCGGTCCAAGTAACCTTTAACGCGCTCTTTTCATGTGCCTGCAATTCTTCATCCGTTGCGCCTTCCTGCTGTTTGCGCTGCAACTCCTTCAACACCTCAGGGGTATACAGACGCTTCACTGGCATCATCTTGGCTGTATCACACAGACCGCAGATATCGTCACCACTGTAGCCCTACTCATGCGAAGTTAGTCAACATGGAATTCACCCTCAATGCGTAGATTCATTCGCACCTCTGTGGCTCCAACAAGTTTGTCAAAGTTGACATCGGACGCCACATCCACCTTTTCCAGATTCATCTTGAACAGTTGTAAGCGGCCGTCGGCTTCGGGCAGCGGGATGTCTGCATTTTATGTCGTGTAACATTAGTCCAAATGCATACAACAGCATAACGGTCAAAGTGACGTACAAACTCGCTTGTTAAGGCGACGGCGCATTGCTTCATCCAATTCCCAGGGTAGATTCGTGGCGGCAAGAACCATGACGCGGTTGCCAGGGTCTGCCGGGTCTCCGGAGGAAACACCGTTGATTTGAACTAGCAACTCGGTTTTCACTCTTAACCACATCGCTCGTTAGCTTCTTGACTCACCTGTCATAGTAGTAAAAACTACTTACCGACGGCTGGATTCGTGTTCTTGAGCTCCACCACGTACACCAGCAATAGCGTCGATCTCATCCATAAAAATGATCGAAGGCGAGTAGTATCGTGCCATGTCGAAGAGAATTCGTACCATGCGCTCAGACTCACCACGATACTTTGATGCAAGAGTCGAAGCTGATACGTTGAAAAACGTCGACTTGCATACATTCGCCACAGCTTTTGCCAGTAGAGTTTTACCAGTCCCAGGTGGACCGAACATGAGAACTCCGTTGCATGGCTTGAGTAGACCGTCTTTGAAAAGATGAGGCGCAATCTGAGGCAGCATCACCGCTTCTTGCAGTAGCTCCTTCGTGTGTTCCAGCCCTGCAATCTGCTCAAAGGTGACTGGTGGCCCTGCGTCCACAATATCGCGCTCAATCATCTCAATCAGCTCCAAATCGACCCAGCCTTCTTCTTTTGCCTTCTCGGAGTACTTGGGTTTCTCACTTCCACCGCCACCGCGCTCTCGTGCACGTTCATTCTCTTTTCTAGCAGCTTTTAAGCCGCCATCCTTACTCTGTCTGGCTGGAGATGGACCAGGGGTAGCTTTTGCTCCCCCACCTCGACGAGGTGCTTGTCGTCGTTGGTCATCTCCCGGTGTACGTCTTCCTGAAGGCACTGCAGCTCTAGCTCCTGCCGAACCAACTGGTCTCCTCCCGCGACTTCACAGATATGAGCGTTAGTGGTTGAAGTAGAACAGGTGAAGACTCACCACGTACTTGTTCCGTTGGTTGTTGTTTCCTTCATTTGCCCACGATGGTGCCGCCCGAGCTGGAGCACCACGGAATCGATTCGGAACTTTTTCCGGTGATGGAGGCGCCCACACATCGGGATCTCGCGCATCTTCGGTCTGTAAGTACAAAATGGAGTGAACTCAAAGAAGAAACCCTCGGAGCTTTAACCTTACGGTAGGATCCGGACGTCGTGGATCTGTGGGTACAAAAATCTCCCAGTGTGGAGAAGAAACTATCTCCTGGCGTTGTGCGTGTGGGTGAATTCGAGCGATGGCTGCACCAGGAGGAACTTTGAAAGCCTGAGTAAGCTCGACGTAATCTGTAATGAGATTCAGCTCGTTCTCCAGCTCGATCTGCATCTGTGAATGAAGAGAATTTAGCAGCGACAGTAAGTGAGCACTAAATCTCCCCCAGTACCTGCAGCCACGGTTGACGCTCGGACATTTTGGTCATTCGACGGATGAATTGGCTCAGTGTCTGCAAGGTTGTCTGGTACATTGCCAGCCCCTTCTCATACTGCGCTTCCAGACATAACTCCCTCGCTCGAGTCATCGCCTCGCCCATTTCTCGAATATCCCGCAGTTGCATGCTCGACATTGGCTCCTAATTGTCAATCTTTCACTGAGCAGGCGCCTCGAAATGAATTCCACAACTGTTCACAGGGTTGTATTCTTATGGTTATTCTTGATTCACTTGTTTCTCATGTTCTGCACTTCAGGGATCCGCTTTGTCCTTGCGATTTTGTCGTCCCATGGCGCTTCCTACGACACCACCGGTTTTCGTCGTATTTCGATCCGATCCCAGGGTCTATTCTCTCCCTGCGACGCGGGTTTACACATGTACACACTATCGGCACAGGAAGTTTAACGCTCGAGCGTTGCGTGCTCGATGAGGTCACTGAGATCAAAAGCCTGTTGTGCGTACAACTCACTCGATGTCGTCTTTATATGCAGTAGCTCCTCCTCCATGGATGACAACAGAAGCACAAGCTTTTCATAGTCTCCTTGGCAGTGCATGTGCAGACATCGCATGATCCGCTCTCGTGTCTTCGCGCGATCCCTCGGCGCAAGCTCTTGACGCCACTGTGACGATACGCGACGAGTAAGCCGAGGGCGTTTCGATGCACTAGCAGCAACATTCACCTGACCCTGTGGTGGCGAAGAAGGAGGCGTGCGACGCTTGTGAGAGCCCTGCGCTTGAATATTTACTGTCGGTTCTGGTGAAAGGAGATTGTGTATACGCCACGAGGACGTCGTGGGTGGTGTGGGAACGAGTCGACCTGTAGAGGTTACAGTGTGTCTCGGACTGGCCGTTGGGTCCAAACGCTCGTTTGGAGGGCTTTCCTCCCACACAGAACGAGGTGACGTCACGTTATCAGGTAGACGAGGGGATCCTAATTTACCACTGGGCCGTCCGAGGAACGAAACGAGTGACGATGTCAGTGGAGCCTTGTCTTCTACAAATCTGCTGTTGTCGCCAAGCCTGGTTCGTTCCTGCTCCTGAGTCTCTTCAGTGCGTTGCAGCATGGCTGATGGGTGCATGGCGCTGGCCGCAGCCTCGATGGACATGACAGGCCGCGGATTTCCTGCTAATTGTTGCCGATGCCGCTGTAACTCTCGCTGATTTAACAGGGGAAGTTGCTTGTCCGCATGGCTCGCGAGCAGCCCTAACAGGCCGTCAGCGGCTCGCTCCTTGGCAAGCACCGCGCGACTGGGCAGCAGATGCGGTATCCGCGGGGCGTCGCCTTCAGTTCCTGTCTCTAGGCCCTGCTCAGGCCGCTCTATCGCTCTGTGATGCAACGACATGGCAGTCAGATACGAACGCAGCAGCACCGAGAGAGAAGTGAAGCTGCTTACCGGTGCGGCATTCTCGGGAATAAGGATTTTGCAGCTCTCGAAGAGGTGCCAGTCGAGAAAAATCACTGTGGCCTGTGATTGGCCAGAAGTTAGAAACAAAAAAGAAATAGAGCGAGAGCAAAATATCGAACCAAAAAACGGGCGGCTATACCCCCTGAGTTTAACAGACCGATATAATAATATGTTCGTATTCTTTTAAAGTGTAAGGTAAGTTAAAACGTCAGTGCTCAATTGCATCATTAAAGTGAGGAAGGTGGACCAACCCAGCCTGGATGAAAGAAACTTCTTCAATTCGCTCACTCGTTCACATGAACATGTTACAGACTAAGTCTACAGATACAGCAGGGCTAAGTGTCTTCGGCTACTTGTAGCAGCATCGTTTTGTACCTCAACGCGTGCATTGGCCACCAATATGGCCAAGGAATAACGTCCCCAGCCATTGAGAACAATCAAAAAGCCGCCATGCCGTCTACAGTCGTTTGCAAACCTTTTCGCTTCGCGATCCTCGTCTGCATTGGACAATGCATGCTTCACGAGTCGCTTCGCGATCCTCGTCTGCATTTGGACAATGCATGCTTCACGACATGTCAAAGTTTGGCAAACATATCGCCGCTCGCAGGGAAACGGGAAGCGCTTCAAGAAGTCGCGCTGCGGGCATATCGCGCGTGAAGACAGCTGTCTCCAAAGAATCGCTGCAACGCGCCTTGTTTCCTGCAGACATTCCGCCCTCGGTGGACTGTAACGAAACTGTCGGCAACATTTAAACGGAGACCCTCATGAAAAGATGTTTATTTTCCCTACAGCACAAGCTCCTCGCCAACAAACCGTGGAGTTCAGAACCATTCTCTATACATGTGTGACCTCCCTACAGCAGTGACGCCATGTTGGTCTGTTCAGATTCAGGATGAATAGAACCGAAAAGCAGTAGCCTTTCCCCTTGAATCAAGGCCAACAGTTCTCTCTTCCGTTGTTCTCGTCGAGTCCGTTGCGTGCAGAGCGGAGAAACATCCCTACCGGAATGGCACTGGTGAGGGAACGTGGCTGACCCGCAACTTGAGCCTAGATTTGCGTCTGAGTACCCAATATGACGCGCGAGTGGTTATGTAGTTCTCCAGAGTCGCCCACATCTTGGTATTTTAAAACGACTTTATAAATAGCGGTGACAGGCAACGTAACCCCTTTCGTACTGCAACGCTCGCGAACGAGCACCTGCGCCACCCAATTCATCAGCTCATTGCGCGAGTTGATCAGGTTCAAGACGCCAGTAGTGCTCATAAGCGCCTTCAGCGGTGTCTGGTAGAGCGAACCCTTTCGACGTTTGGCCTGGCCCACCTCGCACGTCCTTCTTGACATTGACATTGGCCTCGACGCATTCTTACTTGACGAATAATCCCACGTGAACTGGCAGTGCAAACTTACACGGTAGAGCTCCACGATCTCAAGTTTGACCAATAATTACACGATACGGTACTTTTACATGGCCGATTTCCTCATGAAGCGTCATCAAAATTGATCGTTGACCACGCTGGAGCCTCTGCACGGAACGTACCGTACGACGCGGAGGCGCAGTATCCAACCATACGCATGAGATGCCGCCAGTGATTTCTAACGATCACGTTGAAGCAGCTGACCTAAGTACGAAAAACGGCTCCTGACTAAATACGAATGGCTACCGGCTAAAGTACGAAGTAGGGTTGGGGCACAAAAATTTCGGATTTAAATGAGAAATGGCTACATAGGTTGCCTCTAGAGCCGTCACACGTCACAGATCCCTTCCTCGTCGCAAGCGTTACCCGTCATTTGCAGATTGGCGAGGCAGCAGACACGACGATGACAGGAGGCGAACCATGTGTGACCCCGACGTGCGGCAAGAGTGGCTCGCTCGTGTGCCCCACGTGCAAGAAGTTGGGTATTCCACCGGCCATGAGCACCTTCTGCTCGCAGGAGTGTTTCAAAGGTTACTGGTCCTCGCACAAGGCTCTGCACAAGATGTTCACACAGGCTCTTGTCGAGGAGCAGACTCGTGCCGAGAACGCATCGCCTTTTGACGGCTACGAGTTTACGGGTAAGGTGCGACCTGGCAAAGTATCGGAGACCGTCAAGGTGCCCGAGACTGTCAATCATCCAGACTATGCTGAGACAGGTATCCCTGAATCCGAGCAGCGTGCCAGACGTGAGAGCAAGAGTATCCCAGTGTACACGCCGGAGCAGATCAAGGGTATTCGTGAGGCCTGTCGTTTAGGCCGCGAAGTACTGGATATTGCAGGAAAGGCTCTGCGTGTTGGTGTCACTGGTGACGAGATCGACAAGATCGTGCATCAAGCATGCATGGAACGTGGTTGCTACCCTTCACCACTGAACTACTACCACTTCCCAAAGTCGGTTTGTATCTCGGTGAACGAAGTTATCTGCCACGGCATCCCTGACTCCCGTCCATTTGAAGACGGAGACATTGTGAATCTGGATGTGACGGTGTACAAGAACGGCTTCCACGGCGACCTGAACGAAACGTTCCTGGTGGGGAATGTTGACGAAGAAGGTGTGCATCTAGTTAAGACAACGTTCGATAGTTTGGCTGCAGCAGCCAAGATCATTCGCCCAGGTACCATGTTCCGTGAACTTGGCAAGCACATCTCGGCAGTTGCCAATGGCGAGGGATTCTCGGTTGTCAAGTCCTATTGTGGCCATGGTGTTGGGACGCACATGCACGCTGTCCCGGACATTCCCCACTACGCAAAGAACAAGGCTGTCGGCATCATGAAGCCTGGTATGATCTTCACGATTGAGCCGATGATCAATGTCGGTACGTGGCGTGACCAGACGTGGCCTGATGAATGGACCTCCGTGACAAGAGATGGCTTGCGCTCGGCTCAGTTCGAGCATTCGTTCCTCGTGACGGAAACGGGCTATGAAATCCTGACTGCGCGCGAGAACGAACCTGTTATGGAGTGGAGTCAGGAAAAACTGCAGCGCTAGCTCTAAGTGACGAATTCGAGTAAACAGCGAGAGTATCGGGTAGTGTAGTTTTCACGATGTCAAAATGCTGTTTTCTTTGTTCTCGTTCATTTTCGCATCCAGTACTCGTGACTGTAAAACTTTCGATGCCGGAGCTTCTCGACAGCGTATATACTGCTTGTGTAGTAGCCTAGCGCACCTGTATACAACATCAATTGTAAGCTTTGACTTAATCAATAAAAGCATATAGCAAACGACCTACCAATCTTGTGTATCCCAGAGAAAACTGTATAGCCGTACTCAGTCCAGATATCCTCATGAGCTATCCCCGATGCCAAAAGACTCTACACACGGGACAGTTAGCATCTTTAGGCCATTGCAATCTACTTAACACCTACCTCTCGAGCAATACCGAGGATAATAGTTAGGCAAATGTACAGCGGGTGCAAGAGCAATACGAGTCGAAACTGGGAGTACAACATGCCAAAGAGGCCACTACGAAACAGAAATGTCCCGCCCAGCATCATGAGGAAGTTCACAAGCCCAGCGATCTGTAGCAGCACCTGCACACTGAGGCAACCAAGTAACAGGTGGGTGGAGATGATGGAGAGCAAACACAGACTTGCACTCACAAGGAGACAATTGCGTCACTACTGTTGTCCGAGGTGCCTTGGCCTGGCAAATCTCCATACTCAATGGAGGAATTGAGTACAATGTCCACCATGTACATACACACAGCCAAAGCTGCGTTGACGCTGAAGAATGGCGGTAGGTCGTTGCTCTCCATGAAGATCTACCGTTACGACCAGCGAAAAGTTGAATTAAAACGGAGATCAAAATAACGTTTGATTTGTGTTCGTTATTTTGTATTTAAAAGAACCTTTACGCGCCATTTTGCTGCCGTCCAGCAGCGAAATAGACGGACGGAGAGGCGATGGGGATCTCAGGCCTCCTACCGGTGCTCAAGAGCATTACTGAGACCAAGACGATCGACGAGTACAAGGGCCGTACGCTCGCTATCGACGGCTACTGCTGGTGCGTACTCTATGAGTGAAAAGTCCTTCATAAAACTTACCCATTTTTGTCTATTTATTAGGCTTCATCGCGCCATTTACTCGTGTAGCCAAGAAATCTGCCTCGGCCAGGAGACCGACAAGTAAGCTAACGTAGTTATCGAGAGAGTGCGCGATCAATGACGAGTCTCTAACACTGCTGGCGTAGATATGTAACGTATTTCATGGATCGAATCAATACGCTGCTTCATAATGGCGTTACCCCTTACGTTGTATTCGACGGAGGCCCCCTCCCTATGAAAAAAGGTACAGAGGAGGAGAGACGCAAAGCGAGGCAGAAGAACCGAGATCTCGGCATCCAGCATTACAACAGCAAACGCTTTGGGGAGGCTCGAAAGTGCTTTGTTCGGGCTGCTGACGTGTCTCCCTATATGGCTCACCGTGTTATCCAGGTGAGCTAATAATATTGGTTCGTGTTGGACTAGAATGCTGCTTGCTTATTGTTATCTGCCTTTTTTGTCTTGTTAATCAGCATTTGAAGGCTCAGAATGTGGCTTACGTTGTAGCCCCATACGAAGCAGATGCACAACTCGCCTACCTAGTGCAGAACGGACTCGCGGACGGTGTGATTACTGAAGACTCGGATTGCCTTCCCTTTGGGTGTCAAATGGTTCTCTTTAAAATGGACCGCGACAATGTTGCACAGGAAATTCAGACAGCAAACCTCAAGAAGAACAAGGGGATGAGCTTTCACATGTTCACTGAACAAATGGTACACGGTTTTGAAGTTAGAGAGGCGAAGTTTAGCCAACGAACTGACTTTGACAATTGTCTACCAGTTCCTTGAAATGTGTATCTTTTCAGGATGTGATTACCTGCCAAGTATTCCTGGGTTTGGCCTGAAAAAGGCTTATACTGCGATGAAGCAGCACGGCTCCTTCATCAAGGTGCATTATTGATGAAGCATCTTGAATATGTTGCTCTCTGGGTCCTGACGTCACTCTTTTTTATGCAGATCATTCGCGCATTGCGTCTTGAAGGAAAAGTGCGAGTTCCAAACACTTACGAAGAAGACTTCAGGAAGGCAGTGTTGACCTTCCGGCATCAACGTGTGTATTGTCCCACGAAGCAGGTACGGGTAACGCAGCATTAAGCGTTGTTCTCTACTGAGCTAACTTGTATACCGTACAGGAATTGGTTCCGCTAACACCGATTCCAGCAAACGTTCTTGAGACTGATCCATCGATGGATTTTGTTGGACCGGTGCTACCAAGTGATGTTACGAAGTTAATCGCTAATGGGGACCTGGACCCTATCACCATGAAGCCGTTCCCAGCCCAAGCAGCACTACCACAGCGCAACCTAGTGCAGCCACCTGCAGCTAAATTCGCGCCATTTTTGACCCAAAAACCCGCTGCTCCTTCCAAAACGAAAGAATCGATCACCTCATTCTTTCACGCATCGGAATCTGCAGCAGCTGCTGTGTTCAATGCACCTCGATCGAATTCGGCTCCTGCGAAACGAAAACTCCCGACGTCATTCATGGATAAGTGGGCATCCAAAGCTGCAACTCCCCAGAAAGTCTCAACCTCGGATTCAGCTGCAAAGCCTGCAGCGTCCAGCCCACTCGTGACAAGTCACTTTTTCGGTGGAAAGCTTAGAAATGTATCACCACCGGACGAGGCAGTGAAGAAGAGTGCCCCACGTTCCCTAGACGCGTCTTCCACGTTCCAAAGCCAAGAACCGTGTGGAGTTGACGTTGCAAGAAATATCTCGTTCGACCCACAGACCGACAAGATCCGAGTGGTGCAAAGGGGCGAACTTGCCAAGGAAAACCAAGCACCTAATTCGCAAAAGACAAACCGCAATGTCCCGCCACCAGTAAAGGAAACAGCGTTTTCAAGGATGATGCGTGCTGGGTCAATGATCCAGCAGCATAAACTGAAGAAACGAAAGTTTACTGGTCCAGGCATACGCAGTGGAAGACTGCACCAAATTCCTTTGACCAGTCGAATTGAGAAGTTTGCTTTCCAGAAGGATACGTCGATTCCTGGTTCAAGTTCCGATTCGCTTGTTGAGCAGGCAACTGATGCTGAGAGCACTTCGGAGAAACTTGACGACCCTGAAGACCAACCCACTTCCTCGATAGCTGATGCCAGTATCGATGTCACCCCCTCGCAAGAAATCACTACCTGTCTTCATTCAGCACTCGACAAGGAGATCGATACAAGCGTTGGTCTTGAGCCGGCAGTAGTCCCAACACCGATGGCATCATTCGATCGGTTCCGTTTCAAGTAGTGAAAATACTAGACTGTCCTGCTTGCAACAATCAAGTGTATTTGTGCAATACATTTTCTGAAAAACTACATCGGAGCTATTTCACCTTTGCAAAGAGGACAACTGTTGTTTTCCCGAATCCAACCGCCAACGCAATCTAAAAAGTGAATAGAGCAAGAGCAAATTAGCCATGTGACCACATTCTAGCAAGACTTGTAAGAGATTTAGTGAGCAGAGCGCTTCTTACCCTCATGAAACACGTGAGCACACGGCAGGGTCATCGCTCGGTCGTTTGGCACAAAATCGTACTGGCAAATGATACACCTGTGGAAACACCAATCAGTTAAATATCTAAAACATCAACAAACCTTTCCGGAATGTTCAGTGTACGTACGTATCCTCGACGGCGCCACGCGTCCAACGATGAGTTGGGAGGCTCGAAAGAACCTGAACAGCCATTCGTCTCCATCGCTCCTTCTTCACGTCACCGTTTTCTTCTCCAAGTCTAAGGAGTTCTTCGTACGTCATGTTGTCCGGATCAAGATTGCGCTCGTGACCCGCTAAACCCGCAAGTAAGGCGCTGGTGGGAGTTTGAGGTTGCTGCTGATATTCTCGCTCAACAGCCTCCTGAAGGCGGCGTGCCTCAAACTCTTGGTATGCTGCAATATTCTACAAGAACAGCAGATGAAGGATTAATATCAAGTTTCTTTCCTGACACAACTGTGCTACTCCTTACCTCTTGCTGTTGAAGATAACGCGCTAAAGCCAACGATGCTTCCTCGTCACTCTGGTCGCTGGGGCGATTTGCTGGAGGAGTTGTCGCCGGCAACCGTGAGTGATTTCTTGGGATTCCAGGAGGCGACGTCACTGGTGACGGCAGGCGTTCCGGAGATGGTTCAGATGTCCAACGATACCGATCATGACGATGCGTTCGAGGCTCAAGCTCCTGCTCCAGCTCGTACCCGTACGCACGAGCAGCAGTACGTTCAGGTGAGTGATGGTGTAGGCGGGGTCGTGAACGCGTCCGACTTCGAGACTCTCCGTTGTGTGCTGTCATTAAATGTGCAGATTGCGGAGAGGTATGCAAAGTTATTGCGTGATCCGAATGTACTCCTTGCTGTTGCTGCACTTGCCGTGGACGATATGGCAGTGCACGGTTTGAATCCGTAACATCTCGAGGAAGAGTGAAATCCAAGTGCAGCCGTCGTTGTGACGGAGGAGTTTCGAGTGCCCTGTCGATAGTGTGTCGCCAATTATCTGCGCTCTCCTTCTCCTCTTGATCTTCACTATGGTGCGCCTCTCTCGTCGGTAGCTGTGGAGATCCCAGAGACGAGCGAGGACTTTCCGCGCAGATTTCGTCACTTGCCATGTCATCAGGCTCAGAGTTGCGCCAGCCCCTGGAAATGTTATCCTGCGATCCATTCGTGCTTCTCACTGCAGAGCTCGCACTAGGATGAGGGCTTGTAAGGTCGATCACTGAGGACTAAACTGCAAAGGTTAGCGCTAAGTATCACAATTCCAAACGTGTAGTGTTCAGCATACCGTCGACACCCGAGAGTTTGGAGAAGAATCTGCACCTCCTGGAGTTTCAGACTGAGTGATAGACGTCTGCTGTCCATTATTGCTGTTCTGTCAGTGTTAAATAACGTTAAATTAGTGAAATAGCATGACGTATCGCAACATCGAGATGACCCACTCCATGCGATTCTATCAACAGGCGGGTGTGCGCACGCTCCAGACGCACGTAGCGTCGCTTCAAACGCGCGTACTTCTTCTCCAGTAAATCGCGCTGTTGTCGCTCGCGCCGGAACGCCGTCTCCATGGCGCGCAGCCTCCGCTCCGTGTCCGATCCAACCCCGTTCATTTTTGTATGCAACATTTGGCTTGGGAATTTTTTGGCGCCAAAATACGCTACTGAGAGGATTCGGCTAATTACGTTTTTGTTCGAATTGTCCGTACCGGTACGTACCGGTACCAAAAAATCGCTTGAACCCGCGGGGGATCGAACTCGTGCCAAGAGCAGACAGAATCCTCTGCGACCTACGTGGAGCTTCATGTATGCTCTTGTACTCCACTGCCGCCGTCGGAGTATCTTTGGTAACAAAGGCATGTTATACAGTATCACCGCTTCGTCCAGGGTATCCGCTGCTGTTTATCGGGGAAAAAATCGCGCCGAGGACCTTGAGAATTGCAAGCGACTGCAGCTTCTTGCGCTGATGACTGGCGGTAGCTTCCCTGTATCATGTTCAAACAAGCAGGCCGCGTTGCGGTCTTTGAGATGGACGCCGCATGTGTGGATACAACTTCACTGCGCTTCACCCACGCACCGGTCCCATCAAGAATGACCAGACGGTCCAAACAAAAGAACTGCTTTCGTCTACACGTGCTTTTTCGCGACGCAGTTTCCAGAGCCTTTGGAACAGAGGACTGTAGCATAGTGACTACTGTACACAAGCGCAGTATGCGCCCTCGGTTGGATTGTGGCCACTCACTACAGTATTAATACCGGTGCTGAACGTTGTAGAAGTTGGACTCTTGTGCCGCCGTCGGAGATGAAGATCATTCAGTAAAGAATCTCAACTTGTACAGTGGAGCGTGATTCAACGGGGATACGCCGTACCATACATTTATGTTTCATTCGACACTGTGCCGGGCACAGAGTGCCGTGGTTTTTGTTCGTTTCAGCGTTCCTGCCACTGAGACGGGAACTTGAAATCCGACTACAGACTTGGTGTGCATTTGAACAACTTTCAAGATAACCCGGACAAGTTCTTGAAGTTTTCAGTCATTATCCTTCACATGACCAAGCCAACTACCGGTGGTTGTTTGCTGTCCTCACAATGCAAATGCTAAGGTTTGATCCGGGCCAGCCGACTGATTCAGTCACTGAAAGCTTCAAAACGGTGCAAATCGCGCTGCAAAAGGACAAGTCCGTCCAGCTGCAGATGTCCAGCTTGGCACTAAGCTGAACGCGGATTTCGTGTGAGCTCATTTCAATGGATCTCAGCAAGAGACTTTGAGTGAAGCAAAACTGCAGAAAAAAAGAATTGTGTGAATGGACAGTGGGAGTGCAATTTGTCCGACGGCGGGTGAGTGCAGGGCCAATCGAAACGGCGTTTGCTGTCCTGACAGTTGGCTCCAGTGCAAGGACTTGTCCGACGGCGGCGTGGGTGACATGAGGCGCCTGGCGCAGGAATCTCTCTATCAAAAGAGTGGATAAACAGACAACTCATTATCGCTTTTGCGCTTGCATCAACACTTGACTTTCCTGCTCGTCTCAACTACAATAATGGCCGAAGAAACCTGTTGCGGGTGCGTCTCGCTTGACGCGGACAACGAGTATGACATGGGGTTCCACATTGGTTCCATCTTCATCATCTTTGCTGTCTCCGCTGCCGGCACCATGATCCCGATCATCTCGCAGAAGATCCCGCAGTGCAAGGCCAACTCGGTCATCATGGAGGCCATCAGTGCCTTCGCGTACGGAGTTGTCATCGCCACTGGTTTGATCCACATGGTCAATGAAGGTGTCGAAAAGCTGAGCAACGAGTGTCTTGGTGCCGTCGTGGAGAACTACGAGAGCTTGGGATTGGCGTTCGTGTTGATTACCCTTGTGGTGATGCACTTTATTGAATGTGAGAGCTCCGTCTTCTTCGGTGCTCAAGGGTCAATGCTTCACGGTCACGGCCATGCTCATGGGGAGGCCGTAGTGCAGGAGGCTGTCATTACTCCTGAAGGTGACATGACTCCTCGTCCGGCTGACCACCCGTACCACGAAAAGTCCCTGGACCAAGCTGCGCACGACTCCAAGATCCGCCGTAAAATCGCCACTTTAATCTTCGAGGCGGGTGTCATCTTCCACTCTGTCATCATCGGACTTGACCTCGGCGTCACCACCGGATCGGAGTTCAAGACTCTTCTGGCTGCTCTGTGCTTCCACCAGTTCTTCGAAGGTGTGGCAATCGGCACGTCTGCTCTGAGCTCTCTTGAGACGAAGGGGAAGCTGTTTATGGTCAACTTTGCGTTCGCCATCACTACACCCGTCGGCCAAGTCATTGGTATCGCTATCCGTAGCACGTACTCGGACTCTTCGACGACTGCTCTTTGGGTGCAGGGCACTCTGGACTGCGTGGCTGGTGGTATTCTGTTGTACACTGGTCTGGTGGAGCTGCTGACGTACAATATGACCACGAACGGTCAGTTCTTGTCTCGCCCGACGGCGCAGCGTTTCACGTTGTACATTAGTCTGTGGCTGGGTGCTGGTCTGATGGCGCTCATCGGCAAGTGGGCGTAAGATCTTCAAGTCTTAGTAAAACCTACGAGTGAATGAGGTATTAGTTACTGCTCGACTGCGATCACGTGAGCAGTGAACCACCTATTGTACTGATCGAGCCTCATACGGTTCTCGAACACAATTGATAAATACAATCTGGTTTATCTTTCTTCTAACGCATTTCAAATTACGATCACCCATGTATGCAGCAGCTTGCATCACATGTCGGAGTCACCTCATTGGTACAACACTGGTACACTGCAATCACGATCTTTCTGACGTGAAATTTCCAATTTGGAGTATTCAAATGGCGCTGGACGTAGCAGTGGGGACGGAGTCGCGTGTACCGAGCCTGGCGGCGGCCGTCGCATGCTGGGCTGTGCTATGGACCCTTATCCTGAACGTCATACCCGCAGGCACTAAGGGCCGCAACCACATTATCACGCTGAACGCCGCGCACGGCGTCGTGTCCACGATCTCGTCGACGATCACGCTCTACTACGCACTTGATACGACTGTCTCGGTGTCCGCCTCGCTGGCCTTTTTCATGGTGGATCTAGTAGCAATGTTGCACTCGGATGGACTGAGGAACCTGCGTTCTCTTCGTCAATCGCGCCTCATGGACTACGCGCACCACATCTTCGGTTTGTACTGGGGCGTCGTGCTCTTTGTGAAGGAGACCACAGTGTGTGACGCGTCGTTCGGCAACCCTTACGTATGGATACAGACCAACGAGGTGAGCACAGGATTCTACAACTGGTACCGCCTCACAGACAGCACAGTGGCGGGGGCTCTGTTCGTCAGCTCCTTCTTCCTGTCACGCGTTGTCTTCAACACCATCTACATCATCCCGAGAGCCGTTAACGACTGTCAACCGCTGTACGTGTTGGGTTGCTCGCCATTCTTCGCGCTACAGTATGTTTGGTTCTATATGATCGCACACAAGTTGATTTCGAGTACACCCGTGGCTACTCAGGGAAAAACACAGTTAAGTGTCTCTGAAGAAGATCAAGACAAGGAGAACAAGAAGGATGCTTGAGATGTGGGCCATTTTATCTGGTTTGAGTGTTAGAATTTACGTTTACGTTTTGTTTGTCACAAATTTGAAGAATAAAATATTTTTTTTAAAACACTTTCTTTGATATACTTTTTAGTCTTTAACCCTTAAAAAGCGTATACACCGGTATAGAAGGGTACAGCTTGTACCCACTTTGTAACACGATTTCGGTGCACTGCACCGGTAAGTTACCGGTAGCTGAACTATACACACACAAGGAAGGATGGGACGGTTGTTTAGTCGCTGGGCTCTCATACATTTCGCCCATTTCAAGTACCGGAACCCGAAAGCAGAGTGCAACAGACGACATGTATGGCTGCAGACGAATCTGATCGAAGTGCGTGCACAGTTAACCCATTACGCACACATTCGCGCTTGTAGTCGTCGGATCACTGCCGAATCGCTCAACGCGCATGCCTACATTATGACAACGTTTATTCCATAGGCTTACGAAGTGTCCGGCGGTGGGCCCAGCGAGATGTGACGTATTTCGCCGACGGTGTCAGACAACTTTCCACACATAAACTGCCGTGCTCACGGAGTAACAACAAAGCAAGCAAAGACTAGAATCGCAATGGATAGAGCTCACATCTCGATTTTCGTTCGACAGACTACACTCCCGACCTCAGTACACACTCCAATCATGGCCGAAGAAACCTGTTGCGGGTGCGTCGCGGTCGATGCGGACAACGAGTACGACATGGGGTTCCACATTGGTTCCATCTTCATCATCTTTGCTGTCTCCGCTGCCGGCACCATGATCCCGATCATCTCACAGGGGATCCCGCAGTGCAAGGCCAATTCAATTATCATGGAAACCATCAGTGCCTTCGCGTACGGAGTTGTCATCGCCACCGGTTTGATCCACATGGTCAATGAGGGTATCGAGAAGTTGAGCAACGAGTGTCTTGGTGCCGTCGTGGAGAACTACGAGAGCTTGGGATTGGCGTTCGTGTTGATTACCCTAGTGGTGATGCACTTTATTGAATGTGAGAGCTCCGTCTTCTTCGGTGCTCAAGGGTCAATGCTTCACGGTCACGGCCATACTCATGGGGAGGCCGTAGTGCAGGAGGCTGTCATTACCCCTGAAGGTGACATGACTCCTCGCCCGGCTGACCACCCGTACCACGAAAAGTCTCTGGACCAAGCTGCGCACGACTCCAAGATCCGCCGTAAAATCGCCACTTTAATCTTCGAGGCGGGTGTCATCTTCCACTCTGTCATCATCGGACTTGACCTCGGCGTCACCACCGGATCGGAGTTCAAGACTCTTCTGGCTGCTCTGTGCTTCCACCAGTTCTTCGAAGGTGTGGCAATCGGCACGTCTGCTCTGAGCTCTCTTGAGACGAAGGGGAAGCTGTTTATGGTCAACTTTGCGTTCGCCATCACTACACCCGTCGGCCAAGTCATTGGTATCGCTATCCGTAGCACGTACTCGGACTCTTCGACGACTGCTCTTTGGGTGCAGGGCACTCTGGACTGCGTAGCTGGTGGTATTCTGTTGTACACGGGTCTGGTGGAGCTGCTGACGTACAATATGACCACGAACGGTCAGTTCTTGTCTCGCCCGACGGCGCAGCGTTTCACGTTGTACATTAGTCTGTGGCTGGGTGCTGGTCTGATGGCGCTCATCGGCAAGTGGGCGTAAGTTTTTCTTTTTACTATTCGCCATGTCGACGGTAATGAACATGTGAGAATCTACATGTATCCAATACTTGTTGTATTTCTGTGGACAAGATTTTGGCTCGAATATGGATTAGGAGGAGTACTGCATGTACTGTAGTTGCCATCCTTTGCATGTATGATGCGAGTAAGCCTTGGCAATCTAAAAATAAAAACGATAAAACACAAAGCCACCGAATTCACCCTCTGTTGCTTCAAAATGCGTTTATGATCAGTACAAATGCACTTAGTTACTTCGAAGTATTTTTTTGTTTTGTAGGTAGGAAGATCGTATACGCACCGCCACAGGTACGTCTCCAGCGCAACTTATATAGCAGCGGCACTGCCAGTACAACTTGCATCCTCGTAGGAACAGTCTGCAGAAGAACCGAGCACCTAAGTCGGATCTAGCTACGACACTCAACTACTCGCAACGTCGTACGTACATTTACGGTCGGTGCACCTTAGCAAAATCCCACTCCATCACAGGCTCGTTCTCGCGCGCAGTAAGGATTTCGTATCCAGTCTCCGTCACAAGGAACGTGTGTTCGAACTGCGCCGAACGTAAACCATCCTGCGTCACGGCAGTCCAGTCGTCCGGCCACGTCTTGTCACGCCACGTGCCCATATTGATCATAGGCTCAATGGTGAAAATCATACCAGGCTTCATGATGCCAACAGCCTTGTTCTTCGCGTAGTGCGGGACGTTCGGCGAGCAGTGAAAGAGCGAGCCGATTCCGTGACCGCAGTACGTCTTCACGACGGAAAAGTCCTGTGCATTAGCCACTGCAGCGATGTGCTTACCCAGTTCACGGAACATAGTACCGGGGCGCACAAGCTTGGAGGCCACCTCCAGGCTCTCAAACGCCGTCTTAACTAGGCGTACACCGTCCTCATCGACATTACCCACCAGGAACGTATCATTCAGGTCGCCGTGGTAGCCGTTCTTGTACACTGTCACATCTAGATTCACAATATCTCCGTCCTCGATGGGACGCGAGTCCGGGATGCCGTGGCAAATAACCTCGTTCACCGAAACACAGACAGACTTGGGGAAGTGGTAGTAGTTCAGAGGCGAAGGGTAGCATTCGCGCTCCATGCAAGCTTGGTGCACAATTTTGTCGATTTCGTCACCAGTAATGCCTGGCCGCAGAGCCTTTCCTGCGATGTCCAGTACCTCACGGCCAAGACGACAGGCCTCGCGGATGCCAGCGATCTGCTCGGCCGTGTAAATCGGGATGGCCTTGCTGGCCTGTTGCTCTGACACGGGAATACCCGTTTCGGCGTAGTCCGGACGCTGGATATGCTCAGGCACAGTGCTCATCTCCGACACCTCGCCGGGGCGCAGCTTGCCTGTGAACTCGAAGCCGTCGAAAGGTGACGCGTTCTCAGCGCGGGCCTGTTCCTCAGCCAAAGCCTGCGTGAACATCTTGTGCAGCGCCTTGTGCGAGGACCAGTAGCCCTTGAAGCACGTCTGCGAGCAGAAGGTGCTCATGGCTGGCGGAATACCCAGCTTCTTGCACGTGGGGCACACGAGCGAGCCGCTCTTGCCGCAGGTTGGGGTCACACACGGAGCGCCTGTCATCCTCACTACTCGTCGAATGACTCGTCGAATGAAAGGCCTGTCACAAAAGTGTGATTTACAATTTAGTGTAAAAAACAAAGCCGTGCTGGCGCCCGGAGAAGCTCTGGATTTTATTGGTTCCAAGGAGTTTATAACAACGACGTAGGAATTTGCTCGTCGAACTACCCACCAAGCCAGCTAGTTGATTATTTGTTGCACCTACGTAGCACCGCGCTAAGTTGAAATTCGTCCTGCTCGGTTTTATCCCCACTTCTTCCACTCCATGCCATTCGGAGTCGTACGTTCCTTCTCGAAGTCTTTTTCAGTGATTTCTTTCCAGTTGGTAGACAGCACAGTGACCTGAAGTTTGCTGGTTTCACAAAAAAAAGTTAGTGCTGCAATTGGGTGACAATCGCGATATGAGCTACCAACGTACGAAGGACTTGTTCATGGCCTTGCGCGTGTTCTCATCGGCCTTGGCATAAATATCACGGAACAGTTTCTGCATTGCTTCCTCACCCTCGGGCTTCTCCGCCTCCAGTTCGTCACCAATGGCCTTCTCAATCTGGTTCCAATCCCGGTTGCTCGCGTACGGTCGTGCCACTTGTTCTGGCTTCGCTCAAAGACAGCGGCAGACCCAGTTACAACCTGCGTGCCTGTGCGAAACACAGCCTCCTCCAGCTTGTCCCAGTGCATGCCGTTGCTCTTCTTCTTCAGCCTCAGCTCCACTTTCGAGCCAAGCACTTTGTACGAGCTCGCATCCGGAACAACTTCGTCAAAAAGAGGCTCATTATACGTCTCCACAAAGTCCCCATTGAGCTTCACCTTCACGAACAGCTTCTTCGGCTCAATAGTGACTTCAACGACTTCTTGGGCGAGCTTTTTTGCAGGATCAACACCGTCACATAGGTGTCCGATTGGTACCAATCATGGCTATAGGAATGGAGACAGACGTCCGTAATAGATCTCATATCCATACTGTCATGGTTATCACCACAACCATCGCTTGAAGACCAAGCCCCCAAATGCCGTTCCACAAGAACGTGGCTAGCCGTCGAGCCCGATCGCCACGACGGTGCTCATATGACACTCAACTTGAGTTTTCGTAGTTCAACTAGCGACGCGAGCAAGGCTAGCTTAATTCCTTTTTCAATCTCATTCTCGATTTTACCTGATAACAACAACTTCGAGTCTCAACACGACGGAAAACGTGACAGTTTTAAAACTATATTAACGTGAAACACGTCACTGGTTCGGCAATCTACGCAAGACATCTCGACGCTTTATCTCGACAGTATTCGCTACGATGGCTCGCAACCAAAGTCCAAACCCGCGCCCCCGGCGTTCACGCCGCACTCGCGAAGAGGACACTGCTGCAGACCCACGTCCGTCTGAAGGCCCTGATCGAGCTGGAGAAGACGACCAAGGAACTGCTGCTCCGCACCCGGCTCAACAGTCGGCGGCAGACACCATGGCTATGATGAGGCAGATGTTCGAGTTCATGAGCACAGCCCAGCGCCAAAACCAAGAGCAAATGGCTCAGATGCTACAGCAGCAGGTGTTGCTGCAGCAGCAAATGCTACAAGCTCATGTGGCAGCTCAAAAGCCCCAAAAGAAAAAAGGGAATCCACCGCAGTTCAATGGAAAGTCGGACGACGATCTGGAGTTGTGGTTGTTTAGTACCGAACAGTACTACTCGAACTACGGCGAGGAAATGCAAAGCAACACGTCGGACTTCGTCAACACCATTTTTGGTAACCTAGGCCCTGCTGCGCAAACCTGGTACCGTGAGTTCAAGATATCCCTGGGCGATGAGCCCGCTACTTGGGCCATTTTCAAGCAGCGTATTCGCGAGCGCTTTCGCGAGGCAGATTTCCAGCATAAGGTGCTGTCGAGGATGCACAATCTCCGCTGGAGTGGTTCCCAGCAGGCCTACACTATGAAGTTCCTGAACTTGTTGTCCCAACTTGACTGCGAACTACCTGAGGTGGTCAAGCGCTGGTATTACCAGCAAAATCTTCGCCCTGATACCAGTGCATTTGTGTCCCAGAATGTTCCGACGACGCTCAAGGAGGTCATCGACTTGGCTCAACGCTTTGAGGACTCGCGGACCACTTCAGGCGTGGCCGGGAAGAACAATCCGAACGCTGAAAAGCCACAAGGCAAGTCGCAGTCTCAGAAGAAGACCCCAACAGCAACAGGAAAGTCCATTCTGACCTCCTCGTCCACAGTCAAGAGCGGTGACAAGCCCTCCTGTGCGTACTGCGACAAACCCGGCCACACCGAGGCTGTCTGTTTTAAAAAGAAGGCAGACACCAAGGCGGCAGCCTCAAAAAACGCGTAGGCTCAGTGGGCTGGCAACCCACTGGGCCAAAACAGTCAGAATGTGGTAGCCGTACTCATTCTGACAGCCCCCTCTCCGAAACACTGCATTATCATGTCGACGACGCAGTTGTCTCCAAGAAGGAGAAAGTGTACGGCTATTTGTCACCAGGAGGTCGAATTGCGGATGCCTGTGTCTCCGTTTTCATTGACAGCGGCGCGTCGTTTAATGCTATCGACCCTCAGGTGGCTTCAAGTCTCGGATTATCGATTTCTACATCGCCAAATCCTCTGGTTGTGAAGTTAGGCGGTGGTCAGCGCATGAGCATTCCCCGACGAACTAGTTCTGTTTCCATTTCGATGGACGGCTTTCCAGCATACACTACTGAAGTCTTCGTCATGGACATTCCAGAAGGGAAGAACTTCCTGCTTGGCTTTCCTTGGCTAGAAGAGATTAATCCGGACATCGACTGGGCAACCAAAACTGTTCGTCCACGTGGATCATCAACCGGTCTGATACTACATCCATGCCCCACCGCCAAACGTGGCAACCTTGTGGCTGGTAGTCGCAGAAAGAATCGACCCCTGCGCCGAGCGGATGGCCAGCTCGACAAGTTACTCTTCTATGCGAAGCATGACTACGTGTCTTCGACTGGTGAAACAAGAGTGATATCGCATCGCCAGTTCCGACGCATGAAACAGGAGAAAGGTGATTTTTACTTTGCCATTCGCATAGCCGATGAACAGACTGACAAGGCAACCCGGCAATTGCAGCAGGGATGGGAGAATTTGCGAGGCCGACCTGAAGAACCCGTGATTCTTAAGTACAAGGATACCGTCTTTCGTGTAGATCTCCCGGCCGTCGCACCGCAACGGACAGTCGACGTTGTAGCCGAGATCGAACTCAACGACGACGTACCAGTGGCTCGCAAACAATTTCGTCTGAGTGACGAGATGAAACTCGCTATCAGAGAATGGACAAAAGAAATGCTGGCGGCGGGGATCATTCGACCTTCGAAGTCGCCATACTGTGCGCCTACATTCTGCGTGAAGAAAGCGGTGGGCTGGCGCATTGTCCACGACTTCAGAGGAATCAACTCAAAGCTGCGTATTCCAGCTACTCCGGTCCCTCGGAAGGAAGACATCTACGATACTATGGCCGGAGGCTACTACTTCTCTGCTATGGATCTCTTATGGGGCTTTTTCCAAGTACGGCTTCGAGAGAAGGACATTCAGTATACTGCGTTCTCGACACCCGACGGCCAGTTTGAATACCTGGTCACGCCAATGGGCCTCGCTTGCAGCCCGTCAGCTTTCAATAGGATGATGCAGCGAGTATTCAGTGACCAGCGCTCATTCTGCCGCGCGTACTTCGATGACCTCTTTGTCTTTACCAAGAGCCAATCTCTCGACGAGCACTTACAGGCTCTAGACAAGGTGTTGAAGCGCTGCGAGGAGCAGCAACTCTACATCAAGCTAGCAAAATGCACGTTTTGTGCGAGTGAAATCCCTTGTCTCGGTGACTACTTTGGCCGCGACGGCATCCGAATGGATCCAGACAAGGTGCGCGTCATACAAAACTGGTCATTGCCCCGGACTAAACGTCAACTGCAGTCCTTCATCGGGACCTGCGTGTACGTTTTGAAATATTGTGAAAACTTCGCTGAAATTGCAGCTCCATTGATGGAAGCAACTCGAGGTCGCGGCCGTCACGAGAAGGTTGATCTCAATCCGGAGCAGATCCGTGCGTTTGAGCGGCTGAAGCAGCTACTTTCAGAGCCCCCGGTACTTTCTCATCCTGACCACTCACGACCATTTCATGTTCGCATGGACGCCTCAGACTATGCTGTTGGTGGATACTTATACCAACTCGGCGACGATGGCACTGAACGCGTCATTGGCTATGGAGGAAGGAAGCTGAGTACGGCGGAGAAGATGTATCCAACGCGTGAAAAAGAACTTCTGGCAGCTCTCCATGCTATGCGACTATGGCGAGTCTATTTGATTGACAAACCGTTCTACGTGAACACCGATCACCGGACATTGCAAGGAATATTGGAGCAGACAACTTGTTCTCAACGACTAGCTAGGTGGCTCAACGAGCTCGGTTCTTACAAGCCGCTATTCCGGTGGATACCTGGCACTTCGAACGTTGTTGCCGATGCTGTTTCTCGTAACCCCGCATTTGAACCTGAGGTTTCGGCTCGCCACATCTCACTGGCAAGTTTGTTGCGACAACTGACGAACCACCAGGAAGAAGACGACAGCGATAACGCGTTCCTACACTACATGGCATCGCGGACATCAATCGTTCAACAATGTGTTCGCTTGTATCCGCGTGACTCCGTATTTGGCGAGTTATACAAGTTTCTGAAGGAGCGACTCGACGGCTCTGACACGCCTCCGGTTGAGGTCCCCCGGCACTTACGAGCGAACGTCAGACATTTTTTCGTGGAAGACGATGTGCTTTATTACCAGACTACTGGTGACGAGCCTAGACGGATTTGTGTCCCGGATGACTCCGACCTGCGCAATGCGATTTTTTACGAGCACCATAACTCGGCTACTAGTGGACACCCAGGTCACTTGAAGACGCTCTTAGCGATCCAGGCGAAGTTTTACTGGCCCCGTATGGAACGGAGTAGTCGGCGTTACGTTGCTTCCTGTGAAATGTGCCAGCGAATTAAGGCCTCGCATCGCAAACCGGCAGGACTCCTCCATCCTCTCGATATCCCGGCTACTCGATGGAGTAACATTTCGATGGATTTTGTTACGGGACTGCCCTTGGATCGTCGGTCGAAGTGCAACGCGATTATGGTGATTGTCGACCGACTTACGAAGCGAGCGCACTTTGTTGCGACGACTACGACTTGCACAGCTGAAGAAGCTGCTCGTCTATTTCGTGATCACTACCAAAAGTTGCACGGATTACCATCTTGTATTGTTTCCGACCGTGATTCCAAGTTCACTTCCAAGTTTTGGTCCGAGCTCATGTCGTTCCAGCAAACCCAGCTCCAGCTCAGCTCTGCCTTCCGTCCCGAAACCGATGGGCAGACTGAAAAAACGAATCACTTCGTCGCGGATTACCTTCGAGCGTTCGTGAATGCCCGTCATACTGACTGGAACGACAAACTCAGTCTTGCTGAGTTTGCTTACAACGCCCGGGTTCACTCAAGCATTGGCATGGAGCCATTTGTGGCAGACCTTGGCTACGTTCCTCGATCGGTAGTGGATTTGGCCGTGCCGACCTCGCGTCGGACCCGCGCGTTGAATTTTGTGGAGCATCAGCGTGTGACCTTACAACAATGCAAGGACATGCTCGATCAGTCTCAGGCAACCATGAAATTTTTCCACGATCGCAATCGGCCTACGTACCAGTTTAATGGCGGCGATCAGGTGCTACTCGACACAAGCAATTTGGAGCTTCATCACCTGGGCACAACTGGCAAACGCAAACTCGCCCCGCGTTATATCGGTCCGTATCCTGTTATTGCGTCGACCACACCTGACACTTACAAGATCGGCCTGCCTCCAGGACTTCGTTTGCACGACGAATTTCACGTTTCCTACCTACGGCCATACGTATTTGATGCGAACCCTCGGCGTCTCAATGACGTCCCTGGGCTAATCACTCGTGACGGTCACGAGGGACTTCAGGTTCAAGCAATTCTCAACCGTCGAACTCGTAGCGGCAGCGTGCAATACAAGGTGCGTTGGTACGGCCGCGACAACAAGGATTCTTGGGAACCGGAAGAAAGTCTGATACAGGCTCGTGGGTTAATTGAGCGTTTTCTCACAGCTCACCAAGATGGGTCTCGCTCAGCGTAAACGCTTTTCAGCGAGGAGAGTGTCATGGTTATCACCACAACCATCGCTTGAAGACCAAGCCCCCAAATGCCGTTCCACAAGAACGTGGCTAGCCGTCGAGCCCGATCGCCACGACGGTGCTCATATGACACTCAACTTGAGTTTTCGTAGTTCAACTAGCGACGCGAGCAAGGCTAGCTTAATTCCTTTTTCAATCTCATTCTCGATTTTACCTGATAACAACAACTTCGAGTCTCAACACGACGGAAAACGTGACACATACACACAGCAGTGTAACCTGCCGCCAGCACAATGAGTAAAAGCACGAGTTTTTCCTCCAATGAGTGAAGCTTCAGTGCCGTCGAGTGGCGACTGAACGTCGGCTCAACAGAGGATGTTCCTACAGTCTCCTGCATCTCCTTAGGCTTCTCCTGGTCCGTGAGGTTCACCTGTGCAGGTGCGGGTGCCTTGTTACCGAGCATTTCCTGCACCATTTTCTCCTTCCGACGGCGTCGGACGGCCGCATCCCGTCGGCGCTGCGCTGGGTCTACACGTGTCGGGATATTAAGCTCGGTTGGTGGTTCTTTGAGGTCCTCGTCAGCCGCTAACAACTCGTCCACACCATCATCCAGCTTCTGCTCTACTGAAGGCTCCGCGTCGGGAGGAGGAGACTTGATTGAAGCGATCTGGCCCTTCACTAGCTGGAGCCGACTCTCTCCTCCTTGTAGCACACGTGCGCGGCGAGCAGCGCGCTTCTCAGCAGCTGTAAGCACGCGCTTTCCATTCGAGCGGTGAAGTTTCAATATTTGTCAATTACCACGATATTTAGTCTTTGGCTACAGTAACGAGAAACAAGCTAAGCATACGGCATATGTGCTCCAGACCTAGTAGGCAGAAAGCAATGTGTAGGTCATTACGTCCGTTGCTAAAAAAACTATTGGATGAATGTCTTCATTTTTCATTGCAAATGCCGCAAAGAGAATTTGGCGATCATTCCGCGACAAAACTCGAGAAAAAAACAGAACTCGAGAAAAGAACTGAAATTTCGCTTCAAATTGTCGACAGATTTCAGGGCGGTTTCCACACAGTTGCTTTTTTCGCATGTTGCTCGAATGAGGCCGACAGCAGATTTTATTAATATCTACAGTGCAATTTGTAGTGAGTGTTGCTTGAATTAACCCTAAACCTGGATGGGTCAACACGCATAGATTTTATTAATACTTATAGGATATATAATCAAAGAGCATTTTTAGTGCAAATTCTACTTGTACCTGATCCGATTCAACAGGGGTTTAATTATGGGCGTATTGGTACGTTGCTCGGATCCCGCATAGGACTGGATATAAAATCCAGAGAACACTATGCAGAGTGATGGTCATGTTGAAGCAGCGACAAGTCGCATTCCGCATTGGAAGGATCATGCACAAGTATTTGGAGGCTGTGACGCCTGACGGAGGCGGAAACATGGCCGAGCTACAAGACGAGAAGGACAACGTGCGTGTCGTGTGAATGTGGCGAAGCAGTGAGGACAGCAGATTAATATTCACTTCTTGGTGGTTAATTCAGGCCCAGGAAGGCAGCATACGTGTTGCGGACAGCCCTAGCAAATGTACTGTACACTATAACTTATATATTAGTAGTAGTAGTATTGCTTTATGCTGACACTAGATACAGTTGAAACCACGTCCAGGTTCGATGTGATCATCAGCAGTGCTCGGAGCGACAACTTCGGCCGTGACCAAGGGACTGTAGGGCAGTCCGTAGCCCAAGTCTACGTACCGACACTACAGGAACGAGCCCATGTTGCTCTGGCTGGCCCATACGGACTGGCACTAGAGATTACCAACTTCGCTCTGAGTATGCTTATCTTTTGTGCATACATCGCCGAGCTCTACCACAAGGACATCTACTATTCTAACTCGCGCACTGCGATGGAGATGATTGCGACGTGGTTCTTCATCTTCGACTTCAGTGTGCATCTGTTCGTAGCGACCGATCCTTGGGCATACGTCTTCTCAGCTCTTGGTATAATTGACCTCGTGACAATCATCCCGTCGCTCATTGTGGTACGTACTATCCATAGATCTGAGTTTTGCCATCAATTCTGACACGCTGGAATGAACTCTTGCAGTTTATTGACCCAGGGAAACGATCAAATCTGATGTTTGTGTTCCGGGTGCTTCGCATTTTTCGCATCCTTCGTGTTTTACGGATGGCTCACTACATCAAGTTCAAGAAGCATGGGTTTGAGTACGAGGTATGATTGGTTACCTGGTACACATTCTTTTTTACTAACAATGAACTTTGCTGTGTGAATATAGCTGGGTGTATTCATCCTATCAACTATCGCTGTCATTTTGTGCGCGGCAGGTATCTTTCAAGCTCTTGAGTCGGATGAGTATGATGAAGACGAGCTGCAGTTTCACAACTCCCTATACTTTGTGTTGGTGACAGTGTCAACCATAGGCAAGAGCGCTTCTTTCTTCATTTACAAGGCTGATGTCCTAATGCGTGTCACTGGCAGGCTATGGAGATATTTCACCACGAACCCTGTTGGGCCGCCTCTTTGTTATTATTGCAATTATTGGCATCTTTACGATCATCCCCGCCGAGGTGAACAAGCTTAACGCACTTGCAAAACAGAGCAATTCGTGGGATAAGGAGGTAGCGGTCAAGTCCTCTGGGCATGTCATCGTTTCGGGGTATAACCTATCAGCTACCACTGTTTTGGAGTTTCTTCAAGAGTTTTATCACCCTAGCCGTGGCGCAATCCACTTGGATGTGGTATTTGTCAGCGACGACTCACCGTCACCAGAACTACTTTCCATTCTCGAAAAGCAGAAGTACCGACGGCGAACAAGCTATATTCGCGGAAGTCTGTTGAAGGAGCGGGACCAGTGTCGAGTAAAGATGGCATCTGCGACGGCAGTCTTTTTCTTGGCGATCAACCGGCATGAACCAGCACAACAAGACGCGGCAACTATCCTGCACGCAGTGGCCATCCGAAACTACGCGGATAGCTGTGGTCAGCACGTAGATATTTACGTGCAGTTGTTATCGCGCGTATACGAATACGAAATATCTTCGATGTTACTTGGTGCCAACGCAACGAAGACTTCTGGCCTGAAGGACATGCTTCTTGCTAGAGCTGCTGTTTGTCCAGGCTCGAGTACCCTAATTTTGAACCTAATCCGCTCGTACCATTTAGGTCAATATGCAAAGCGAAGAAAATGGGGTAAGGCGTGGATTCACGAGGTATGCGAACCTGTGCAATTCCGATGAAGCCGATACTTATGGCATATTTGTTTTGTGTCGTGTAATGTAGTATTTGGATGGGTTGACGTACCAGGTTTTCCCGATGATTTTTTCATCACGGTTTGACCACAAAAAGTTTGGCGTCGTTGCTCGCCACATCTACGAACACTATGGGGCTTTGCTCATATCCACCTTTAACCGAAAAATTGACCAAGATCCTTCTGCAAAGGGATGTACTCAAGGCTACAGTGTCCAATTGGCCCCGTTTGGTTCCTTCATTTGTGAAGGGTGAGCATCCTTGGAAATGTTTGTTGCTGTATGGGTCGCTGACTTGCTTTATTTTATTGACTGGTGACAGGGATATTGGTTTTGTCATCGCTAGAACTGCTTCTGACGTTATTCGTATTGTCAACTCGTATGGATATTGGGAAGGATCCGAAGACAATGTAAGACAGTCAGCAAGTTTGTTGGCAACGCCTGTACGAGTTTCGTCAGATTCACTTTGGCGGCGGTCGCCTCGAAGACGCTTTCATCCTACAACTAGATCGGCTTCAGTTCGAAATATTTGGTTAGATCTGGCGGATCAAGCTGATAACAACCGATGGAGAAGCCCCGTAGCAAAGGTGGAGGAAACACTAAACGAACCAATGGCAAAGAACTGTGACGCACCGGCCTCAGACTTATCTGCAGATACAAAAGCGAAGCCGCCATTGCTTCGTTTTAGCCGAGTTCATTCCATGCCATCGGAGGTTAACTCGCCTTCAAATGGAAGCTCAATGTATGCCGCTATCAAATCCAAAGACACGACGAAAATTCAAGCAGCATTCGAGCGAGATCACTATCGATCAGACGTGGTAGGCCAGTCGAACCACTACGTTATTTGTTCGAGAAGCCTATCAGATGCAGTGTCGATCGCTAGTCTGCTTCGACGGTATGCTCAACAGGAACAAAAACACACACCCCTTGACGAAGGACTACTTCGATCCACTGAAGAAATACGAATTGTTTTCTTGATGGCGTACAAGCCAACAGCGCGGGATCTACTGATGGTGGCAGAAGAACGTTCAGCTAATTTACTCAAAAACGTACTTGTTGTGGTGGGAACTCCAGCACGAACCCAAGACTTGATGCGCATTGAAGCTTCCAAGGCTAAACGAATCGTGATTTTACCTCTGGACAAGAGTGTATCAAGAGAAGCAGATCAGCTTGCATCCACATATGAAGTGTCGGAATTTGGTCTAAGCGGCCAAAGCACGTGGACAGATGACGAGCGTTTAGCTGATTTCGGGGTGGTCTGCTCTTTGTTGGCAGTTGAAATTTTCAATCAAGGAGTTTCTGCCAGCAGGCATATTTCGCCAAGAAACCGACATCGACAAAGCAGTAGACTTGAAATTGATGCTGGTGCTTCTCCACCTACTCACGTCTCTTTCACGCGTGAATTGGAGCAAGGTATTCCATTGGAAAGTGTGAAACTCAGGGCGTTAGAACGGTGTCCTGGTCTAGATCCGAACATCTTTCGTGAGCGGTCTGAAGTTATTGATGCCGCACTGCAGCAGTTCGATAGCCCACTTATTAAAGTTGAGCGGAAGTTCACTTCTGCTAGCTCAAACGCAGCATCTGGAAACACGCTTTCGGTGTTACATTACGCTTGCAACGCGAAGCTCTGTCGCCCATGCGACGAAGCTGTCCAAGATGAATTTCCGTCTCTCACACCTTCATTTGCGAGTGGTAGCATCTTCCTGTCGAGTTTGCTGAATCGTATTGTATGCCAAGCCTTTTACAATCCTTACATTATGGAAGTGATTGAAGCGTTGGCAAACGGAAGTGGATCGTTGGACTTGGGCAAGACTGAGGCGGGTTCGACGCCAAGTAGCGCACCAAAACCCAGCAACACTCCTCATCGGCGATTATACGACGTGGAAATTGACGATGAATTCGTTGGTGAGGTCTTTATCGATGTTTTTCTCGACCATATAGCCAAAGAAATGCTCGTGATCGGAGTTATGCGGCATACATGTCCGGAACTGGGTAACCTACTTCCGTTTGTATACACTTGCCCTCCTTCATCACTGGTCATGCATTCAAAAGACCGGCTTTTTGTACTTAGTTAAACGGATATCTCCAACAAAATTGGTAGGCATAAAGCAATGAGGCATGTTTTTCTTAATAATGACTGAGACTCTCCTGTCGTCTATCTTTTCCTCGCGGTAGCTCGAGATCCTGGCTTTGAAGCTGGTGCCCGCTTTGAATTTGCCTTGATGTTGTCACGCTGCGACTTCTCTCTGCAGAAATTGATATGGCGCTCAGCAGCTTTTTCGTTAAAGCGTCGACTACAGTATTCGCACTGAATGAGACTCGGGTCAGGAGCGGAAGGCATCGCAGGCGGCAGTTCTTTTCCTTCCTTGAGTGCCTTCGTTACGTCACGACTAGCCTTCATGGCATTTCGGAACATTTCACTCTTTTGTTTCCAGTCTGCGGCACTCTTCACTTTAATCGGCTGCTCTGTAGCTGATAATGGGGCTTTTCGCCCTCCACCGGAAGCTTTTGTCTTGGCTTTCGCTTCTCTCGCCAACTTTTCTGCCTCAGTTCCTTCTAGGCGTTTAGCTGTCATGTTGAACACCTTGCGTTGCCCAGTAAAAACCTTTTCACAGATCTTCTGGTGCTTGGTAAATGACACGATGTTGAATTTTCGGCTGCAGTTGTGGCATTGCTCCATTTGTTCCGTGCCATCACCATACTCATCCTAAACTCAACAACAAGTTAAGTGCCCGTTGTATATGATAACCACACATCGTACTTACAAGTTCATCGGACAAATTGAACCCCGATGAGATTGGAGCTGGATACCGAACTCCACCATTAGCCTCTTCGTTGACATTTTGTAAAGGTGCGTTACGCCTGGCGGGTGCAGCTTGGACTACCGCTGGAGCAGGAGCTCGTCGTGGCACAATTGAATGTCGAGGTGGAGGAGTCGGTGTATCTCGGATCATAGGTGTTGGCGATGGAAGTCGCGCAGAGTGGACGACAGGGCTGGGTATGTTTTTCTCCACAAACAATGAGGCCTGGTTGGTGGGCGCGCTCCTCGCTTTTCGACGGGACATTTTGGACTTGAGCAGCATCAGCGAGTTCTGAATTGAGTAGTAAAAGTTAGTAAATGACATTGAAAGTAATCAAACAGAGGAGCATACCCCCATTTCGTTCTGTGCTACTGGAGCGCTGTCTCTGTATGGGTCGCTTGATGGTATTGCTCTCGGTTCCCTCCGACGAGTAGGTGCTTCCACAGCATTGAAACTATTTGCTCCACTCGGAGCAAGGCCCCCATCACATTTTGGGCATCCGCAACTGGAATTCCGTAGACATGGGCCGGTGTGACTGCCTGTTCGTTGTGGTGCCAGCGTTTTCCGGATTGGGAGGTCTTCAATCTCTCGTCCTGTTGCCCGCTTAACTTCTCGGAACAAAGCGTCATGCTCTAAGTCAATCCCAGTTTCTCATTAGACCAGAATCGTAACGAAGTGACCAGCACGTCGTACATACCTGGTTCAAGCGGGGTTACATTCAAATTGGCCATCTGCTGCTGTGGAGTTGGAGGGGCTTTGTTCGGGTACCTGCGCGATAAACTATCAAGCGCATCGTTTCCGTAACCAGTTGAGTTATCCACGTCTCGGGGGTTGTTGTTGTTCCGATACGCCATACTGTTCGATGATATGGACCTAGAAGTTGGGTCAGACTCTTCACGAGAGCCTGGTGGTGTCGGGTGGTTTCGTGCTCTCGGGTTAACTCTGTAGAACATCCATATTGAACAGGAATTTCCAGCCAACATTACAACAAGGGACGTACTTTGGAGCAAAAGTGTGTTCGTCAGAGAAAACGCCACGTTGCCGCTGTTCTCGAATTTCTTTAGCTCGTTCCTTCTTCTCTAGCTGCCGCTTGGCATAATCCGTTGGGTCACACCGCAAACGAGTAGCAGACTGCTGCATTAAGATCTACAGTGACTATTAAAGAGTTACGACAGTCAGGCTGGAATGTGGGAAACGAATACCCACTTTGAACTCGCAGGGAGCAGCAAGTTGTGGAGACTCTTTACCTTCCAGCTCAGCAACGCACAACGGACTGCATGAATGATCTTCCAGCTTTGCTATTGATATCACTTCACATCGGTTATGGCGTGACCCACGTAAATAAAGGTGAATCTGGCCTAGTTCGTCGCGCGTGTCGTGAGTAGCTCGCCAACTACCTCACGAACCCAAGGCTGCGTGAATACCTGCGGACGAGGGATGCTGAATTCATCCAGTTCGGTCTCGGCAGCCAAAATCTACAAATACCAGAGTGCGTTAGTAAAACTTTACGAAAAGTACAAATTCTGAGCAGAACTACATACCTCCTCGTCAGCCGACTGCGACTTCTTCACGTCTGCCATGAACCCACACGGATCTTGAGCGAATTGGTCCATCCATTCCTTCTTCAGAGTGTAACTTTGCAAGCGCTCCAGGATATCTACTTCCTGCTCCTGAAGCAGTGACAGCTCCTTTTTTTGGTCCTGCTGAAGGTCTTCGCTCTCCTTGAGTGCAATGGCGCGAGCTTTATCAAGCTCCGATGTGGCTGCTACTGAAATGTCGAAAAACTTCTCGTCCAGCAATTCAGAATCGCATGCAGACGAGAGGCTCAAGGTGTACTCGAGGTCGATAGCGTTAATCGGCGACAGGTGTTGCTTGAGCGCCACAATAATCGACGTGAAAGGAAGCGATACACACTTAAGCACCCCCACCAGTCTGTCGTCACACCGGACCACACGACAGTCATCTTCTTTGATGAGATTGCGCAGCTTGATGTACTCCCACATCCCCAGCACGATGTCTTTCTTCGTGTACGCCTTCGCAGGACCCAAGTATTGACCAATCGCTGCTGTCAGCTCGGGCGAAATAGTGAATCGTTCGGGCGTCTGTGCTGGTAGTAGCTTGATCTTCACTGTGTGTGCCGTATTTCCAGTCCTTGATACCTCAATCCCATCCACATCGTGGCTCGTCTTCTGGAAACTCGTCCACTACGACAACATCGATGTCAAAACTTGTTTTTAATCGTAACTACGCTTAAAAGAAGAAAAATTTACCTCGATCACGTGGTCCGAGTACAAATGCGGGTCCAGTTCGATCGACGCTTTGCGAAAGTAGCTCGAGAATTTCTACACCGTTGACACACCCTTTTTAGCATCAAATTTACCCAAACTGGCTTAAATAAACTCACCACAGTGGTCGGTTCTTGTGCTGCTGCGTCAATACCTTCGATCTTAAGTGTCCAGCGGCCCGGAGCTGCCGGCGTGTCGTCCTTGGCCTCCACTGGCGGCACGTACGTGTGATACACTCGGACACGCAGTTGCTTGGTCTCCGTCTGCTCCAGAATGACACAGCACAGTCAGTAGATAGTAGTACTATGAAATTGCACGTTATAGTAACGCACCTGGCGTGGGTAGTAGCGTTCTCCACGTAATTCGCGAGTCATGGCCTGAAGACGAGACGTGAGCTGCTCGTGTGCAGCCTGTGTACGCTGCAACAAGTCAATCTCGCGCTGGCATGGCCAGTCGCCATGGAGGAGGTCCTACGAGCGGGTAAATACAGCGTAGATTAGCGGTGGAAGGCGTGAGCTACGTAGACAAAGAGGTCGGTCGCACTGCTGGCAGCTTCGTCATGGGTTATTGGTGATAAAATGCAGATTGTGTGTGTACGTAAATGAGTGTGTCGTACATCAAATAAATAACTAGGGAACTTCTTGAGATTTTACTTCTTTTCTTCGCTCAAAGCGCACGTGGGATCGTGTTAGAACCACAGAAAATGAAACAAAATGATGGTATCATTTTCAAGCTGCTGAGGATGGATGTCATGGCGCTCAAATCCTGAAAGCGATCCCCTCGGAATCGAGTATTCGCCTCGCTTAGCGAAAACGAACCATGGGAACATGGTTTACGCCTCATTGAATAGCTGACACGTAGAAGGTCATATCCTAGAACCCAGATTGGATGGACAACGCGCGCAGCAAAATAATTGAAATCGCCATTGGGGTGGATTTGGCGGGTTTTAATTCACCCACCCCCTGTTAAAGTTTATCAAGACAAATGAAGTCTTTGATATCTTATACTTTGTTGTTGAAACCGAAAATACACACCAAAAGCACCAAAAATGTTAATGTTTTTGGTGTATTTTCTGGGGTTCTAGCGTGTTCGGCGCACGTGAGTGTCTTGCTGAGTCTTTCTCAGCGCCAAACGCCTCCGGCTTTCCAAGTCATGTCGAGACTTGGTGCATCAATGGCTCGGATATTCACCATCTGCTGTGTGGTAGCCACTGACCCACACAAAGTCTCATGTCGACTGTGCATTTTCATCCAATCAGAGAAAAGAATCCAACGTCGGACTTATCACTTTGTATCGTACCACAATCACACGGTAGAAGCAAAGCAGAGACCGAAATTCAGACTGCAGCTGTAGGGGAGGAGCTTCTTGTCTCTGCCTACCGACTCGAGCACTCGCCGAGTCGTGACGACAGAATTAACAATAGGCGGCGGTATCGCCATCATGGAGGAACGAGGCGGAGCGAACGGGATGACTTATGTGGGCGGACTGGGGAATGTGGCCAAGGTGCTGCTGCTGCTACTTAACATGGCGTTCATGGTGGCTGGCTGTCTGCTCGTGTACTTCAGCCATCGCGTCAAGAGCTCCGGCTGGCTGGACGCTTTCCAGGGCGACTACGAGTGGATTGGCACGTCCACACTCATCTTCACGCTGATTTTGGGCGCTGTGGTCATTGTTCTCTCGGCTCTTGGCTGCTTTGGCGCTCTGTTGCAGCAGAAGCTCCTGCTGACGATCTACGGCATTGTGCTTATTCTCACTGCAATTCTCTTCGCGGTGGTGGTTGTGGGGGCTCATATGGCCAATTCCAAGGCTGATGACTGGGGCAGTCAAGACTACCCTGCTACGAGTGACGAGGCGTCGCTGGGAGCCAACTTTAACCAGCTCTACTGCTACGCTCAGGTGCCGTACTACTGCGAGGACGCGTCGGTCAACACGGTGCTGGAGATGTTTAACGTATCGCTCGCTGGCTATTTCTCGGACTCGACCACCAATTTCACCAACGTCTGCTCTACGGTGACGCTAGCAGCTATCAACGATATCTGTGCTGTGTGTGAATTGGTCTCCCAGTACGACGAGTACTCGGTGGTGCTGGACTGGGCGGAGACTTCATGTCCGAGGACGAGCGCCAACCAGATCTGGTGCGGCGGTTTCCTGCTCAATGCTACGGCTTCAGACGACATGTCGACCAGCGCTCCGTTCATGGAGTGCCGCAGTGTCTTTTATGCGCTCGTGGAGAAATGGACCAACGTGATTATGGTGGCTAGCATCATCTGCATCATCGCCGCTGTCCTCGTGCTGTCCATGACGCTGGTGCTTTGGAGGAACGTCCGTGCTGCACGACAAGAGAAGGCGATGGCTCCTGCTCCAGCGCCCATGTACCAGTTTGGCGACCAGAATCCTGGATACTCGCAGCACAGCGAAGCCACGACTAGCAACAACTATAGCATGCATTCCAATGTGCCTACGAGCCAGAACGCAGCGCATCGACGCTACGATAGTCCTTACTAACGGTGTGGGAAGCGCAACTTGCCATGATATCTAACTGCTTTTTGTCCAAATGATCGTGTTTATCGATATGTATCTATTGTGTTGGCCCAGCTACTTCTTAAACACCAGCAACTGGTCCTCTGTGCGCTGTTCATCAAGCTCAAGGCACTTCTGGAAGAAGGTCGAAGCGTTCTGCTTACGGTACTGTTCATCCAGACTGGCCAGTGGATCGCGCACGAAGAACTGACGGGCACGGCGCTGCCGAGTCTTCTTGCTGCTCTTGTTGGTTTCACTGGCGATCTTCTTGTGCAACGGGTTGCTGGGTGGCACCGATACCCTCGGCTTGAAAGCGAAAGTAGAGCCAGCGTACGGGTCGAAGGCGTCCATGAGCGCTCGGGCATGCTCGTTCGGCAAGGTAGGGGCCATCTGGGCCGTTCCCAATGCGTAGTTCGACAGCTTCGGGTGGACATGGTGAGTCAACAAAGCCAATTCCCAGCACGCACTGGAGAACGGGTTAGCAAAGTCGGGGTCGTCGATGTCAGCACGGTATTCGCCAGAGGCCACACGGTCCAAGTCTGACTCCAAGAGTTGTTGCAGCTTGGAGTAGCGGTGGAAAAGAGCTCGAAGCAGAGACAGGATGGCCAAAGCTTGGTGAGGGAGCAAATGTTGTGCCACAACCAGCAATCGCTTGACAAAAGACGCCACACGTTCAACGACGATCTCCTTCCGTCGCAAGAACACAGCCTCCACGCACTGAAGCATCGTGGGGAAGCAAGACGAGTCCGAACCCGCCTCACCGTCCGCAAACCGGTGTAGCAGGCGGTACAAAATGTCCACAAACTCCTTCTCGTCGATCATGAGCTCCTGTCCACCGGGGCCCTGAAGTGCACGCAGTCCCGTCAACACCGCCTGCAAAGCTGCTGGAAGAGGTAGCACGCCTTCTTCGCGCAGAACAACCTTCAGCACCTTGAGCAAGTCGATCATGATGTCGAGGTTAATCAGGAATGAGAACTTGGCCAGACCCTCGAGCACAGCTGGCAGAGCTTGCGAGTAAGTGGCTTGCTTCAGAATGCGAAAGTAAATCAGCACCAGCTCGTGCAGGATGTCAGCTTGAGTCTTTTCGCGCTCAGCACGGTCGACAACAGCTTCGGCCTCCTTCAGTCCAGCGGCAATGGCATCTCCTTCAGCCTGTTGGCGACGACGTTTCTTACGGTCGGACTTAGCTTTCTTACGAGCCGCCTCACCCTGCTCCATTGTGACTTCAAGCGGCATAACCAGCAGAGTTCGGATAATGAACGGCTGCACTCGGTGCTGTTTCTGCTTCACGTAGCTTGAAATCTGTTGGACGATCTCGTACGAGCATACACACGTCTTGTCACTCTTAAAGACGCTCTCAAACGAAGCACAAGCCTGCTCTCGGACGCTAGGAAACTGGGAGTCTGCCATCGGAACTAGCGCAATCACGAGGTTCAGGTGGAAGTTGAAGGCGTATTTTTTCTCCAGAAGCTGAGCCAAGCAGCGGACGCCAGTCTCAGCAAGAAGCACGTCACGTCGTTCGCGCGCAGTCATGGCAGCCAACTGCTCCGGGCGCTTGCCCTTGAGCCCCGTATTCACCAATTCAGCGCAGTACTTGAGGAACTTCTGGTAGTTGTTCAGCAGCGCCGCTTCGTAGTCCTGCATCTGCTGCACCTTCTTCTTCATGGGACGTCCGTGATTCTGCTTGCCCTTCTCCTCCGCACTCACATCGTTGTTCTGCAGGCGGATACGGTAGTCGGGTAGAATATCCAAGAACACTGAAAGCTGCGACATCAGACTGAGGCGCTGCACAGTCGCGTCCGGATCACGGCACAACTGCTGCAATTGCTGGATCTTACTGAGCTGTTGCGGGTGCTCTTTGTTCTTTTTGAACGACTCCTCCGGGCTCTCTAAGATGCTCTCACAGATCTGCGCGATCTCCACCTTCTTCGAGGCCAGCCGATGCTCACGCTGGCGCTTCAGGTCCACGGGCGACAGCTCGACCTTAGAAGCTGGTGCTTCAGCCTCCGTGATCTCCTCGAACTCCATGTCCGACACGTCCGAATCCATCTCCTCCACTTCTTCTTCTTCTTCTTCTTCTTCCTCTTCTTCTTCAACCTTCTCCTCCTTAGGTTGCTCCTTTTCAGCCAACAGCTTGTTGGTACGCACACTGCCATCCATAAACTTGACCGGCAGTTTCTCCTTCAGCACCTCCTGCTTGTCCGTGGTCCACGCGGCCTTGCGTGGTCGAGCCTCCAGCTTCTCCAGAGGCATGTCGTCCTCTTCTTCCTCCTGCTTCTTGACGGGTTTAGGCGTCGGCTTCTTGTCTCCACGCACAGGTTTACTCAGCGCCTTGGCGTCCATATTAGCCAGGAAGGACGTGAACTCGGCGTTGTCCTCGTAGAAGGCCACGTCGTCCTCGTCGATCTCGACGTCTTCTTCTTCGTCTTTGTCGGCATGGCGCAACGACTGCTGCGGCTTCTTCGCTCCGTTTTTCTTTCCGTTTCTGCCTTTGCTCTGCGTCTTGCTCTGCTTGTTCTTACTGCCATTGGCTCCACCCGGAGCGGCTTTGCGCTTCTTGCCTTTGCCTGCCACCGCCATCTTCTACAAGTGCCAATGGCCAAACGACGTTGCTGCCAATCAAAGGTTTCGCAGGTTTAAACAAAGTATTCACAGTTTAAAATATTTTTGTGTTTAAAAAAAACGAAAATGCTTTTCAAAAAGTAAAAAAGACTCTTTGAAGGGTTTTAACATTATTTTTGAATGTTTAAACATTTGAAATGTAAAAAGCAATAATACGTTTAAACAAGATGTAAAAGCAAAAAGCAGACGTCTACAGGGGTTATTACCAGAATGGACACCAACCGTAGTAGAGCTGGCACAGGTTCTCGTGGGACGTGGCTTGATGGATCAAACGATCAACCTGTGCATCCACAGTGAGCACTCGGCTGCCGTCGTCGAAGTCCCGGCCTGCCAGTTTCTTCTTCACGCGGTCGATGACGCTCAGCGCCTTCTCGTTCAGCTGCGGGTGCTCAGCCGCAACGAACGACGTACCGAAGTTGTCGCGCTGCGCCTCCGACATTGAGTTCCGCGCCATTGCCGGGTCCAGCAAGTCCATGTTGTAGCCCAACATCGCAGCCTCGGACGATGAGTGGCGTCTCCTCCGGGGAGTCACGGGTGCCGACGACGTCGAGCTCTTCATGCTTCCTTCGCCCAGCTTGTCCTCCTCTTCCGGGTTTCCACCATTTCCAGTGTCACCTTCGCCGTCTCCGCTTCCGTCTTCATTGCCAACACGGTCAGAATTCCGGTCTCCATTGGTTTCCGCGCCGTCGGTGGCACCTCCATTACGTCCAGTACCGCCAGCGCCGTCGTCTTCCTCGGGCTGTGCGTGGGACGGCACGGCATCCTTCTTGAGCAGACGCCAGTTGATAAGTGGGTCATAAACGAACGCTTCGAGCACAGCCATGAGGGAGTCCCGGTTATCACGAAGCACACGCATCGAAGCTTCACACGTGTAACGGAAGTTGCCTTCGATGCCGCTCACCTCCATCGCCTGTGTCAGCATGCGCGTGAGTCGGAACGGGATCTTCTCAGGGTACTTGTCACGCTCCATCGCTACTTCGAAACAGTCGCCGAAATCAATGTGCACCAGTTTACCCGACACGCGATCCAGCATGAGATTGCTCGGGTGACGATCGCCAAGACCAAGAATGTAGCCAGCCATCGACATGACAGCAAGAGAACGCGTGAAATTTCGACGGCGGTCGAGCCATACCTCCGAGTCCTGACTCTTCAGCCACAAAACACGGTACAGATCCTGACCCGTGGTTTCACCAAGAGCGTACTTGAAGGCTTCGACCTTCTGCATGAGCGGCAACTTGTCGTAGTCGGGTGCCATCTGCACCATAAGGCGATGCTCAACGTTCAACTGGATCCTACGCGCCTCACGGTAGTCACGGATTAACTGGTGCAAGGTATCACAATTGGGCACCCAACCAATAAGACCGCTCGTGTGCGATAGCGGAAGTACTGAGTAGCGCTCGATAGCCAAATTGCGCTTGCTAGTGTCACTGTCGTTGGCCAGCAAGGTGTTGATCACACCGAAGAGCTGCATCACACGCTCATCCTGACGCAAATCCTCATGGCCCTTGAGCAGGAACGGATATGCCTTACCATCGCTTCCGTTGATCGACACCTTTCGTGGTCGTTGCTTTGATGTCAGCACAGTCACCTTCGTATCGAAAGTTTGGATGCGAACAATTGGAGCGCCCGCCTTGTACGTGCCTGGTACTGCAAGAGAGAGGTTGCGTACGGACAAGAGCTTTGGTCCAACATTGGCTAGCTCCAGCGTTGAGAGGTTCGCGAGCTGCTTGCGAATCTTGGAGAACACGCTGTAGTAGATATCCCAGGCTTGGTTGAGGTCATCCAGGCTCTTGGTACGCTCGTATACATTCGTCCATTCCTTCGCATAAGCGAGATCTCGAGCGAAAGCTTGGTAGAAGGCCACCTCGCGCAGCGTCGGCATTTCCTCGGTGCCGATTTTATCCATCAATTCGTGCAATGGAGCCAACTCGGCAATCATAGCAGTCACATCACGGTTATTGAAGAAATGTTTCGAAGCCTCTTCAAGCGCGCCATGCCACAACTCATTCCAAAGGATGGCCACACGAATGAGCTCACGAGACACCATATCAGCTTCGTACACAAGCTGGGAGCTATGCCGACGAACAGCAGCAAGGATCCCCTCAGCTGCTTGCTTCCGTGTCGGGTTTAGCGCCTTCGAAGCAACTGTGATCGGGTAAATCAGGGCCTGAGGATGTGCTTGTCCAATTCGAGAAAGAAGATCGTGAAGAAGCTCACTAGTCTTTGGGTTTGGCGTATCGATACGTGCAATTAGCTGCGGAATGACATCCAGCCACGTATCAACAGACGCCTCTTGGAAACCCTCAACCATCGCACTGTGTACGTCACTGCGGTTGCCTTGAGTGAACCAAAGCGTCAGTAGGCGCAGAACATCCTTGGTAACATCATAACTTGTATGGCCGAATGAGATAGAGCGGAAGAAACCTTGGATAGCTCGAACAGCATAGCGTTTCGGGTCTCCAAGACCGGATTCCTTCACTGTCGCTTCCAGCGCTCGGAAATTCATCAAAGCCCACTCATGCCATGCGCGATCGTTTGTGGGATCCAGTTTTGTTGCTGTTTCAAGACACTCGAGAACGTGATCGTACGTTTTGTCGGCCTGTTTGTGGGGCTCTGCAAGTGACATCTGCCATTCGCCCAGTTGAATGTACACCTGGACACGCAGCTTTCGCATATCCTCGTCCGTGGGATCTCCATGTTGCTCCAGTGCCTCGATGAAATAGTCCATTTGTTTCAATGCCACATCTTCGCGATTTTCCGCCCACAAATGCCGCAGGTAACTGAAAGCCACTCGAGGATCCTGAGCTGCACTGTCGGCTAGACTCAGCAGACCATTCGCAAAACCCTGGCTAGCTCCAGCGTTGCCTCCTAGATTGATCGGAATTGGCGCGTACGGGTCGCGTTCAACGCTACGGATGAATGGCTGTGCACCAACGCGCCAGAGAGCACTGGCGGCGAGATTTATATGCCCTGACTTCAAGCATAAGCGCGCATACTTCAGCCAAATATCCACGTCTTCCCTGGGGTCGAAGACAAGCGACCGCACAAGCATGAGATTTTGCCAGACTTGGATATTGCGCTCAACTCCAAGCATTCGCCTCGTCCAAATTGTCTGCAGTTTCTTCAGTGCCACTTGCTTCTCGTGGCCATACGATGTCGATGAGGACGATGACACGAAGTTGAGACTGCTGATGCTTTGCTTGCGCCGTGACGCAGTCGTAGACAGAGAAGGTGACGAAGTAGGAGCCGATAGAAGAGTAAGCTCGCCATTGTTCTTGTAGGCAAAAGTCTTCAAATACGCGACAATCTCCTCCAGCTCCGTCAGCATTTGAAGGTTTACAACGGCAGGGAGGTATGCTCGAGCATAACTTTCGCTTACGAGGGAGCGTAGTGTGGGGTCCATTTCCTTGCGGCAATCAGCAATTGAACCCATTGCTTCATCCAGTTCCATGCGTCGAATTGCCACAACGGCCTTAAACAAATGCGACTCGGTAGCGTCCATGTCGGAGTTGATGTACTTGGGAATTGAGTCCCAGTTCTGCAGCGAAAATGCCACTCGCGCACCACTGCTGCAAAGCTCCTTTTTCAAAGCTGGAGCCACATCAAGAAGTTTCTCACCATCTTGCTGTTCGCCATTAAGATCCTGCCTTTCACCGTAAATTTTGGACCACGTTTCTTGTACGTGATCGTTCAGTTTGCGCCATTCACCAATTGCCCACAGACAGCGCATTTTGCCGAAGATGGACTCCACGTTGTTCGGGTCTTCCTGGAGCACACGGTCGTGCGTTGCAAGGGCATCATCCCATCGCAGTAGCTTCTCGTGCCATGAGGCCTTCACTTCGATTCCTGGTAGCTTCTCTAAAGCATATTTCAGAATACCACGAGCTGCTTCTGGCTGATTCAGCTTCGAGTTGATGCTAATAAGAGCCTGGATTCCATCGGTGCTGGGATTTGTGTTAAACTCGAGCTCCTTGTAGTGGAGAGCCTTGGCGAAAGAATGGCACTTGTCAGCAAGCGAACCTAGTAAGCGGATATCGATAGGCAGTGGTTGGTCATCGTGCTCCATGAACTCGGCGAGGTTAAGCAGAGTCTGGAGGATTTCAGATGGTAAATGTGGCGACTGGAAGGCGGACTCCAGAGATCGGATCAAATTATCTTGTGTTGCAGACGAAAGATGGGGCCACACACTCACAAACGAAGCGTTGAACAGCTCGCGCGCCAAAGGCTGATACACGGAGGCAAGCTCTTTACATGCACGAAGGACTGGAGATGGAGATTCACGAAGTAATTCTACGGAGAACGCCAAGATCCACTCGTTCCAATCTTCTTTCGTGGATCGCTGAGATGCCTCCCACGCCTTCATCAGGTTACGCTGGTCGCATGGCAGACTCCTCGTTTCATCTTGAGCAGATGAACTCGAGTCGCCATGGTCATTCGATGTATCAGCACGCGATTTCAAAGGATCAGTGGCCCACGAAGCGACGGGAAGTGGCTGGTACTTTAGAATCTTCGACACCAGCAAATCATATCGGTCGAAAATATCATTTGACCGAGATGTGTGGCGGCCGAGAACCTGGCTGATTACTGGGACGAAGATCGCATAGTCGTCCCCCATCGTGTAGACCATGCAGCACAGGCAATCCATCGCAAGATACACCATCTCTGGTTGTGATGAGATCACTCGTGCCAACATGTGAATGATCTTTGACGCGTACACACTCACATTAAGCTTCTTCACCAGCGAGCCAAGCGAGCCCAGACCTTGTTTCCTAGCATTTACATCGGCATCGCTCTGAATAAGCGCCACGAGTGCTGGGATGATCAAATGAAGATAGCCATCCAATAAACGACCAAGAGATACTGCAGTCTTTAGCACCAACAGCGTTCGGGGTCGGGCAGGGTTATCACGCTCCGTACGAATAACGCGCAGCATTTGAGGGATGAGATCCGGCAGGTAGACACGAAATCTTTCCCCAAGCGAGTTCGCCAGCTTTTTGACCAGGTTGAGAACCTCTTCCAGGTGCTCGTCCCAGTAGCTGTTTACAATTGAAAGCAAGGCCACATGATCCAAGTGGGGCTGAATCTGCTCTTCGACAATTTGCACCAAGTCACAGAGCTGCTCGAACAGGAATTTCCGCAGAGAACGATTCACTTTCTCTAGTGCGTACAGGAAAGCTGGGATAATCTTGTCCAAATGTTGCCCCATGCGCTTCCGCTGGCTCTTACAAATGTACATGATCGCCATAAACGTACCCTGGTAGTGAACAGAATTACGTGGCTCGAGCAGAATGCGAATTAAAGCGTTGGTAGCGACTGTAGGGAAATACTGGGACGAGTCAGGAATCATCGACGGTAGCAAGTCATCAGGCGGAACCTCCAAGATAATGTTGGTAAGCTTTCCACTGGTTTGTTTGTCGCTTTTTTCGACCTTTCGCGCCGGTGTAAGCAAAAGGGATTCTCCAAGTTGTTGGGCATCTTCCTCGCTACTGCCATCAAATACTCCAGCTCCAACACCACCATTACCGATACGAATACCAATAGCAGCTCCATTAACTCCGTTCGCCGCATTTGGGCCAAAACCGGACCCATTCGTCGCCAGACCTTGTGCAGGGTTTGCCGCACTAGCCATCAAGCTGAAAACTCCACCAGCACCAACTGCGAACGCACTGGATCGAAATTCTTTCTTCTTGGCATCCGTTAATTTGCCTTGCTTCTGCAAATGGAACAGACGGAGATTGTACGGATCCAACGCTCCTAAGACACCAAGCGTACGACCTGCCTCAATCCGCAAAGATTCGAAAGCATCACCAGACCTCTGGAGTGCTTGGCACAGCAAATCTAACAGCTCCGGATACTCATGATATGGCAGCACCACGTAACCAGTGGATGACACTAGTTGACCAAGCGTTTTGATGGCGACCTGCAGAATTTGCGGATTGCTTGAGTCTCGCATTTCATCAATTACATCCGGCAATAGCTGATCGAGGTACGGCGTCAGCTCTTGAGCTCCGACTTCGGCCAAATCCCCCAACGTTGCCAGGATGGCTTTGCTGACGCTGACAGTACTCCGACTGTGGCTACGGCGCTCGGAGTCTTCCCTCAAATTCTTCATCAATACGCGTAGAATGGGAAGGACGTATGGCTGGGCAAGCTGCGAGGCTGAACGAAGCAAACAACCGACCAAGAGAGCACCTTCTTCCTTTCCCCGAGAGTCTCCACTGAACTCCAATTCAGCCAAAAGCTGCACCAATGTTTGTCGAAGCGACGGTAGCACAGTGGACGGGTTGTGGTGTGTCAGTCGTCCGAGTGTGCTCATAGCTGTTTGACGAATACTGAAAACCTCATCATTCAGCGCAATAAATAAGCAGCGCAAGTTATCGTTGAGCGCGAGTAGCGGGTCGAATCGAGAATCCAGCGATGCCAACACGCGCAGACGAATGCTTGCTTCATTATCGGCGATACCCACGGCGAGCAAACGCTCTAACACTGACGTTACGGGGCGAGCAAAATCTTCCGAGGTCATCGCTGTATTTCCACCGCGATCTTCACCGGGCGGCAGAAGCAACTTACAGCAAGTGAGCGCTGCACTCTTACGGATAGTTGCGACGTCGTGGTCAAGGAATTTTACCACAGTTTCGTGGACAAATGACATAATCGGAATCAGCCGGTTGCCCTGGAAGTCGAAGTTCGCTAGAGTATCTAGTGCGAGAGCCTGCATCGCGATAGCCGACGACACCTCCGTTGACGGAGTTCCATTTTCTGATGGTCCATTAGTTTTAGCTCCTGTTGCCGAAAGGAACAGGTTCGACAACATCCCACCGGTTACTGAGATCGAAGCCGTCTTAAGTCTTCTACTTGTGGGAGTCGTCGTGGATCCAGCAACGTCATTTTGTCTGGAGCGTAGGATGGAACTTAACCGCTCGAACAGCTTTTGCTGGATGATGGGCTTCATCGGCGGAATCTTTTTCACGATCGTCGTAAGAGTCTCCACCAGAGATGAGTCCAAGTCATTCTGGAATAGCGGCCCAACCATCGACTCCAAGTCGACCCTGATCAGCGCAGGACCTACAGTTTCTGCCAGCATCCTCAGACACGCGAGAGCTTCCCGATGTGTGTCGAAATCCTTCTTGCGTACCTGTAATCCACCCTTAATCCCGTTCATTATTGCCATCAAAGCCTGTTCATCTCTCGCCAGTAGTGGTCCAATTGCCAGAGAAAGTTTTCCAATCGAAAGCAGCGCATCCGGACGCGTCGTGGTCGTAGCCGAGAAGAGCACCTCAAGCAAATGGTTCATACACGGGCGGTAGCATTTCTCCACAAACACCGACGTATTAAACTTGGCCAACCGCGGGAACAGGTTGATGACTGCAGAGCGCACCGTTGCACTCTTGTGGTCCTGGTGGCTGAACACGAGTCGACACGCACGCGCGTAGTGCGAGTGCATGAAGTCTCCCGTGTTTCGCAGCAGTTCGTTAAGAATCAGCAGCGCTCCATGTGTTGCGTCCGAGCTGTTGCGCTTGAACGCGCTTTCTGCTTCGTCCAACGCGCGGTTGTACCACGAGGTTTTACGGTTGGATTCTCGCTGCTGGATGAGCATAAAGCATGACTGCAGCGACTCGCTTGCACTCACTCTCACCACGAGCTTGGAGTCCCAGAACGCACTCCAGATGAAATCAAAGTACTTGTCCATATATCTGAATGACGTGGAGGGTGCGTTGATGGACAGTTCCTTGAGAATCATGACAGCGGCGTGGCGACGCACATGGAACGTCTCGTTCTTGAGCCACTCGAGCGCCGGCTTGACGTGATAGTCCTCCACGAACTCAATGAGACTGGTACCACCTGTGGACACGATGTGTCCTAGAGCTTTAGCGGCCACACGCAACATGGGCGGGTCGGCACTTGGGATCTTCTCGAAGACTTTAGTGAGTGAATGTGCGAATTCGATGATCGTTTGGTCGTTGCGCTCGGCGATAAAGAGCTCCACCAGCTCGTCCATAGCTGCGATGCCGCCCATGCGGTCTGCGTTCTCGTTGGAGTTGCACAGCAGCATGAGGCGCGCGCTGATGTCTGTGACCCACTTCATGTAGAGTCCATGGGACAGATCGCGCGACTCCGACTCGATGTACAGCCGCAAGCTCTGCGCTGCGCGGTGCCGCACGCTGCTATTGCTGCTGCGCAGACCCGGCAGGAAGCGCGTGAAGCTGTCGGCCATGGCTGCGTCTCCTGCCTGTCCTGCCTGCGTTGCGGTGCCGCGTATTATGAACTGAGGGGGAGTACAAATCCTCCCATACAAACACCAAGTCATAATTATGTCAGAAGTTGCAGCTTATAGTGCTCCAAGTTTGTCATGGCTGCACTTGGGTGTCGTGTATTATACTGCCAACCTTTCCCCATTACAAGGCCTTGGTGCGCGGCGTTTGTTGGAACTTCATCTCGCGCTCGTATGCAGCTTGCTTCATGCTGCAGTTGGCGCTGAAGTGGCCAGTCTGTTTGCAATAGCGACACGGCTGCGGACAGTCCTTGGAGTGGTGATCGTCCTTCTTGCAATTGTAGCACCGACGGTGACGCTTGCTTTGAGACGTGACCGGAGGTTGATCACCCGCCTGAATCGCCTTGGACCGCGCTTCCCATGCCTGTAGTTTGTTCTCGAGTCGCCGCTTCTTGCCCTTCTCCTTTTGACTGTACATCAGACGCCGTCGCTCCTTCTCGTCGGCGTCCATCGGCGGCTTCTTTCGCTCTGGATCTGCTTCATTCTCGAAGTGCTCGACGATGCGTGTGAACTGCAGCTTAAAGAAGAAGAGCAGGTCCGATAACTGCGTATCCTCCGAGCCCTCCGGTACGATAATTCCTGCCTTTTTCGCTGCTGTAGTGTACTCCTCCAGCATCAGCTGAATAGCTACAGCAAACATAACAAATACAGACATCGACGCTGTCAGTCTTTATAGCCATTACCAGCAGCACACATCCCGCACCTTCAATAGTAGAGACACAACCCGCTCCAGCCTTGTGATAGCGCCAGAAGTTGCTCTCCTTCGGTGGTTGGGCCAGTTTGACATGGCGTAAATTAGCGATCGCCGGGTCTGCCATGATGGCGGGTGCTTTCTGCCACGGACAGTCGATAAAGATCAGCGTGCGGATGTCCTGGAGCTCCTCAGCTTTAATCTGTTCCAGTGTCTCGGCCTCAAAGGATGGATACACCACCACGGCATTTTCGCGCGTGTAGGTCGGTAGTGCATTTCCATCTTTCGCAGGGTAAGGGACGATCTGTACATCATGCGGAGCCAGAACTTTAGCATGCGGAGCTGTGCTCTTCTTGATCTTGTCCTGGAACCACACGTGCACGTGTAGTGGCAACTTGAGCGTCGGCACCGTCACGTTCTCCGGGACGCCCAATGGGATGTTGCACTTAGGACAGTAGAATTTGTAGCTGCGTTGGCACGATGAACACGGCACGCGCGTCCACGCCACAGGTTGCTCGTTCATAGCGGATGCAATTAATTGCAATTGCTCCTCCACCAAAATGGGTTCCGTTACCGTTGTTATTCAATTCAACCAATCAGCACCTTTATGAGATGAATAAGTGATACGGATTGGTTAAAATGATGTAGGAGGGAACTGTCTGCACGTTCCGTAGTCATTGTTCAACTCCGACTTCTTCCGTCATGTGGTCGACGATGATCATGCGCTTCCCTGCGCAAGCCAAGTACTTGTCGCGTGGTGCTCTCGTTACAGCAGGTATGGCTGCGTTTGCTGCGTTCTCCGCCTCGTCATCGACGCAGTGTGAGGAGTCTACGCAGCCCAAGACGGCGTTAAGTCCGAAGGAATTCCGCTCCTTCACTGTGCGGAAGGTGGAGGCCGTTAACCACAACACCAAGCGCGTGACCTTCGCCCTTCCTACTCCCGAGCACGAAATGGGTATCACCACGGCAAGTTGTATCATGGCCCGAGCCAAGGTGGACGGTAAGACGGTGGTGAGACCTTACACGCCCACCAACGTGAACGAGGAGAAGGGCTTTCTTGAGCTCGTCGTCAAGGGATACCCGCAGGGAAAGCTCAGCAAGCACATCGTGGGGCTGAATGAAGGCGACTCGCTGGAGATGAAGGGTCCCTTCCTGAAGTTTTCGTACACCCCGAACAGGTTCAAGAGCATCGGCATGATCGCCGGAGGCTCCGGAATCACTCCCATGCTGCAGCTCATCAAGACCATTTGCCGCAACCCGGAGGACCGTACGGAGATCACACTGCTTTACTGTAGCGTCTCGGAGGACGACATCATCCTGCGTGAGGAGGTGGAGGCCATGATGTATCTGTACCCGCAGATTTCGGTGGTCCATGTCCTCAGCAACCCGTCTGCTGAGTGGGAGGGCCTCACTGGCTTCGTCTCCAAGGAGATGATCGAGAAGTACATGCCTGAGCCATCGGACGACAACCTCGTGTGCGTCTGTGGCCCTCCGCCGATGATGTACCACGTCTCGGGTGATAAGGCCAAGGATAGGTCCCAGGGCGAGCTCCAGGGTCTGCTTAAGGACCTGAACTACACTTCCACACAAGTGTTCAAGTTCTAGCCTAGTGGTCAGAAGAGAATTTTGGGCTTTCGACCGTCTTGAGCGAAGGCAGTGCAAAGAAAACAACATGTTTACAAAATTAAGCTGTGCTGTTGAAGAAGGTGTGTAGTTTCTTACCGTTGGTTTTGCCCAAGAGCTCCGTGAGTTCGTCTAAAGTCTTGAGGCTAAGTTCCGCCAGATTCTGGACACTCACTATCACCTTCCGGAAGTTGTGTTCATTGATGCCCGGCAACTTCTTCAGCACGTCGATAGAGTTGGTGTTGTAGTAGTTCGACGCCAAGCCTCCCTCGCCACTGTTAGCTTGAGCTACGCTGTCATCCGTCGGCAAACCATTGCCTAAAGCAGCTGCGGCTTCCATGTCGGGTTCGTCTTGGTATTTCTTGACGATCTTGAAGAGATCCACTGTTGCGTGAGGTGATCGAGACCAGAGAATCCGCAATGACGGAAAGTGTAGAATCAGCAGCGTGAGCTTGGAGACGATATTGGTGGCATTAATCTCGGGGCCAAGCTCCGATACATCCTGTAGTGAAAACGCCTTGCCTTGTGTGAACTCAATCAGTAGTACTGGAGTTTTGTAGAACCGCCGCATGCTCTCTGCCTGGTTAAATAAGCGCCCCGAGTTTAACGACCCGAAGAGATCACTGATACTCTTGCGCTCCACACAAATTTCCGGTGACAAAACATAGTCACCAATTTCCAACGTCACAGGTAGCACAAACAGCCCTTCTTTGTGGAGCATGGATGGTAATGCACTGCGAAACTCCCGAACGTCGACAACGACCTTGACGCCAGCCCGATGGGATTTGGCCCGACCACCCGTTCGAGTATCCATACTGTATTCTACAGTCTGCTGTCGCAGCTTCATGTGTAGCGGGAGGTCATACACATTTGCAGGCATCATCAAGTGCGCTTTCTGGTGGATGAGCTTGTCGAAAGCACGCTTCTCCCGCTGGATCTCGCTCAGATAAGACTGCTGCTCAGTGCTTTCGTCGTACATCATAAAATACAACTCAAGCGGAGCCGTGTGTGAAGCGTAAAAAACCTCCACTTCTCGGATGAATGCCATGTCTGGGTCGTACAAGACGATGTAGGAAGGCATTAGATCCTCCAGAAAAGCGGCAGCACCGTAGCCATGTTCTGTAGCTTGTTCGTAAGTACATAGCACGAAGCTGTCCGCTGGATCTACAACTTCAAGCGACAAATTCGACGTACCAGTTGGTTGATCTCGACGGCTTGATGCAGTACGAGTTCGACCATCGAAAAACGCCTTCGAGTGTGTTTCTCGCTCAAATACCTCTTGAGCAGCAGTAATAGCCTCTAGTTCTGCTGACGATAAACCGAAGCTCGAGACATCTGTCGTGTGAACCTGGACATCACTGTAACTTGCTTGTGATGAATCCTCCCGCACACGTTTCTTCGTTTTACCCGTCTTCTGTCTACCTTTTGAGTCTGATGGAGGAGGTACTTCATCTTCAGTGTAAAGCTCATCCGTCCGTAACTTCGTAGCAGCCTCCAGTAGTAACTTCTGCTCAAGACTCAATGACGCCACGGTACCTCCTTTTTGTTTGAGCGTAGCTTCCTTCTGGAGCAAATAATGACCAAAACGCCGCCGCATCATTTCTTGCGCACCCAAACTTAAGAACTCGCGAAGTTGTGCACACGTCCGCTCGTCCTTGACCATCACCAAGACATTCGCCCCGCCAGCAACCTGTCGCTTCTTATCCTGCTTCTTTTGCTCATCATGCACTTCGTCCAGAATTTCTTTGAGCGCGTCCCATTTGGGGTTTTGTTCGAGCACAAGCTTGAGCTCAGCATTATCAGTACTAGTACGGGTAGCACTGGAGCCTGCACCAGTGGAAGAACCAGGTCTACGCAAGTTAATCGGCTTCTTGGTATTGGCGTCTACAATCTGGTACAAACGCTCTTTTGCTGCAGAAAGCAACCGGTCGGCTGCATCTGTAAACAGCCATGGCGAAGGGAAACGCTGTTGGCCATTCATAGTCTGATAGTTCACCAAGAAAGAGTAATACGAAATGGCGTCGTAACGTGGAAGATATGCCAGCAATTGACGCAGCGTCGACAGATCCCCCACCAGTTGTTTGGTCTTCATCGATAACTTGTGCCACAACGGGTCCAATTGTCGACGAATGAAATTGCTGAACGACTTAGCCAAAGCTTTATCCATCGTAAGATCTGCGGCATCTAACGACTTGGTACTGCGTTGCAACTCTTTTACCGTCGCTTCCAGTGCCACCAGCAGTGCCTCCTGCATGGTCTTCATCGACGGTGAGAAGGCCACTTCGATCTCGTAAACTTCCGGTTGGTGTTTCTCCAGACACGAATTGATAGCAACGTGGAATCTCGGGTAGAGATACACATTCCGTACGTACAAATGTTTAAGAACTTGTTCCACTCGATTGAATCCCGACGAGAGAGCAACACTGTCATCACAGAAACCTTTGATAAATCCTTCCCGGTTGCGTTCACGGTACAGTCTGAGGATGAAAGCTTCAATTGATGTCTCCGTCACATGATGTGCATTGTTCATTAGCAAACCGCTGATAGTTCCCGGGTCAACGTGGTTGGACAGCAGATCCACCACGAGGATACGCGCCGTCACGAAGAAAACGCCACCTCGTTTGTACATTTGTTGGCGCTCATTCAGGTTGTTCCTTGCGTCTACTACCCGCGGTAATAGGCGGCGGTCAAGTCCTAGCGTCAGCACCAGACGACGGAGAGTTGCTGCTTCCTCGTTGGCATTTAAACACAACACGAGGCAGCGCGGTGAACAATAGAGGCGAATGAAGCTCGCTAAGATGCGCAATAGACCCAGGCCGCGACCGACCACTAACACACCATCTTGAGCATATAATTCCTCCACAATATCACGCTCATAAGGCAGCCAACGCGCTGCTAGCGACGAGATAACAGCGTCGCAATTGTCATCAACCGAGAGGTCAACCACTTCCACTTGTTGCGCCATCCGATACAAAGAACGAATGAAAAAAAGTTGCCATAATGAAGCAAAAAGTAACTGTTAAGTGAAATTGAAGTGCTTTGTTTATGGCGCAAATATCCGCCGTCTAGCGCGAATGTGGCATTCTTGACGAGGAACCCCCGCCGAGTCCCAACTAAACACAGAGCCGTAGTTATAGCTGTATGCAACGCAGGCTGATACCGCACCGATGATACTCCCCGCTAATATATCCGAATAATGGTGCCAATTGTCAATAGAACGTGTGATGGCTACCCATGCTGCCACAAATGAAGGGGTGAAGCAGAGCATTAGCTTCAGCATTTTCCGACCGCCACGTATTGCAGATTCGCTGCGGGTTTTGCAATTAAGACGTGATCGCCCCAGAAGATAGAGCTGTAGGCATTATTACCGGTAAACAACTAGGTAGAAGAAAAACACGCATTGCTCAAGTAACTGGACGCACCGTCAGCAGCAGCATCGTTGACCACGCAAATGAAGCGTGCCCAGAAGGGAAACTCTTTCGACCTTCCTTTTCACCTGCAGGATCTGTGCACAGATTCGTAACTCCATCCCACACGACTTGATATTGCCAACCACACATGTCGTAGAAGCTCGGCCGGAATTGTCCAGTGAGATTCTTAGTGAACTCCGTTAGAAGCTCACTCATACTTGTAGACTGTGCCAAGGACAGCAGGAAGTCCCGTGTGTCGTAAGGGACAAGGCGGGCCATGTGAAACCTCGGAACCACGTAGTTCATCAGCAGATTTACTGCCACTGGAATGGCCACGCCAAAGAAAACCAAAGCTGCCGTCGTGACTTGTTCTGGATGCACCTTAGCATTGAGCATTGGATCTCGAGACCAGACAGTCATTGTTGAGTTAATTCGCACTTCGACGTTCGGGATGGGGCGTTGCTGTACAGGAATGATGGCGAAAAAGAGCGCGAGACTGAACATGGCCAATGAGCAACCGAACTCGAGCACGCGGGACTCGTTCATTTTACGCGCGAAATTACCACGAGCACCGTATTGTTCGTCTGTTGATGAGGTGCTCGGTGAACTCCCCATCATGAGCGTGTACTCGTCCACGTTGTCGCCATCGTCGTCGCCCATATCAAGCATGGCGTGAGCTCGAGACTTGAAATGAAAGCTCTATTTTAGCCAATCAGAGAGAAGGTCATAAATTTCTCGATCCTCCCACTCATCAGGTGCCGGTCAAGATTTTGTTCGATGCTTTTTACAGTCTACACATGGAGGCACGCACTGTATACTATCAAGAGGTGGTGAAACAACATTGCTGATCAATGAATATTTTACCTTTTAACAAACTCACGTGTACACAGCAATTGAGTCGTGGATTGAGCGTCTTCAACCCGAATTGCCGTGTGATTGGTCGATGAAAGGTCGCGGCCTATAAACTGTAGACTGCAAGTTTAGAAATGGTTGTTAGATTTAATCCTGGCTGCAAATACTGATGCTCAAATACCATTATTGTTGGCACGGTTGTGGACATTCACAACGTAGTCGTTGCGGGCATTAGTCGCCTTGCCTACTTCGCTTTCCTGGTCGGTGCTGAGCGATCCGCTGCTCGCGTAGGTGATGCCACTGCTAGTTGAAGTCAGCTTACCCTGCGACCAAAACACAACGTGAGCAAACTGAAAGTGCAAATGGAGGCCACATTTGATCTTCATACCTTGCAGCTTGCCGCGTGGCACCCTTGAAGCGGAACACCGGCATGCTGGCTGTGGAAAATCGAAGCGTAATTGTAGCTGTACGATAGACAAGCTGAAACAGCGCCGATAATGCTGCCCGCCAAGATGTCAGCGTAGTGGTGCCAATTGTCGATCGTTCGCGTTACAGCCACCCACGCAGCCAGAAATGTCGGGATGAAGCAAAGGAAGAGTTTAAGCGTCTTTCGTCCACCCCGCATCATAGTCTCGCTCCGGTTTTCGCAGTTCAGAGACGATCGTCCGAGTAAATAAAGCTGTAGGTATCATATCAGAAAAGGCTCAAAACCAGAAGTACAAACACTACGCACCGTGAGGACGAGCATTGTTGCAAACGCAAAGGACGCGTGTCCCGACGGAAAGCTCTTGCGGCCTTCCTTCTCACCCGATGCGCTCTGACATAGATTGGTCACTCCGTCCCACACAACGTCGTAATTCCACTTGCACATGTCGTAGAAGCATGGGCGGAAACGTCCAGTCATGTTCTTAGTGAACTGTGTCAGCAGCGTAGCCATACTCGTGGACTGTACGATCGTCAGGAAAAAGTCTCTCGTGTCGTGCGGGATGATGCGCACGCGGCGAAACTTAGGCATCGCGTAGTTGATAAACAGGTTGATGATAATTGGTGCTCCAACGCCAATGCCGACAAGGGCGATCATAGGCACTTGCTGCGCCTTCTCCTTGTTGTTGATCGTTGGGTCCCGCGCCCACACGGATGTCGTCGCGTTCAATTGCACCTCAATATTCGGTATTTCACCTACAGAACATCAAACATCTTGCGTAACTACTCAAACATCGACCCAAAAGACACATATCAGCATTAACAAGTTACGTACGTTGGGCGACTTGAATTTTCGCGAAGAAGAGAGCAAAACCATACATAAATACGGAGATAGCAAACTCAGTCACACGGTAGTCGCGCGCAAGGCGTTCCCATTTGTCGCCACCGCTGCGGGGGCGAGACTCGGTGCCTCCTAGAGTGGGCAGCTCCGCCACGGACGTGATTGACTCCATAAAGGGCACGTCGCTCGCGTTACTCGAACCGGCCCGGAGTCTGCTTGGGTAATCGCGCTCCGTCGTGATCACTGCGCCAGCGTAACGCGCGAAGAGAGGGCTACTTCACCGCTTCTTCGCTAGTGGCTCGCCTAATCGACAGACGGACAGCCAGACAACAAGAGAGAGCACGACGCAACGAACAGTGAGGTAGACTGTGCAAATGCGAGAATGGCATGTGTGTTGAAGTAACCATCTCCGATGTGATGATGACTATCTAGGGAAATAAAACTGTGCTATTTCATATAGAGATTTCGTACATAACTGGACTGGTTGGTGGAGAATAACTCCCCTTCAGGACACCAAACTCTCTAATTCATCACTTCCTTTTTTACCAAGTCTACCACACAAGCGTCTTCTCCTTCTATATTCAAGACTTCCTCTTCACTATGGCCTCCTAATTCTCTCTATCTTTGACCGCACTCCATCCTGTACTTCACTAACAACTCTGCGCAAATCATCCCTTCAACAGGTTATGAGCCCAACGCTTCACTACGTCAAGTGCTATGGATGGCTACGAGACTCTAAGACGGTCGCTATGTAGGTGAGGCCACGTGCCCCCTGCTTTCTGCGGCAGCCACTGAGCTGCCCAGCACCATGACGCCCACATACCAGCTCAGAGCGGTGTTTAAAATCGCGAGAACAGCATTGCTGCCGCGTAAGGCCATTATGCCTTTTCTGATGGCCATGATGCCTTTTCTAATGGCCATGATGCCTTTTCTAATGGCCATGATGCCTTTTCTAACGGCCACGATGCCTTCCCTAATGGCCATGATGCCTACACAAACGGCCATGGCGCTACAATAATGGCCACGATGCCTGGCTCTACCGGTCATGGGCCGACGAAAGCTATGCCATATTGCTAGAAAAACAATCAAAAAGTGTTATAAAAGCAAAATATCAATAGAAGAGAGAAATATATACTTCTACCAAATATACAGTTTGTTAAAACTGGGAGGCTAAAACTTCTCCAATAAAATAAAAAGGAAAATTACTTAAGAAGAAGAATATATAAATACTTCTTAAAGTATCTGGCGATGCATACCGCAAAAGTTGAGTAAAAATACTTGATGAAATGTATGAAACTGGGAGGCACCAATGCCAAAACCACAACCAACTATTTATTCAATTCGCCAAACTTGAAAATTCATTGTAACTGGCAAAGTTTCAAACATTTCTAGCGAAAATACAACAAAAGAATGAATAATATTTATCACTATATTTATAGGACAAGCTTACAAAAGCCTCTGTCTACAGAAAGCAAACTATAGTTTTACTGTATCAATTCCATCTACAGTGGATTCGATAGTTTACAAATCTATTGCTAGCACTTGCGAAGTAAAAGTAAAATAAAATACTTCCAAACGAGAAACAACTCGATAAGCCTCTAGGGAGTAAAATAACCCCAACGAAGAGAGCCATTGCACTAACTGCAAACATGATATGTACGCTAGCGACGACACTGTTAGATGTTATTATGCTTTAAAAGCTGTAGCCTTTCTTTAAAAATATTTGAAAACTACAAATTTTCGACACAAAAAGGTAAAATCAATTTGAAAATGACTGCAATGTCAACAATATGGGAGGCAATTAGACCTCAGCAAATTATAACGAACACAAAAAACGAAATGTAAAGTGTGAAGAAATATCCACAAACGAAAAAGCACGATACTAGCAGTTAAGAAATGAACAAAGCTAAAACGCTTACACAAAGTATCTAATAAATTATTAATAACAATCAATACGGTGAACAGGTGTATCCTTAAAGGTTTCCTGAATAGCCACTAATACAGCGAACAGGTTTTGATCCTTGAAATGAAAGGTTTTCCTGAGTAGCTTTCCACAAAACGCACACAACAAATGCGATAATAATTACACCATATTACGGCGAACAGGTTTATTCCTCTACGGTTTTCCTGAGTAGCCAAAAATAACAATACAAACAAGCAATCAGCACAACCCCTACCAAAACAGGCAAGAAAATGACAAAAAGAGCAATGGAAGTCAAAACAAAAAGACCATCAAAAGTCTGCTTCTTGAAAATTCATGTACTCATAGGACTGTTAAACACAGCCACCTGTGGTGCATCAAAAACTATATTCCATCATACACATTCCTCGATGTGGGAGGCTGTTGAAGTAACCATCTCCGATGTGATGATGACTATCTAGGGGAATATAACTGTGCTACTTCATATAGAGATTTCGTATTTAACTGGACTGGTTGGTGGAGAATAACTCCCCTCCAGGACACCAGACTCTCTAATTCATCACTTCCTCTTTTACCAAGTCTACCACACAAGCGTCTTCTCCTTCTATATTCAAGACTTCCTCTTCACTATGGCCTCCTAATTCTCTCTACTTTTGACCGCACTCCATCCTGTACTTCACTAACAACTCTGCGCAAATCATCCCTTCAACAATGTGTAGGACTGCAAAGTCTCTGCTTACCTAAAAGACACCAAGATGGAATTGATTAAAGACGTGCGAAATCCTAAATGATTATTAGAGGTCTTTCACTTACAAATGATATGTAATATTCCGATTTGGACCAACTCATCACCACAAAGTAAACTATTTTGAAGGGAGTGGTACTCAAAAATATCTTGCAGCTGGTCACCGAAAAAAACGCCTGGAAACAGTTTTCCAAGGACAGGCCAGAAGCACGAAATCCGTTTTGATCTGCAGCAGAACTTGATCACCAGCATTGGTGTGGCTGAACCAGAGTGTCCCGCAAACCGCCTGACAGTGCTGGTTCATAGCGATAAACCTTCATCGCGATTTACCACGAAAATCTCACAAATACAGTACACTGCTCTCGAATTGATGCCAAGATATGTGTCAGAATCGTGAACAATGGCTGCTGAGCATCCACAGCTACTGTCTGCTGCAACTTGAATCGTCGTCTTTCAGGACACTACGGTTCGCCAGCCACTTTTGATGAGCTACTGGCGCGGTTATTGATTGAAATGGCATGCTCCGTAGTCAACTTGCTGTCGTCCTCATCGACCGTTGCCACACTTACTGGATCCTCCAGCTTTGCCTGGAACCCGCACCAAAAACATTAGTGAGATAGCTTTCCAATTGCTTGTGGTTCCACATCAGTGTACCTTTCTCCTTTCGTGTATAGTCTCCCATGGTAACCCTGCTAGTTCCCAGCTATATATCGAGCCGTAGTTATGACTGTAGGCTATGCAAGCAGCCGCAGCTCCAATAACGCTGCCCGTCACGATGTCACTGTAATGGTGTCGGTTGTCGGTGGAGCGCGTGATGGCTACCCAGGCTGCCCCCAAGCATGGCACGAAGCAAATGAAAAGCTTGAAAGTCCGCACGCCTTCCTGGATAATCGATTTACTTTGTTCGCCACCGGTCAGTCGCGCACGTCCGAGCAGGTACAGCTAACACGTAAGTGATAAAACACACACTTAGCTAGATTTACGATTCAGAACCGAGTCAAAGTAACTCACCGTGAGTACGCCCATAACTGACCACGCGAAGGACGAGTGTCCGGATGGAAAACTTTTGCGACCTTCATCGTCACCGTCACTATCGGTGCACAAATCTGTGATGCCATCCCACACCACGTCGTAGTTCCAGCCACACATCGCATAGAAGCACGGGCGGAAGCGGCCTGCCATGTTCTTCATGAAATTCACCAGGAACGTTGACAGCGTTATGGATTGGCCCAAACTCAAGAGGAAGTCCCGAAAATCGTGAGCGATGATGCGAATCTTGATAAATGACGGGAAGACGTAGTTCATGCTAAGGTTGATCACAATTGCGATCGCGAGACTGACGATGATCAGCATGTACATTGGAACTGGGAGCAGGAAGACGTTAATTACAGTGAACTCCTTGTCTCTATAACCAAAACCTCACCTTGTTCCGGTAGTTTTTCTTGGTCCATGTCAGGATCTCGTGCCCAGATGCTAGCGGTCGAGTTCAGACGCATTTCGATCCGAGGGAGTGCACCTAGCAGTAGCTTCGTCAGAATCTCGCTAAAATGTATCGCTTGCATCCGTAATACCCACGTTCGTGTATCTGCATCCACTTTCCAAGTCTTCTCGCAATTATGTACAAAATGATGGCAAAAACATATTCGATGACCCGATACTCGCGAAGCAGCCGCTGCCATTTCTTCGCGCTGGACGCGGTTCCTGAGTTGTTCGTAGCGTCCACCGCCACATCGCTGCCGTCCAGTGCCGGCGTGCACACGGGCTGATAAGAGTCGTCTTCGAGACGGGAGCCGGTCGCGTCGTCCATCCTGAAAACCTTGAAAAGTAAATGTGCGGTCTCAGCATCAATATGTCGCACAGGAGTTTATGCCACAAAATGGCGAGAACTTGTGTACAGCAGTGATATTTGTACGCCTTGTTGAGAGGGTTTATATGAAAGCTCTTGCAATAACTACACTCGCTGGCTATTCGACACTCTAGTGGATTGGCTTTCCATCTTCTCCTGCGCTTCATGGAAATCATCGTCAGACTTCAGCTTTTCATGGACAGCTTCGAACGGCAGGCCAGCATATTCTGAGCAGAAAATGGAGCCGTAGTTGTAGCTGTAGGCCATGCAAGCTGCGATAGCGCCAATGATGCTACCTGCCAGAATATCGCTGTAGTGGTGCCAGTTGTCGATCGACCGGGTAATAGCCACCCATGAGGACGCCAAACACGGCGCGAAGCAGAGAAACAGCTTTAGGGCTTTCAACCCCCCTCGCACAGACGATGCACTGCGGCTTTTACAGTTGAGTCTTGAACGCCCCAATAGGTAAAGCTGAGGAACAATTTCGTTAGTATCAACATTTATCACATACCACAGTTTGAGAAGCTCACCGTGAGCAGGAGCATGGTCACCCACGCGAATGAGGCGTGGCCAGAAGGGAAGCTCTTTCGGCCTTCCCTCTCGCCGGCGGCATCCGTACACAAGTTGGTGACGCCGTCCCACACCGCATCGTAATCCCAGCCGCACATATCGTAGAAGCTCGGGCGGAAGCGCCCTGTAACGTGTTTAGTGAACTGTGTGAGCAGTGTTGACATCGTAATGCCTTGGACTAGACTCAACAGGAAGTCACGAACATCGTGCGGGATCACGCGGACATTGCGGAATTTCGGGAGCACGTAGTTTAACAGCAAGTTCGTGAGGATCGGGACACTGACGCCAAATACGATCAAAGACCACATAGGCACTTGCTCGTACAACTTCTTCTCGTCCACCGCCGGGTCACGGGCATAGATCGTCGTGGTGGAGTTGAGGCGGATCTCAATCCTAGGAATCGGGCCTGTCACAGTCAAGTTAGAGATTCCTCAGACATTCGGCATTGATTTAAGTGCAGCCTACGTACGGTCGTTAACAGCCATAAGTGTGAAGAACTTTGCAACCAAAAACATAACGAGCGTGGAGCCAAACTCGGCCACGCGATACTCGCACAGCAGCCGCTGCCATCGCTTTGGACGCTGCGCATTCGCGTCATCCTCTTCGCGGGGCTTCCAGACTGTTGAGGTCGTTGGCGGAGGCGTCATCGCCGGCAGGAAGTCGGCTCCCGGGGCGTCAAAAGGTGAAGGTGCCACGTCGCACGGCATGTGGTCTCGACGGCGCAGGAACGGAAGTGGCTATGTTGCGCACTTGAATCATTGCGAGTGACACGCTGACACGGATGCATCGTTGTGAAATGATTGCAATATTCGGTTTCGATTAAAATACTTTTCGTTACTTTAAAGACGGTAAATTCTGTTATGTCTGATGAATATGGTGCGATCTTTTAAGACAAAACAAATACCGCCACTAGCCGGACAACTCTGGGACTGGGCACTTCGTCTTCAAAGTCTCACGAGCGATGTCCAGTCGAGGACATCGAAAAATGTGCTAACCTGGCGCCAACGGACTCTTCTGGTAGGTGTCGCACAGTAGGAACTAACCTGGGGCGAGACGCCCTCTGCTCAAGATGCCTCAACATGACAGTAGCACCAGGTGTCCAGAATGTTCGAACAAGGAAAGCTCTGTCCTCAGTAAAAAGCATTTGGAGTCCAAATTGGAGACTGCAACTTGGAGGTTGTCACACATTTTATTTGTCATAATCCCGTTTGCACTTTCTACCAGCGATTAAGCAACGAGTGCGAACGAATTCCGAGTCTGCGCGATCTGCATTTGCGTGGCTCGGGGCAGACATGAAGCTAACGTGCATTTATACTACTGTAGTATTAGTTTTGCTACTATCTAATGATCCAAGGAGTCCAAACTGCGGCTGCTGAGGTCCACAATGTATTCACTGGACATGCGTTTGAACAGCGGTGGCCGCGAGTCGAAGTTGTGGTGCCACATCGGCTCCTGGTCAGTCGGTTGCTCATTCCGAGCGTTCTTTGCCTTGAACATCAGCATCAGATTTTTTAGTAAAAGGGTGACACTTCTACACGTAAGTCGCGTCCTGCTCCCTCCTTACCATGCGACGCTCGTGGATCTCTTCGAGTGGGAGCCCCGCCGAATCGTAGCTAAAGACAGACCCGTAGTTGTAGTTGAAGGCGAAGAGCGCGGACACAGCTCCGATGACGCTTCCTGCCAAAATGTCGCTGTAGTGGTGCCAGTTATCGATGCAGCGCGTGATGGAGATCCAGGCAGCCAGCAGAACCGGCGCACAGCACACGAACAACATCAGGGACTTCTTGCCTCCTCGCAGCGTGGAGTTGCTGCGGTTCTCGACGTTCAATCGCGACCGGCCTAACAAGTAAAGCTGTATAGCAAGCCACAAGTTAGCGGTGAATCCTCGTAGCGGTGTTAACAGCGAGCCAAACGTACCGCTAACACGAGCATGGAAGCCCAAGCAAAAGACGCATGCCCTGATGGGAAACTCTTTCGGCCTTCCTTCTCCCCGGCAGCATCAGTGCAAAGGTTTGTGACTCCATCCCAGACAATGTCGTGATTCCACTTGCACATGTCATAGAAACTTGGTCGAAAGCGACCTGTAATGTTCTTCGTAAATTGCGTCAGGAACGTTGCCAGCGCCATCGACTGGAACAAACTAAGTAAAAAATCCCTCGTGTCGTGGGCGATAACTCGCACTTGGCAAACACTTGGGAGCACGTAGTTCATAATGAGGTTCGTAGCAACAGGCAAGACGATACCCAGCGCTAGCAGAAGCCACATTGGAACTAGTACAAGAAGCATGACACAGTTAGCAAGCTTATACGACGTTAGAATCACATAGATACTGTACACACCTTCTTCCGACAGCTTCTCCTCATCAATCGACGGATCCAGCGACCACGATACTGCCGTGGCGTTCAAGCGCACTTTGATTCCAGGGATTGGCCGTTCGTGAACGTCGATCTCGGCGAACACGAACGCCAACAGGTACATGATGACGGCACTGCCAAACTCCGATACACGGTAGTGTCGGACGAATCGGTGCAGTGCGCTCTTAGGTGGACGGACTGCTCCTGCTTCCGCGATGCTAATTGGCGCGTCGTCGCTCGCCTCTGTTTGGTCATTATTGCCTCTATTCGTCGACAAATGCATCCCCGTTGGCAGTGTAGAAGGTGGAGACGGAGCCATGGACTGATATGCAGAGACGATGTCGTTCTTCTCGTTTCGGGTCGCCATGGCTTCCGCTGTCGATTAAAACTTGAGAAATGAGCTGCTTCGGCTGTGTCGCAATTTGCGACTCGCAAAAGCTAAACACATCCGGTCGAACCAGACGACAGATCACAAGCTGCTATCTCAATACCTGGAAAGGATGCCACCCGATGGATTCTCAACCTCATAATGCAGCGTACTCGTACATTATTATAGGCATCCAAAGCTGCAAACAGTGAACCATTGACAACGCGTAAGTCATAAAGCTTCAACAACGACCTACATTCACTATGGACTACTAGTTGAAGCGGCACTACTAACTCATTTTGATTGGCTAAAACTTTAATGTACCAACTATTCGGTACGATCTGATTCCTCATCTGACTCGAAGAAGAAAAGATCGACCATCTACACGAAGAGCTACGGCGTCGGCATGTTTCACTCCGGGCCGCGTAGGTGCGTCCTCTGTCCCTCTCTATTGCTCAGGATGTTCATGCATACTAAATCTGCTTTAATACTCGTGCCGTAGTCGCTTTTCCACCCCAGCTCGCAGCAGCAGGTGCGTTGCACTGCTTTCTGATTCCCACCGATTCAAAAACTGACATCTTTTTTTGCTGCAACAGTGGCAGTATGTTCGACTTGCAGCGACGCCTAGCAGCCCAAAGTCTGGGCGACTCCAGCAATGACTACGAAGAGAAGCGCAGTATTCCAGCAGCGAAGTCCAGCCCCGAGACTGCAGCTGTAGTGCCAAGCACCGCGCTTTGCCGCTTCTTCGTGCTGGGCAAATGCCGTTACGGAAGCCGCTGCACATTCTCGCACACATTGCCGACACAAGTGAGCGAGTGTGCAGGAGATGAGACTGAGAGTCTATCGGCGGCTGCGGCACTTGTGGACTGCCCGTTCTTCCTGCGTGGCAATTGCAAGTACGGCAAACACTGTCGACTACGACACAATCGTGCTTTGCTGTCGGGAGCTGCAACTGTAACTTCAGCTCGATCAGCTTCGAGATCGGGGAGATCCTTCAATTCGAGCTACAGTGAAGCTTCAGCTGCAACTACGACCGTCAACAACCAGCAAGACTTTACGTGCGGCATCTGCTTCGACGATATCGTCCAGTCTGGCAAACACTTCGGACTACTAAGTGAGTTCCCTACTGTACTCTACTGTAAACTGTGCGAAGGCTAATGTGTATGCGTTGCAACAGCCTGTGACCACTGTTTCTGCCTTGATTGCCTACGTTCATGGCGTCGATCGAAGGATATGGAGTCTGAAGTGATTCGGGCGTGTCCTGCTTGTCGTCTCCCGAGTGACTTTATCGTGCCGTCGCTCATCTTCGTCACTGGCGAAGAGAAGCGTAAAGTTGTCGACACGTACAAGAGTCATTTGGCCCTGCGCGAGTGCAAATACTTCAACGGCCTGTTTGGCAGTTGCCCGTTCGGCCCACGTTGTTTTTACGCGCATCGCGATTCCCAAGGCCTCGACGTTAAGCATTTGGACAGACCGAAACGATCGATGAAGCCGCGCGGCAGGAATGGCCGCCATGGTGGTGATGCTGCGCTGCAATCGTTGCTACAGCAATACAGCCACCTCTTCCGCTTTTTTGAAGTCGCGGACTGGGACGACTTCGATTTAGTCGGTAGCATGTACGACTCGGACGACTCTGATGATTCAGATGACGACTATTTCGAGTACGGGTTTTCAGACGACGACTACGACACTGAATAAGCGAAAGGTGCCAGCAATGGATGCATGTGTGGGCCAAGCATGACACAATTTATGGTGGGGTAGCAAAATGGCACACTCAAAAAAGAAGACAAAGGATGGCGGAAACAGGAATACCTTTTTGGTAGCGGTTATGGATCAAGAAGATCGTTTCCATTTTGGCTCTGTTGATCGGCATGCTATGAACACTAACCACGATATTAGCTCGAGTAAGACCCACGCACATGTTAGTTTGCCGACAACCCAAGCTCCTGCAGCTCAACGTGTCCCATCAGCCGGTTCCCTTCGTCAGCGTGGGAGCTCAAAGCGGAATCCAAGCCAAAATCCACATCCGAAGGGTAAAAAGCACCACCCTGATAGGCACAAAGAAGAAGAACCAACTCCTAATGTATCGGCTGTTGAGCAACGCCTAGCTAAAGCAGTTCACACAAAGAAATTGGACCTGAGTCTTCCTGTACATATTCGAGCTCCACCAGAACCACCAGTACGAATTCAGCCATTCCAGATATTCCCAACGATCGTTATTAAACACGTGGATCAAGGACACCATTTGACTGAGCTCTGGTTAACTAACCATCATTTGGGCTCCCTTCCAGCGGAAATTGCAGTTTTTACAAAGCTACGCGTACTTGGACTTGCAGGCAACGCTATTACAACTCTTCCCGAAGAATTAGGCAACTTAAAAGACCTAGAAGCATTGTATCTAGGCAAGAATTCTCTCCGAACACTGCCAGCCAAGATAGTTTTCCCGACCAAACTACGTGAATTGCGCCTGGACAACAACGAGCTTTCATACTTTCCGGTGCAGATTACCAAGTTGAGACTACTTAACCGCCTTGGATTGAGTCACAACCAACTCAAGACACTACCGGAAGAGATTCATCGCCTTCGCAACCTTGTGGAGCTTGATTTGGACTACAACCAGCTCGAAGCAGACCTACCCGATGGTTTCTTAGCTCTTCAGCGGTTGACTAGGATTGGCCTTGAAGGGAACTTTCTAGCTGAGAGACCAGCAGTTCTCGATCGTTTACCGTCGCTTTCGTATATCCGACTCAACGGAAATCGAGCGAAGCGATTTTTATTGCCTAATGATGGAGTTGTGGGTTCGACTCGGCAACTTTTAGTGGTGCCTAAACGCCATGACGGGTATTTCCAATGTGTCGAGATCGACAGCAACGAAGAAACAGAAAGATCCGAACAGAGCAGTACGAACCACAGGAGTCTGGAGGGTCTAGTTCCGTGCCGTGATCAGAATATCCTGAACATGCTGGCCTACTAGTATGGACCTGGGTATTAGTTGCTGGTGCAACTGCAACTCTCAGGAACGGTCTCGAGGGCATATCACAAAGCCAAAGCTTTGCAGGCACTGATGAGGTCACATGTATTCAAACTTATCTTTAGTCCCATAAGCAAATACCTTGTTTTTTACCCACGATTTCATTTTGTGGTTGTTGTGGGTGAGGATAACCATGAAAGTTAGCTTTTAACTCATTTCTAGTTTTCCTTGGTGCGGAGCAAGTCAGGGGATGGCTTTAGGCACTGACACACCTTCGAGAAAGGATATTTCGACTTACGAAGCAATGGTGGCGTCCCCCATAACGTCAATCTCTGGTATTGATCACGCGCAAAGTGCGGGAGACTCAAAGTATGATACCGCCGTGAATATCTCCGATGAAGATGGTGGAGTACCAACTCAACGTTCTTGGAAAGAACTCATGAGAGAATATCGAGCTCTGGAGTTCGGGGCCACCGTCGTTCTCTACGCACTGGCAGGTGTATTCGCATCGATCGACGTCACCAAGCGCCCGATACCTGGAATTCGCGTTCGTTTGAACTCAACTACTGATTCGTGGTCATTGGACCCTGCAATTGCCGAGAAAGAGAGGACACAACAAGGTGTGTACTTGATATTGGGGGTATCATTGAAAACTAACGTTTCATTTGGGAATTAATGATCAGTACCAATGTGGTTGTTGCTGCTACTGGGGATTTGCTTGCCTGTCGGTACAAATCTTGTGGTAAACTATGCACTGCCAAGGTTTTGCCAAGTCCGAGTTATCACCCACGACACGCGGGACTTCGTGCTGTGTTTGTTCCAGTCCATGGCGCTGGGGGCTTTCCTAACACAGTTTATTAAGAACCAGACCGGCCGCTTCCGTCCTTGCTTTTACGATATGTGCGGGTGGAACCACGACGTTATTTGGGATGGGGTGACCAATTTGTGCACCAACTCGTCTGGTGAGAAGGAAGCACGAAAGAGCTTTCCCTCTGGTCATGCATCGTTCTCCTGGTCGACGATGTTGGTGCTGACAGTAAGTATTGCTTCCGTATTCTCTGCACAACATCACTTTGACTGCTTGATCTCTTCAGCTTTATTTACTTGGACGATCACGGCTTAACTGTGCGGGACGCTGTAACTCCATGATGCGAGGGGGCAAGAAATCTGTGATGATGTTCCTGTGTTGTGCTCCGCTACTGCTGGCTTCGTGGATCTGCATCACTCGGTCCATTGACAACTGGCACCACTACAGTGACATTTTAGCGGGGAGCATTGTTGGTGCTGCGTCGGCCATTTTTTCCTTCAGTAGCCATTACGGACCCATTTTCAGCTGGAGATACGCAGGTCTGCCAATTGAGGCCATCCATGAACGCGTCGACGGAAAGCAGGGGCTAGCAGGGAAAAATACCACGGAATGTGGGGAGATTTTGTCTTCGTAGTGTGAGATAATCTCAATACAGTCGCAGTAGGGTCGACAGTGGTGAGTCCCTGGTTGGTGTCAATGGCTTCATTTTGGCATTCTCTGACGACAGCACCTCGTAAACACGATGCGATCACGCTGGCATGAATGTATCCACTATTAGCATCAACAGTGTGCTGAGACGGGCTTCCTAGTGTCGTTAGACAAACTCTGCAACTTGCATCAACTGGAGTGCTGCTCATTATCAAATTCTCCACGCAGAACAAATATGGCTGCAAACGGTAATGAGCCTTCGGACGAGAAGAATGAGCCAACAGAAACGTACCGGTCCATGGGGCCCTCTCCTCCAGCTAACGCGTACTCCACTACGGAGTTCGATACAGCACGCCCGAGTGACATCACGTAGTTATCGCCCACGACACACGAGATTTCTTGCTTAGTCTGTTCCAGTCCATTGCCATTGCCATCTTCACAACGCAATTCGCTAAGAGCATGACGGGCCGCTTTCGCCCGTGCTTCTACGGCATGTGCAAGTGGAATTACGATGCTGTTTGGGATGGAGTCACCAATCTCTGTACGGATGCTGTTGGCGAGAAGGAGGGCCGCAAGAGTTTCCCATCCGGACACACGTCCTTCGCATGGTCCACCATGCTGGTGTTGACGGTACGTTGTAGATATCAGGTATCTGGTGTCAATTCTCAGAGTCGCTCATATTCATGATGTGGTAACAGCTTTACTTGCTGGGTCGGTCGCAATTGAACTACGAACACCGCACCATCTCGATGCTTCGAGGTGGCAAGAAGTCCACGATGTTCTTCCTTTCATGCGCGCCAGTGTTGCTTGCCTCTTGGGTTACACTGACTCGCTGCATCGACAACTGGCACCACTACAGCGATATCTTGGCGAGTGGTGTCATTGGCGCTGCGTCAGCTATCTTCGCCTTCAGCTACAACTTCGGGTCAGTCTTCAGTTGGGAATCGGCCGGTTTACCTCTTGAAGAGATTCTCGAGCGCCGAATGGTAAAACTACGCACGTAGCACGTGATAACTGTGTCGATTCGGTTCTTTGAACAAAATGGACGCCACAACTCCAACAGCAGTACCGACTCAAATCCACGATGTACACCGAACGAGAACGTTGAGGTCCTTGGTAGTTCAAGTATATCCGACCTCCGTTACCAGCGAGATTGTAAGCGTATACTCCAGCTTCATGCTTAAACGTTGTATTTAGGTGATTCTGGCAAACAACGTTCCATACAAATACTTAGACAATCTCCTCCGTCTCTTCCAGGTGTTCGTTTTGATCTTTCAGCATTTGAAGAGCATCTTCTAAGCAGCGGACACATAACACAGTCGAATTAAAGCGTTGATTGTGGCCGTCATTGCGTGCAAAGCACATTCTGCATGCCGTCAACTCGAAGGGTAATGGAAGAGTGGCAACCAGGAACTCGCGCCATAACGCTGGGTTCAACCTGCGCACCTCGGATCGGCTTTCGATATGGTTTTGCTCCATATACGCGGTCAGTTTTCTCTGCGCGATAGCAGCCGCATCATGGTGAGATTGCTGTCGGGCAGATGTAGTTTTTGCATCTTTCGAGTGATTTTGCGAGAACTTTCCAGCTTCCGAGATGTCGTCGGCACTATGATTGTCGTCCGTTGAAGTCGCTACAGATGTTGCGTGCTCCGTTGTAGCTCCCACCTCGTTTATATTTTGTCTGGCAGTTTGCTCCACCGTATGTATCGTTTCGTTTTCGTCTCCTTTCGGCGATTCCGGGCTGTCAAGTTCAATTACTTCGTTTGGCTTCTTGATGCCTCCATTCACTTTAAATGGCACCGACGTTGATGAATCTTCGGGTCTTATGAAATTCTCCAGAACCACATCACTACCGCCCGGCTTTGATTGCATGTCGACGTCTTCTTCTGTGGTTAGAATTTGGTCTTCGTTAGCGTCTTCCAACGACGGTCTGGTGTGGAGGTTTTCAACAACCGTCATAATTTGATCCCCATCAGCTTCTTTATCATGAGACGTGGCACTCACACCTTCCTTGGTAGTAGATCTCCCAGTATCGCTTAGTGTTGTGGTGCCGATCGGTTTGTCCCTGGTCTGCATTGCCTTTTCTTCCTGTGCCTCCTCCTGGTGTTCGTTTGAAGATTGTCCAGAAACCTTGTCTTCCTCCTCAGAAGACACGGCATCCCCACCACTCAAATCCAATATATTCGGCACCTCCTCCTCTGACATTGTGTTCTCTTCGCCCTGTAGTATCTCGACGCTTGATAGCAGAGCAGCAGTCGATGCAGGGAGCTGCGATACTGCATTCCATCGGATATCCAGGACTTTAAGCTGTGGTATCATCTGCGTTGGTATCGCAGTAATGTTATTGTGGGCTAGCCTCAGGTTCTTCAACTCAGTAAGCTCGATGATACTCGCTGGGAACTCAATCAACGCGTTTTCTGACGCATCAAGTTCTTGGAGGTTCTTCAGCTGGTTTAATCCTGAAGGAAGCTCCACCAACTCGTTCCCGCTAACATTCAACGAAACCAACTCAGTCTGAAGCAACACACTGTTCGGAAGGTATTCCAATCCAAGACCACGCAAACTCAGCGAGCCCGTTTTGACACTTCCAGCCTGAGATCGACCCACATGTTCGGACAATTTATCATCGCCAAAAGTGTTGCATGCCAGCACCAACTGACGACTCGCCATCTCTTCTGCAATCTTTTTCGCTCTCTCATCGAGTTTTTCTCCAAACAAAACCTCCAGGCCCACAACTAGCCGCCAAGAGTCTAAAAGCAGTGGGTTCCTTTGGATTTCGCTCTCGAGCAAACTCGACACAGCTTTCATATTTCTCAAGCGCAGTTCCACAGCAACCAAGGCTTGTAGGATCTGCGAGTGCTGTGTCCTGGATCCGCTAAGAGCTATTCTCAAGGCTGCTCTTGCGGCCAACAGCTCCCACTTGTGAGTCGCAACGTCTACAAATTACACACAAAATCACTGATTAGAAAACTGTGAACCCGTAGTATAATTGCCGCAAGCATTTCATACCTGAAAACGCAAGTGAGAACTCGGACGACAAAGCCAACGAATCCGTAAATGAAGAGTAAAAGGCAGCCTTCTCTGACACTGCAGCCACACACAAGCGGAAAAGTTCCAGGTTCTCACCGTAAGAAATGAGTTGACTTCTCTCTGGATAAAGGCAATCAAGCACGGCATCAGCGACTGCATTTCTACCAACGTCATGCTTAAGTCGCCTTGAAACTTGGCGCGTCATTTCCGCCTCCACACTCATATCTTTCATATACAGGCGGAATAGTTGCATCAACCTCGCCTGCTGTTCTCTCCATTGTACCCCCTTTTCCTGTTGTAGTTGATCCAGTTCAAATACAAAACGTTGCATCCACACCAGTTGCCGAGACTCCGAGGATAAAGTAGCGAAACTTGATGAGTTTAATACCAATTGGATACTGTCAATGGCCACTGAAGTCTCCAACAAACTACCCATCAAATGGCAGATATCCAGGGCCACGTAAATATTTCCAGTCGTTCGCACCTGATTTATGGATTGGGTTTGACATTGTGCGTTGACTTCTCGGCGTAGCGAAACCAGCCGATCCATCCACGCTCCTAGTAACGTCTCCATAAGTGCTTTCAGAGAGCGTGACTTGGATATGTTGCTAGAGTCCTCCTTGATGTCTTGGACAGATTTCTCAATTTTATTAGTGTCAACGCTCAAAAGACTCGCCAAGCGAATCATTACGTCCGGAAACATAGCATCCAAATCGTTAAATAGATCTGAAAAGTCACGGCACGCGAATAGATAATGGTGAAGAGCTTCCGGAAATTGAGCATCAGGGCTTTGAGTCAGCATTGTCCGCATTAATTGAGCCACGAATTGTTTGTCGAAAGAATTTAACCCCATCATTACCTTTACCGCTAGAAGAGATGCACCAGGGTGCTGTCGTATTGTGTCAATCTTTTCCTCAAGAAATGTTTTCAAGGGCTCATCACTCTTGCTTCGGTCACCTTGGAGTGACAGTAAAAGCATCCAGTTACTCAATATAACATTGCCAGATTCACGCATCGTATCACACCCATTTACGAAAGTTTGGTGCGCAAGCTCATATGACGCCAACACCTGAGTAAAAATGGGTTCGTCGACGTCAATTTGTGCCTGCCGTAACGATTCAGCGGAATAAGCCATCCCTTTCACTGGAATGCACTCGTCACTGTTTGCTGCCACCCAATGCTCAATTACTCCAGGCAACTCATTGAAGAGCAAAATATGACCATAACTCAAGCAAATAGCTATCAGTTCGTTGTCGCGTAATTGTCCACGAACCATATCACACCACGCAAATTTTGAAGACGTGTCGCCAAACAACAATGCTGATAGAATCTCGAGTACTCGAGTTGTTGCACCAGCACACCATAGTTTGATACACAGATGAAAAGTCATCGCTGTCAATAAAATTGACGTTTCCTTTGTGGGGGTCGGTTTGAGCTGATCCTCTGCCGTATTCAATCGTGAAATATAGGTAAGGAGCCGCCAAATGAGTTTCTCCACCGTTCCCACCGAGTCAAAGTCGTAGATGGAGATATAGCGAAGCCACAACACGTGAGAATTTGGTAAGAACTGCACTGCTTGTTCTGCCATGTCAACCTCCGTCTGTCTGCTAGTCACTTGACCACATAAACGAAGATATAGCAGCCAAAGCGCTTCACAATACGCATTTTCTTCAATTTCCAACGCGCGTGAAAGTGTGCTCAGGCACCTTTTCAAATTTTCTTCATCAACAGCCAACGCCCGAGCACTCCCAGAACGACTGTTTAAGTTAAGTTCCTTGCATATAAACAAGAGCTGCAGCTGAAGGCGATCCTCGTCGGATAAATTCGCAGCTTCGTCGCTACACGTAGATAAACAAAAAGATAAATATCCAGGTTCCAACCACAGCTAGCACGTACCACCACGTACCTCACTCCTACCTCGACCTCCAGCTGATAAATAGCGAAAAGAAGCCACGCATCAGTGTCACTCGTGTCTTTCTCCACCCTTGCAAGTAGCATGTCGCCATACTTCTTTCTTGAGACAATATCATTGTAGTAACGAACGTCGCCGGTCTCAGGTATGCCCTCGTGCGTATCAAGTAAAATGAAGTCGCCACTAACTTCGGATTCTCGCTCTCTAACCTCTGTATCACAAGCTGCGGGGACCTTGGGTTCGACTTCGTTCGATGAACCACTTGATGTGGCAGGCCATTTGTCAGCGTGTGTTTCCTCCGCCTGCATTGGAATCATAACATGAAACACTAATTCGAAAAGTTCTCACCATGTAGTGATTCTTACCGTCGAAGAAGCCTGAGCTGTAGTTATAACAGGCCACTTTTTCAACATTTTCCCACGAAAATCAGCAAATTCTACCAGCAGCTGCCCCACTTCGTCCATTTTCAGGATTCTTGCATTGCCAATAACCTCCAATTCGTCAGAGGCGTTGATCACTTCAGTAGTGTCACACTCGTAATCTTTCTGGTGATAATTAGAACATTTCTTATCCTTGCAAACACCATTTAGCTCATATTGGCACAATATCCTGATACATGGAAAAACACCCGTTAGAGCCACACACACTACACTAAAGAAACTGTACCGTGGAGTTAACGTACTTCATGGGGTCAACCTTTTTCGTAGAGTGTTTTGGCGCTGTCTCTCTCAATTGTTTTAAAACAGAATCGTCGGATATAGAGAACGGCTTGGCATATTTTGATGCAAAGAATTGGTCACCGGTCTTACCAGAGCCGTTCAACCTGTTCATTGCTGGAGGAAAAATGTTAGTCAGCTCACTCATCTCAGTCTGTTCGCTCAGCCACGCTTCCATTTTTTCAAAAGCGTCAGCCATTTGTCCATGGGATCGGCGATAAATCCTCGAGCTGGTGCTTGCTGGCTCCCCCGTGTTAATGCCAAGTGTGGAAGTAAGAATAGTTGAAAGCGTAGCTGGTGTGGCAACACCAGCCATTAGGGTCGCCAAAACGTGCTTTTGACGATGTTTCCGGATGGGTGCCGTACTGTTGAGGTCTTGACCATTGGATTGCCACTCCGAATCACAAACCGCAGCAACGACATTTTTCTCCAATGCGATGAGAGACTGAATTCGATCTGCAACAAACCATTGCAATTATTATACACCCGCACACACAACCGCTTGCAAAACCAGAGCTCACCTGCATCCGACGTGATAAATGTGGGGGTTTTCAAGAACTGGCGTCCCGGTTGCCAGCACGCAGGTCTTTGTCGTGTACTCCTGGTTGAGTAAGAATTCGTTGGTCCCGACGCATCAGTAGTTAATGCCTCCAGAGAATACTTCATCGATGACCAGTCAACGACTTCGGCCAGCTCCTTGCCAGTATATATCTTAAACGTTTGTTCCAGTTTCTCTCTCGGGATAACCTTTTAAAATACAAAAGGTTAGTTGTTAACTAGAAGTAGCAAATATCACAACGTCACTCAATTACCGCTCCGGTTTGCGTGAGATAGCGTGTTGCAATGCGAAAGCATGCTGCTCTAGCAAGTTCTGCAGTCCCCACATCCAAATCTGGCGCAGCAGCAACTGCATCAAACGACAATACAGTTATTTAGTCCTCAGTTGCAACTACATGCCACACAAAACAACTATCTCCATCTTCTTACAGGGATACATCTCCGGAGTCACAGCAACTACCGTCTCCATGTCACTTTGGCTGCCTACAACAATTTTCTTCCTTGGCTGTTTGCTGGCATCTGTTTCATCTCGCTTGCGTTTGGCCTTTAGCTGCTTCATACTTCTGGTTAATACAGTAGCCGCAACCCGTTGTTTCTAACACTCACAAGAACAGCGTCAATTCCAATTGTTTTCACGCATTTTCGAATTAAAGCTTTTTTCTGTAAATATGTTAAACAGACCTCTCGAGCCGTCTCTGCCTGCGCCTGCAATTCCTTGAGCTCCTTCTTCCTAGCTAAGGCAATGGCAAAAGCCTTAGCTTCTTTCTCATTCGCCTTCTGAGGCTCTTCTCTCTCATTTTTGCGACCTTGAAGCTGTAATAGCTTCTGTAGCCTCTCTTTACGTGCTAGAGCCTCCTCGCGTTTGGCAATCCAGCGCTGTCGCTCTGCAGAGACCTCACGAAGACGCTCCTCCGCCTTCTGGTCTACCTGCGTCGCCATCGAGGAATCTATCAATGCAAATAGATGTGGACCACATCTGGTCAGAATATCGTGTACAATACACAAATAAAGATTTAACCAATCAGCGAAAGCAACCTTTCATGAAGATCGCAGTCATTACGCTATGTCGGGGGTGCAAGTTGTTGCAGGTGGAAACCCACGGGTGGGGGCGATGGACGTGGACGAGAGAGATCAATGCATTCGCGGTAAATGCCTGGTGGTAATAAGAGTTGCAGTTGAGGGAAATGATGGATATGTGTGTGTTAATGGGCAGATATTGTGAGCTGGTTCCAGCGTAAAGCGGATCTCGAGTCTGTTGTGGAGAAAAATGCTGGTACAGTAATGTCGTGTTCTGATAGCTAACAGGATTATTCTGATAATGATGTTGGTGGGTAGATATCGAGGCGTTGGAGAAGACGTTGGGCTTGGAGCTGCCTGAGGTTTGTCAGCTCAAAAAATATGAATAATGGTTTACTAACTCTCCAGTTCCTGTAGGAATTGCGCAGTTTATTGACGACCCAAAGTGGAGGTATCTGGTTTGACGATTACAAGGTAGAGTGTTACTTGTTGCTGTTGCTGCTGCAGCTGCTGATAAAGAATCTTGTTGTATATGAACATTCAGTCGCTCTCGGCAGATGTACGTACAGGGTTCATGTACTTAAGTTATAAATCCATCGTTTGTCACCACTGCTTTCGTGTGACCCAACAATTTAGGACATTATCAATAAGGCCGAGGCACTCTCGTCGGTGAGGGGTTGGAGCTCGTCCTTGATACCGTTTGCAGCGAATGTGGACGGAGGAGCTCTTATTACAGATACCGACTCGAGAAACGCGGTTTTCGAGTTTAATGAAGATGGGAAGGGTGATCGGGCACTAGCACCTACCCTACTGGAGTACCTTGAGACGTACCGGAACCGGCTTCTGTCAGGCAAGTTCGACTTCGTTGAGGACGTCGGACTGGTCGAGCGCTCGCGCAAGTAAAACGAAAGTGAGCTAGTGAAGCAAGCAAGCACGAGGTCCGCTGAAATCTCGAATACTTAGGGAAAAAGCAACTTAACAAAGTCCCAAGAACTGCGTTTTTTTCGATACGAAATGTCGGGAGGGATCTGCGATAAAGTGCATTTTCACTTGGAACATGTTGTGGTAGACTGCCTGCTGACTGTCAGCATAGATCAGTGCAACTTCCGTCAAGCAAATATCTGTCATTATTGACAGTCATTGGCAGTGAGAGGTACAGGTTGAAGTGGCCTCATTTGTTACCATGGGGTTACTCCTACGGTGCCGTGGCGAGAAACGCCACGCGCACCACTTTATTGTCATTTCCCTGAGTGGTATGCCCTCCGAACACATACATCGCGTCGTTGTACGTGACCGCTCTGTGCCAAGCGCGAGGGGTCAGGGGAGGGTCAGTCTTCACCAGCTTCCAGGTCGGAACATCATCGTCTGCATCGAGCATTATGGCGTAAGATTCCTGATGAAAAGCTGAGTCGGTTTGCAAATTACGTACCCGTTCCGAGATCCAATACGTACACGTCGCCCTTCAAGCACCCAGTGTTGCCCCCGTACACAATCAGCTGTGAACCGATACTAGCGCTCGAGTGGGTGTAGCGAGATGCAGGTCCGTGTCCCTGAGTTTCCACCTTGCGCCAGACACATTCAATGTGTTGGTTGGCCACACTCTCTATGTACACAAGCGAGAGTTAGATGCATATATTGGGTCACGGAAGCAATTCACAACGTACCAATTTCAAAAGCAAAAAGTTGACCGCGACGGTATTTTCCGTCATATCCACCAAAAATATACATTCGGTCTCTTATCACGCACACAGAGTGTGTTGATGATGGCCCAGGATTGTCACCACGAGGATGGAGCTCCGTCCACGTCGGAATCTCCGAATCTGCTTGCAAGCATCACCAAACATACAGAAACTCTTTAGAAAAAAATTCATCGACAAATACGCGAGCTCAATACGGACCAAAACGAAGTGCAAATGTATCGCTAAGCCGCTGAGGGTGGCCGTAACCACCGTACAGAACCGCCATGCCCTGCAGGACAGTCAGCGAGTACCAGTATCGCATTGATGGTGGCTTTCCGGCAACTTCCAGTTTTTCCCACTTCCATTCACCTGATTCTGTAAGGCGAGCAAGTTGCAAACGTAGATAGTGTTAACGACAAGGTCCACCAAACCGTGGTTGGTTCGAATACGTACTGAGGTTGAGTCGGTGAAGTTCCGTGAGAAATTTCCCATCGATTGTGCCCCCAATCGCATATAAATTGTCTCCGATGACGAAAACCTGGAGAAGGTTACCTGGCAGTGGCGGTGTACCGCTAATGGGCGGTTTAATCCAGTGAGGTGACGGCGTCGCAGCGAGGTCCAACAGATGTAGATCGTTCAGCCGGAGCTTGCCGACGATGCCACCTACAACAATCAGGAAGCTCCCGTAAATCGCCAGCCCGCAGTCGTAGCGTTGATCCGGAGGAATGCCCTCCGATCTCAGCGTTTTCCATTCCATATGAGCGATTGCAAGTTCCTCGCGTTTGATTTTACGCGATCTTGTTTTTCTTTTACCTGCTTGGCCAGCAGGAGATCGCGCAACTCTGGGGGCCGATTTGGGGATCGCTGTTCTCGATGATGCGAGCTGCCCAGACGAGCTGCCACTCATTTTTCTTAGCGAGAGCCTTGGATTGGGTCTCACTGGCCCTGGGACAAAACTGCCGCTAAGTGATGTTCTTGCTGCAACCGGAGGTGAAGGACGTTCACTATCGGATGACACCAGATCATCGAGGTCGATCACATCGTCCAGGTCACTAAGGTTGTCCAGCTGCAGAGGTACATCGAGGTCATGGTGGCCCCTGCTTACATCGTAGCCTGTCGCTGGAATTGAACTGCTAGCAAAGTTATTGCTGTAGTGCGACTGGTCTACGTGGAAGACGGGCCCTAGCATGCCTGAGGAAGAGACCTGCTTCACTACAACCATCAATACACCTGAAATTGAGCGACAAAACACTTAGCGATCATAACGTACTGGGATGTGGAGGTCGTGCCCTGAAGCAGAGTACGAGGATCCCATCGAGCGAATCTCCGATTCCGGTGCTGGGGTAGAATCGCGCTTTCCAGACTTAAAAATATGCTGCGTTTGGCACAGTGGACAATCACCTAGCGACGAGAGTGATTGTTGCATACAAGACCAGCAAAGTACATGGCCGCAGTCCTGACGGACAGGAAATTGCGTTACCCGGAGACAAATTGGGCACGCGATGCTCTGGGATCCAGGCGCAAGCTGCAGGTGAAAGTTGTACGCTGTCTCTAGTCCATCCCAAGTCCCATCATCCACCTGGAAATGCCCGGAGGCGAAGAATTCGTCGTCACCATTGACTTCTGCGTTTTTTTCTTCCTTGTCGTCGATAGAACCTGATTCTCGGTCTCCGGCTCGGCCCAAACTACTATATATTGGTGCGTCGTCTTCCCCTACCGAGGACGGAGCTGAGTTCGTTCCCTTTAGACGTCTCATGCCGAACCGGAGAGGGCCAAACGAGCCTTACGGGCCCCCGGGCACGAGAGAATTCCAAGCGCCGTCTCGCCCTCGACTGGCGTGCCAGACCGTCTCTGGCGCTTCTCTCTTATGATTGGCTGAAAACTGTCGTACTAAACACGCAGATTGTCGGATGTAGCCATTTCTAACAAATGAAACACGCCTTTCTAACGTTAAACACGCTATTTCTAAAGTTGACATCTTCACGGTGACGAAGATTCTGAACAAAGCATCGTCCAATTTAAAGCCTGATGCTACATAGGGGACTTGAATCGGAATATCCACGTATGGTACACACTTCCAGCTGCAACGTGTGCATTCTCCACGTGCGTAAATGCCTTAAAACATCCCGCTCTCTTTTCTAAACTCCCAAACGGAGCCACCAGAGTAAAAAGCTGTCTAGCTTATCACAGAGGACAGCATACGCCACCTTATTGCACACGAATTCTTAATGTACACACATGCAGGTACTCAAATCTGTTCCGATCGACTTCTGCTTAACACTTTTGAACGGACATGGCCGTTTTATTTGAGGATATTGATTCCGTTACTCCAGGTAATTCATTTGCACCAAACGAAAAGCTCCGAAATCGAATGGCTAAAGCGCAACCTATATACACGTGGATCTCCCTCACGAGGAGTCTTCGTCGTCAATGGTGAGCATATTCTCGGGTTCGTCACAGCATTCGTCTCCGATCGGGCAGTTGACATCGTCGTCCGGCATGTGATACAAACACTTGCTGATAAGGAATTCTTGACGGTATTTCTGCACGGTTACATCTTCCGGTACATCGTCAATGCAGACCTCGAGAAAGTACTTGAATAGAAACATGCCACCGATAAAGATCGAGAACATCCACGCACGAGTTGATGTTTCTAGGTCGTTGAAGAAGTCGCCTGTGAAAATGACTACGGCGCCATTGGTGCAAACCGAGATTGCTGCAAAGGCTTGCAGAACCAGATACCAGTATCCCATGCTACGCACATTACGCGGGCGAGGTCGGCGTGACTCGAAAACGAGGCGATAAGCATCGAGGCGGATCTCGAAGTAGTTGTTCACGTACGAAAGCAGAGGTGCAAATGGGAAGGCCACAACGAACATTGTAGTAAAGCCAAACTGGAGCGCCATCTCAGTGTAGTCATCGAAGGTGCCGTGCCAATCATACTGTGCCATGAAGAGCTCGCGTTCGGCATCAGATTTCTTGTAGTCATCCAAATGGCCCAACAATCGGTACTTGCTCAAGTAGACAAAGAGCCGCGGGATCGCTACCTCAGTGATGTTGCCCACGAATAGACGAGAGCAGAAGACAATTGCGAGCATGTACTCGAGCTCATGCATGCAGCTAATATCGCAGCCTTCGAAGCCTTCCTTCAGGAATGCCACGTAAAATAAACCCGCATAGTTGTTGACGAACTGGAAAATCACAGTCTTGACGATGAGACTGTTCTCGTACTCCATGTCCGTTCTGTGGTTCTCCTGGTCTACAAGCACGATGGATACGTAGTTATAAATCTTGGTCATGATCGTAATCTGGACAACGTTTGCCAGGGAGGACACGATCGAGCCGTACTTATAGTCGTCCAGCACGAGCTTGTCCGAGTCATTGCCCTTGGTGAGATCGTACGTCAGCATAAAAATTGACGACACGATCACAAAGACAATCAGAATGAGGAAGGAGATAACAACCCAACTGTACGCCACCCGTTTGAGCTTTTCGCGGGGCGGGAAGTACCGTGTGGACTTGCCGTTAATGGGCGATGGGATGCGTTCACCGTAAAACTGCGGGCGAAGGTTTACGGTCTCCGAAAAATGTGCAGTTCCCCAGCGAAGCGTTTCGCGTGAATTCAGTCGTTTCCAGTTCTCGAGGTAAATTGTCATCCAGATCGTCATAAAAGCACCAAAGAGCGGTGAGATGTAGGCGAATACGGTGTTGTAGTTGTCGTGAGGTACGGAATAGCTCGCAATTCCCGTAACGATGCCCACTAACGTAGGATAGAGCAGCCACTTGGTGTAATGTCCCAAATACAGGAAGTAAAGCGCTACTTTGACGCCGAAGTACTGGCAGATGCGGTCGAAGGGCTGGTTCATAGGGGACATGTTCCACACGATCCAGTGCTCCTTGAGGTCCATCTTCTCCTCCTCTTCATGCAACGGATAGGTCTCCACGATGATCCCCTCGTAGATGAGACGGTCGATGTCTTGGCCAGCTCCAGTCTGGTGATTAGTGATGATATGCTCGATGAGGCCGATCCGGTCAGTGCTGGAGAAGAGCGAGCCGTTAGGACCCTTCTTGCTGTAGAAGTGCTGCAGGTCACGCGCCTGGAAATACGGAGCGAAGATATAGTCGAACGGCGAGTAGCGGTACGTCTGCTTCACGTCGCGGATCGGGAAAGGTGCGATGCCGTACTCCGGGATACCGTTGAACGAAGCGCGACGTAGCTCCGTCGGGTCCAGTTGCAGGTGCATCTTAAGAACCTCGGCCTCGCGTCGCATAAGCTCCTCGGGCGCGCGTATCTTACAGAAGACGAGCTCCTTGCCCACCGAGTAAAAGAGACGAAGCCGCAGTCCGGCGCCGCGCAGACGCTTGATGATGGTGTCACGCTCATCGCTCACCTCGATCACTCGCTTGGGGGGATTGGGAAACACAATCACGTAGTCCCAGCGACCTGCGGGTTCCGCTAAGGACGTCCCGTAGTCTAGCGGCACACGCAAGCGCACCTCCGCCGTCTGAGGCTGAGGATAGATGTCCGACATGACGCCAGCTTGGAATTGCGAGGCGAAAGTCGAAGGATTTTGATGGGAAATCATGGGCACTTTCCTGATTTATGGCTACGTTTTTTCAGGATTTGCAATGTATTTTTTCCTGCTTTATTTGTGGTTCCAAAAAAGGAATCAATTCAGGATCCAATTTGGTAGTTGGTGCTGGTTTTAAAGAGTTAACAACGTGTACTGGTGTGGTCGTAGGAGACGCCCGCAACGTTGACAACGATAGCAACCACCCATTTTATTATTTTAAACACAGTGCAGGTTTGTGTTGACAACAAACTTCATTATATGCACAACGTAAAAAATCTAAAGCGAACCGCTTTGAAGGGATCCGCGCATAGAGCAACTGAGGCACAAGTCGTGCCGCACGACTGGGTTCGCAAGAAACGTCGTGGCCAGGGATTGGTAGTAGTGCTGATTTTGGGTATTAGTATTAGTATTACTAATACCCTAAAGTGGGAATAATACGATACTAAAGTAGTATTAGTTTTTCGGATTTTCAGCTACTATATTACTAATATATTACTAATATCGGTAATACTCGATCCCACTAAGTACGATCCGTCACCAACGCCTATAATCCTAAGCACCGTTGATGATGGTAATCATACGTAACTTCAACTGTTCCTTGTCAATGCTTTGTTCCTTGTCTAAGCAGTCATGAACAGAAAAAACGACACCTACGGAACTTGCCGCTTGCTTTCTTCCATGCGCCGAATCTCCTGTCGATTGTGACGCAGCAACAATTGCTGCTGGGCTCTCTCATTGTCCGTCCTCGTTCGCAGCTTGTTCATTACAAAAGAGCCTGTGGAGAATACTCGCTCTTGAAAAGCTGTCGAGATACCTCGCCCCAGCCATACACGTGCAAGTTTTGCGATTGACGGAAACTTGACTTCGCCTACCTCAGCAAACCAGCGGCAAATGTCGATTTTCCCACACAGCTCTTCCACATTCCAAAATCGAACATTTTTCTTTCTGTCGCGAGTGATCACCTTCGCTAAGGCTTTTTCGGACTCCTCTTTCGATGCATACTGGTTTCTGACAACCTCGGCCCAGTCAATTCGAAGGCTCAACCAAGATGTAAGTAGCTCATCAGCCCGTGCGTTCACTGCAGCATCTGCATTATTGTCTTCAAGAGGCTGAGAAACTTCTTCACCGTAGAGTAACTCTGCTTCAGTGTCCGAGCTGTTCTGGCTGTCACATCGCGGTGAACTCATAGGAAGGGTGGCTACGCCTTCATTTTGTTGTAGCTCGTCTGCATGAATAGCTCTGTAGAATACTCGATGTTCAACGCGCATCAGTGTTTTAGCATCCTCCAGAATATTATCTGTAGCTGCATCGGCACAGTCCGGGACTCGCAAGAAGTTTTTGACAGACGGTCTCGTCCGGGGATCGAGCAGCAATGACATGGCCACTGCTGTCGAAGGCTTTTCGATTCTCTCACGTATCTGGTGCAATGTTCGTTTAATGCAGCGCTGGGCCTGCTCCGTCATTTCCGTCAGCTTCAACTCAACACGTGGGAAGTTATTTTCGTTGGTATCGTCGTTTCGAGCTCCGTTTAGGTTGTAGGCCAAGAACTTGTAGGAATTCATTCGAGTGGAAGCCACACGTAGTAACACATACATCGTCGATGATAGCATTGTTGCCGACTGAGACTCCACAAGGGCCAGCTCTGCTACACGGTAGATGATCGCCTCCAATTGAATAGTTAATTCCCATTCCGATATACAATTGAAGACAGCTGCATCACTTGATGAGGCGTTCTGGAAGAACGCTTGAAATGCCGGGTAGTTAATGATCGAACGGCGAAACAACTTGACCGTGGATGCTACACGAACGTCGACATCAACCAAAGTAGCTAGCTCGGGTAGTCTGTGGAATATCTGGACTTGCTTGAGACGAGCTATCCGCTCAGACGACCGGCTCAAGGAAAAAAAATTGTTAAGTGTGCGTAGCTTTCGAATCAGCATACCGCCTTCTGGAAACGCCCCCCCCCCCCCTTTTGTCACTACAACCCGCTTCTTGACAATATCACTCGTCTTTGGATCCACGACGTACTCGTTGCGTACGTTTTCTTTCAGGCCGATTCCGTATCCGATACAAAGGTTGAGTGCGTGCATCGTGCAATCCGTTTGCAACGTCGAGTCAAACTGCTTCGAAACCTTCCTAGCGGTAGAAGCCGTATCCGAAAGCGTGAAACGGCCATTTTGTTTACGTCGAGACTATATCTAGCCTTCAGCTCTTCGTCCAACACACCAGCGACTTCTTCCGAGGTGTGGCCATCGTTTTTGACTTGTGCCAACAACGCTAGGTGCCGTGGTTGCCACTTGTGGTCAATGAGCCCACATGATGCCCCTACAATACAACTCTTACCTGAATTCGTCCAGAGATCGTGTTCGACATTCAGGAACGGCGTCTCAAAAACCTCCTTGAACTCCTTTGCTAGCATTTCAGAGACGTCGGTTTTGAAGGCGGTGTAGTGAGAATCCAGGATGTCGTTATAGGTTTTGTGGGAAGGAACGGTCACGTCTGGTTGTCCCGACACACCAGCTAGAAAGTCACGAAATGCTGGAGTAGTAGTCATGTTACGCGGTAATCCATCACGAATTAGCCACCGAGCGATGTGCCCCGAAATTTTGTCCATAGGCACAGGAGCATTCCAACCGAACTTCTTCTGGCGTTTGATTCGCTGACCTGTTTTCTGGATAGGCTCCGCTGCACGCTTTATATCTGCTTTCGGCTCCAAAGCTTCCGAGAACTTTTGTGTCCGTTTGGATCGATGTTCCTTCTCTCGTTGAACTCCTTGTGTTTAGAAACTAAATGGTCTTTGGCATTGGAGGTGTTCTTCGCTCGACACAGAGAGTCTTTCCATGCATTATTCTGTAGACAAAGGAGGCATATGTGAGTGTATTCTGCTCCATTGTGCATGACCGTCTCATCTAGATGATGCACGTAGTCCCAGATCCAGTTGGTAGCTTTCTTTGGTCGAGCATGAGATGGGACGTCAGTGGAAGTACCCTCGTCAGCGTCAGGATCATCCTGCGCGAGGTTTATCACCGTTTCCTGACTTGAACGTGAAATGTCAGACGTACTATTTGGTGTGCAATCCTGCGAGCCCTTGTCAGTATTGAGGAAGTTTTGGACACATACTCGACTGCAAACCTGAACATACATTCTTATTAGACCAACACGCATACAAGTACGAGCAATGATCGCAATGTTTGGACAGCTCAACGCCATCGTATACTGTATTGCTACACAGGTGATGTACCTGACGTCTGCACACGCTGCTAGGATCCGTCTGCGGTACGTCCCCCCACTCGCAATCAGTCTTAGCGCACTTCATAGGTCTGCGATCTCTGGCGTAGATTTCAAATGATTGAAGCAGGAGCGAGAGAGGTCAGACGAACTCACCAGAGCCACAGATCGTGTACCCTTTAAAGATATTCGAAGGTTGAAGTTACCAGTATTAAAGTAGTAAATTGAGTAGTAGTATTACTGTGTTTTTATTCTACTGCTCTACTATCTGTACTATTTGGCGAAATTGTGGCACTCTACTACTATACTATAGTACTTATATGAACGATAGTAGCGATATTACTACTACTCTAATGGTTACTACCAATCCCTGGTCGTGGCTTCCGTCTCGACGTCTACCGGTAATAAGGCTCCGATGCACGAGAACCCGCTTCTAATTCGTTTTCATGACCGGCTTATCTTAGCTAACTGTCGTTTCGGTGCTGTTTCACCAGTGAACCACCGTATCCTGGATACTTGCGTTGATGGCAAGGAGTGTGAACATACTACGGTAGCCACTGCTGCGATGGCAACACGGGCGCCGCGCTGGTAATCTCCGCCGGAGAATAACGATAATATGTCAGCTCTCCGTCTGAATAGCAAGCGTAAGCAACAACCTAGATTTCCGCCGTCCTCTTTAACGGTGTGCACACTCCAGCATGGATGGATACTCGAATGCATCCACTTGCCTGTCGAGTTGTGAAGCAGCGAGTGTCGCGCTTGGTGCACCACAGACAACGATGCAAGTTGTAAACACCAAGCAATACCAGTACACGTATCGAATAAATACGTGTAGCAACTCCCCAGTTATACTGGGTCGCCGACTTCTCCTTCCCAGCGCGAGAATCCCAGACCATTGCCCAATGGCGCGCGACCAGCACGCGTGACGAGGTTTCCTCCAAGCAGAGCTTCGTCTTTCTCTGTTTGACATCGACGCGTCGTATATCAGATGTTATATACTCAGTTATAGAGGTTTCAATCAAATCTGACGAAGTTCAATTCGTATCAGAGTTTCTAAAACCGCATAATCTTGAACCTTTTTAAAAACCAAGGATATCGATTGCGAGAAGGTTAAATTATCCTGAACAGCCATATGATGCAGTGGGTCATCAATAGTTCAGACAGGGGTTGATGGTTGGTTTCAGGCTGGAGCAGGAATCTCCAGATGCCGATCGACGTGTATGGCTGGAGTTGCCTGCGACGTGTTCACTCCTCGAGCGATCGGGGGCATTCACAATTTGGCTCGGTGAAGCTCATCTCGTGGTCAAGGAGCAGGTATTATGAGCTCCTCGTCCTTGGTCGGTCTCGTGAAGCAGCGAGTGCAGCGCACTAGCACATTAGGCAGCGACTCAAGCACATTCCTCTCTAGTGAGTCATCACAGCGAGCCACGGTATTGGGATCGCCTTCGCTTTCATCGGGAGCTGAGACGCTTGAGGACTGGATGTACTGGCAGCGCGATGCCAGCAACGCGCACTGCTGGACGAAGGTGTACGGCGTGCTGGACAAGGAATTCCTTTGGCTCTTCAAGGGCAACCACTCGAGCCGGACTATGTTTCTTCAGATAGCAGTCTATAGCGTGGAAGTGTCAGGTCAGCGGCAACTGAGGATCGTAGACCCAAACGGTGAAGACATGGAAATCTGGCTGTTGGATGAAGACAGCTTCGCTACGTGGCGCCAACGGCTCGAGGATGCCGCCGCACTCACCACACAGTTCTTCCGTATGACGGAGCTTGAGGCGCGGAGCCTCCCGCGAAACAGCGCGTACCGCGGCAGCCTCGTCACCTACCGTCGCCCAAGCAAACGGGCGCGTTACAAAGCCGCCATTGAGTGGATGGCAACACGCTGGAGACAGAAATTTGTGCCGGTCACACGATGATCGACGGGCGATCACCACCTACCTGATCGGCCATGCCGCAGCTGCAGAACGTTGTTATGGCATTTTCGCATAGGCGGCTCCGCTGCAGACCTCAGTGTGGTATTTGTTCCGCTGCCAAGTTGCCACGAATTGACTTACGGTCGAGCTATTGTGCGGGCGCTCAAGACTTCCATAATTATGATGTAGCCACCTTAAACTATTTAACGAGCTTGCGTTCGCACTTTGAGTCAAGACTTCAGCGTTTTGTTGTCGACGACAGCTCCGTCGTATCACGACGGATATATTTTTGTTGCTTGCACGGCAAAGGTTTGCGTCCATCCAGGCCTCCGAGACCGTAAAGAGATTTGCGTTTACGGTCGGTAATTAGGAACCTTTATGGTCATGTCCGACATGGTGGTGTTCGCGGCGCTAAATTTCCGCCACTTTCAATGCTGATGTGGGTTTTCGCCACAGTGGGTGCCTTCCATATTCGTGTTGTGGTGGCTGTTGCCGTTGTCTTTGAGGTCATGATGACAGTTCCGGAGACGATGCACGCAACGGTTCCCTCTAACCAATTCAGACAACACGATAAATTCCACCCCGTTTTTCACTCAGCAAGCCGTCGCATGTCTCGATCCCGCGTGCTCCAGACCCCAGGGCGGATCACTTCCTAATTCGCCGCACAAGATTACAACCACCGAGTCATGCGGCGACTGTCGTTGACAGCGATGCCGTCGCGCCGGCAGAAGCAGCAGCAGCAGCGTGCGAGCCTCAGCTCCTCGTGCGGCAAATCCACCACTAGTCTGCGCTCGACCTTCGGCAACTTCAGCATGTTGTCGTCGTCCGTGGCCACTTCCGGGTCCTCAGACTCCCTCACGTCGCTGTCCACTGCCTCCAGCTCGTGCGGGGGTTTCATGGAGGACTATGACGATGTGGACGAGGAGCTACAGGAGAAGGAGTGCTGCGAACAGGGATGGATGTACTGGAAGCAGGGGAACGATTCCTGGCTTAAGATGTACGCGCGTCTGCGCAACGAGCTGCTGTGGCTCTCCAAGGGCTCGGACGACATCGTGGCCATCGTCCAGATCGCAGTCGCAGGCGTACGTGCGACGGATATCGGCGGCATCATCGCACGAGGCCCCGCTGGAGAGAGCATGGAGCTGTTCGCCTACGAGCGCGACCGCACGCGCGATTGGATCGACGCGTTATACGTGGCCGCACAGCTCACCCAATCCTACGAACGCTCAGTGGCGGCGGAGACGGAGGTCACACACCGGGAGGTCAAAGAAGTGGAGCAGGTGTACACAGGCACGCTGGTGATTTATAACAAGGAGCAGAAGAAGTCCCCGTGGAAACAGCTCCTATCGACCAAGCGACTGCGCCAGGCATGTCGCCGTCGACTCGAAAAGTTCGTGGACCGCTTGGACACCTCCAAGCGATAAATTTTACGTTCCGGGCCTGGGTAAGCAGCCCCGGACATGACAGTACGTACAAAGGAGCGCGCTATCACTGGGCAGCGCATGTAGCGAGCTCAACAGCTTGCACCCTATTTATCAACAAAGTAAATTACTCGTAACCCCTCGTCTTGCTTTCGTCATGAGAGGCGCTGGAAAGCTTCTTGTTTCCAGTAAATCCGGCTCCAGGTTCAGCCAGTCGGCGGTACGTCCAGGGGGGGATGTGGTCGCCCCGCCCGAGATATCTCGGGGAACCATGCAGCAATCGTTGGTTAAATGCACGAAGGTGATGATCCAAATCAATGAGAAGGGTTGCGAATTCTGTCATGCGTGTGGCCACACTGTGGGCGTCATCCTGCAAAGCTTGAGCGATAATGGTGATGCCAATGGATCCCGTCGTCCTGGCATTGCAGCAGGCTTTCCAGTGGAAATTTTACTGTTTCGAAAACAGAGCGCACATGTGACGGGCAGCGTTTCCTACAGCCTTTCAGGATCCAGCAACGCCTTGTGCGCGTAAAACGCCTTCGCCCACTTGTGCATGTGGAATTTCTCGGTGGCTCGGGCTCTTTTGAGCGGTTCTGGGTCAAGAGGGTTGCTGAACATGAGATCGAGGTGGTGCGCACCACCTTCGATGTGTACGGCAATCACCGAGTCCGAATAGTTCTTGAGCACGCCGGTGGCCGAGCACGGATCGTAGTTCCCGTTGCTGAAGACGATGTTGCTTGCTACCTCGAGGAAGCGGCGTCCTCCATAATGAATCGTCGGCCACGCAATGCGAGCATCAATGTTCCATTCTGCGTGGCAGCTTGCGTTATCTTTGGTGAAATTCCACGGCGCACTCCAGAACATGTCCTTGACTCCATCAGTTGTGGTTGGACCGTAGAGCTCGGCGCAGTAGATATAGTCCCAGAAATTGCTGTTTGTCGCGTCTTCAGGTGACGGGCCGTCAACTGGAAGCATTCCTTGTCCTTTGTGCTGTTGTAGTAGACCCCAATAGTCTTTGAAAAAGCTTGGAGCAGCTCAAACTCACCTTCTACGGTGTCGTCAAAAGTTTCTTGTATATGTAAACACGCCACACGGACAGGGTAGGCGGGTAGCACGCTGATGCCGTTCATAATGTATGACGACGGGTATGGGTAGTTTCCCATAGCCATCGAGTCGAAAGCACCTTTCGCCCACTCCATCAACTCGTCGACGTCTTCTTCGGATTCCAGTGACGTGTCTTCGCACAGCGATAGCGCTTGTTTCAGTTTACGGCGACCATCGTCAGATTTCCAAACTTTCTTCATAGTTGGCCACACTCGACGGACGATCGGGACACAGTTCTCGGCTGATCCAGCCGCAGGGGAAGCATCGAAAGTCGTGACTTGCGAGTAGCCTCCAAGGTCATGTGCAACCTCGTCACCAAAGTACGACAAGATGGGGGCAGAAGCAGCAATGACACCATCGATGATGTGAGGGTATTTCATTCGAAACCAAGACCCCAACATTCCGCCATACGAGCCTCCAAACCCAATCACTGGGATATCGCGCTTCCATTCAGTCTTCAGATGCGTGATCAGCACCGCGTAGTCCGCCAACGCTTGCTCCGTCGACAGGTATCGCATGTGCTTCGTCACGTCCTTGCCGAACGGCACCGACTTGCCGAAGTACCGGTGCTCTGCGAACACCAACATGGCACCGAACTCGTCGGCGTTCTCCCACATGAGGCCTGTGTGGTTCAAGTACAGTTCAACGTCTGCCTCGTTGCCGACGTAGAAGAACATGACACCTCCAGGTTTGAAGTGGTTGTCACAGACGAAGTATCTTTGCTGGTAGGTAGGTGCGCCGATGTCGAAGTGGTTAAGTGTCTGTGTAAAGAATTTCTCGTCACACTGCGCAAGGAGATTCGTCGGTGTAGTTTCAGCACTGTTAAAGGAATCATCCTCAATCGGGACGTCTTGAATCTCTTGAGTAACAAACGTGCCCAATTCTCGGAAAGCAAAGAGGAGTACAGTCGACACTACCACAGTGCAAAGAACTACGACAAACCCAACGCGACTTAAGGCGCGGTTGGAACGCGTACTATACACAATGAGAGATTTCTCTTCTTCTTGCATTTCTTCTTCTTTACCTCTGTAGAAATTTGGGCAGTAAAAGGCACGGCACGCGGAGCCTGCACTCGATGATGTGCCATCATGACACTCTCATGTTGAAGTGGTGTTGCAAATCTTTCTAGAAAGAAGATCGTCAAAGTCAATGCGTTGGTTGTTATTGACAAGTCGACTGAGGCTTGGCTCATATCGTAGTGCTTCCTCCAAGTAAACGTTCCCAATTTCACTCGTTGGAAACTGCAGCTTTGTGCTGATAAAACTCGCGGGCCCATTTGTGCATGTGTTGCTTTTCAGCCTCGCGTACAGCCAGCACCGACGGTGTGTCAAGCTTGTTGCTAAACATGAGATCAAGGTGGTGAGCACCCCCTTCCACCGAAAGTGCAACAACAGAGTCCGAGTAACTCTGTAGCACACCTGTACCCGACCACGGATCATAGTTCCCGTTACTGAAGACGATGTTACTTGCCGCTTTGAGTGCCTTACGTCCACCGTACTGCGTTGTGGCCCAAAGCGGACGAATCTCGACCCCCCACTCGGACTTGCAGTTCTCATTGTCCGCAGTGAAGTTCCACTCCACAGGCCAGAACATGTCGTTCACTCCGTCAACGTTCTGAGGTTGGTAGATCTCAGAGCAGAAGATATAGTCCCAGAAGTCCGAGTCCATAGCCGATTCGTTGGATGACGCGCTCAGCTCGTAGCATTCTTGATCCTTGGTGCTGTTGTAGTACACACCCAATGACTCGGAGAATGCAGACAAAAGACCCACATCGTCGTCCTCAGCGAAAGCGTCAGCTACGTACGAGCACGCCACACGAACAGGATAAGCAGGGAGCACACTGACGCCATTCATGATGTAGGACGAGGGGTACGGATAGTTCCCCATGGCCATGTAGTCAAAAGCGGACTTGGCCCAATCCATGACTCCATCCACATCCTCCTCAGTCTTCACCTTCGCAGTTTCACAAAGAGACAATGCTTTCTTCAGTTCCTTTCGTCCTTGTTTCGTTTTCCCGAGCTTTCTCATTATTGGCCATACACGACGAATGTTTGGCACGCAATTTGGAGCCGAACCTGCTTCCTCAGATGCATCATACGTCACAATGCGTTCAAACGATCCTTTATCCAACGGAACCTCGTCCCCAAGAAACGAAAGGATAGGGGCTGAACCCGCAATGACACCATCGATGATGTGAGGGTATTTCATTCGAAACCAAGACCCCAACATCCCGCCATACGAGCCCCCAAACCCGATCACGGGGATATCGCGCTTCCACTCAGTCTTCAGATGCGTGATCAGCACCGCGTAGTCCGCCAACGCTTGCTCCGTCGACAGGTATCTCATGTGCTTCGTCACGTCCTTGCCGAATGGCACCGACTTGCCGAAGTACCGGTGTTCTGCGAACACCAACATGGCACCGAACTCGTCGGCGTTCTCCCACATGAGGCCTGTGTGGTTCAAGTACAGTTCAACGTCTGCCTCGTTGCCGACGTAGAAGAACATGACGCCTCCAGGTTTGAAGTGGTTGTCACAGACGAAGTATCTTTGCTGGTAGGTAGGAGCACCGACGTCGAAGTGGTCGAGTGTCTGCGTGAAGAACTTCTCGTCACACTGTCCAAGCAGATTGGACGGATCGATCTTCATGTTAAGTGTAGGGAGTGGATTCGAAGCGATGTCAGTAGCTACTGGTACAGTGTCCTTCCACGTGAAAACAGTGGCAAGCAGTAACACAGGGGCCAGCACCAGCCCCACCACAGCCAGGAGCAAGTGCCGACGACTGCGCTGTCCGTCTTTATAACGTCCACCCGCCATTCCCAGCAGCATCATCTTCTCTTGAGTCATGGTGATCGTCCAGCAGAGAGAGAAGTGGGGGATTGTTGAAGTGATTTCTAAAAAAATACATTGAGAACATATACATGCGTTAATACAGGTTTATTATCTTTTATAGGTTCCCATTTTGGCCGCGTGGAGGTGTATCGATATCCGAAAAGGGCGAAAGAAGCGAAGGACCGAGCGCCGGCCATGAACAACCCTCCGTACCAGCCGTACGGCGGCCCGCCGCAGCAGAATATGCAGCAACAACAGCAGGCCCCACAGTCACAGCCGCAGCGCGCTGGAGCCTTCCGTCCCTTTAACCCGGCGCAGGTGAATGCGCCACTTTCAGGTAGTGGCGGTCCCGCCTTCGCTCGCAGCGCTAGTAGCGGCCCGCCCTCCACCGGCAGCCTCAATGCGCCACCCCCGCAGCAAATGGGCGCTGCTCCGCGTGGATTCGCACCGCCTAACCGCAGTTTCTCGTCCGGCCCAGCTAGCCAGCCCACGGCCCCGCCTACGCAGCAGTTCGGTGGGAATTCGGCACCTATGAGCGGCCCTGGATATGGACCACCTCGGGGTGGGATGCCAAACGCGCCGCAACAGCCACAGATGATGCGTGGCCCGCCTCCTGCTGGTGCAGCGCCACCCATGGGCCAAGGAATGCGATCAACCGGCCCCCCACCGCCCGGAGCGGGACTGCCCAACGCTAGTGGACTCACGCAACAGTTCTCCAATATGGGACTGAATAACGGCCCACCTGGTCCTGGTCAGACTGGACCGCCAAGAGGCCCACCCATGGGGGGAGCTCCACCTCCGCAAATGGGCGGAGTTATGCCGCCCCCTGCACCAGGTGCTATGAACCAGCAGCCCCCGCAGCAACCGATGATGAACCAGCAACAACAGCAACAACCTCAAGCGTACAACAACAACAACCTTCCGAGTGGGAACTTCCAGCAGCCTGACATGATGAATGGTGAGTCATCTCCGTTCGATTTTCAAGTGGATCCCTGAGATCTCTAACTTTGTCATTTTTGTGCAGATGGATATGGAGGTCAGCCGGGCTTCCAGGGTCAGCAGGCACAACAGGCATCACCGATGACGGAGGAGATGATGGCGGCGCAGTGCGACCCGCGGTTCATGCGATTGACGGTGAACTCATTGCCGCACTCGCTCGACCACGCGAACAAGTCGAAGCTCACGTACGGCCTGATTATTCGCCCGTTGGCGCCTCCTGCGGATGCAGACGATCTGGATGTGGTGAATTTTGGCCCTACTGGTGTTGTGCGTTGCCGTCACTGCCGCACGTACATGAATCCTTTCGTGCAGTGGGTGGATAATGGCCGTCGCTGGCGGTGTAACCTCTGTGGTGTATCTAACGACGTCGCCAGCTCGTACTTCTGCCACTTGGGTGCCAACCAGCAGCGTCAGGACCGCGACGAACGCCCAGAGCTGAACTCGGGCAGTGTGGAAATTGTTGCGCCTTCAGAGTATATGATGCGCCCTCCTCAGCCTCCCTGCTTCGTGTTTGTGATCGATGTTTCGGCTACTGCTGTGGCGTCAGGGTCTGTTCAGATCGCGGTGGATACTATCAGGGAACAGCTTGACAACCTTCCTGGTGCCCCCCGCACCCGTGTCGGCTTCCTGACATACGACAGCTCGATCCACTTTTACAACTTGAAGGTTTGTGGCGTTTGTTTCTCTTCTCCTAGTGTTAATCCCATACCGACACATTCTTTTGCTTACAGTCGACACTGAAGGCCCCGCAAATGATGGTGGTTGCTGATCTGGATGAGCTCTTTATTCCCATCCCTGACGAATTGCTTGTAAACCTGAGCGACTCGCGTGAAATTGTCGAAATGCTGCTGGAAACGTTGCCGGCTATTCACCAGAATGCTCGTTCTGCTGAAACTGCGCTGGGACCGGCTATCCGCGTCGCCTTCAAGCTCATGGTACGTACCGACTTGAGTTCACTGAACGAGTTGATGTATTGACGTACGTGTAAATTCTTCTGGTTTTAGTCGTCGATCGGTGGTAAAATGCTCGTTTTCCAAAATTCGTTGCCGTCAACCGGAAATGGAGCGCTCCGAAACCGCGACAACCCTCGTTTATACGGAACGGACAAGGAGCACACCTTGCTCCAACCTGTCGACACGTAAGCTGTCTATTTTTTCTATTGTGCACAATAATTGGCTGACTTTTACTTCATTTATTTTTCCAGGTTCTACCGTACGAACGCTATTGATTTCTGCCGCCAGCAAGTCAGCGTCGACATGTTCTTGTTTTCTTCACAGTACACTGATATCGCCTCCATGGGTACGCCTTATACCTTGTTTAAGCTGTTGGTTTGTAAAGTGTTATCTAACGATAGCTGATGCGTGCAGGTTCGCTGTCGAAGTACTCGGCCGGTCAAGTATACTACTACCCAGCTTTCAATGCCGAGCGGGATGGCGAGAAATTCAGCAAGGAGCTTGCACATTGTCTTGTTCGCGAGACCGCATGGGAGGCTGTGATGCGTGTGCGCTGTACAAAGGGAATGCGCCTCGCAAATTTTTACGGCAATTTCTTCCTACGTGGCCCGGATCTCCTCGCTCTCCCGACGTGCAACGCAGATTCGACTTTTGCCGTGGAAATTACGCACAGCGACGCTCTATTGACGTCCTCGACGATCTCCGTGCAAGCTGGCCTACTTTACACTAACTCGGGTGGCGAGCGCCGTATTCGTGTGCACACCGTGTGCATCCCTGTTACAAAGCGTACGTCAGCTCACTATTTTGACAACCCATGCCATGAGATGCAGGTATTAATTTGACGCTTGTTATTGTAGTGTTCGCGGAGCTCTTCCGCCAGGTGGATCAGGACGCTCTGTGCAATATTATGGCTAAGAACGCGCTGGAAGTTGCCCTGAAGACAGGCTTGGACAGTGGCCGCACCCGACTGCAAACGCAGTGCGCAGATATCGTTCGCGCCTACCGCAACTCTGGCGCTTACGGCGCTAAACAACCATCCGGATACCAGCTGCACCTCCCGGAGTCTTTGCAGCTCTTGCCTCTATACATCGTACGCACATACATTTGGTACTTCCTTGTTCCAGTGAATCTGACCGTGCTTCATGCGTGCACAGATGTCCCTCTTGAAGAACTCGACGCTGCGTGGCGGCACCGACCTCAATGTGGACGAGCGTGCATTCCTGCAGTATGAGGTACGTCTGCATGCTTTTTCTTACTGTGCGCTTAAAAAATCAACTAAAACTGGCTTCGTGTACTCTACGTAGCTGAACAACATGCCTGTCGAGCTGTCGCGAGTGTTCATTTACCCGCGGATGTTCGCTCTGCACAATATGTCTCCTGAGGTGGGCCTGCCTGCCGCAGAAGACCAAGCTACCGAGGGTGCAGACGGTGCCGCCAGCACCAACTCCATTGTGTTACCCCCTGTCATCAACCTTTCTATCGAACGTCTCCAGTGCGATGGGGTTTTCTTGTTGGATGACACGCTGAACCTGTACCTGTGGGTGGGTCGCTCGGCTCCTCCTGAGCTTTTGGAGAGTCTGTTTGGTGTCCCTTCCATGGAGGGCGTGGACTGTAGTCAGGTACGATGCGGTTGTCTGTCTGCTCAGTGACGAGCGTTCTTTTAACTGATAGATTACTTACTCTTTGGCTTGTTTCGGTAGTTGAAGCTTCTGGCCCCGCACGACGACACAAGCAACCGCGTGGACGCTATCTTGACAGCGATCCGTGAGGAGAGATTGCCGTACCAGAACGTGGTGATCATGCGAGAAGGCGACCCGGCCGAGGGCCGCTTCTTCTGGAAGCTAGTAGAAGACCGGGCCAGCTTCCCCGGAGGCTCGTACTCATACTCGGAGTACCTGGGCCAGATCAGCCGCATGAGCCTTTCAGGCGGCAATGGTGGGAGATAAAAGGCCAAAATTGTGTCCTGCTGCCAATGAACAGTATCAGCTTACATGTTCACGACGAGCACCTCTCACACATGTACTGAGATAGACTCCTAATGGATGAGTTCCTTTTAAGATACACTTGTTTAACACTGCAGCTTCAAAGCTCGTTTGAGGCTGTGCACCTGGACGCCAAACAATCTCCATGTGACGTGTGCTTTACCGCTCCTGCATGTGTCCAGGACAGCAGGAGATATATCCGGCACTTGAAGCGCTGTAATGGTCCGTCACAGGGTTTCTTGAGTTGAGTTTCTTGCGTCGAGTCTGCTGTCGACTACAGCTTGCACACGAACACTTTCTAGTCAATCGGATGCTAGAACTAAGGACGCCTCACATTGAAGACGCCATTATCTTCGCAAGCCAAAGGTTCAAGACTCTGCCTAACGTGACGAAACCAATTGAATCAGCATTACTATCCGCCTTGTCTTCAGTACACTGCAACTTTGCCATGAGTCATGACCAAAAGCTCCTCATCACTCGACATCTGCTAAGCTTTCGCCCCAGCGTAGCACTCTGAAAGGCCCGAACTGTCCATGGTTACACATGGTGACAGCCTTATGGCCGCCATAGCACGCGTCTGGACTTTCTTGGACGTCCGGATCGCTCCATGGTTGGTTCAGTTCACCCACGCGGTGTAGAGCGCCAAAGAGAGACTGGATCATTTCGTGAAAATCGAACTCAGGCGCAACTTGGTTCCTCGCTGAGGAGTTGGCAATTCAATGGACTGCCCGCCTACCAAGTACTCAATGCAGCAGTTCTTCGTGGCTGGGTCCAGGGAGAGCCTGGGGTTGCGACGAACGTGCGCGACGTTCGTGGATCGGACTCTTTCGGACCGAATGATGGAAGAACCACAGCGCCGTGGTGAGACCTTCTGCTGCGTCTCATCGACGTCAACGTCTCCGCGTGACGTTCGCCAGTCGCGCGTCTCGTTCCTGTCGTCGGTATCCACCGCTTCGTCCTCACAGATCTCGTCTCCACTGCCGCAGGACATCCGTATTCAGGGCTGGATGTACTGGGCCCGTCGTGAGGACAACAGTGCACTCGAAGCTGAACGGTACACAAAAGTGTACGCAGTGCTGCGCAACGAGTTCTTGTTGCTCTACCGCAATGACCAACGTCCGTCCAGGCAGGTTCGGCCTCAACCGTTGGTGCAAATCGCAGTGGCGAGCTCTTGGCGCGGAGTGGACGGCGTCCTGCACGTGGAGGACCCGTACGGCGAGGAAATGGAGCTGCATTTGTACGAACGCCAGGACTACGACACCTGCCGACTATGGGGCGACGCACTCGAACAGGCTTCGGAGCTCACCCACTCGCACTTCGCCAACTTTGACGTCAAGGTCGAAGATTTATCCCGTGGAAGCGTCTACCGCGGCACGCTCCACGACTTCCGGTTGGGACGCGAAAGCTCTGTCCGGCGCTCGGTAACGCAGGTGAAGAAGTTTACAAGCTGGAATTCACTGCGGAAGTTCATCCCTGCGCGGCTATCAAGTCGCATGAAATACTCCCGATCATCGTCCCCGAACTGAACGGAGTACTCCTATTTATCAAAACAACCTCTAGCACTCCATTGGAAGAGTGTTTGGCGTTGGCTTGTAAATATATTTTCTTTCTTTACATGACTGTGCACTCACTCTTCCTCGGTTTCTCTATTCGCTTTGGCACAGTTTGAACATCACTGTCCGTAGTGTCACCGGCCTGAGCTGGATACGTCGTAATTCGACTCATCGTCGCTGTCGCCAATGAACCTTCGGCCCGGACGCTGCGTTGACTACCGATCAAGTCGAAGTTGACGGCCAAAGCTCGATACTCATTAGATGACAATGTATCGGATTCCTGTTTCTCGATCGGTTTGGTCAATAGCGCAGCGTCTTGCGGTGAATCAACTGACACGCCTTCAACTGTCGCTCTTTTACTTGCCGTCTTAGGACGCTCCCTGGGCTTGGGAGTCGGCACAGGAGGCTCATCGCTAGGTGGGTTTAACTTGGCTTGTACGGGCTCTGAGACAGCTACAGCAGTCGACTCGTTCAGAATTTGCTGTTCGAGCTTCGCCTTTAATAATTTGTTGGTTCGCTCCAGACTTTCCAGAGCAACACGCAGGTCTGCATTCTGCGTTTGCTCAAATTCCAGATACTGCTGGAGAGTCACAACCTCTTGGCTCTTGTGCTCGAGCTCAAGAGTGTTTTCAGCCAACGTCTTCTCTTGGACTGCGAGCTGCTCTTGATATTGCTGCAAAGTGGCGTCCAAGTCCTCTTTCACTTTTCCTTTTCGACGCCTCATTGACTTTTTCTTCAACAACGTATTACGACCAAAGGCATCAGCATTGTAGAACTGTACGGAGCCATCCCCACCCAATAGCTCTGCAGTCGACGACGTGCTTTTAAGATCCACCGCGTGAGATGCCACCTTGTTTAAATTACTACTTGGCACAATTCCGAAAACACTGAACTCCAGAGGCGAATTCTGGAGGAACTCGACCAGTTCGTGGGTGATAAGCTGCTCCACTACAACTTGAAAGTCGAGCTGGGGATCAACTGAAGGCGAAGACGTTGGTTCAGACTTGTGTTCGATAGTCTCCTCCCCATTCCACTCGAAACTCACGTAAGCATCTTTACACAACTTCCCCGGGATCCCACGTAAAGATTCAACAAAAATGTTCAATCGCAAGTTTGAACCGATGAAGCTGCTGAGTGTGGGGAGAACTAACGTTTGGGCATCCGCAGGACAAATCTCCACTAGCCGGTGCTGACAGGCCTGCCATTCATGAGAAAGAATCGTTGGTGTAATCTCACACTTCAAATTGCCATTGGTTCCACCCATGTGATTGAAAATGGACGTCGTCTCGGTGATTTTGCAGCCAAAAACGAGGTTCCTCAGAAACACGAAGCTTTTACCAATTAATTGAGGACGTGGAGCATCGTAGAATGGATCACAGTCATCGCCATACGTGTTTTTCCAAGTATCCGCGTAGCTAGGCAAGCGGTTGTGTTCGATGTAGGTCTGGTACATTTCACGCATCGCGTAGACATTGGCGTGGAATTGCTCGATATCCCACATGACGCTGCGAAATGTACCGGATTCCTGGAAATTCACTTCAACCTTTAACTCCGCTCCAATCCCATTGCTAATACATAGCTCTTCGTCTTCGATAGTCCCCGCTTTCCCCGATAGAGATGCTTTCGTAGGACCAATAGTGATAAGTCGGAGTGTGAATAGTGTTTGCTTCTGGAGCTCATCAGCGATTGAGTTCGCTTCATTCACCAGTGGGATAGACTGCAGTAAGAGGTCATCAAACTTGGCTCGCTCGACTCTTTCCCTCTCTTTTTGTGATCCGAGAACTTTTGCTTCTCTCATTTGCTTCTGCAGAGACACTTCGAGTTCCTTTTGCCTCTCGACCAGCTCTTGCTGCTTCTTTTCGAACAGAATCTCGGCTTTGACGAGCTCTTCTGCCAGCTTGGACTCTTGCTGCGCTAACTGTTCCGCCAGTTTCTTCTTGTCATTGTCTCCTTCTGTCTGCATCTGCGTCTTGATTTCGAGCTCTTTCTCTTTCATTTGTTCGTTCAATGCTTGAACATGCAGTTCCCACTCCTCTCGTTGCTTCCCAAGTTTCTCTTCCGCCAGTTTCTGCTCAGCTTGCATCATTTCCTCCATTTTCCTCATACGCGCGTCCATTTCGAGCTTTTCCTTTTCAGCGTTTGCTTCAGCCTCCATCGTGGATTTCGCTTGCTTACTATTGAGCTCTTTCATCGCACACTGCCAATCAAAGCGTGATTCATTGGCGAGACCCTCTGCTGTCGAAGTTTCAGGCCGCGCTGAAGGGATGACAACCCGGAAAACGTTCGAGTTGCCCATTATTAACCGATCACAATGGTGCAACTCCGTTTCTTGTCCTTCGTTCAATGGTTCTGCGTTCACGAACACTTTTGATCCCCGACAAGCGACAATAAACAGTGAAGATTGCTCTCGCTTGATTCCCTCCTCCGTGTCCTCTTCCGTTTGTTCTTTTCTCGTGATAACGCAGTGCTCTTTCATGATGCCAAGGCCACCAACCACAATGTTCTGCTCTTCATCTGCATCGATTCGACCTACCTTATTGGGGCCAGTATTGATGAAATAAACCAGTTTTTCCGACATTTGTTGGTCCTCATTCAGGTTGAGAAGGTGAGGGTTCGTCATGGCCTTTTCCTTCAGTTCATTTGCGTTGCTGACAAGACCAAGAACCTTCAGTTGCTCTTCACGCCTTCTAGCAAGATCTTCCGTCTCCTTAAGACGCTCATTCCACGTTTTCTGAGCAATTCCGAGTTAGCGAAGTGGATTTTAAACTAGCGACAGCTCCCCAAACTTTACTCACCTCGCTCTCTTTGAGCAACCGCTGGTTCTCTTCCAGTTGTTCTCGTATCGCAGCCAACTCTCGCTCTCGAGCAGTATTTATCCGCGGAGACCCAACGCCTCCAAGTTCGCCATCTCCAGTGCTACCACCCATTCCTCTTGATGGCGGTCTAGCGTCCATGTTCTCCATCATGGACTTTCGTAACATGTCAAGCTCTTCTTTGAGCTGTCGGATGAGGATCTGGTTGGGGTCTTCGTTTACTATGGCCTTATTCTTGATCTGCTTCGCTCTATCGGCGTAGCGAAGAGTTCCTAATGTTTCCTGAGTTGAGTTCTGGTGTTAGACTTCTTAGGAGTCCCACAAGCAAGAAAAATAAACCCACCGAGTAATTAACACTGGCAGGACTCAACGCAGCGATCATTATTGTTTTTGAGTTTCCACCGAGTGAATCCTTCAGTAGATGAGTCTGCATTTGAGGGATTAAGTATCAAGTATCCATTGAAAAGAGGATTTAGACTTACCAACTTTGAATTCCGGTACGGGACTAAAACTTTCTTGCCATTTGCCAAATCTGCTAGCGCAGATATACAATTTCCTAAGGCCGATAACGACTTCATCATTACGTCAGTTTGTTACAGTACATATTCATCATATTGGCTCACGTACTTGGTTAATAGCAGCTCCTTCTTTTAATCTAGAGCCCGTCGCCCCCGTACTAGCAGCTCTTTCGCTTCCTGCTAAATCAATGAGATTGATCCGACTTACTTTATCCATCACTTTACCAGTACTTGGATTGAGCTCTGACTGGGTTACAATAATTTGGAAGATCGTATGCGCCCGAGAACTTGTGGCATTCATATTTGTTGATGCAGTAGTTCGTGCTAGAATACCAGCATTCATCAGCTAACAGAATCAACCAGTAACGGAATTCACTTAGTCCTCGCGTACAGCGGCAAGTCGTAACAATTAACGCACTCTGTCGATTTCCAGATATGAAGAAACGGCACTACGAGTGAGACCTTCGGCGTACGGACCTTGGCTGGGATGGTCCCGGACTTTCAGATTATCTGACGATGGATTAAACAAATCTACACACGAGTACAGTGAGCAAGGTTCCTCTGCACGATCCTTTGAGTTGCCAACCTTTGACACGTTCATTGTAGATCTCCATCATACTAGCTTCGACCTTGAACGTAATTTCCGTTGTGTTTCCTTCGATTCGCTCAAAAATCACCTCGGAAGCTTTAGGAATAATCCCTTTGTCGCTCCCGTAGCCTACCATTGAGAAAGATTTTCCAGCACCTACAGCAATTCGACCAGTTACCACCGACTGCGCAACTAAGCTCGAGAGTGCTGTACCTGTTTGTCCATACGCAAACAAACTGACGTTGAAGCCATTCCAAGCGTGTTCGAGAACCTACTCAAGAGCAAAACAGTCAGGTAACAAGGGAAATTCCCCACAAAACGCGCATCTAACCACACCTTGATACCAATATCTTCCCATACAGTCTTCTGCGAAGCGTGGTCGGTCTCTGATGGCGGAACAAAACTATTGTAGCTGTTGAATTAAAGAAGACAGTTAAGACCTAGTCTGGAATACTGTAAGTGGACGGGTAGATACCTATAATCGAACGTGAATGCTTTCTCCACGTTCGTTTCCGGGTCGGTAATGATCGTCTGCTGCGTTTCCTTCACCATACCTTCACATTATCGTTAGCCATTGCAGGAAGAAGGATATACCTTCGACGTACGGATGCACGACGTGCTCTCCATCGACTTTTCTCGCTCATTGAACGGACGAACACGCACCGCAACTTGCACATTCTCAGACATGATGCATACAGAGTTTTAATGAATTTTCACCACACAGGATAGGATGCCCATTATAAATATGCCATCGTAACGGCGCCGTATTTAATTCATGTATACGCTAAGCTTTTACACACTTGAAGATCTTCAAGTGACCTTCTCGTCTACGAAACTTCAGTACATGTATACAGTATACATCGCACGACTGGTGAATTTGAACTCTCTAAAATGCACGAACTCAGTCGCACAATAAACGATATTTGGTGTGCAAGTATGAAGAATGTTCGTTCGTGTACATGTACCTCGAATTCTAGCCTTTGTCATAGTTTCACGTTGGCAAAGGCTAGAATGCAACGACGTTGCACAGTGCAACTTGCAAATCGCCGGTATCCGGAACATCTGATACCGTATATCATGGTGTGGCGTACACAATCCACGGTGACCCTACAATCGTCTTTGGCCGCACCACCAGCACCCCAAAGACACGCACCGAGAGGGTCATCGGACAGTCTGCAGGTGCAAGCAAAGCAACTCGGCATTGACTGCCCGCTCAGAAGTGAAGAGGTCTCGGCGGTGGCAGTGGGTCACTGTTCCTCCCTCTTCTTAACGTCTCGATGCTTACGCTCGCTTCTGCTCCACGTGCGCGCGCGCTGCTCGCCGCGACGCACCGGCGTCCTGCCTTCCGCGTGCCGCCTCATGTGATCCGCGTGTTGTCGACTCGCCCCACTGCCGAAGTGGCAGCGGCCACGACCGCCAAAGCTTCGGCCACTGCAGTAATTGACGCTACCAACGCCCAGGCCGCATCGGCCTTGACGCTCAAGGACCGACTCGAGATCTACAGCCAATTGAGCAAGTCGCGCCTCAGCGCTCTCGTGGTGATGACCACTGGCGCGGGATTCCTCATGGCCGGCGGACCCATCTCCTGGAGTACCTTCGCCGCCGCAACCGTCGGTACATCGCTAGCTGCAGCTTCGGCGAATACTTTCAATCAGTGCTGGGAGGTGGAACTGGACGCCAAGATGCAGCGTACACAACGTCGACCGCTCCCCTCGGGTCGTATCACGCGGCCGCACGCTCTGGCCTTTGGTGCTGCAACGGCTACAGCCAGTACGGCCATCTTGGCGGCGGGCTGCAGTCCACTTGTGGCGTCGTTGGGTGCGCTCAACATCGGACTCTACGCGCTTGTGTACACACCGATGAAAATGAAGAGCGAGTACAACACATGGGTGGGCTCCGTTGTGGGCGCCATCCCACCGATTATGGGCTGGGCTGCTGCTACGGGCACGGTGTTGGCGCCTGAAGCTGCGCTGCACGCGTACCTCATGTACTGCTGGCAGATGCCGCACTTCTTCGCGTTGAGTTGGCGTTCTCGTAAAGACTACGGCCGCGGTGGCTACAAGATGGTGGCGTGTAACGATCCCACGGGCTCCCGAAGTGCAGCGTTGGCACTGCGTTACTCGTACTACATGGGTGCGATCCCGATTGTCGCTGCGCTCACGGACGCAACGAGCTACATGTTCGCAGTGGAAGGCACAGTTGTGAACGCTTACACGATCTACCTGGCACATAAGTTCTACGCGAAACCCACCAACGCTACGGCGCAGAAAGTCTTCCTGGCGTCGTTGTGGTATCTGCCGGTCATTATGGGCTGCATGGTGCTGCACAGCCAGCAGTGGATGGACGACGAGGAAATTGAAGCCAAGAAGGAAGCGAACGTCTGGCGCGAAGCATTTTTGGGTGAGGTAGAGAACTTCCAGTCTCAGGACCTCTCGGCTCACTTTGACGAGAGCTCCATGTCTGCATGGCTAGTGAACAAGGTGCGTGCTGTTCGCCACAGTCTCCGGGATTTCTGCATCCACGAGAGTCTGTGGGGAGTGAAGGACGGTCAGCACAATGCCGACGAATCCAACGTGCTATGCCCCGTGCACGTGGGCCACCAGGCTAAGGAGACCGTGGCAATCACAGCACAGGCTTCCCGGAAGGACTTGTAAACACGTCCTATCTTGAAGAACTGTAAGTGTAAAGAGGGAATATAGCGACAGGCATCAGACTGTCGATAACGAAGAACAAGTGTGCACGAGCGTCCAAGCTCAATTCGATCTAAGCTTACACAGGCTTTTCTGCCTCTAGAGATTACCACTTGATGCCCAACGGGTTGGACTGCTCCATCTTCGGAACCGCGTGATACTGCGTATGTAGTACGCTGCGCGCTGCCTCGGAGAACGGGGTCCCGCCCAGATACTTTTCATACACGTACTTCACAGCGGGATTGGCAATTGGATCGCGCACCTGCAGCTCTTGAAAGCGATTCGTGACGTTATCCAGAAGCTCGGAAGCCAACAGCGTCGATTTCGGTCTAATCTGACCGCCACCGTTCAGACATCCACTCGGACAGGCCATGATCTCGACGTAGTGATACGGACATCGGTTCCGCCGGATCTTCGTCATAATCGACTGAATATTTCGGAAACCGTAGGCCACAGCGAACTTCAGTACTTCCTTGCCTTCGACTACCAGCGAAACTTCACGGAAGTCGGGGTTGCGACCGGCAACATACTCGAGGGGACCATTCACTTCCACATTGAATAGTTCCTTGGCCGCAAAACGGAAAATATGCTCAAGGTGACCACCCGAACTGGCGTTTTCATTGCTACCCAAGACGCTAAAGCCGTCTTCAGAGACGCCGCTCAACATGACCTCCTCTGGCGTAAGGCTCGCGAGCTCAAGTGAAGGAAAATCAACATTCAGCGACTCAATCAGCTCGATGATCTCCGTAGTGGCGAGCACACAATCGACGTCCTTGGTTGCGTCCTCTGGGTCTTGAAAATCCTTACGTGACGCCTCCAGTTTCTTGTCAAAGCACGGCATCACCGCGACATGGTACACTTCAGTCGGCTTCACACCGTGTTCACCACTCACGAAACGCTTGATAATCGAGCCTGCAATCTGTTGTGGGGACTTGGTAGTATCAATAAACGGGATAGCATTAGGCTGTGACTTCTCAGCGTAACAGATCCACCCAGGACACGAAGACGCCAGCATCGGCATCGCTCTCAGCGGGTCTTGCAGCGGATTGGCAGCAGTGCTGGGCTCCAAATACTCTGTCTTCGCGGATGAGACGGCCACGGAGGAGGGTGGTCGTGACCACTTGGTCTTCTGTTGATTGTGATATCTGTGCAGGAACTCTGTACGTGACTCAAGCAGCGCAAAGTCTCCACTGCACGTCGAGTCAATCATAAGGTGCACGCCGAGATTGCGGAACAGCGTCACGAGCTTGCGGTGCACTTCAATCACGTGCATATCGAAGTGAGCAGCCAAGGATGCTCGTGACTGCGGCGAGAGCGTAACTACTACGCGTTTGTATTTCTTGGATCCCAGTACGTCCAGCATTTCCTTGTAGCTCTGCTGTGAGATGAGGACAGTCTCGGCGGACGTGACACAGCCACTGCAGGCGAGACAGTCATCCAGCGAAATGGTGGCCTTCTCCTGCGTCGTAGTGCGGATGATATTGGGTTTGACAGGCTGAGGCACCGCAAAGTCTGCGGCCGAGAGTTCCGTCTCCAGCGTGATCTTGGCTAGGCCATTGGGCTGTGCGTCACCGCTGGGCTTGTCCGACGTGAACAAAGGGTTCACACAGGCTTGCGACGGCTGAATGTAGTCGTTAAGATCACCGAGGAACACGGACGCCTAGTATCAACAGTACAATGTTATTATAAGGTTCACAGAGCTGCAAGAAGGCCAAAGCTGCGCACCATTGCTCTGCCAATTCAGAAGTGATCGGTTTTTGGTGGTCACTATATATATTGTCACTCATTTGAGGTCAAGATGACGCAAACGACCAACACTCCAGCCTAAACTAGAGGGGAGGTCGCTTAGGACCAGAGGTTGGTATTACCGAGAAAAAAGTGGTAGTAATATTACCGGTAATACTAGCGCATTTTTGCCCCGATAATACTAATACTATTACTCAAAACACAACACGGTAGTAGTTTTAGTACTATTATTACTAATACTCAAAGTACTACTCTGGTACTTTTGAAGCTTGGCGCACCTTGCGCGCGTCTTGCTTCAACCTAACAATCTCGTCCCTGTTGTGCCTCAACAGTAGCTGCTTCTCCGATCGTCTGCTATCTGTTCTGGTACGAAGCGGCCCCATGATTATCCCCCCTGTGGAAAACACTCGCTCTTGGAAGGCCGAGGATGAGATCTAGCCGAGGTGAATTCGTGCCAGAAGCGCCATCGAAGGGTATAGGCTTGCTCCTTCATCACGGAACCACTGTAGCACATCAACATGTTTGTACAGCCCCAGTAAGGACCAGCACATGCCGTTGCGGCTGTCAGTAGTCATGGCGGAGGACAAATCTTCTTTCTGGATGTCTGGATTCTGGCGTTGGGCAACCTCGAGCCACTCAGGCTCCATCTCCAGCCATTCTCTCATGATACTATCCGCTCTCGCGTTGATTTCCGACTCCTTCACCTCTTCTCTGGTCTTGCTCGTTCGAATTGGAGCACCGAGCAGCAGCTCATCTTCATCGTCCCAGCCTGTCGATGACGGAGAGGAAAGGGGGGAATTCACGTCCTGACTGAGTAGGCTGCTCTGCGAAGACGGCGGCGACAGCGACATCTTGCCCAACTTCGCCATCTGCGCGAACACTTTGCGGTGCTCAGCTCGGAGGTAATCAAGACCGTTTTTGTAGATAGCCTTCTCCTATTTGCGCGGGACGTTGCCGACAGCGGCGATTTTCTTTGCACTTGACTTAGTCCGGGGATCGAGTAGTATTCACGCTATCGCTTCCTTCGTCACCTTGGTAAATCGTGCTTGTAATTGTAGTAATGTCCTCCTCAGACTTGTCTTCCCTGCTTCTGAGAATTGATCTAGTGTCTTCACCGCGCGGTGATGACTCGCTTCATTTGCATTCTTTGCCCGAGGGGCTTCGAGGACCATCGCGTCGAACTTGAACGACTTCAGCTTCTTTTCGGCAAGGCGTCGGAATACTACCATGTAGGACGACACCAGATTTTCGCTTTGCGTTCCTATTAGTGCCAGGTTGGCGATGAAGTGTGTAACGGCCTCCATCTCGGTAGCAAGAGTCCAGTCGTCTGGAGATAACTTTGACCACACGCTACTGGAGTCTTTGGTTGACTGGAAGTACGCTTCGAATGCTGCATAGTTCACCACAGACCGCCTAATAAGCTTGCAAGTATAGGCGACTCTGACGTCCTTGTCGACCATGGGGTCCAGCTCAGGATAGGAGAGAGCTTCTTGAATTGTTTTCAGCGCGTTGCGTTGTTTCGGGGATCCGAAATGGTTATTCAAGTTCCTTAGCCTCTGAATGACGTCACCTCCATCCTCTAGAGATCCACCAGGAGTTACTATGGTCACCACCTTATCCTAGGAATGGCACGCGGCGTTCCAAACAGTATTCGTTTGAATATTGTCTTTGACCCCAAGTCCATACCCTATGCACAAGTTAAGTAGATGCATTGAGCAGTCCTCTTGCTCGCCGTCGATATGATCGGCGACGTTCCGAGCCGAAGGTGTCGTGTCAGACATAGTGAAGCGAGTCATAGCATTGACGTCGATGTTGTACTTCGCCGTGAATCCACTCTCGATCACCTTTGCAACTGGAGGTGCGTTGTGTCCCTCGTTCTTGACTGTTGCGAGCATTGCTATGAATCTAAACCGCCACGAAGTCCCAATGAAGGCCACCGACGCTCCGACGATACTGTCTTTCCCGCAACTCGTCCAGGTATCGTGAAGGAGATTTAAGTATGGAAGACGACACGCTTTTTCGTACTCAGAACTAAGTAGCTCACCCACAAGATCGCAGAAGAGTTGGAATTGCCCTTGGAGCAACCGGTCATGTCGGTCGCGACTGAGCATCGGGAAAGCCGGGTTGCCTGTTGCGGCGCACATCATCTCTTCGAATGGTGCCGATCTGCATGCCGGATGGAATTCCTTGACTAATTAACCACTTGGAGATCAGCACGTGCAGCGTCTTTTCATTGGCTTTGAAGAATTGCTGCGGTGACTTCGCGGCAATAGCCACAACAGATGAACTCGTCATAGTAGTCGCCTTAGTAGTCGATGAAATAGTAGTAGTGTCCACGTTCAAATCACTCGTCAAGTCTAGCACCTCCTCAGCTTCTGCTTCAACGTTCACGACGTCCACTTTTGCTTTTTGAGTTGTAGACTGCTCCGCTAGCACTGCCAAAGGGTGGTCAGCATGTTTCGTCTTGATATGGTCCTTGGCATTACTGGTATTATTCGTGCAGCGTAAGGCGTCCTCCCAACTGTAAGATGTGATTTTTTTGCGGCCTTTAATTTTCTCGCAACATAGCAGACAAATGTTGCGATACACCTGCACAGACGGCTTCCACGGGTTCCGCTTCGTGTATGGTTTGTCCAAGGCGTGAATGAGATCCCAAACTGAATCCGTTGATCCAATCTTCCTTGAATGTGAAACCGAAAGCGGCACGCCAAGATCCGAGACTGGTGAAGTCGGTGCCGGAGGGAGCACATTATCGAGACCGCCATCAACACGAATTGCGGTACTCTCCAAAGCCTTGGTCCTTTTTACCTTCGCTGCTATCTTGCGCCGCTTCACTGGACGCTCAGATACTGCTGCACCCGATGTAGAGGCGATCTCCGGAGACGGTAAGAAGTCAGAATCAGATCCAGTCCAGATATTAGTGGAAGCCTTAGAAGAATGAGTCACTGGCCTCTTCGAAGAAGCGGCTGCGGCTGATGTAGAGGCACCTGTGCCAGGGTAAGCATGCAGCACGCACGACTGGCTGCAAAATTTGTGACTCAGCAGAACGTAAGCGTTGATATTATACAAAAGTTGAATGAAATACCTTTCGTTCAGTGCCGAGCCCTCTCCTTCGAACACTCCAATTGCGCACATGTGATGAGTCGGCTTTCCGCATATGCTGCACGGATCCGTTTTGAGATCAGGGCCTTCCTCACAATTGGTTACAGCACAAGGCATCCTCGGTCGCCGTTTTCAGGTTAGTGATGCGGGCAATGGCAAAATTCAGTTCTTTTCAAAAATGGCGAGCTTCTGCGAGCAACGCAGGACAGCCACAGGTTTATAAGATTGCGAAATGAGGGTTTGTTGCTGGTTGACTGGCTTCATGGAAAATATTACTTTTCAAAGTAATATAGTACCGACTCAGGTGAGTAATACTACTTCAAATAGTTAATACCACACTATGTGGTATTAATAGTAGTATTACTAAAATAGTATTAGTATTACTCTAAAGTAATAGTTCTCAAAATACCCTTAACCTCTGCTTAGAGCATTTCCACCAGTTGCGACAATACAAAAGCTATAATTGGTCAATAATGTTCATACTCAAATTTGATCGACCTGTGACTCCACACCAGCTCGGACAAAACGAAGACAATCCACCACAGATCTCACAGAAAGAAGCCCATGTCGGTGAATCCGTTTAGCGCAGCGTCGAGAGGCCCCCAGGCTTATCTCGATATTGAAGACGATGACGAGGAGGAGGATCTTGTCATTCAGCAGCTCCTATATCCTGATCCTTATGCTGTCGCCCAGCGACGCGGAGGGTCACGCCCCGGCAAACGTGCCAACAAGAACCGAGATTTTCAGACGCGCTACCAGCGCTTCGTAGAGCAGTATTTTGCGCCGATTCCAGTCTATGATGATGATGACTTTAGAATTCGAAATCGCATGAGCAAGACTATGTTTTATCGCGTTTTGAACGGTGTACTTGATGCAGATTCCGCGTATTTTGAGCAGCGACCGAATGCAGCAAAGAAAATGGGCATTCACCCTCTTATGAAGGTGACATCTGCCTTAAGGGTTCTAGCTTACGCAATGTCCGCTGATTCTATAGACGAGAATCTGGAGATGTCCAAGACGGTTATCTACAATAACGTCTGTCATTTTGTGGACGCCGTGGACAAGCGGTTTGGTGACGAGTATCTACGATCTCCTACGGAATCAGATATGAAGCGGCTACTCGAATTAAATGCGCGGCGTGGATTTGTCGGAATGTGGTGCAGCATCGACTGCATGCACTGGGAGTGGCAAAACTGCCCGACCGGTTGGGCTGGGCAGTTTAAAGGCAAGGAGAAAAAACCTACGGTTGTTCTGGAGGCGTGCGCAGATGAAGAGCTTTGGATTTGGCACGCTAGCTTTGGCTGGCCTGGAGCGCTAAACGATCTTAATATTCTCGATAGATCTCCAGTTTTCGATGAATTAATGAAAGGAAACGCACCTCAAGTGAATTTCGAAGTTAATGGACATTCGTATGACATGGCGTATTGCCTAGCAGATGGAATATATCCTGACTGGGCTGCATTTGTTAAAACATTACCAGAACCGCGTGGTAACAAGCAAAAGTGCTATGCAAAAACACAGGAAGCGCTCAGAAAAGATGTCGAACGCGCATTTGGCGTCCTGCAGGCCCGATGGAGAATTTTAGCCTTACCGTGCAAACTACATTCACGGCTGAACATGAATAAGGTTATGCGAGCCTGTATTATCCTGCACAACATGATATGTGAAGAGAATCGTTTCTCTTCAGTCGATGAGCACGGATACTTGTTTGACGACGAGCAAGAAAATCCTCTGTACAAGCTTCGCGTTTCACGACCAGTTGGATATCGACCTAGATCGCTCGGTGAGCTCACAGCACGGATTAATACGATCGAGAACGCTTCACGTCACACTCAGCTCCAGGTCGACTTAGTTGAACATGTATGGAAGTGTTTTGGCGAAGCAGACGATTAAAATAAAATAAAGATCTTGAGCTGACAAGACCTTTTTTATTAAACGTTAGTTCTTGAATGAATTTGCTAGCTTTCTGATAAAAAAAGTAGTCACGTGAAAAACATCCTAGTCAGTGAACTCGATCGACGAAGCTGGAGTATCAGATAATTGAGTTAGTGGTGGAAAACTTGCCGTCGTGAACGAAGACGATAGCGTGGATGAAATGTCCGATGATGATGATAGGTTGTAGTCCTGTGAGGCGAAAATCGCTAGAGATGAATTGTTACCGGTCGATGTGCTTGGTGGTGTCGAGGACTCATCTCTCGGAAATAGTCGATCTTGAGTAGTAGCCTCCGCGGTTTCTGGTGAGGATGGTGTTGAGCTTGCATCCGAAGGTTGCAGAGCAGCTAGATCTTGCGAGGCGGCGGTGGTGGAGTCTAATGGAGGACTTTGAGGTGAGGTCGTGCTCACAGTATCAAGGCGACGCAGCAAGTTGGCACGACGGTTTTCTAGGTACGTAGCATGCTCACGGCTTGCTGGCACAGTACTAAAAAGCTCGTTGAGCATTGTGTGTAGCGCTTGCTCTTCTTGGAGGCGCTGCTGGGCTTGATTGATGTGAAGCTGCTCCTTTAGCACTTTCACCTTTAGGGTCATCGACGATGCAAGTGTTTCCTGGGCTTTTACCGCTCGAAGTGGGATCAACCTCTCTACTTTAGCTCGTTTTGCAGCTTTAACCCCGACGTTGGGACGCTCGTTTTCTGTGTTATCGCTGGTAAGTGGGCCGGCGAGTGTTTGCCCAATGTTTGTAGCCTCAGTTTCCTCTTCCGACGCAGAACGCTTCCCAGAGCATAAAGATTGCCCGCGACCGGAAACTCTATCAAGGCCCTTCTCAAACTTTGGGCACCTAGACAGCAAGTCGTAGCACTCCACATAAGCAAAGTGCTGGTTGTAGCGCTCTTTATACAACGCCAACGCCTGCTTCATCATGTCCCTCTCAGTTGATCCAGACGTTCTCAGAGACTCAACGTGACTCGAACAGCCAACATACTTTGCAATTGACTTTTGAATTTGACCAAAATGCGCCTGGAGGCTTGACCACGTACGACTTGGCATCTTTCCTGATGCTAGAGCAACCGATATGAGCTCCGAACTCTCCATAATATCCTTTACTCGACACCAAAAGTCCTTGGCGGTCTGGTTAATTCCGACTAATGCGTCTGTAGACACCTGTACCCATGCTCGCGCTAGCTCCAAATCTTCAGCTACAGCATAGTTACGCCCTCGCGCTACCTTCTCTCGTGCTGGCATCTTCGAGAAGATTTCGTTCGTACACTGAGCGCTGAAGGGTCGCACAAGGTAGTGTTTTGTCAGCGATCATCGGTGTGTTATATCTTGTCGAAGGATGACTGGAGGATGGTCGATGAGCAAATTTAGTCCGTGTTTTGTCAAACTGGTGCGAGCCCAAAAAGTCATCCGTTGGTTAAATTTTGTTTTTGTCGATGTTTTGTCTCAACTGGTGGAAATGCTCTTAGGACAGTGCGCTGATAGGGAGAAAAAAAATCTACAATGTCAAGATAGTATATTAATGATGAAAAATGTATTACGGGGAGAAGATTCTTTTAATACTAATATACGTTCAGCTCCGGATATAGTGGAGATAGTATTTGTACGTTACCTTTTGATGTTTAATAAGAGAGTTGGATGCAGGGCGGCTCACAATGGGCGCCTGCCATATATCGCTTAAAACCGTCTTAAACGGAGAGTCTAAATTTGTCTCTAAATATAAATTGTGTAGAGGTCGAAATATGTGAGAGGTCGCTAGATATGCTGGTCAGTTGCCAATTAAGAGATGACCATACTGAAGCTAAGTTAAAACTTATGTTGTTGCAAAATAAAGGTGCGAAGTGACTCTTCATCTGCTGACACGATATCTACGCCTCACGAGTATTAAGTCTCTTAAATATTCTAAGAAGTTGGATTAAGCAGTATTTGGAAGGCGTCCAATAATACACCACACGAGCCACCGTCGTATCTTTTGAGAAGAATGAACTATGTCGTCACCATCTAGCCAACCCCAAACTCAAACACTTTGATGGGTTTGTGGTCTAAAAGACGCACGTGAATGCCGAGTACACCTCGGTATACACCACGCAGACCTTCAGTCCGCACCACAGTCGACAGCACATTGAAAACGCCAGTGTGCGCAGTGTATGCTTGAAGCAACTTGCTTCCACTTATGTAATTTGAACTTGTTCTAGTTTATAGCCATCGAGATTACCGACTTTTTGTCATAAATTATATACACAAAAGGTCTTTGAGCGTCATGTAATGAAGACACCCACCACTTTCCTCAATCACTACATGTACATGCCGATGGTAACTACTACCGGTAGTACCATGGAGGAACCTCCCATACTTCTCTAACTTGGAGGCGAATCAATTCTAGGATCCTTTCCTGACAAAGTGTACCCATCGTTTACAAGTCCCACGTGACTAGCCACAGTGTATGCTTACCGCATACGATCATATCGTAACGATATACCATGGTGGCATTGGCAGTCAGTGACTGCAACCGACTCGGTTTCTAAAAGTCCAGCCATCCTCGAGTGACATTTTTGTGGATTTACTGTGAAATCCTCATTTTCCGCACCAACGCCTGATCGTATACAAATCCCCAGTCATTTCCACTGGCTCTTCGCTCCCATTTGTTGAGTGCGAGCGGAAAGACGAGAGAAACAACCAGGCGGCACCTGGTCTACAGCGCAATAAACCACTAAGCACTCGCTGCGTCTCGACGTCCCTAAGCCGAGGGGATCGAGCCAAAGCAACGAGAGCGCAACCAACAGTGGAGGACACCACGCCTCCACCGTACACAGAGACACACGCAGCTAGAGATCGAGACACAGGACAAAGCTGGCGGAAGTCAGGAATGCTAACATGCCCCCGGGCGCCTCTGCACGACGAGCGGCCCGTGGGCTTCTGCTGCTAACTGTAGCAGGACTTACAGGGGCCGACGCAGCCATGAGCGACTTCCCGTCCACTCTGGCCTACCAGTGCGAGAGTAACAAGTGTCTGTACACGACAGACACGTCCGGGACGCTGTACACAGACCCCGTGGACTGTGTGAAGGAGTGCCGCACCTCGGACCTGCAGAACGTGGATGAAGGCAGCGACCTCTCGGATGTGGCGGGTATCAGCGTGACGTCGTCACTTAATGGCACCTGCTCGAACTGCTCGCTTGTGGTTACGTCTACTTACAACTTCCCGCAGATGCTCGAGACTTTCGACCTTACAGCAGAGTCTGTGGCTGCTTCAAGCTGTAATTTCACGTGCGAGATCACACTGGACACGCCCACGCTCTGGCTTTTGGAAGGATCAGCTTCGGACTGCTCAGCCGGTACGGAAGACACTGAAGTGGAATGCTCACGAGACGGCAACGCTACTGTTATGTCGCTGGATGCCGAGGCACTGGGCGTCCTCATGGCAGTGCACAATAGCTATGAGTTTCTTGTGGATCATGTAACGACGAGGTTGGGGCCAGGCACGTTCACAGAGGACACGACGTTGTCCATGAAGTTTGAGGGAACAGGGTGTCTTTCATCGGCGAGCAGCACACAGCAGGCGTTCCAGTTGGACCTGACGTCGGACTCGTACGAGCTAATCGGTTCGTTCTCCAACACGATGATGGTAGCCGACAACCCCACTATTATGAGCACGACGCCAGTGACGCTCAGTGTCGCAAGCGGCGCCGTGCTGAGTGCAGGCGCGTTCTTCTTGCTTCGAGTGGCGAGCGACAAGGAAAATGAATTTGGAAACTTGATTGCCAACGTGACGACAGCATCGATGGTGTTGCCGGACTCAAATAGCTCGGATCCCGTTGCTCTGGAGTTGTTTGTTGGTACTTCGAACATTTCGTTCACGATCCCAGATTCTTTTACAGGAAGTATTCAGAACGGCGACACGGTCAACATCACGTTCGCCACGTTCCAGAACCCGGCTAACAGCTCCGTTGCTATTGACAAGGTGTATCTCTCAGCTTATCAAGGCCTGGCGTCTGCTGTTGACAACTCGCCCATCAAATTTTACACGCTGGATGATGCCAGGCGATCTCTCAAAGCAGCTCCGTTGGATATTATGACCGTGGTGGTATATGGTGCGTGCTTTCTGTTCTCGCTTGTGATCATCCGGTGGCATGGGTTGCCGTTGACGATAAACACACTTTGGACGGATTTAGTGGCGATTACAGCACTGTTTTCTTTCGCTGCGGGCACTGGTGGATACTTGGTGTGGGTTATTCAGCCGTCGAAGGCGTACGTTCATTGGTATACGGCGCAGTACTTCTTCAACACTGCGATGATTTTGTCGCTGTGCTTCCACTGGGCGACGGTGCTGTCGTTCAAGTGCTTTAAAAAGCTCAGTTTTACATCGCCTGTCGTGTTGGCGTACGTTTTGATCAATGCGTGCGTGCTGGCGTTCATCATTATGGTCTCTCTGATGGCAGAAAACAAACTGGAGTGTGTTTATGACGTGAAGTCGACGTCATGCTCATCTGAAGAGGAGTGTGCTCTGTCTATTGCGGCTGAAGGCAAAATTATTCGATCTGCCATCGAGGAGTGTGATATGGAGGCGTTTTATCTGGCCTTTGGCACAGGGTTCATTGTCTACACGTTGATGCTGATGGTTCTTGGGTGCATGGTTATGAGCCGCGGAAGAACGCTCATGCTGAACGAAGACCCGTCCGACGCTCGGATCCGCAAGTCACTTACGATTTTTTACGCAATCATCGCCACGACGTGTGTTCTTTATGTGTCGGCCCAAGTTATTTACATCGCACAGTATGTTTCTCACAAGGGGGAGGATAACCAGCTTTCCGACGTGGTATGGTATATTTTTATTGTGTGGCTACCTCACAGTCTCCCGCCGCTGTTGCTGCTCTTTTTGCAGTGGAATCCAAGCACTGAAAACATCCGTCAGGATGAAGCACCATCGATTGACCAGTCTTCAAAGGAAGATGTGTTCAACTACACTCCCCGCTCGTCTGGATCATCAAGTCACATGCCATACTCGAAATTGCTGCGCGATCGACTGAGCATGGGCGACTCAATGTTGAACAGCGATGAGCCCGGGAGTCGGTTGCGTATTATCGTGCGACTAAAGCTGCCAGCGTCTTTTGACCGCGCGTGTTTTGTGTCGTTGGACTTCTACTCGTCGAAGGAGACGATTACGTCCAGCAACTCACTCCACAGCATCTCAAACGCAGCGGCCTGGAAATGTGTAGGCACTACCGAGCCGGTCGGAGTGGCGGGTGAGACAGAGTCGGTATTAACGACGGGCTCTACACACGCTATTTTCCCTTTCGTTGCTGTGCTAGAAGTGCCAGTAGTTGGACCAGCTTCTAACACGTTGCTACGCTTTATGGTTCACGCCAGTACGCTAGGTAAGCGCGAGAATTCTTCACATTATCTAGACCGTTCAAGCTCCAGTTCGCGTAGTCAAGACACTTCGTCCAATCCTCAGCTGTCATTCCAGATGACAATGTTCCACCCCGTACTGGAGTTTGTGACTTCATCTCAGGCTGTTCTGGATGCAGCAGCCAGTGGTCACTCGCTAAATATCCACCCGTCGGACGATCATACGTGTGCCATTTTGGAAGAGTTTCCGTCGTTGCAGAGTGAAATCAACAGCATTCTGATGGGTAATGCCAAGAACGCGGAGCTGAGTGTGCAGACTGTTATGATGCCCGGTGACATTTCCAACCGTGATGAGGCTTCTTCTCACAAAAACATCGGAAACATTATTCGCTTCTTTCAGTACGACACAGAAGATGGTGGCGGAGGTCTCGTGGTTGAGGACCTGCAGGAGAGTGTTTACTCAAACGCTATCCCGCGTCAATTGATTGAGTTGATTGCCGCAGAGCGTCAGGAGCAGGCTGACCGTGCACGCGAGGACCTCCACAACTTTTTGAATCAGAAGAAGGGCAAACAGAACATGGGCTTCTACGGTACTTTAATCGGTCAGATTCAGGATGATACCGACTCGTCCCTTGCTCGCGAATGGCTTGAGGACCGCGTTCGAAGACGTAAGGAGTATGTGGCAATGCTGCGCAGGAACATCCAGTACCTTGTGAACCGTGACAAGCACAAGAACTACTTCAAGGCAAGTGTGGAGAAGAAGTCGTCCGACTTGCGCTTCGTGCCCATCAATATGCATATCCAGGACTTGCTTATTGGACCTACTAACGCCTTCATCAATGATGAGCGGAGACGATCGTCGAAGGAGGTATCTGCCTATGACTTCACAACTGTTGGCGCGCCTTCAGCACACGTATACAAATTCAACAAGGGCGGCATCCTCTCTTACCAGAACAGACGTAAGAAAATGGAGGCTAAGATTGCGGAGGCGGATCTCGACTTGTCCAAGTGGCCGGAAGAAATTCGCGAGTACGATGACCTCAAATGGGATCTGCAGCTGCGAATGGATTGCGCGTTTGCTCAGGCATTGGCGGCGCTTACGTGCAGCTTTGTTCGCAAGGTGGAGGTTGCCATTCAGAATCCAGATGTCGTCCGAGGCGAGGACATGCTCCGTCAAATTTCCAGCTTGGGCTTCCTCTTCCAGGTGGAGTCCCTGCTGTCTACGCACGGCAAGGAGATTGGAATGCTGGAGGATATGGCCGGATCCGTGGAACATTTGAGTTGCGTGGCGTTCGTTATCCAGGATGTTCGCGACAAGCCCATGAACCGGTTCTCATTCCGTATGTCTCGACGCAAGGATGTCGCTGACGAAGCGGGTGTTGTGAAGGTCACAGTATCGAACAAAACAGGTGCTAAGCGGTCTCACATCAAGTACATCGTGACAGTTCAAGTCGCTACAAGCGAAGTGGAGTTGCCCGAGCGCTTGGCTGCTGGCGGGGAGATCCACGTGACTCCTGTCTTGTTCTCCCAGGGTATCAACGAAATGCAAACCATTGCGAACAACACAGAGCGAGCGAAAACGGAGCTCCAGGACATCATCAATTTCCGCAGTCTGAAGCCGCTCAAGGCCTTCTGTGAGAAGTACCGTCGTCTTGTGGTGGCCATGCCGACCAACGGTTTGAGCGGCATGTCATCGTCAAGTCGTGGACGTGCAGGCTCGAGTCGCTACAAGGCGATGTCAACAGACTCGACACTTACGTCCCCCTTGCATCTCACCCAGGACGAGGTAACGCAGGAGCTGCGTGCACTCGAAACGTCCATTAACGAAGCCGCGCAGAGTCTGGTAAAGACGAAGCGAACGGAGATTTTGAAGCGCTCGTCGGATTTGTGTCGTGAGCTGGGTGGAGGACGTGTCACGGTTTGTAAGAGCGCAAAGGATCGTACTGCCATGTCGGTGACGTTAGAGCAGGTGCGGATCCTGCAGCGCCATCACGACCTGCCCGCACATCGCGTTCCAGCCACTGTCTCCGTCATGCGGAGTCATGGTGTGCGTATCGAGAATGCACTCAAGAACACGGGCAAGCGCCAATTCGCCTTCAACAAACTCCAACGATCGCTCCTACCGGAGGACTACCGTTGTCCTGACCAGGTTGGTGGCACTGGCAACGTCAGTTAGCGCGCGCGAGAGAGAAGGTAAAATCCGCGAGGGTATACAGATAATAGTAATTTTGTGTTTCCATTACAGATCGTTGAATTGCATCTGCGTGACGTACGCGAGAGATTGACTGGAATTGAGAACGGCCTCTCCATTGGCTTCCTTGGCTACTGCAGTGGCTTTAGCGAAAAAGAGTTGGGCACCATGACGAGTTGGAGAAGTTGCAAGACGAGCGTCGGCTTCGAGTTGGTTCCGTTTCCGGAGTTTGGCCATCATCTCCTCGTCAGAGATTCCCTTCTCCGCTGCCACCTTCTGCTTCTCGGCAAACTGAAACAGAATACTGTGAGTTCCAAGCTGGAAAACCTATCAACAACGGTTCGTACCTCTTTCTTGCGCATCACTTCGGCAAAGTGTCGAGAGCTGCTCATTTTCAGGATGTCTCGAGACGGAACCAGCACGTTCATGCGTTCGTCGACATCGGATCCTGCTGCAGAAGCTTCGGAACGTGCGGAATCGGGCTCCTCGTCACTCTCTGCTATTGTAATACCGACTCGAGCGGCCATCGATGCAGCAGAAGGTAAATGGCGTGTCGACGGTCGAACCCGAATGTTGTTTTCATGAAGACGAGGGTCGTTGTTGGTAGTTGGGGACCATAAAGTATGGCCATCTTCCAGCAATTCAAGATGCGCGTTGTTGCCACCATCTTCAGGGGTTCCTTGCGAGTTCTCAGCCCCTCCATTGCCGTCTGTACCTGAACCATCGTAGCCACCGAAGCTGTTGACTGAAGAACTGGACTGGCCTACGATCTCCAAGATCTTAGTCAGCTTGATCTCAGCTGTAACAAGATACCCGGCGTGCTCTCCACCTGACATCAACGATAGCATGGAGCTCGTTGGAGTCATACCAGATCCAGTGTTCCCCATCACATTGGGAGTTCCACAGGTATCTCCCATGCCAGTCTCCAAAACATCGTCGAAAGCCTGGAGACGCCGTGCTAACCCGAATGATCCCTGGCGAACAGCAGACATCACTCCGTCCAGACGCTCGTAGGCGGATTTATTGACCTTGAGAGATGCCTTGGCCTGTTGAATCTCACTCTCTAATGTGTTGTACACTTCGCGGTTCAGTTCAATGCCTCCAATACCCGAGGCCTTGAGTTCGTTGAGTTCCTGAAGAGCCTGTTCCTTTTGCTGTCGTACCGAGACAAGACGCTCCTCGGCTTGTGTCTTCTCGGTGTCTAGCGATAAACTGGTTGCAGCTTGGGCAGTGATTTTCTCGACTACTTCTCGTAAATTCGTAGCCCCCATCGCTAGCTTGAGCTCGGCTAAAACAGCTTCGAAGTCAGCATTCTTCTGTGATTTCACCAGGTTTGCTGCATGTAGAGCCTCGTTGGCTCGTTCGCGGTTCTCAATGCTCTTTACCAACCGAGCTTCTTCCTCCGCAGACAGGTCTCCACGCATTTCAGCCACCATCTCGGCGCGCTCTTGAGCCCGCTGTAACCTCCAACACTCCATCTTCTGCGAGTTCCGAGCTCGGACTTCGTGATCTCCGAGCTCCCGAGCTCTCGCCTTCCTCTCCACTTGCAACTGCAGTTGCACTTCTTGCAGGAACTGAACAGCTCGACATTTCCCCACTTCGAGTTGCCTACAGAGCGTCTTCACCTCTTCCGCTTCGCGTTCACTACTATCCACGGCTGAGGACATGCCACTGAGTTGCGAGTCCACACGAAGTTGAGTAGTTTGCAGTCGTCTGATCATGTGCTCGAGTTGCCGCCGCAGATGCATTTGCTCTTCCATACTGGACGTACATTGAGCAATGTGCTGCTTGATCTGAATATTCTTCCTAGACACTGGTGTATCCTGGTTCTGTATTCGACTGAGCGCTTCATTCTCGAGTTGTAAAACCCGGAGTTCGTCCTGAACAGGTACAACAAGTTTAGAATCTAGTAGAACCAGCACGTGATCCATCTAGTTACGTACTAACAGTCCGTGAAGATCGCGTTGTCTTCGGTCTGCCATCAGTTTGAGTTCATTAAATTTCCTGGCGTTCAAATGAACTCCGTCCTCCAAACTCTCAATGTCACGTTGGCTAGAATCAATCTCTGGGGCTGAGCTGTTGCCTTCGTAGGCGGGTTTACTCGAACTTGATAAGCCGCTTTCTCGACCAGGTAACACAATGGGCGAGCTTGTCTTGCGTACAGCCTCCATGAGCTCGCGCTTGTGCGTGATTTTCTTCAGTTTTTGACTTACAAGACCGCTTTTACTAGCATTCGTACTGGCACCACCATTGTTACTGGAAAACAATTCGTAGGCTCCTTGAGTGGACGTATCAGCGAGTGGTATCAGCCTCATTCTCCCTGCTAACCCGGTACGCTTCTTCGATTGTTTGTCATTGCTCTTCAAGGGTGTGTTCTGAATACAAAACGTCATTAGCACGGAGGAGCTCCACAGTATAGCTGGGATTACGACGTTACCCCTGAAATGTCGGTGAATTCGCTGGTCATGTCCGAAAGCTCTGTGTCTTTTTCTTGGCGTAGATGCAGAGCTAGCGTTCCATTTGCTAAATTACTCAAACCAAATGAGCAATTGAAACGACCCCAACACAAAAAATAACTCGTTTGTATTGTCACTACGCTCTACGAAGAATTGCTATCATGACGGACTCCCCTGGCAAGAGGAAAAGCATGCCGTCTCCCATTCAGAAAATGGAGAAAGATGCCGCTAATAACATTTGGACGATTTGGTACGCGGCTCAATACGGAAAGCTCGAGCGCGTTCGCTCTCTTCTGGACCGCAACGCTGTGTCTTCTGTCGATGTCCAGGAAGTTGTAAGTTTATGGCAGTGAAGAAAGAATAATCTAATGTCTTCTTTTTCAGTGTACAAGATGGAGCCCACTACACTTTGCATGCCGATATGGACACAGCTCGCTTGTAGCTTTCCTTGTCGCGCGAAATGCAAATGTAGGCTTGCAAGACTGGGTAAGTTTTCCATGAAGAGCTATACAGAAACGTCGCTGAGATTGTTTATCCGAGACCAGCAAGGGAATACCCCTCTTCATCTGGCCGCTGGATGGGGAGATCTGGAGTGCATCACCCTGGTACTGGAAGGAGGCGCTGATGTCCGACAGAAAAACAACACCGACCAAACTCCACTGGATGTAGCTGTCTCCTTAGCCCGTAAAGACCACGTTCGACTGCTAAAAGACTGGAAACCGCTGGGTCTCAGTGCTGAAGGTTTGTACACGTTTTGCAATTGTCTCAACAAAAACTAATTGTACTACAACTGAAACAGAGCTAGCAGCATTTCGACAGCAACTCATTGCCAACAATGCAGAGCTGATAAAATTTGAGCGCGCTCTTGTGGACGAACCGAACTCTGCCATTAGGTTGGAACTTCAAGCGCTGCACTTTAAACGACAATGTTTCGGAGAAAGCCACCCTGGTCTTCTGGGTACGTACAACAAGCTCGTAAATCTTTACAGGTGCGTATACTTTTTTGTGAATCTTAGGAACGGGGTTTACACACCACCTTCATGGCTAGAGACACGGGAAAGTTAGTCGATGCATTCTCCATGGCTGATCTTGGCCTCACATTGTGTGAAGCTACACACAGTCGACGGCATTTAACCACTGCTCGATGGGTCAGTACACTTGGAGAACTGCTTCTTCTACGCGAAAACTTTGATCAAGCCATTCACTGCTTCGTGGAGGCGCTCAACACATTTACCAGGTACTTTACGTGGAGATGCTTACCAGGAAGCTAGCTGATCTATATTCTACTCTACAGTTTGCGAGGAGAAGCAGACTTGGAGGCAACGATCGCGTTGGAAAACCTGGCGATTGTGTGCGAGCAGGCAGGAATGGTTAAACTCACGGAAATTCACTTGAAGACTCTAGTGCGGCTACTGACGGAGCGGTACGGAGGTGGCTACAACGCGAAGTTGTTTCACGTTAATGTGCGGCTTGCTTCCGTGTTGTTGGCACAGGTAGGTTGAATCTACAGGTAAGTACAATTCCCCATACTAACATGGTTCATCTTTAGAAACGAGTGCGCGAAGCTCAAGAGCTATTCGTACAGTGTTTAATACATGCTGATAATTTATTCGGGGCCACTGATGACCAGACAGTGACGTGTACCGACGCTCTAGGCAAATGCTGCTTCTTACTAGGTGAATTTGAGGTGCGTAGCTGCTGCAAATGTTGTAGTAAGCGACTTTTTACCACTTAAACTGCTGAGTAGGAATCGGAAAAGTACTTCAAGCGTTCATTAGCGGCGATAACGTGTTCACCAGCTCAAAATACCACCAACGATCGATTCAAACGTACCCAAAGCAACTTGGCCATGGTGTCAGTAGCTGCTAAGTCCCGTAGTGCAGTGCAAGCTCAACTTGCCTGCCTCGGGTATCCATCAAGTTGAAGTGCTCAAATGGGACTATTTTTTGTATCCCCATAAAAAAATCGTTCACGCAACTTTAGCTGCTGCACCGTAAGACGTAATTGTTCTGCTGGTATCGTTAGCCAGCCATTTTGACCCAAGCAGAGCAAGGATGTCGGAGAAGGCGCCTCAAGTGCTGGGCGGTACGCGCCCCAACGTGGACGAGCGCTTCCACCTGAAGGATGTGGACGAGAACGAGGAGAACAAGGCACCGGCGCCGTCCATCTACACGCTGCAGGCTGAGGACGACGTCCCGGAGGTCACCACCATGGAGAGTCTGTGTATGAACTGCCATGAGGACGGCACCACGAAGCTGCTGCTCACTATGATCCCATACTTCCGTGAAGTCATCCTCATGTCGTTTGAGTGCGAACACTGTGGCTTTAAAAACAGTGAGGTGCAGTTCGGCGGCAAGGTGCAGGAGCAGGGAGCGAAGATCGAGCTCGAGCTCACGGACAAGGAGGTGCGCTAATGCGACAGTCAAATTAGAAGCTGCCATCGAGTGCTGACTTTGTTACTGTTGCTGTGTGCAGGACCTCAACCGTCAGCTGATCAAGGCCGACGCCGGAGTCATCTACTTCCCGTCGCTAGACTTTGAAATCCCGCGCGAAACCCAACGAGGCAGTATTAACACCATTGAAGGTGTGTTGCAGAAGGCCATTGAGGACCTGCGTGAGAACCAGGAGCACCGCCGCGAGATCGACCCGGAAACCACCGAGAAGATTGACGAGTTCATCGCAAAGCTCGCTATGATGTCGACTGGCATCACACTGCCGTTTACGGTGGTGCTGGATGACCCGTCGGGCAACTCGCACATTGAGAACCCGCACGCACCTGCTGCTGACCCGAAGCTGAAGGTCACGCACTACTACCGCTCGGAGCAACAGGACCTGGACTGCGGTCTGCAGCCCGATATGTCCCATGAAGCCCCTTCTCAAGCCCCCCGCGTGCTGCCGCACCGTAACGAAGGCCTGGACAAGTTCGTGGAGGAAGCTAACATCGCCAAGAAGGAGGTTATTCAGATCCCTGCCGACTGCTTCGCCTGTCAGGCTCCTGGCTTTTCGTGCATGTGCATGACAGACATTCCCCACTTCAAGGAGGTGATCATTATGTCGTTCAACTGCGAGGCATGTGGCTTCAAGACCAACGAGGTGAAGGCTGGTGGTGCCATCCCTCCCCAGGGCGAGCGCATTACGCTTAAAGTGGACCCGAGCAAGGACGCGGACGTCATGGATCGCGATATCCTTAAGGCTGACTCGGCGTGCGTAAACATCCCCGAGATTGAACTGGAGATGGCGCACGGTTCGTTGGGTGGTCTGTACACGACAGTGGAGGGTTTGCTCGACAAGGTTCGCCAGAATATCGAAGAGGGTAACCCGTTCGCCGTTGGTGACAGTGACGGAGGCCGCTCACTGCTGAACGCCTGGCTGGCACGTCTTGACAACTTGAAGCGCGGTGCTGAGCCATTCACGCTGATTCTGGAGGATCCACTGGCCAACAGCTTCATCTACTCGCCGTTCGGCGCCGCTGAGGACGATCCGTACATGACAGCGGAGAAGTTTACGCGTACGGAGTACGAGGACGATGTGCTGGGAATTACAGACATGAAGGTGGAGAACTATTCGTCTGAGGTCGGACTGGGCAGCATCACGGAGGAGGAGGAAGGTAAGGCTGCTGAGCCCATTCGTAGTGACAAGGAGACCATGGGAGGCGGCCGTGCCATTGACCCGTCCAAGTACCACCCGAACCCGGCGGCCGTCATGGAAGTTCGACAGCAGCTAGAGCAGCAGAAGAAGCAGGAGCAGTAGGATGAGGCTGCAATGGCGCCGTGTTCTAAGCAGAGAGGCTGGCAGAGCGCTTGCGATGAGCACCCGCCGTTGCGAATACAGCAGCACGAGGAATCAAATAGATGACTATCAACAAGATACATCATACCCATATTGGATAAGCGATCAAGCGATGGATACCAGCCTGCCATAATCTTCTGAACATACCAGAAGAAAACACTTCAAAAGAACAATAATTGGGTAGGAATACTGTTCTTCCGGAAGATTTTTTTTGGGGTCGTATACGGGTCGGGCCTGGCTTTTGGGTCTGGATAGTTTTCTAGCAGGTTCGGCCGAACACAAGCCTTTTAGCGCGCCAGGTATTATGCAGTTGGGTTAATGTGTTTAGATGAGGCTCATCGGCTTCAGTGTCGCCATTATCGACTTCAGTGTCGCCATTATCGATATAATTTTCGTTGTTTGTAGCATCTGAGCGCACAGTGGTAGCAGGAACGCCCTCGACACTTGTAGCAGGAACGTCCCTTGCTGCTAGCACCAGAGGCGTCCTCGTTGTCATCATCACTGCCAATATATGCAGCTTTGTTATCTTCTTCACTGCTCGATTCTTCTTCTTCTGTATCAATGGTGTCTGACCCAAAAGCCAGGCCCGACCCGTATACGACCCCAATAATAGCTTACCGTTCTTCCCACTTCGTTCGCGACAGTATAGCCTCAGCTTCGAATTACTGGTTCATGATCTACGCACCCAATGGGTTACATGTCTAAGCAGATAGCAGGAGCTTCGTCTCGATCTCATTCAGTTCTCAATTTACTCACAAGGGGTCATACGGTATTATCACCAGACAAGCCATCTTTGATGGACGAGAAACCCCGAGTTAAAAGACCAGACCGAGCACAGCGTATCGCCGAGAACAAGACCACGGACTACGTCTCGGTGAAGACTACTTTGAACTCCTTCTGCAAGCGAGGGGGGAGGTTCCTGCCAGGGAGAGCGCTACCATGGGAGGAAGTTCTCGCCGACATGAACAAGGGTGTACTAGAGGCCTATCTCCTGGCGAACGTACATGTACTCCGACTTCTCAAGGAAGAAAAGGAGATTCCCGCTCTGGACAAGAATTTTTTTCGAAGTTGTCTTTCAGCCGTAATGAAGTTGATCGTTAATCATAAGATCAAGGGCGAACTCGGCGAGTCTCTCAAAGTCTACAACGCGAGTCGATGCGTGCGTTCTCTACAAGCTAATGGCGGGTACATCAACCAAGGGTGGTGCCACAATGCGGCGGACCAGATGGCTACGATGACGAAGAACGCATTGTCCATGAACTTTTACCGACGTTTCCACAAGTTCTTGAAACGCACGTACATGATCGATGGACGAAAGGCGTACACTCTACTGCAAGGTATTCTGAGTCACGAGGATTACGTTCCTCAGGGAACACGATTCGACTCAATTGTTCAAGAGTGGCGAGAGAAAATTCCGCGCAAGGGCAACGGACGACTGGCGGACGATGCTCACCGACTTATCCCGCTCACGTATACGTTTCTAAAAGACATCGAAGAACGAAACTTATACGGAGACCAAGTCATGGATGAAGGAGAGCAGTATCACGAGCTCCGAGTGTTCTCCATTCTTCCGACTAAGAGGGGATTCGAGTGCAGTCACATGAAGATGTGTCAACTGGGACTGTGGGGACTTCTGAAGCGTGCCGGCTACACAATTCCTGATCGAGGGAGTGGGTGGGAAGAAGTTCGTGACCAGTACTGGCGAATGCTTTTCAACATCAAGAAGTTTGAGACCGCCAACCGTAAATTTGCTGGTGAAATCGTTACTGATGGCAAAGCTGTATCCATCATCATGCGTAAGCCCAAGCGAGAAGCCGAACCCACCAAGAAGTACTCCGAAGATGACTTTGACGTATTCTGGGGGCTCGATCCAGGCCGACGGGATATGTTCGTTGCAACCAACCAGTGGGACGAGACCGTTTCTTGCTCTTCTAAGGAGTTCTACGAAGAGGCTCGTTACACGAAAGCAAAGCAAAAAATTAGAGGCTGGCAAGACTGCAACCCCCAAGTACTCGAGGCGATCCGCAACATGCCGACGAAGAAGACGGCCTCGCTGGAGAAACTGAAGGTCTACATTGCTTTTATGACCCAGCGCATGGACTTGCTACTCGGGTTCTCTCAACTCAAGCCGTTCCGCCGTCTTCGTTTGAGAAGCTTTATCTTCATGAAGAAGAAGCTGCGTAAGCTATGCGAGCAACTAGTTCCGAGAGGCAATCGCGTAGTAGTTGGCTTTGGTGATTGGAGCAATTTCGACCCAGGTGGACTGATCAAGAAATGTCCGGCTGGCCCCGTGAAGGTCTTTGAACGAGAGCTTGCTCGCCACTGCACCGTGATTCCGATCGCCGAGTATCGCACAAGCAAGGTTCACTTTGACTGCCAGCACGAGCTCAAAAACCAATACTCCCAACGGCTGTGTCGGGATGGCGAAATACGCACACGAAAGGTTTACAGTGTACTCCATTGCTTGAACAATGGCTGTCGTGGTATGACTGTGAATCGAGACGTTAACGCCTCCAGAAACATGCTGCGTCTTCTTCAGTGCAAGCTCCGCGACGAAGATCGTCCTGTGGCTTACACTCGTCAGTGGACCAAAAAGAATAGTGCTATTGAGTGCCTTCGGGTGGCCCAGTAGCAGCTGAATGCGTATGTGCGCGGCTCAAGCAGTACTATTTTGTAGTACATGACTACTTTTTGCATTTTTAAAAATGGTCTCTAATAATTTGTGGCGCGTTATTTCAAAATCTGCCACATTTTGACAGGTTGTGTCACGGAGGCCACAGCAGTCCACGCACGTCGACACAGTGGTGGATGAGCGCTTAAAGGTTCTTACATGTAGCACGTGGAGCAACACAAGCGCGTACCCGTCCGTATTAGAAACACACCCGTCCAAAGTCGAGACCATGGATACCCACTTCGGTCAATTAAATACCAATGGTTCCCTGCACAGGGAGGTGACTTCCACTGTGGATGGGGAAACTGGAGCTAAGAGTGATAAGAAGCTGACGATGGAAGAAAAACTGCGCCGCTGGAAATTAACTAAACAGAACCGACACAACAGTCCAAGCAACGCCTCGAAGACAGTCAAGCGCAACCATGGAGGAAATGCTTTACCCCACTCGATTAAGAAGTCTCGACGTTCCCAAAAGACACCTGCATCAATTGTGTCCCCCAAGCTTACCGGATGTAGCTCCAGTTCCATGCCCGTACAGGTAGCTACACCAGCATCAACGAACTGTGTAGTAGCGGCTCCTGGAGTGCATTCATTGGGGCACACGAGTGTCCAGTCTTTAGTTATGAAGCCTGTATTGACCAAGGAACACCAGTCACTTACAGCACCGGCATCCAATACGAATAGCCTCGTACAATCACCAGTATCAAGTCCATCGCCCAAGAACTTGACCACCACCGTACAACAGCCTGCACTTCTCGCCAAGAACCTCATCCAAGTCGGGATTAAGTTTGAGAAGCAGCGTCGAATCTTCACCGCCTTCAGTATTTTCAAGCGGGCGTGCCACGTGCTTCCTACAAAGAGCGCTAAACTGGTCGAGCGTTTACAGCTCCTGGAGAGTGAGCATCCTGAAGTCATTGACCAAGTTCCATCTCAAGAAATGCCCACAGCAAATTACATGGTCGAAGTCCTCAAGCGCGACCTCATGGAAGTGTTGAATTACGGCACTGAAAAAGATCTTACGGAACTACACGGTATCGGCGAGAAACGTGCCAGATTGGTAGTGGACATCCGACCTTTTCGACAGGTATGTGCGCTCTCATCTTACCGTTTTGAGCAGCTTGTTAACCCATATATTGTACTGCACTTCCGACAGCTTGAAGATCTACAAAAAGTCCCCGGCATCTCGCTCAACACCGTCACAAATCTGTACCAACACCACACGAACTGGGAAAATCATTTGTGACTTGAACTTTACTTTCTCACACGTCACATATTTCTAAATCAAAAATGTAGCCATTGTCCATTCTCCCTCGTCATTGGCTAAAAGTCCAAGAGCTACATTAGATCACGATGGCGATGGCGTGGCAGCTCCAAGAGCAGGAGGAGGCTCGGCGTCTGCGCACTCTGCTCGAGCAGCAACAACAGGAAGAAGACGAAGCTCGGCAGCTGCGTGTGGGATTACGTCAGCATGGAGGTCCGCGCTGGGAGGACGTGTGCACAGACACCAGCTTTGTCGAGCGCAGTCGGCGCCGCAAACCTGGCGCTATGAAGGCTCAGGAACGATATTTAAGGCGCGACGTACACTGTGGCGTGGCCTCTTGTGCCTCCTGTCGTCGTGCACGCGCACTGCTACCGGTTAAAGTTCTACCAAGAGTTAAGGACGGGGAATACGTGGTGCCAGACGCTTTCAGTCTGCTGCAATGTATGGAGCTCCTAGAGGAAGAAGCGCTTTTCTGTCGTGCAGCGCCTCGTCTTTTGGTGCTGGAGAGTGTGCTACAAGCTGCATTGAGACTAGCGCCAAGTCGTGATGCTTCTAGACTCCGGAAGTACTTTAGAGGCGAAGACCAGCGCATTGACGGAGGAGTTAGTGTGTATTTGTTCCCAGATCAACACCACGTCGAGACATTTGTGGAGCCTGCAGCTGTGGGCGAATTGCAGACGACGAGAGATGATCGAGCAGTGCTGAAGGCTGTAGAGTGGTATGTTTCTCAAGGCCACTTGCCCCCTGAAGCGAAGTTGGTGTTTATGACGAGGGATGTTGACGCACTAGTCAGTGTACAACTCATTGCACAAGTCAATGCTCAAGCAGTTACGTGCGAGATGTTCTTAGCGGAGAGATTGCCACCTCATTCGCCAGATACAGCCTTTTTGTTGGAACTTGCCACGAATACGGCGGAGGCGGTGCGCTACGAGGAGATGCAACGACGTCCAGACGAGAACGGGAATGTACTGAGCTCACAAGCAGAGTTTACCCCGCACTTGAAACCTTCGCAGCTGAAAGAATTACTGGCTCAACGTTCGACTCAGATCCTAGCAGGAAAACTGGAAGTGAGCACGCACAACCCGATGGAAGCCTATGTTCTGGTTGAGAGACCGCAGGCGATTGAGAAAGTATTTGTTTTTGGACGACCTGGGATGAATCGTGGTGTCCATGGTGATCGTGTGGCAGTGGAGATGCTCCCGAAGACACACTGGCGAGCTCCGCAAAGTGATCGCTTGCTGGTGCACTACACACAAGACGAAAATGAACGTGAACTTGAATCTGAAGGTGTCGAAGAAGTTGTAGACAAGCAAGAGCCTGGTGCAATCCCCACAGGTCAAGTCGTAGGTATTCTGAGTCGTTCGCCAAAGTATCATGTGGCAACAGTGATCGCTTCGACTGTAAACGCTGGTGACGACTATGCACTTGCTGTTCCGATGGACCAGCGACTGCCCAAAGTCCGCATTCGCTCGCAGCGACTTGATGTTTTGCTGGACAAACGACTCACGGTGGTCATTGATAGCTGGGCTGTTGACAGCACTTACCCGAATGGACACTACACTGGAATTCTGGGAGCTCCGGGGAGTTTACAGACGGAACTGAGCGCGTTGCTTGTGGACAATGAAGTGGAGGAGGCACCTTTTAGCGAAGCAGCACTGGCTTGCCTACCGTCAAGTGATGAGTGTCCAATCGATATCGAAGGCGGTCGTGTAGCTGAGTGCTCAACTGCAAAGAGGCCAGCCCAGTGCGGTTTGCTTAACTGGAAAATTCCTGAGGAGGAGGTGCCCCGACGTCGTGATCTGCGTGAAACCCACCGCGTCTTCAGTGTGGACCCTCACGGTTGCCAGGATATTGACGATGCCATGTCAATTCGACGCTTACCCAATGGCAATGTGGAACTTGGTGTGCATATTGCTGATGTTTCGTATTTTGTGGAGCACGATTCAGCATTGGACTTGGAAGGCAGACGTCGTGGAACGACAGTGTATTTGGTTGGCCAACGGCTGGACATGCTTCCTTCTGTGCTTAGCGCTGACTTATGTTCTCTTCACGAGAATCGAGACCGCTTTGCTGTGAGTGTGGTGTGGGAATTGGACGGGAAGAATTACGATGTCGTGGAGGGTTCAACGTGGTTTGGTCGCACCATTATTCGCAATTGCTCCTCGATGACCTACGAGCAAGCTCATCGCCTGCTTCAGGGCGTAAATGCCGATGCGGATGATTCACCACGACGTGGTGCAGCGAATATACAAACGCTGAAAGAAGAACGCGTCGAGGGCGTTGCAGGAGGACGAATTCCCTTAGAGCTTCAGCAGCTGATCCGCGAGGACCTTCGTATTCTCACCGATGTAGGTCGCCGACTAGGACGAACACGTGGATCTCAAGGTGGTTTAGATCTGTCCAAGCAGGAAGAAGTGCGCTTCTCTCTGAATGTCTCGGAGTTAGGCAAAGAAGACGTGGAGATCACAGTGAAAGAGAGTCTGGAGATTCACGGCACCATCGCAGAGTTGATGATTTTCGCGAATTCGACTGTAGCTCGCAGGCTGGTGGAACGATTCCCAACCCACGCATTGCTGCGTCGACACCCACCGCCGTCAGGCGATCGGTTCACTCAGCTGGTTCAGCTGGCTAAGGCACGCGACGTTGTGATTGACGCTACTAACAATTTCACGTTGCAGCAGTCGCTCACTGCGGCAGAACGCTCAGGACGCATGGACAGCAAGACCATGTCTCTACTCAAGTCTCTTGCTGTTCGCGTCATGACTGAGGCGGAGTATGTGAGTTCAGGGGCAGTCGCAGCGGGTGATGCAGCTACTGCAAACGGCGACGTCACTCGTTTCGCCCACTACGGTCTGGGTCTGCAGTACTACACGCATTTCACGTCGCCCATCCGTCGTTATGCCGACGTCATCGTGCATCGGCAACTATTAGCTTCACTTGAAGCTCCAAGATCGACACCCAAGCGCTCTCCAGTCAACGTTGCTGCACCATTGGTACTTCCAAAGACCCTGGCACCCTCAGTACTCGAAATTGAAGACGATGAAGGTTTTCTCGACGATCTCATCTCGTCAGTAGACAGCCAGCTACAGGTAACTACAGCTTCGCCAATCGAAGAAGCGTCTGCCGCTGAAGCTGACGAAGCGATCGTGGATGGAGAGAAACTGTTCCCGCCAGAAGAGCTGGTTCCGCTATCTCGACACCTCAACAAAAAGAACCGGCAAGCCAAGCTTGCAGCTCATGCGTGTGATGAATTGTTCCTCGCACTCTACTTCAGCCATCACACGGTGAAAGTCCCAGCAATCATCACAGCACTCAAGCAGAACGGCTTCATTGTGTACGTACCTAAGTACGACCTTCGTGCACCAGTTTATCTGCGGGACAAAAGCGGCGTTGTGCAAATGGATCCCTTGTTGCTAGGTGTGCGTATTGTGGACACTGACCCAGCTACTGGAGCATTCGCTGGAGCCGAAGGGATTCGTAAAATCCCTCAGGCTCAGCTCGTCTGGGATGACTCGGAACGTGAGTCACTGGAAGTTGTAACTCCAGAGGACCATCGCACAGTGTTTCATATTCTGGACGAGGTGGAAGTCCAAGTATCTTGCGATCTCACAGATTCCGGGGCCCGTGTGCCTCAGCTTCAACTGCTACTGGTTGGCCGTTCTAGTGCCTCGCGTAAAAAGCACATTGCCTCTTCACTTTCAGAGCTGCAACGTGTTGTTCAAACCAAGAGCGAGGCTGACAGGGACGTACCATTAGCTGAAGTGAAAGTGGTGGAGTCCAGCACCAGCGAAGAAGCATCTCCGTCGAATTTGTACCAGTTGCTGTTGAATGCCCCCTGCATTTCTCCATCGACAAAATCCCTTGCACGCCTGAAGTCGACACAACAGGAAGAGGATGGTAAGAAGAAACCTGGTTTTAAGCGTCGAGGCCCTGGCCGTATGGTCTTTGGGAACTTCTCGACCAACTCACGTCGTCACTACCAGCACAAGCTCGCCCAGTACATGAATGAGCGATCGGAGGAGCGCGAAGATGAGCTCAACATTCAGCGGTTTTCGAATGGGTCCTCTACGATGTCCGCGGCTGAGTCCCGCCGTGCTGAGCGCGAAGTCCTCGTGCGTACACAAAAATTGGCTGCTGAAAAGAGGCACGACCGCATTAATCGACGCAACAAATCTGGACAGTAGATTGAAGACATGATCAAATACAAAACGATGCCCAGTAGGGCGATTTTTTCTGCTATTGCTAGGCAACTTGTGCCTCCTGTGCTGCTGCGGTATACCAGGTCATTCGTGCCTGCCTACAGCTCAGTCTCCTTGATGGGGGACTGGGGGACGTTGCCGCCCTTGTACTGTGCAGCAGATAGGAAGCTATTGTCGTCCAGGCTGTCCATTTCAGAATCATCGCCGTATCCCTTACGGTTCATCATCGCCACAAACTCCTCGAAGCTGATCACGCCGTCACCATTAGCATCCACTTCGTTGATGACTTCTTGTGCCTGCTCCTCGCTTCCCATAAACTGCACGAGGTCCGCCTTGGTAATCGAGCCCGCGCCGGTAGTGTCGAAATAATTAAATGCGTTGATGAGATGCTCCTCCTGGTTGGCCAGATTACGCTTCATGGTGGCTGCCAGGAACTCCGGATAGTCCACAAGCCCGTCCCCATCAATATCGATACCCTTTACGAGCTCCAGAACTTCCTCTTCGATCATTCCGAGACCAGTGTCACGCAGAGCCTCAGCCAACTCGGACACAGTAATCACACCGTTGCCATCCGTATCGATCGCCATGAACTGGTTCTTGAGCTCCGCAATCTCGCCCTCGGTGGCCAGGTCGGCAATGACACCAAGCGCAGCCTTCTTGAGCTTGTTGTTGCCCGTGAAACGCTTCAAGCTCGAGAAGATGTTCGGGTTCAGCGTCATGCTCGATCTCGGCGCCGAACCCGAGATCCACGGGTGACGCAGCACCTCATCAGCTGTTAGGCGCTTCGACGCGTCCACTAGCAAAAGGTGGCTGATGAGATCCTTGGCCTCGTTACTTACGTTCGTCCATTCAGGCGAATCAAAGTCATAACGGCCAGCACGCACCGAAGCGAAGATCTCCGGGTCCGTGTCACCATAGAACGGTGGGTATCCGCACAGCAAGATGTACATGATGACACCGATACTCCATAGGTCGCAAGACTTGTCGTAGTGGCGGCCCAGTACTTCTGGTGCAATGTAGTAGGGCGTTCCCACGCGGGTGGTCATAACACCAGCGCTGAGACCGTCGTCCATGCGGGAAAGCCCAAAGTCAATGACCTTGAGCTCTGCCTCTTCGGCCTTAGTGGCGAACAGGAAATTCTCAGGCTTCAGGTCTCGGTGGCAGATGTCCCGGTCATGGCAGTGCTTCACAGCATCACAGATCTTGCGCACAAGCACCGCGGCATCGGCCTCACTGTAGTGACCACGGGCAATGATACGGTCGAAGAGTTCTCCGCCCGTGCAGAGCTCCGTGACCAAGTGAAGGTGGCGGTTACCCTCGCACACGTCGTAGAGCTTAATGATGTTCGGGTGGTCCAATGTCTGGTACAAGAATCAGATTGCATTAGAAATGGGATACCAAATAAAGTAAAAAATTAGAAATGTACCTTGAGAATGCTGATCTCGCGCCGCATAGTCTCGGGGCGGCTGACCTTGGCCTTGGGGATGGTTTTAATAGCCACCTTCTCACCTGTAGCCTTGCTAATACCCACACGCACAGTACCGTAGTGGCCATGGCCAAGTTCCTTCTTCTCAATCTCATAAAACTCGTTCACGTCGCGCAATTCGCCCGTAATCTGTAGAAACAGACGTACAGTAAGTTGCAATTCCTGCTACAATGCAATGGACCATCACTCTGTGCCTACCAGCTCCTTAAACGCCTTGCGCTCACGTGTCTGCGGGTTGCGGCGCACTGCGGCGGGTGCGGCAGGAGGCACAGGGGCAGACGTGGGCTGAGCGGGAGTCTGTTGGGCCTGAGCCGCCTTCTGCTGCTGTGCGCGGCGGTGTGACGCATTGTTGCGCTTGCCGTGCGGTCGCACGTTGGCGGCGCCGGCGTTGCTGCTGCTGCTGTTGCCCATCGAGTGAGGTGGGGAAGGGGTCGAATCTGGAGTGAGGGAAAATTTACTCCCCTCTAAAAGATCAAAGGCGATGGGTACAAAGTTAGAGCAACGTTGCTGCAACGTAAAAAGACTAAAATCCGGCAAAGAATCCAAAAGTTTACCACCAAACAAGAAAAACATGAACAGCAAGGCAGCAATAATCATACGAGTGTTATTGCGGAAGTGATATTAACAATATGCATTAAAACATGCAAGGCCTGCTGTACATGTATGGATACATGTAGCATTCTTGCATCCACAAATGTACCAAAGCGGCAAAGAGGCAAAGCCCTACACGTTCAATAGGGCTGTAAAGTGGACGGATAAACTGACATAGACTAAGGCACAGAGTTTTCCAGTCTCCTCAAGCGGATAACATTTCTAAAGATTGTTTGAATTCTTTGAAATAATTCCTAGTCGAGTTATGTTGCGCAAAGCTTTAATAGCCATTGTCTTTCAGGACAAAGGCGTAATCCATGATGAAGCCATTTGCGACACAATCAAACTTGTCGCGCATGAGCATGAACTCCGTTGCTATTACGCCCGTCAACGTCCCACATCGAGTTCACTGCGGAGGTTGCTGCTGAGCTGCGCCTTGCACGTGGTTCCAGGGCAAAAGCGTCTGCAGGAACAGTAGCAGCGGATTAGCGTCGGCTGGCAGGTTTCCAGCCTCGAACTCTTGCTGAGCCTGCGCAAGGGCAGCAAGCGCTTCTGCATCCAGTGGCTGACCGTTCTGAAGCTGCGGGGGCTGCAGCATCGGGTGATCAGCTGGCAGCGTCGTGATTTCGTCCGAATAGTCTGTTGCAAAATGCACAAATTAGACCGAGTTGTCCATTCCGGTGGTCGTCTCCTTGCTTACCTGCAGACAGAGCGCGAAGATACTTGTGCAAACATTGAGGCAGCTCCAATACTTGAGGGTTCGCAGACACCAGAGCTGGCGAGGCAAGAGCGTGTTGCGCACTTCGAAGGAGGAACGACTGGGCGTCATTCACCTTCCAGATCGAGTGGTTCCTCGTGACGTAGATATCCAACAAATGCTGCAGCACGCTGTGCTCCCCATCGACATTACGGGCATTGGCGAACACGCGGCTGGATAAGATCGGCTGCCAAGAAGCTATACATGAAGAACGGGTGAGACCGATTCGTACGAGATAATGCGTATCGTATTGGCAGCAACGTACATGAGGACGGGTTGGCTGCAATTTTCTCTAGCAGCGGTTTGAGAACCGTAGGGAACTTGAGTAGCGCCGCTGCCAGCTTGTCTTTGGCCTCGGTCTCATTGCCTAAAAAGAAGCTGAAGTACATGGTTGATTAGCGAGTGGGCGATCAAAGCACAAGAGTTAGAAATGGACTCACTGGGCGAGTGCTAGAGAGAACTGGAGGTTCGGTAGAGCTTCGATTCCGACAGAAGTTTTCTTCCCAGGCTTTGTCTTGGACTTGACGTCATCGCTAGCAAGTCGGTCCACAGCAGGTGTCTTGGAATCGAACAAGTCGATGAGGAACTCGCACTGTCGAGAGGTGAGCGCGTAGTAGTCGATCGCCAGAAGCACATTCATGGGGTCTCCCTGCGGGTCCAGACTAAGCAGTAGCTTTGCCGTCTCAAAGGCACTGCGCATGCAACCTCGTCGTCCAACCTGCTTCATCAACAAGAATAAAGCTCTAAAGAAGCCCGCATTGTGCTCCGTTTGAATGTCCATGCGGCAGTTCCCCTTGGAGACGTCAAATTGGTCAGCCCACGCAAGCTCCAGCACATACATGCATCGCTTGATGCAGTCTGACGCGTGGTCCATCTGCCCGTGGTGTTGGAAGACCTCGCTCATGGTGAGCAACGCATCAATGTGGTACGGGTAACGTTGCAAAAAGTGACCAATAAGGTTCGGGTCGTGTGTCCGTTGCAGAAGCTCAAACTCTTCTTGTAGCTAGCGATAAACAGCACAAAATCCACATTAGTCAGCTCTCTTCCAACATAAATGTCATCTAAACACTTCTCTCCAACCTTTTTGTACGCGATCGACCACGTAATTTCGTAGTAATTGCACAAACTGTTCCAGCCCGCACCCTTGGGCTTGTTAGAGCGCGTCCACCGAATCCCACCACCAACGAAAGTGGGTGGACGCGGCCATTCATCTAGAGGAGACACCATCATCACTTTCTTCGTCGTCGCTCGAGCAGCACTTCTGAAAAAAAATAGTACCGGTTAGTATTGCCTGCTCCTCTAAAAAATAACTGGTTTCTACTTGTACATACCGAGGGTCTCCACGCTTTCGGCTGTTGCTCGGACCACCTTCCTTCACCTGCAACACCAACCAAGTCATAAAACACATCAGAAGGTGATCTGACCATAAATCCAAGCCCAATCAAGTGACTAACGCCAAAGATACGCTTCATCTCCTTGTCAGCATTGGCGAACTTAAGCTGCACGCCAAACAGAGATTGCTCCTGCTCGTTGCGAATGGAGGTAGCCTCGTCCACACTTAAGTTGTCTGCTTCTGCTGCCAAAGCGTCTAGAATATCGTCCACCGACTCTTGTTCTTCGTCCTTCTTGCCTTTCTTTTTGTTCTTCCTAGATATTCAGGTGCAAAGTCTCATTAGTACGAAAAAGATGTTGTATGCTGCAGCGTTCCCTCACTTGTTCTTGCCCTTGTGCGGCTCTGGAGCCACAGCCACAGGCTCTACATCTTCTTCTTCCTCTTCTTCTTCTTCGCTGTCGTCGCTCTCCGAGTCCGAGTCTGCTAGAAATGCAAAACCCATATTGGCTGGGCGCTTCTCCTCCAGCTCCTCATCCGATTCCACTTCCTCTTCACTGTTATGAGCCTCAGCCTCACGCTCTTTCGCTAGACGCTTCGCTTGACGGGCAGACCTGGCGATAGTAGAGAGCGACGTCAGCAGTAGAGCACGAGCATTGACACCTTACGTCACTCACATTATTGTTCAAAAAGTTATTAATACGAGTAATAATGCCACACACTAATCACTTGAGTTCACTATGTCCTTATTTTCGGATTAATTGTGGTTGAAAAATCAAAGTGTGGTCTTATTTGTGGGTGTTGAAGATTAATTATGGCACAGCTTTAGTCGTTGATAGAAGTAGCCAGCAAGCAGTCCATGCGGGAGTACCGAACGCAGCCCAGCAATGCTTCCGGTAGTTCTTCCTCCGTCTGTCCTTCTACGAGGAATCCCATGTCCACAGTAAAGTTGGTCGACTGCGAGCGACAAAGTGACGTGATGTGTTTGGCGATGGTGTCGGACGAGATATCCACATGGACTTCGAGATACTTTGGCGCCTGGTAGTACGTCGTCTTAATAGCCTTGCCGATAATGCACGGAGTGGACCCGACACTCTTGCGAATGACCCACGGACCGTCAACAATAGTCGGAATGAGTTTGAAACGTGAGCTCCGGAATGCATCGTCACTGTTGAGGAATCTTTTCCAGAGCTTTTCGGCCTCAGTAGGCTCTTCAGTGGTAGAGCTCTTCGTCCTAGCAAAATACTGGACGGTAGCAACAAGCGGACTTCCTGGAATGATAAGGGTTACGACAAAGAGTTGGGGCATATCGTTGCCGTACTTGGCCATCGCCTTGCTCACAAAACTTTTCTTGGAGTTGCAGATGTGCATCAGCTCTTCGTGGGTCCCCTTAAACGATTCAAACCACACTAGCTCGAAAACTACCAGGTATTATTTCTTAGTAACCGCATTATTCTACAAGAATGTGCATTACGTACGAGGAGGAGCCCCAATGGCCTTGATTTTGTTCTGCAAATACGTTTTGGAGCGCAGCTTGAACTGCATCCAGTCAGGTTGTGACCACAGTTTACGAAGAAGAGGATCTTGAGTCGTGCAAGTTTCAGCCTGTGCTTTCCAGGACTTGACAGGGGCGGGTGTGGGCTTCACGTTTTGTGGGTCGGAGAAATCTGTAGTACAAATTGAGCAAAAATATGATATTACGAAAAGAGAAACATACCTTTCATGACGAAGGTGTGCGTCGTGTACGTGAACTTCGAAAGTAGTGAAGTCCCAGCAATGAGCTGACAATCCCAAAAGCGACATTCAGGTATTTATACGCCCCACGACAGTAACGGATACATTGAACGACAACTGATAGCGCTCAAATTTCGTTTTTACATATTCATTAGTAGGGAAAGTTTCTTCGGTATTTTGGCTGGTTACTCTGCGATCGCAGTTGAAATGGACAAGTCAAGGTGGTTGTACTGGATGCATCCCAAGAGCGCCTCGGGCAGTTCGGCTTCATCTCGACCCTCAATAACGTACCCGACATCAACCGTAAGTCGCGTCGAGTGCGAACGGCAGAGTGCAGTCACGTGTTTGGCAATCCTGTCCGAGCAGATATCCACCACAACTTCAAGGTAGCTTGGGGTATGGTAGAACGTCGTCTCCAGTGCTTTCGCGATAATGAGCGGCTTCGCTCCGACGCTCTTTCGGACAAGCCAAGGGCCATCGTGAACGGTAGGCACCAGCTTTAGACGCTCCTTGCGGAAAGCATCGTCGCTTTGAAGAAACCGCTGCCACAGAGCATTGGCCTCGGACTGCGGGGCGTCTCCATTCTGTGCAAAATACTGCACCCCGGCTACAACGGGGGTACCGGGTACGATCAGAGTGACGACGAACAGGGGCGGGACGTCGCTGCCGTACTTGGCAAGGGCCTTGCTCGCGAAGCTCTTCTTAGACTTGCTCACGTGATGGAGCTCCTCGGGTGAGCCACTGAAGACTTCAAACCACAACAGCTCAAACACTACAGTAGACGATGTCAGGATAAGCCTAGTGTTAAATGCTTGACCTAGCCGAAGACGTACGCGGAGGTGCCGACGTCTCCTTCACCTTGCTATGCAAATAGGTCTTGGAGCGCAGTTGGAAACCTGCCCACGTGGGCTCGGACCACATTTTACGTAGTCGCGCGTCCTGTTCCGTGCAGCCTTCGGACTTGAATTTCCACGACTTGGTGGCATCCGTGCACTTTTCGGGCTCTTGCGGCTGCAACGGGGTGAGCTCTGGACACCATTGAGCGAGGTCAGTTGCGGTACAGCTACATAGCGAGAGTTTCCAGCTTACCTCCCATGCCTGTCGTCCGAAGGGGATTCCCAAGTGAGTAAATTTGAGAATAACTCGTCGGGTGCTAATTCCAATCGATAAGATCGCGAAGCTCTGGAAGCTTCAACTGAAGCTTCTTCACAATCCAACGCACTTGCCGGTGTTGACGGCGGGGAGTAGGTCAGGAGGATGTAACAGCCGCGCACGTTCCCGTTTCTTGGCCCAGATCGAGAAAATCCCGCGGTGGCAACGAGTTCCAAGCTGAGGAAGAGCAAGATGGCGCCGCGTGCCGAGCCCGTGAGCAACGTGCGGTCGCCCACGGCCAGCAAGAAGCGCATGAAGAAGTTCCGCGACGTTGTGTCCCCTTTGGACCCAGCGGACGCGCGTTCAGGCGTGCATAGCTCCGAGTTCCGGGGCATGTACAACCTGGCAATGCTGGCTGGAGTGCTCTACGTCTTCACGACGCTCTTCACTAACCTACTCACGAGGAAGGAGCCTGCGGACTTGAAGCTGCTACTGTCAGTGTTCTACTCCACCCATTTGATCGAGGTGCTCGCTACCTTCGCGTGTCAAGCGATGTATGCCTATACAGCCCTCATCCCAGTGTATATGGCTGGCACAGACGCGTTCTCGAACCGCCTGCTCATTAACATTGTGCACCACACACTGCAGAGTCTGCTCTTCTTCTTCACGATCGTCTGCATTGTCTGGCGCGACTGGAACCTCATCCATGCCGTGTCTGCATTCATTGAGGGGCTCGTACTGCTGATGAAGATGCATTCGTACACCCGGACTAAGCTGGAACTCTCGCGAACGGAACAGCAGCCGCCGTCGCCTGACATCAAGGACTTTACGATGTATTTACTGATCCCTTCGTTGGTGTACGAGCCCAATTTCCCACGCACCAGTCGAATTCGATGGGGTTATATCGTGGAGAAAGCATTCTCGATGATCATGGGGATCTCCATGCTCTACATCATCGTGACGACTCATGTGATCCCGAAGCTCGAAGATTCCGGGACGGTAAACCCTGTTCTGTCCATTGTGAGCCTCTTGCTGCCGTTCCTGGGGTGCTACCTGCTTACCTGGTTCATTATCTTCGAGTGCATCTGCAACGGCTTCGCTGAGGTCACGTACTCAGCCGACCGGGACTTTTACTCGGACTGGTGGAACAGCACAACGTTCGATGAGTTCGCTCGGAAATGGAACAAACCCGTTCATGAATTCCTGCTCCGACACGTGTATCTCGAGACGCTGGACTCGTACAACATCTCCAAGACCTACGCCACAGTGTTCACATTTTTCATGTCGGCAGCTCTTCACGAATGCGTCTTTATCCTCATGTTCCGTACTGTAAAGATGTATTTCTTCACGTTGCAAATGGTGCAGCTGGTCATCATCATCTACGGACGCGGTCTGCGTGGAACGCGTCTTGGAAACATCACCTTTTGGCTCGGTATGATCCTGGGTCTCCCGCTACAAGCTGTCATTTACAGTCGCGAGTACCACGGCGGCGAGCCGATCTTCATGGTCATTATGATGCCAGCTATGATCTTCGGCTTTGGAGGAGTACTGGTGGCTTCACTCATGCAGTTCAGTAGACTGAGGAAGAAACAAGCTTAGACAACTGATCAAACGGCTAAGTAGATGGATAGTTTCTTGCATTCTCTACAGCAAAATAGCAACATACGCATATACATCTCCTCGAATCTCGTTTTACTGCGTGTAGCGAAGTTGAATATCACCAAACGACGTCTCATAGAGCTCGCAGTTGTTGAGCTTGCGGTTCATCGCCAACATTCGCTTGAAATACGACGAGTGACCAACCACTGCAATGTGCTGCTCCGGTCTCTCGGCTAATTTCGTGACAAACTCCCGAATCCGAGCGTCCAGCTCCTCTTGAGTTTCTCGCAGTGGCAACACCTCATCCGAAGTCTTTGGCTCTACAATATTGGCTGGAGGAGCGTTGCCAGGTCCAGTGCGTGGGAACTTCTCCACTTCTAACCACCAGAACGGGTCCAACTGGGAGAAGTCGATGTCTGCTTGAGGCAGGAACTGCTGCGCTAACTCCGCCGGCACCCGCCCAATGTCACAAGCAGTGTCCAGCATCTCTCGACACGAAGGATCCACTGCTAAAGTGTTAGTATTTCGTTCAGCAGACACTTATTATTAATACCTAGGACATCTCACCGATGATGGGGATTTTCGTGTCGGGGAATGCTCCGATGGTCGTCTCAATGGCTCTGGTCAATGGACTCGTGATGATCTGCGATTGACGCAGAGCAAACAGTTAAGAACACAATAGTCTTCGCACATATTAATACCCGCTTCTCTTTTACCAATTGGATCTTGTCCTCGAGTTTCTTGGTCTGAATTACTTCGTGGAGTTTCGCTGCCTGCTTCTGGCCCTTGACGCTCAGCGGAGCGTCCACGATCATGGGGTCGCGCACCCACATCCACGAGAAGTTCCAGAGGCTGGTCTTGCGCCACTCGTTGAAGGTGGACTCGCCGTGGCGGATGCAGTACAGCGTCTTGGTGGTAGCAGCCTCGCTCATGATGGCAAAAGGATGTCTGAAGTGATTTATGTTGCTTTAATGCCATCAAACAACTTTACAAATCATGTTGAAGTTATTATGTTGCTGATCGCTATGCAAGGCATTCCGTTGGTTCTGGTAGATTAAAGAACTGACGAGAAAGCCTGTTAGATTACACAAGGAGGAGGTTAGATAGAGACAACTTACCTCGGTCGGCAGGTCGAACACGATGAGTTTCCCCTCAGTAGTGCCACAGATCACCGCGTTGAGCTCCGGCCAACATTGAAGACACTTGACGCACCCATCGACCCTGCAACGACGAACGTGAGAACAAGAGAAATGGCCCTGTAACTCTTAACATTACGTACTTGGCACGGAACACGATCTTGCCGTATGCGTCGAACGATTTCTCATCCTCAAATGACTTGTAGTCCCAGATGATTAACGTTCCGTCAGCTGCAGCACTGACAACCAGACCTCGGAAGGGCACCACGTCCAAGACCACGATGGGTGAACTCGTACCGGAAGATGAAGGTGAACACGGAGGGCGCAAAATCCCTAACTCGTATGTTTCTGATAGATTAAACATATTCCACATGCGCAGTAGTAAGTCGTCGGACCCAGAGAAGAGGAAGCAGCCGTGCACTGCTAAACTGCACACTGTGTCATTGTGAGCCTTGAACGAGCAGACAACAGCTTTCTTAGCAAAGTTCCACATCTAAAGCCACACAATTAGAATATGAACAGGGAATCTTTGCGCAAAGTGTGACGTACTACAATTTGGCCAGAGAGGAGGCCAGCAATGAAGAATTCTTGGCCTTCTTGGGCTAAAAAACTGCCTTTACAGAACACCAGAGAGGTGACTTCTTCATTCTTTTCACACTGTAATGCCGTCTGGAACGGAACTGCGCGTGGAAAGCCGTCGTAATTCACTTCCCACGCAAAAACTTTCCCGTCGACGCTGCCTGCTAGGAGGATTTCTTGATCTCGAACGAGTCCGACTGCGCAATATCGGTTCTCATTAAATCTCAACAACCTCACACATCAAGCAATGGGCTACTTTTACCTGCTAGACACGTGATTCCAACACTAGCACCCACAGGCAAATCCAGCAATTTTCCAGAGTGAATACTCCAGACTTTGACAATTCCAGTGTCAGTGCCGGTAAAAACCTTGTGAAATTGCTTAGAAGCAACCATGCAGGTAATCTCCGAGCCTTCCTCTTCGAATCCATACGAGACTTTCATCTCGTAAGTATCCCAGCAGCGGATAGAGCCGTCCAGTGAAGCACTTAGGAACTGGTACGTATTGGTAGAGTCTGGAGTTCGAATGTTCTCCTCCGGGTTGTCTTCATCGTTGCTGATGACAGAAATGGCTACAATCGCTTCCGAATGGCCACTACAAACGATATACCCGACGTTGCGATTGCAAAGCCATTGCTTGATCCCATTCCGTAGTCCGACGAGCAAGAAATCTCCCGCAATTCCAGTAAAAGAGTGCAGCTCAACAATCGTCAGTGGCATCACTGTAGCCATTTGCTTCTTCGCGAGCAGTTTATCCTCAAAAATGTTCCACAAGTGCACAGCGCCGGCCGCATCACCTAGAAGTAGTAGTTGACCCCGACTGTCCCACGTACATGAGATAAAACGAGCTGCGTTGGTACTGCAGACAGTGGACGAAAGTGCACCCGAAATGGCGTCGATAATCTGCGCTTTTTCATCAAACCCGAGCGAGACAACGAAGCAATTGTCGGCAACCATTTGCAGTGTAGAAATACCAAGTGAGTGAAAGTGCGAGAACTTCCGCTTCAAGCCGAACTGGAACTTCGTATCCAGTTGGTCTCCTAATTGTCTGTCATCCAGAATCTCCCCAGCCATGGTACCGACGTTGGTAGAAGTATGTGAATACACCGAGATTCCGCCGGATGAATCGCCAACAAACAGAGTTCCGCTAGCCCCAGAACGGATGCAAAGTGCGGAAGGCCAACTACTTCCAGGCTGCGAGATCGACTGTGCAGGGAGATACCAAGGGTAGAGTAACAAGGAACGCCCTTCAGCTGGATACCAGGTTTTCACCGTGCGATCCAAGCTGCAGCTTACGATTCCGTGGTTCTGGTGTGGCATAACCCGCACGCACACGACACTGCCACAATGATCAGTAAGGGTTTGGACACAGACGTAGCTGCTTCTGGTAGGCAAGGGAGACTCCGTCCTGCCCCATGGATCCCATATCTTGATAGATCTGTCTGCTGAGCCTGAGTAGAGGAGACCTTCGGGCCCCAACTCCGGCGCAAAATCAAGAGTGAGAACAGTTCCAGTGTGCCCTCGCATTGTGCTTGCCTTCGAATAAATTCAAACAACCATTAGGGGTTATCAATATGTTAACCCACAGAAGGAAACAGAAGCGTACACAAGGAATCGTTACGCTTGGACTTGGCGAGATTGACCAGTGCATAATTGCACCATCATGCTGTACAGTGTTGAGCAGTTTTAGAGTTTACCCGTACCAGAAAGTAGATCATTCGTCGCTTACTCTGCCGCCGAATAATGCTTTCTCGGGCTGCATGTGGTAGCTTTCAAAGGCGAGAGCTTTATCGGACATCTGTAGCACAAATATAATGTCAAAAACTTGTAACAAGAAGTGCCTGTGTTGCTTACTGGTGGTAGAGAATTCACTTGCACAACTCGATCGATTCGGTTACTGTTGAACACTGAGCCTTGATCCTGCTGGGACTCGGGCTTACTTGAAGGCCGACCATTGACTAGTCCATCTTGAGACGAAGAAGTACTGGTATTGCTGCCATCTTCGTACGCGTAGACTTCCCACGCAGTAAATTCAATCATTAGTGCCTCTTCAAAAGTGGCCGTTTATTTTCCGATACAGAAGTCCGCGAAAAGCACATCCAGAACATCTTCAACGTCGATCCGTCCGAGGATACGACCAATCGCCATCACGGCTCGACGAAGGTCCTCAGCAGCAATTTCACTCTGGTAAGGATCGGCCAGGAAACGATCCAAACATGCTAGACACTCTACGAGATTTTGTCGGTGGCGTTCTCTTGTAATCAGTGCGCCATTTGCAGCCCCTCCAGCAGATACTTCCAGCCTGTTACAGATAACATTGTGTGAAGCTATTATACATAAGCAGCTCTTAAATAATGCGATACGTACTTTTCCTTGACCACAGTTGCTAGTTTCTCAACGAAAACATCGATGTTATCCCCCTCCTCGCAAGAAACAACAAGCAGTTGGCCACGTTGGTCGGGTTTGAAGGTTTCCAGTACACGTGCAACCTTGTCTTCATCCACTTGATCACTTTTGTTTAAAACAGCAAGTGCACCTTCCTCAAGATACGACTGATACTCATCGGTGTGAAGTTCAGCAGCATTCTACAGAACACAACTACGGCGTCAGAACTGCCGACTCAACCTTCAACATACTCTAAGAGGAGTTGCGTACCTGGATGTCCATCATGACGACACAAATGTCAGCCTCATTGGCACATTGCTGTGCTCTTAACACGCCTTCTTTTTCGATAAGATCCTCGGTTTCGCGCAGCCCAGCAGTATCACTAACAATGACAGGGTATCCAGCAATGTTCAGTGGAACTTGTACGATATCTCGAGTCGTTCCAGCGATGGATGACACAATTGCAGCTGGTCGTCGGGCAAGAACATTTAATAAACTGCTCTTGCCGGCGTTCGGTGGCCCAAGGATGGCGACATGGACGCCACTACGCAAGATTTCTCCCCTCCTTCCATCTGCCAGGTGACCTCGAATAGAATCTGCTAGAGTACGAACACTATGAAAAAGAACTATAAGTAAAGAGCATGTACATGTAAGCTATTCGACAATCTCTCTTACCGATCCACTGCCACTTCGTAAGCAGCATCTGTAACATCGTCTTCGTCGTCACCAAAATCGATCATAGCTTCCGTGTAAGCCAGACACTTCACAAGACTGTCTCGCCATCCTTCGTAGACCTCTCCAACATCGCCTGAAAGCTGTCGGAGTGCCTGCCCACGCTGTGCTTCTGTCTCAGCGCTTAGGAGGTCCGCCAAACCCTCCACTTGTACCAGATCGATCTTGTTGTTGTCGAAAGCTCTCTCCGTAAATTCACCCGCTTCAGCAGCGCGGCAATGCTTTACAAATTCAAGTCAGTTCAGTGGCAACCTACCTACATAGCAGTGTCAATTAACCTACCGGCACGCGGCTCAACGCTTCCAAGACGCCAGAGACAACTGCAGCGCTTCCGTGGGTATGCAATTCCACAATATCTTCACCCGTAAAACTACCAGTAACCAATAAAAAAAACAAATAAGTTCCAATGCCACAGTCACACTGTATCCATCTTCGTCACCTGTTCGGGTGCGGGAACCTCAGCACCAACGCGTCGTCTAAATGCTCTTTCGTTGTGGGATGGTAAAGTTTTCTCAGTGCGGCACTGTACCATTACCGTCAGATCACATTTCTGTACTAACACACAGAATTTTACCGTACATTTACTTACACACGAGGCTTTGGTAGTACTGTCGAATGGCTGAGCTGCTGCAGACACGAGTCTGCTTGATCACCAGAGATTCGGATGACTGCAACACCAGCCTTCCCGGGCGCGGAGGACAGTGCGTAGATAGTGTCCAACTCGTACACGCTGACGTCATCATTCCTGCCTCCAACGGCAGTTTGAAAGCTGGCGATCCGCCGAGTACGTGCAACAGGGACACGCCTACACAGTGTGCGCAATCGGCTAAGCATTATCGACGCACTAATTTGTGGCGGGTGTCGAATTACCTGTTGTACAACATACAAATAAATAAGGTAGTATGATAGTAAGTGGAATTTTGGATATTTTTAGTTGAAAACTGATGGACAGTTAGATAGGCAGCGTCACGCCTTCGAAGTACTCAAGCATATCATCGATGTCGCTGCAGTCGAAGTGTTCCGAACTACTGCTGCACATAGTGTTGGTTCGACTGATATCCAGGTCTTCGTGAGGTGTCGCCGGTGGTAAAGTGGTCTTGGGAGTTTCTATCGTGGTAGGTTCGATAGGAGTTGTAGCTGTAGCTGGCGACGAATGTGAAGACTTCTGTGGCTTGTCAGGTGTATCCAATTTCAGTTCTGTGTCGGACAGGAAGTCGTATTGTGGGCTATCCAGACCAGCGGCGTCAACGCTGCGGTAGCTTCGAACGGATGGCGGCTGAGATAGAGCTGAAGGTGGACTCGTAGCAGGAGACGGTTGATGTGACGTCGGCAAAGAACTCACTTGCTCCGCAGCAGAAGAGATCGACTCAGCCTGCTGGAGGTTTCCAGATGAGGTCGCAAGATCAAAACTCTTAACACTTTTCCGGCTGGATGAGGAAGCCACTGAGGATGCTGGTGACGGCGGGATCGAAAGGGGCTGTAGCTGCGGTGGCATGTCCATCTCATCATAGCAGTTCAGGTACGACTCGCCCGCCACCACTGACGTCGTGCTTCGCTCGAAAATGTCGTTAGAGGCTGCACGTCTCTGCTTTCGTAGTACCCGCTTCGCAGCCAGGCGCTTCTTTTGCTCCTGTGCGTTATCTGCTTCAAGCTGTCGTCGCCGTTGCTTAGTGAGCTCAGTCGGCTGCATGAATGATTTCCGCTCCAACGGAGTTCCGGGGCTCTCCTCGCTTTCACTTGAGCTGGAACTTGTTGGATTACGTCGCGCAACATGCTTTCGACCCGGAAGTTCGTACTTCTCTGGATGGCTAACGCTTCGTCCACGTTGCTGCTGCAAAACATCATTGGCGGTATTTAGCTGGTGCCGCAATTGGCCCACATGGTGGTGGTGGGCGAGTCCTTGAGCCTGCTGACGTTTCTTTTGTTCCTCCTGCCACCGCTTGTGCCGACTGCTTTCGGTCGGACCGAAGTACCGACTGCGCGTGAGCCAGTGACTCATTTGTCGGTCCCGATATTTCGCCAAAGCTTTGCTTTTTTCAGCAACAGCGCCACGAATATCGTAGATCGCCTTGGAAATTGTGCGCAGCTTCACATCACCGCTTACTCCAGTTACCATGGGATCGGAAGACACTTCTTCATTCGGATCGTACAACCACACATCAGCTCGCATACGAGGACGCCGCTGACCTGCAGGGGAAGCTGGCAAACTGTGCGACGAGCTAGACATCATCATCGTTACAACAGGTCTCGGGAATCCACCACAGATCGAAGCTCGAGCTAGCGGAATATCATCCACCATCACCGTAGAGCCACCGGTCGTCCAGTGCCCCAATGTGAGCTGTACTCGAAGTATACCTTCGTCTCCTGAATGCCCCTGAGCGCAGCATACCTCCTCATAGCCATGGAACTCACCCGAAATCTCGCGTACTTCCGACGATGAAACCTCACGTTTACTGGTACAGTCAGCATGAGTACCCACGAGTAACAACCTGCGCCCCGGGACGTCCGATAAATGAGCCCAGTGCGCTATCACCGCCGCTAGTGAATCACGTCGCCTGAGATCGAACAGAAGCACGAAGACGCCTTCATCGCTGTCCAGAACCTCCTCTCGATTATGTAAAATACGCACAATCGCTGTCTTCTTTCCGCCAGGCTGCGGCCAAATAAATTCGTGCGATCGCTGCGCGACCTGCTTGGCGCCCAGAGCGAGCACGAAGCTCTTCTTGCCCACTGTGTCTGCACCTACGACCGAGACGCTGCTGGGCATCCTCCTTCTCTTCTCTCTTTAGGTTCAATTGCGCGAGTGAGTACCTCTCTGCGTTGTCGTGTGCTGGGTGCAACCGCGGTCGAGATGGATATCGACAGACGGAGCGAGGGCCGCTGATAGTGCGCTATCTCGCCAAGAAGCGCCTGAGTATCGCTGGAAAGTGCACGTACACAGGAAACTCAGGTGTTATATCGTAGCCGAGCCAAATTTCAACGACGAGAACCGTAGGGGCACGCTTGGCCGTTATTGCTTCAACGGCCACCGTCTGGGCATTTACTGTGGGCCGGAGTCCAGCCTGGAGCCAGAGACTATTTGCCTCTTTACCAACGCTGACGCAATGCACGATCGACGAGCGACGCCACGATGTGCCAGATGGTCTCCAACTTCACATTCCGCCCAGCTTGGTCGTCTTCAAGCTTGGCAAATACGCCAAGTTGGTTAATGGTATACATGCATTATAATACAGTGTACATGTATTTCCGCAATATGCCTTACGGCAATCTTTACAATTGCTTGCCATGGTTCGTTGCAGTGCTGTTGCATTGCACTGGAAACGTATCGTAATTTTTCAGGAAATGTTGCAGTGATTTACAAATTTTCGGCGATATGTTATAATATTATCCACCAATCATAGTTTCCCCACCAGCAGTGCAATAAGACCTGCAAGCATGGGAGCGGGGCCGTCCCTGGGCAAGTTCCTCAAGAGCATGGACGATGAGGACCTCAGCAAGCTTGTAGAAGAGGTGTGTTTCTCCCTGATTCGCCTTATGAGCCGTGTGCCAAGTCATTGACACATTGGCAACTGCTATTTATTTCTGACAGGCTTACAGACTGGAACCTCAGCGTATGGAGAAGATGTTCGCAACAGCCAAGGAGAGATATTATGAAGGTCCGTGCTATTGTAAACACTGTGAGCTTCACAGTTCACTGAGTAATTGATTTTCTGGAATTTAGAGACCGGGCAGCCTCGCGAAGTCGAGGCGGTGGATGCGGCCACTTTGAGCCTATCTGCAGCATTGCTGCAGCCTCCGCAGTCGCTGACTCCGTCTTCTGCCCCACCAATGCTGAGTGAAATGCTGCCATCTCCAGCAGTAACGACGGTAGTGCCTTCTGTTACTGTGGTACATTCCGTCACAACAACATCGAGCATGGACACGATGCCCGATGCAGAGGACCAACCAGTATTAACTGGCAATAGAGACCCGATGAATGCCCTCTGGACTTTTGAAGGCCATCATCTTCGCCAGCTAAAGACAGCAGACAAGAACCCCCAGAACAAAAGCAGCCACCCCCTACAACAAGGAATGACAGATCACTTGAGCAAGCATACCGGCGGGATCGACCCGTCAACAGCAGCAATATCGATGCCTCAGCGAGAGCTGGATGCTGATGGATATCCAGTCATGTATGGCAGTTGTGGCCGTGACAAGCGATACGGGCGCTGTTCTGTGTGCTACTACCGAGGACTCCGTTGCAACACAGATCACTACTGTGCTTGCTGCCAGAAGCCTGTGTGCATCCGCCCCCGCATGTATCCGGGCGAAGAGCACCATAAGATATGCTGGAACGTGCTTCACATGGACAAGGACATTGTTAAACGCGTACAGAAGAAGAGAAAACGCAAGCTGCGAGACGTTGCTGCACCAACATCGATTGCTTTAACAACAATGACGCGTCTGAAGAATGTCACGTCTTTCAGCACTGGGGACGGCGAGACAGACCATAGCGATAGACCAGATGATAGCCTTGACCAGTCTGCTGTAGATCTGCATCGAACACCGTCCATTCCAACTGTCGTGGCGGATGTGAGTGGTGCAGTAGACTTGTAAGAAGGTGAATGAGAATGGTGTTTTACTTGTTTTGTTAGGTGGGGCAAGACGACGCCAAGAAAGTCATATCAGCAAAGGACAAACAAGTCACCTAAAAAGAAGACGCGATAATGAACCAGCAAGGTCTCTGAAGGGTAGACAGCACAAGCACTCAGTATCGTGGGGGAGGACGGCGCGAGTTGTCACGCGGCTGGTGCTCGCGTCCTCGCTGCGGTGGCGGAGCTCGGTCTCGGAAAGGACGGTTTCGATCCCCACCTGGAGGTGGCCCTCTCTCGCGATTTCTACCGCGGTCGCGACTGCGATCTCTTGAGCGTGACTGCATTGGTGGGTTCCAGCCACCTAAATCACCGCCAGGGGCACGCATAGGACCAGGACCAGGACCAGGACTAGGACCAGGGCCGGAACCGTTACCAGCAGAAAACTGGTAAGCTTTGGAAAAGGATATGCGCATGTGCGAGTCCGGGTACGCTATGTTGTCCAGCCGAAGAAGTGCCATGATAGCTTCATCCATGGAACCCATCTCAATCAGCGCCATCTTCCGGTTATTCTGTAAGTAGTGGAAGTTTTTGACGAAGCCATACTGCGCGAAGAGGTCGACAAGTGCGTTCTCGTTGCGCTGCAGTTCCATCGGAATTCCAGAAATGTGAAGCAGTGGACAGGGCGAAACAGCTTCTTGGGGGCTGCGACGTCGGTAGCGATGCAGCGGAGAATTCGAAAAGTCGAGCGTATTCTCGATCTCGAAGCGGTCAGCGTCCGCGTGAGGCATTGATACGCTCGTGTGTTTCGAGTAGTCCACACGCAGCTTCTTGCCAAAAACGTAAACGCCATCCAGGTGATCCAAGGCGGAGGTTGACTAGAATGGTGCAGAAATCATTATGAGCGTGAGTCATCACAAATCTGGCTAAGTAGTAGGAACTGTACGTACATGAACATCGTCGACAAATTGGATCAACGCTGTATCCCGCTTGCGAAACATAATTTTGATCCGAAGGACATCGCCGAAGCAGCCAAACAATGTAAAGAGGCGGTGCGGAGGCTGTCACGGGAGTTAACAAATACAAAACCAGGGTTAGAAATGGTCTGGAATTGCCAAACGGAGCATAACACTTACCACCAGTTCACGGTCAATATTGCTGCAGATCAAGGCAGGAGATGGCTTAGTATCACCTCGTATCGCCCGCCCAGTGGAATGTGGAGGCAGGTCACGCCCTCCGCGGGCTTCGTGAGGTCTATCCATACTCGGAGGTCGATCACCGAAGCGTGGCGACGGGTTACGATTATCACGCATGTCTGGAGCATACTGATCACCACACCCAACGCTGGAAGTGCGAGTAACTTCGCGATAATCAAGGTCATTACGATGAGCAGGTGGGTTGTTATAGCCGCCATCGCTAGGAGCATCACGTAAACCAGTAGTATTGGGGATTGCTGGTTCACTGTCATTGCCAGCATCCCCTCCACGGCCAGGACCCGGGGGGAGATTGGGATTGGTATAATCCCACGATCGGTCGTCATTATAGCGAACACGAAGCTCGGGATGGCGCGAAAATACAATGCTCAGCTGGTTGCAGCCCGTGTAGATATCGCGTCCATCTAGCGCCGATTGAGCAGCCTGGGCTTGGTCTATAGACTCCATTTGCACGAGAGCCTTAAACTCATTGTCTTTCCAAAACGTGACGATCTTCTCCACGTTACCAAACTTTTGGAAAACCTACCACGAAAAAGTATCAAAGGCTGTTAGTCAACATCGCAACAAACACCGTTACGTTCCGTCGCACCTGCTGCAATACCTCCACTGTCACATCGTACTCAATTTTGGACACCGAAACCATTAGAATTTGATTCGGCGGGCCGATGCCACGACGAGGCCCATCGTGGGAAAGCAAACCAGGTTGTCCTACAAACCAACACTCAGCGTCTTTAGTACAGCGAAGTTAAACTATATCGATACGTAGACGAAGTCTTCCGTACCTCCAGTGTCTCGGCGGAATGGTTGCATTTCCTGTTGTGGGGGATATTGCGCAGACGGATGCTGCTGGTGCGGAGCAACCCTTGGTGGCGGCTGTTGCTCATACGGATGCTGCTGCTGTTGCTGGTAAGGAGGCGGGCCATCATTCTCCTGGCGCACGGTGATTTCGTTGCGGTTGCTGAACTCGAAAAAGATCTTCTTGCCGCGGATGAGTGCGTCGCGCGTTTGGTAAAAAGTTACGAGGTTGGACGCTGAGGTGACGTCAGGAAGTTGCACGAATGCTTGTCGTTTCTGGGGGATCATGAGACTCTTCTCGACAACTGCAAATGGGCAGCACAGGGCGAGCAGCTCACTCTCGAGGCAGTCAGCAGGCAGTCCGCAGACAAAGACAACCTAATAGCGGTGAGGGCAGGGCACAACAGGACATAAAGAGCAGGACAGTGAGCGAGCAGGTCAGATTGTACAGCAACAACAACAAGGGAGCCCAGGGCAAAGGAAAGTCAATGCCAAGTAGTTACCCGCGATGCCGGCTGCGAGCTGCGTAGACGCTTGGACGGATCAAAGTCGTCTCCATCAAAGTGGCGCTTCAAGCCAGACCCGGTGCCGTTCAATGCCATCGGCTAGAAAGAGACGTAGATAGAAGGGAGGGCCGGAGAAGTGAAGACGAATCCAACGTGGAGGGCAAAAGAGATTGTTTGCGAGCAAAGCTGAAGCCTACAAACAATGAGTGTAAACGCGCTACAGACCAATAGCGACAGAAGATATCACACTGTTAGGTACGCCATTATACAAAGACTTGGAACCCTGCCGAAAGCACAGTGATTCACTAAGTGAAGAGCATCAACCACGCACCTGAGGAGCTCGTTCCCACGCCAAGTCTAGATTTGGATGCAAAACACTGGAAACGGTTCGCTTATGTACGAATTCGGATAAGTGCGCTGCTATTTCGGCCGTAAAAGAAGGGCTGTGGAGAAGATTTATCTTTGGTGGCAGTCTCTTATTGGTCAACTGAGCTGCGGTTTCACTAATTCCCGGGTCTATTCCCAGCAAGGCAGGCGCCGGTCGTTTGATCGCCTCCGCCCCCCCGGAGGTTTCTCCCTCTCCTCATTTGCGAATCGCGCCTGAAGAGAAGCAGAGAGCGAAGTCTGTAGACATCAAAAGAAGCAGCAACCATGGGTATGGCCTTTTCGCGCGTGTTTGAGCGCCTCTTCGGCAAGAAGGAGATGCGCATCCTCATGGTGGGTCTCGATGCCGCCGGTAAAACCACGATCCTGTACAAGCTCAAGCTGGGCGAGGTGGTCACCACCATCCCTACCATCGGTACGAAATTGGATCGCTTCTTTTAAGGGACACAAGGAGAAGATCGGATCCCGGACACTTCGTTCTGTGTCTTCCACCTGTCTCCAATCGAGGGGAAGGGGGGATATGCAGAACGAAGTCGCTTGAGTCAAGATCTTAGCTAATTCTGTGTGAGGGATTTACTGACGTTGTGGTGGCTGCTGCTCCAGGTTTCAATGTGGAGACGGTGGAGTACAAGAACATTAGCTTCACGGTGTGGGATGTGGGTGGTCAGGACAAGATCCGCCCGCTGTGGCGCCACTACTACCAGAACACACAGGGTCTGATTTTCGTGGTGGACTCGAACGATCGCGACCGTGTGGACGCGGCTCGTGACGAGCTGCACCGCATGCTGAACGAGGACGAGCTGCGGGACTCTGTGCTGCTGGTATTCGCCAACAAACAGGATCTGCCGAACGCGATGAGCGCTGCAGAGATGACGGACAAGCTGGGACTTCACGGCCTTCGCCACCGCCAATGGTTCATCCAGGCGTGTTGCGCGACGACGGGTGACGGTCTGTACGAGGGTCTGGACTGGTTGTCGGCCACCCTCCAGAAGGCAAAGTAAACATCACGCGCTCGACATACCCAATGTATCGACCGGTAGTTGGGAGAGATATAGACGACTATATATCATGGGTAGTAGGCGCTGCTATAATTTTGCATTTCCTCTTTCCCGGGCCCACGTGCATTTCGTGTCGCTCCCAGCTAGGCATAGCAAGCAGTATCTCTGCGAATGTGTGATAATCATACAGGTCTTAGTTTACTTTCATCGAATGTTGTGTCAGTGTACTGCTGCCACGTATGCGTCCGTTTCTTGTAGTTGTTACTTCGAAGTACATGTAGCATGGCTCCACATCAGAGCTGTACATGCAAGTGCAGTGTGCTGTTCATCTCGGCTGACTGTCATTATCCACGGCTTGAAGTACGGCGCTGCTAGGCTTAAGATACTGCTGCTACGTCGTTGAGGTTAAGGGTTTTGGTCCGCCACTGACAGCGCGACACCGCATGTTGCTGCGAATAACGCCGCGGCGACGTTATTCGCAGCAACAGGAGGCGGCCGCCATTAAAGACGACCAATGCCACCGACCCAGCTCAGCATGACATGGTGGATCTGGTTGGGTCGTTCATGTACGGGTCTGAAAATTTATGTCGCGGGTTTCTCTCACATTTCTAATACCTCGAGAAGCTGATATTTATTGCACTGTTCAAGAAAGCAGAACATTGTCTAACCAAATTTATTAACAATAAATATAATAAATTATTGCACTGTTCAAGAAAGCAAAACATTGTCTTACTTAGTAATTTAAAAGCAATTATATATTTTCACTTTTTTATCCATGAGACTGTGTCAAACAAAATGTTCTTGGCTAAAACCGAAATATCACACTTTCATTTTGAAAAAAAAACACTGTAAAATCTGAGTGTGATAAACCGAAGGGTTTTGGTGTATTTTTCTAACTTACACGGTACGTTTATGTGATTTTCATTATACCCTAGCGGAACGGAGTTGGGTAAGACGTGTGGGAGCCCGTACCAGTAGGGGTTGGTTGTTGCTTCTGCTGTATATACACCGATACATAGGTGCTTATATACATATCTACAGCTAGTCATGAGATATGTGCTGTGTCAAAGAACGTGCGCTGCCCGCATATAGATTTATACAACATGACCCAAGCTCCTTGCCGCGCTAGAGCCGCGTATGTGTAGAGATCCTTAAAAATCGAGAAAGCGTGCAAATAGATAGGCTCCAGGTTAGCTATACTTTACTCTTCTAAAATAAACCGTCCATTTAGCAATCAATGATGACGACGTTTATCTGGAGCCAATCACGCCTAGTAAAGTCTACGATTACTCATTATCAAGCTCGTATGAGCCCTTGAGATTGTTGAGTAGCTCGCGACCTATTGATGACAGGCGGTTGTCTTGCAGGCGGACTTGCACAAACTGAACTGTAAAACCAAAGACGAAACGGACAAATCCATTCGTCAACCCGTTACAACGCATCCTACTTGGAGCCTTCAAAGTATTCAAATCATCCGAGCCTTGAGGGCCCCCAGAGCCTACTCGTCGACGACGCTTGACTGGCGACTTCTTTGGCGAACCCACCGACTGCGGAGCACGCACGCCGAACTTGCTCTTCAAGGCCTTTGGTATCGCTTTGTCGATCTTGTACACAGCGTGTCAAATCTCCCAACAACTCAACATCTTGTTTGCCTCCAACTACTTAGGCTTTACGCATAAGTAGATAGGTCCTAGAAAATCACAAATGTCGCAGAAGTAAGTCGGTGTGGTACCACACCTGCCTTCGGTCTTCGTGGCGTACACTTTGCAGTTCTTCTGCACCCGCTTGCGCTGGCCGGAGTAGCCACGCCAGTCGTCATTCTGTTTTGGGCTGTGCTATTCCGGTTCAGCATCAGGAGGGACTTCCTCGTCGACCTGACCTTCGTCTGTATATACTGTACATAATAGTTAGTCTGTATATAAGACTGCGTCAAACATAATGTAAAAAAAGCGGCTTTGAGAGTTATCGAGATAATCGCGTTCAAAGTTGGCTGATCCATTTTCGTACATAAGAGAGTTTGCGAGATAAACGTCCGTTTTGATTTTCAAAAATTTGAACGGAGTGTGACAGCGTTCAGGAATTCAATCGCCAACACAGGACTAGACACTCAACCAGCCATTCTTGAGCACCAGCCTTATCAGTTCAGAATGACCGAGACCAGAACTCCGAGTCCGCGTCCCTCCACTACGGCTAATCGGAGTGTAGCCACGCCAAATGCTGCGGCCCATAAAGCAGTACCCAGTGGGCGCTTGAGTGAGGACGATAGTGGTGGCTCAGAAGAAGGAAGCCGTCTTGTTCCATCTGCAAGTGAATCCTGCGAGATTGAGGAGTACGACGACAGTGCCGACGAGAGCTTTACTCCTGATTCTGAAGCTTGCGAAAGCGACGCCGACTCGCTATCAACAACCAGTGCCTCCAGTGAGTTTCAGGGAGAAGAGGACATAAACAACTTTTTGTTCGACGGCGACCTACGATCTCAGGTCGCTAAGATCATTAACGCTGACAAGTGCGAAAGGCAGTGCGCACAAGGGAAGGCCAAAGAGTTCGAGCACTTGCTGACGTCACTTGTTCAGATGACGAAAACCGAGCGAATGACGAGTTTGCATACACTGTTGGTACTTCTGATGGTCACACCTACTGCAGAGCGCAAGCGCGGCAAGGGTGAACGTGAGAAATTCCTTTACTTGCTGCCGTTCGTGGGTCAAGTCTGTCGGCCTATAGTCGCGCTCTGCTATGGAGTAGTTCCGATGACTATTCAACGCTACAAAACGCGCATTCGTAACGGAAGTATTTTTGTTGCCAAGCACAGCAACAGCAATAACAAGCACATGTGGTATGATTGGTGAGATGGTTCGAAAGATTCGCAGTAGTAGGAGAAGTCGTGCCTGTACGCGTCCGAATGCAGAAGACTGTGGACGGTACAACTCAAAAATACTACAGCAGCAAAAAGTATAGCTGCTGTCAGCTCACTTTACGTGGGATGCTATTCATAATTAGATGCATGCCTTCATCGAGTCAGGGCTCAGGATTTACGAGCTGGCTCGCTCTACAATGCGGAAGCTTTTGTAACTACACTGCCCCACGATCCGAATTCGATCTCCACGCAGTAATGTATGTGATATTTGTTCAATTTTACTACTCCGGTATGGGGGGCAACATCACGGCGGATAAGACAGAGGTATTGGGACGTCATACTGAATCTGGACGACGAATGCGGTGAGTTTATATTGAGATATAAGTAACATTTCGATTTACTTGGATCATTTGACCATGTATATGAGACCGCACTATACAAAATGATACTAATGTGCAATTTAGAGTTATCGAGATAATCGCGTTCAAAGTTGGGTCATCATTTTTCGTACCTATACGAAGTTTCGAGAAAACGGCCAAAAACCGTTTTGAAAATCCAAACGGTCACTAAAGCGAGCCCATTCATTTGCCAAACGACTTTCAAGATACCAGTGTCCATAATGCTTCGCCAACTACCCCAGCCGCCGTCACCACCACTGTCGCTCTCTCAAGATGTTGAAGCAACTCAGCTCTCCGCTTGTGACTCTAGTGCCGTGGCGCCCATTGAGCGTGCGAAAGACTCGCAAGTCTTCAGAGTCCAGCTCGCTCAAGACACCAACATTGACGAGACTGCTTTCAGTCAAAAGAATACAGCGTCTGCGTCCAGTCAAGAGAATACGGCGTCTGCGTCCTATCAAGATCGAGCATCACTCGTGTCCAATCAAGACGACGTTCGTGGAAACGAGAGCGAGAGGACGAAGATGAACCTCTCGACGACAGTAATGATGAGGACTGGAGCCCCGACAAAGGTCCTGACGACGTTGAAGTAGTCACTGGAGAAAGCGACGGAAGTGAAGTCGAGGAGGACGTAAGTATCAATTTGATTGACAACGATCTTCGCCAGTGCGTGACTGACCTGATTACTGGAGACGAATGCGAGAAGGGCTGTCTGAAAGGAAAGTCACGCGAGCTGGAATGGCTCACATGCTCTCTTCGCCAGATGACTAAGACGGAGAAGACGACGTGCATCTTAACACTGTTAAGTGTCTTGATGCAGACGGATACCGCAACTAGACGTCGTGGCATGGGTGAACGCGAGAAGTTTCACTACTACTTGCCGTTCGGCGGCCAAGTTTGCCGATCAGCCTTCGCTTACTGCCTTGGTGTGAAGCCACTTACAATTCAGCGCTATAAGCGTCGCGTTCGAGAGGGGAATATTGCAGCTAAAGAACATGGCAACAAACTCAACAAGAATGCCTCCACCATAGATGCGGTTTGGTTGGTCAAGTGGTTTGAAGAGTTTGCTGCTGAGGTAGGTGAGGTGGTACTAGTGCGGGTTCGCGCTCAGAAAACAAAAGACGGCGTGGTGAACACGTACTACAGCCATGAAGACTACACCCTCTTACCGGCAACGTTTACCTGGGACGTCTTGTACGACGAAATGCACAAGTTCGTGGCTTTACGCCTTCACGTGAACGAGCCTGCGCCTTCTACCTTCAGGAAGCTGCTGTCTATCCACTGTCCAAAGATCTAAATTCGGTCTGCTCAGACGAACGTCTGCGACCTGTGCACAGTCTATCAAACCCGCATGCGTCATAACGCTACGGCCTACCAAACAGAGGAGCTGGGCAAGCACACAAAGTCAGCTCGCCGGATGAGGTTCGTACACATAAGTATCATTTAATTTACGTGTTGGATATTAATATCAATTTGTTTAACTGTGAACAACCAGACGTGAGTACAAGAACTTCGAGCTGTCGTACACAGCGAGGATAAAGCCTCAAGTGATCTCGCAGTCATTGTGATGGACTTTTTGCAAAATCTGACAATTCCTTCGGTGACATGCACCCCATCGCAGTGGTATTTCTGCTCGTTGTTGGCAGTCAACGTCTTTGGGATATTTTTCGAGAACACTGGAACGCAAACAAACTACGTGTACGATGAATTTACGAGCGGAAACGGCAGTGACGAGATTAACCCTATGCTGCAACTCTTTATTCGCACGGTAGTGATTCCGTATGACAAAAAGCATCTCGTTGTCTATGCGGACAACTGCACGGGGCAAAACAAGAATAATCACGTGATCAAGTTCTTCTTGGCTTTGGTACACGGTGGTGGTTTTGAGCGAGTGGACTACAAGTTCTTTGTGAAAGGTCACACGAAGAACTGAATTCGGGCACATTCGCAAGCACGTTTCTCGCCAAGATTACTGGATAATGGACCATATTATCTCCGCTGTGAACAATTCTGCCACCTCCAACACTACCGTTCACATCTCGCGTGGCAATGTTTTACAAACCAGTAGTGACCGAGCTCTACAAGAACCTAACGGGCGTGCAGCAGTACCAGATATTCTCCATGGTTAAAGATCAGCCTGGAGTTGTTTTGTGCCGCAAAGGACCCGACGATGAAGCGACAAGCCAGGATCTGCGGCAAAATGTTGATGGAGTTACCACCGATGACATCAAAGTAGATCGCATGTTCACTCACTTCTGGAACACTTGAATCCTCCTCCTCTCAACAGCGAAGAGATGCTAGATCTACACAACAAAATTCACCCGTATGTGCCGGATGAGTTTCAAGATGATCCCAGCTATGCAAAGCCAAGTGAACTGCAACAGGAAGACGCTAAAGCAGCCAAACAAGCTCGCCGAGAACACCAAGCTTTAATGGCTGCAGCAGCGAAGGCTAACCAGGACCGCCGAGGCAGGGAAGTTCATGATGAGAGTCGTCCTACTCCCAAGAAGGTTCGTAAATGAAGCAGATCAATTATGCAGCAGTCACAACATGTTTAGTCAAAATGATACCTGTCTCTAATACAATACAAAATGATACTTATGGTACCATGTCACTAATGTGAAACTGTGGATAAAATCAAACTTTTGCACATGTTTCAGTAACAATTAAATTAAAAGGACAGCGCCATTGGCTCCGCCAGACTATTTTACGTCAGAATGTCAAATAAAAAAAATCATTTTCAATTTTGGAAACGAGATTGTTTTTTCAGCCGTTCATAACTCAGCGAGATCTCAACCCTGGAGTTAACCAGCTGATCAAAAGATTGAGGAAGCACCCTCTTTCCCGTGGCGTGCTTAAATTGCGATTCGTACTTAGGTTCATTAGTATTATTTTTTTGTTTTGCGCGGTCTCATATCAACAACATTTTGAAAAATTGTAGACGAGAATACAAGCATGACAAGTCTTCCTGTGACGATCAACATGTTGTCATTGTGATGGACTATTCGCAGAACTTGACCCTCCCTAGCGTTGCGAATACACCATCGCAATGGTACTTTTGCTCGCTAGTATCTGTGAGCTGTTTTGGAATCTATTACGAGAACGAAGGTATGCAAATGAATTACCTTTACACTGAAAAAACTAGCGGCAAGGGGAGCGACCAGATCAACTCAATGCTGGGCGATTTCATCGGCAAACTGATTGATGGTGGTAAAACGAGACTGACCATTTACGCTGACAACTGCACTGGTCAAAATAAGAACAACTATGTGGTGAAGTTCTTGCTGGCACAAGTAGACATGGGTCGTCTTCAACACGTGGACTACAAATTCTTCGTTAAAGGCCACACGAAGAACTCGTGTGACCGTGGCTTTGGCAACATTAGGAAGCACATTGCTGGGCTGGATATTTGGCAGGTCATAGGCGCCTGTTTTAGACCATACAGGCTACGTAGTATCTTGCACACTCGGCCAGATCCATCGTCGAAGTAATCCGGTATATTCATGTAAATCTCTGCATCTTCAAGTGTTCCATTCAGAAAGTGACAAACTCAATATCTTTGCAGGATAAGCCCAAGTGAAGGGCCATAAGCAAAACGAACTTCATAGACTCTTCCACTACAGGAGAATAAGTTTCCCAATAGTCGATACCGTAACGCTTCTGGCATCCTTTGACAGTAATCCGAGCCCGATATCGCTCCACATTTCCACGTGATATTCGTTTTCGAACGAAGACCCACTTACTAATAAGTACTTTTTTGTCTTTAGGTCTGCCCACCAGATCCCATGTACAGTTGCGCATGAACTCTTTGTATTCCTTATTCAGTGCAGCTTTCCGCTGATCTGCATCAGGTGCACTCAACGCTTCTTCTACAGTCTGTGGCTCTATATTTGAACTAACAGCTTCAATCACCAGACTTCTTGGAGTATCCACTTCATAATCTTTACAGCGCAGATTTGGCCACCGGACACGTCTCGAGCGTCGAAACGATTCGGTATTTGCCTCTTCTTCCTCGCTCCCACTACCAGCAATTCTTTCAGCAATTTCATCCATTGAACTAACAGAATCTCCATGACCGACAGCCATTTTTTTTCCTTAAGTTCACCGAAATCTTCGCTAGCTTCAGTAACAAACGCATCGTCACTTTCAGTATCAACTTCATCATCAACCACTCCTACGTCCCCTACCGAAGGTGAGGTTTCCTGTAACGCCGGTGGCAAGGGGACGCCCTCTGGACAGCGGCTAGGCATGTCCACTCGGCTCCGCTTGCATTCTCAAACGTCGCCTTCAGCGCGCAAAGGGTCAACTTCGCGCAGTACTGGCTGAACCCCTCACAACAGGAGAGAAAATCTCTACCTTCATCAACGGTTCTGCACGAGACGCACTCGTATCCACCGGAGAAGATCAATCTGTATGGTAGGAGGGGATAGTTCCATCGGTTTTACCGGTATAACGGTGGAGCTTTCGATTCTCCTCGAGAATCGGTACCACAGATCCCACTACTGGAAGTCTCACAAATTGAAGATGTCCAGGCAACACAAATGGCCTCGGGCATATCGGTTCTTAATACACGTTCCGCATAACTGTTCTCAACTGTCCATTCCTCTTGAAAGTCCACGTACCGTACTTCTCGCAGTTTTCCAGTCACCAAACCCAGATCTCGATAGCTCTCTCAGTGCTTTGCGAAGCCGAGGAATATCCCTGGTTTACCGGTGTCCTTCAGCTTGGATCGTCGAAGAATTTTTGGTGTGAACACGAACCCCAAACAGCCTAAAGTTCGTAATGATGACACATCCGGTCGATCTCCAAACCCTCGAAAGGACGGATTGTCTCCATCTAGAGCAGGAGTAGCACTAATGTTCATCACTTCAATCGCGAATGCGAAAGCTTCGCCCCACAACAACAATGGCATGTCTGCAGACTTCAGCAAGCAAAGTGTTAAGCTCATAACTACACCGTTCATCTTTTCAACAAGTCCATTTTCTTCTGGGTTATACGCGTTTGTCCACGTGTACTCAATTCTATTTGCGCGTAAAAACAACTTCATTATCGTGTTGATAAGATGGTCAGAGTTGAACAACTCGATCTTGTGTCCTTGTGCTAGTAGCGATTTGATGCGGTCCATCGCTACACCTGCAGCATACTCTTTTCGCACAATCAACAAGCCCCACGGGTACCGACTTGCTTCGTCTTGGACTAGTTGAAAATGATAGTATCCATCGTAGGTTGCTTCTTTCACATGGCGCATGTCGGACATTAACTTCTGGTAAGGTTTTGTTACTCAACGAGTTATTGGTTTCTTGTACGGCTTACGAGTCATCTTTGCCACCTTACAAGTCCAGTAAGGAACGTCAACATCACCTTGCAACTCGTCACCCAGCCCTAATACTTTCTGTTGTCCTGACATTTGCTTCAACTTCGCGTAATTCTGGTGTCCGAACCTCTCGTGGCACTGCACGATGGCTTTCGAGTCTCCACCGCGCTGGCCCATCGAAGGGACTCGATAGACGGAGCTAACAATGGACCTTAAACGGTATCTTCCGCGAGATTTCGGCAACACGAGCTGTAGACAACCCTTCGTCATTCATGCTACTCGTTGCGAATCACGATATCCTAGCTTCACTTCCCACCAGAGCTTTGCAGCATGTCCAAACTCAACAGGTTATCCGGAGCGAATTGTATGTAAAGAACATTCTTCAATTCCAACGATACTTCCTGATGTGGCTGCTTGTCCATGCAGAACGAAGGTGGACATTTCCAACCTTCTCATTATCAGTAGTAGCACCATCGTAACCTTGAAAAATATGCTCTAAGTCATTCTCCAAACGAGCCATAACGTACATTTGGTTGCAAGCATGTACCTCACTGCAGGAGTCCAATGCCTACTCAATAATACCGTCTGCTTTATTTTCCACAAAGCCAATTACCAGCGTTTCGCGAGGAAAACAACCAACAGCACTAGTTTTCTTCCTTTTGTGGTCACTATTCTTGTTGGTTCTGCTCTGCCGTCTCTTGCGCTCAGATTCAGCAGAATCCTCTCCACCAGCACGTCCATCAACAGAATCATGATCCTGTCCTTGGTTTGGTTCCGTTTCGGGCAATTAGGTCGAATATGCCAACTTCACCACAACCATAGCCAGTTCTTGTCTCTTTCTTCTTTTTACCACTTAAACTGCCTTCGGTTGATTTGTTCTTAGCATGCCCACGCTTGCGTGTACCTTTGCCTTGTTTCTGCTTAGACTGATCATCCCACACAGCTACCCCAACAGGCTTCTGCTCATCTACCCCATCTTTTGGTCAAGGGTACTCTCAGCACGCAAGGCATTCGTGGCTTGGTCTGAAGTAGGAATAGACCGCATTCCAGAATCACCGCGTACAACGTAGTGTCGTGAAAATTGTGGCGGTGAGTTCTTGAAACGCGACTTAACAGAGTCTCACCATAGGCTTCGCCATTAATATGAAAGCCAAACTGCAGCAAATTCCTTCTCACCTTCTCCATTTCTTGAAGCCAATTTTCCAATGTTTTCTCCGGGGTATATCGGTGACAGTAGAAATATGAACGTTCGAAAACAAAGTTCGAATATTCTCTCTTGGTCTGCTTGTCAACGAATCGATTCCACATTGATTCTGCCGCCTCCTCCTGACAGATCATTTCGCCGTCTGCGGCAGGCACACCGGCCATTATAGCTGCTCGAGCAGCATTGTTCTTAAATCCAACAGCAGGAACGAGTCATTGCGATATGCTCCATCTACAAGGCTTTAGCAACCCTTCCGCTTTAAAATTGTGCGCAGATAAACTTCATAAAAGTCAAACTTCCTTTCGGTTTAGGTGCTTCACCCACCTTAATCTCTGTAACACGTGGGTGCTCAATCCCAGTTTGAGGCAGACCACCGAAATTAAATCCATCAGTAGTGTAGCCACTATAGCCACCAGCTCCTGCTGGCACAGCTCTGCCGTCAATTCCAACTTCTGGAGCAACTGCAGCACCACCTGTTACATGTCCACCAGTTACAACTCCTGCAATTCCTAGTATAGCACCGCTACCAAGCGACAAAGTCCCACTGCCGTTTATACCGCCAGAACCAGCACCACGTGCCGTAGTTCCAGCACTTAGACCAATCGCAGCACTACTACCACTTGTAGCGCTGAAAGGAGGTAAATTCACTCCAGTAGTCACAGCCGTCGTGGTAGCTGTAGTTCCAGGCACAGTTGAAGTCGACGACGTACGCTGCACTTGTTGTAGCCATCCTTGCACTTAAACTCGGACGTCAATACACAAAGCCTTTGCTCATAACCTGGCGGCACACGTTAAACGTTAAACGTGTGCGAGCATTTCGAGCATGCGTTTCTACATCCTTCACAACGTGCCACAGACACAGAAGAATGGGGATGCCCCGAAAACAGACTCGAGAGCGTTCAATAGTGCTAGGTCGCGATCCTCAAATATGGCTTGGGGAGGCTAATATTTCCTCGGTTCACCAAATTCCGCAGTTCAGTCAATGCCCATGCAAAGTCCGCCTCTTTCTCGCCGTGAAGAAATGCTTGGGCCACATGCAAGATTGAATTCATGCCACTTACCCCCAACGATATTAAGTAAGGGGAGATTGAACTTGTTTGTACGATATGTAAAGCCCATCAGTCGAATGTCAGGGTTCTCAGCGTAAATCTCCACTGCAGGGTCGTACATATAAAATAAGTGCGTTAGACGGCAATCTTCCGACGACTCCCACGACGCGAAAAACTCTCCTCCCTAAATCCAGCAATAATTCAATGCGAGAATTCCCCCGGGGAGCAGCATTCCCAGCCCTCTGGTGCTCGTTAAATACGTCACGAGGTGGCAGGTGCCGTTCTTGTGCAAAAGTGCAAGAGTTTGGCTGGTCGTCACTCCCGTTTCACTGTCCGTAGCGATTGTGTTTCGGATTGACGATGGCATTGCATTCCAGTGGTGCATTGGATGAGACGAGGCTGTCAACGACGGGTCGTGGTTGTGCTCCGTGGCACGGCCGCGTACAGTATTCTTCCTGAACAAGATGTATCTCCGTTGCGCAACTGAAGTGCCGGGACGAAGGGTTTCTTGGTTTGACGCTGTCGTACGTTATGAATACGGCGAGAGTCATGGCGATCGCAACCGAATATAATGCGTTTCGGATTGGCAAGTTTGTATGTCTGCGTCATTTTCACCACAACTTCGTAGCCTTTGTCCAGAGCGTATTTGTTCAGCGCGGCTTTGGCATCTAGGAGAGGAAAATACGCCTTCCAAAAAACACTGCAGGTGCCATACTGGAATGGGGGATGCTGGTCGTGATGATACTCCCGTCGTGAGCGTTGGTGGCGGCGTCAATCGATGTCATGGTTGGTTTGTTCGACACAACAACCATCAAGTGTTGATTACAAAAGTGATGGGTAGTCAGAAGTGACTGCTGTTTGAAATATTCTTTTCGTTAGCTTAAAACGCTGGTCTCCAAGAAAAAATGCCGGTCGTTAGCTGCTCCCAAGCCGATACTATAGACTATAGATAACTTCCATATGAGACCCCGCAAAACAAACTGATACTAGTTAACATTTTTGAGTTTTTGAGATAATCGCCTTTTAAGTTGACCCTTCGTTTTTCGTACTTAAATGATTTTCTCAGGAGAGGGGATTTTGTCAAATCTCTAAATTTAGAGGAGGTGTATCAGTGGTAAGATGCCACGATGGAGGAGCTCGCTGTGCTCGTAGACACCGCCACAGCAACAGATAATGACGCTGTGGTAGCTCACGATGAAGCCCACAGTGACACTAGCGCCGGAAGTGGAGACGCCAGTGAAGACAGCGAGTGGGGCCCAGACTCAGAGGGGGAAGGCTCATGCGGTAACGAGATCCATACAAGCGACAGTGAAGTTAACGACGATTCACATACTGTGGCAACTAGCATCAATTTGAATGACGGAGATGTTCGCGAGCTCGTCACTCGTCTTATTCAAGAGGATCCCTGCGACAAGAAGTGCTTGAATGGGAAAGCGAAGGAGTTGGAGCAGTTCCTGTGTTCGCTATCGCAAATGACCAGTGGGGAGAAGAAGCAGAGCATCATAACGACGTTGGCAGTTCTCAAGAAGATGGATACCGTTCTGCGTCATCGGGATCATGGTCTACGTGAGCAATTTAACTTTTTCTTGCCATTGGTCGGACAAGTGTGTCGAACGGCGTGGTGCAAGTGTTATGGGATATCGACTGCTACAGTTACTCGCTACAGGAAGCGTATTAACAATGGCACTTTCTCCGTAAAAGCCCATGGTAATCGCCTCAACCAAAACGCTAGTGCTGTAGATCTGCGTTGGTTGGTTTCGTGGTTCAAGCAATTCGCTGTTTCTGTGGGTGATGTCGTGCCAGTACGAGTGCGACGTAACGAAACGAAGGAAGGAGATGTCCAGATGTACTATAGTGATGCAGAGTACACACATTTACCGGCGTATTTTACTTGGGACCAATTGTACACCGAAATGCACAACTACATGGAGGAGTTAGCACTACGAGTCCGTAAACCAAGACCAAGCACGTTTCGCCAGTACCTGACGAAGCTTTGTCCAACTATTCGAATTCGCTCTCCACGTTCCACCGTGTGTGACGTTTGCAGCATCTACTGGTCGAGAATGAAGAGTGGGGCTACAGCAGCAGAGGCCGAGGCTTTTGGTGAGTATACGACAGCGGCACGGCGTATGCGGTAAGGATGGACGCTAGAATCAAATTGCGTTACCGACATTATCCCGTGGATACTAACATCATTTTGTTTTGCAGGAAAGAATATAAGTCCGATCTCGCCTCAGCCGACGACACCCACGTCGTCATTATCATTGACTCCAGTCAGAACCTTACACTGCCTACCGTCTTCCCCCGTACCAACCGCCTAGGCGTTCAATTTTAATACAACGCACAGTGTGCTTTGTATCTGTTTAGAGCGCCTAGGCGTTCAATTAAAGGGTAAAGGTCAAAGTGAGACGAACGCAAGCCCATTGACCCAAATGTATTAGATGTGCATTCCTTCCACTTGCAGGCAGTAGTACAGCCCAATTCTAGCAATGGAAATCGTTCGAGAAGCGTCGTCTACGGAGTACGTAAACGTCGACACGACCTTGCAATTGTAGTTGAGTGTTTTAAGCTCGATGTTGCATCCATGGTACTGAGCTGCTGCAAAAACCACGAGTTCGCTTCCGTCACTCTGTTCATTCCGGATGGACACAAGGTAGTCCTCGTCAAACAATCCGCTGAGCTCTTCGAGTCCTTGCATGTACTGCGTCAGATCGGTAAGGTAGTCATCTTCATACCTAGCAAACGCGTACCTAAGACAACAGAAAAGGCTCGAGCGAATATCTTCAGGCGTGTACTTAAGGCGCCTTCAAGCTTGTCGAGTTGCCCCACCCAGCTGCGTACCATAGCCGAAGACACCTTGTACTCTAGTGCCAGTGCATTATATCCGTGTCCTCTAGTGTTGGGCTTGTACTTGCTAGCGACTTGTCGTTTAAAGTGAAGGCTGTAACTGTTCCGCTTTTTGTCAGGTGACATTGCGGCCGGAGCAGACAATTGAGGGATGCCGTCGAAGGCCAGGCCAGGCTCGCAAACCAAGCCGACGATGAGTTTCGTAGAACGGTTGGCCGAGGGCTGCTGATGAAGCCTCAGCTTGCTCTCGCAACCAGCAATTTGCTCGGGAATAGGCAGCAACTGTTGATGGTCAAGGTTCGTTCTATTTGACCATGCCTTCAAATCGGGGCCGCAGCAAAAAAATTAAGAAAAAATACCTCGAATTAAGCGCTTAGGCGGTTGGTACGGGGGAAGACGGTAGTGTGAGCAACACACCGTCACAGTGCTACTTCCTTTCGCTTCGGAACGTGAACATGTTTGGCGTATTCTACGCAAACAAGAATATCCAGTACAACTACGTGTACGACGAGAGCGTGACTGGCAAAGGTACTGATGAAGTTAATTCGATGCTGCACCATTTCATCAGCCAGATCGTCATTCCTGCGGGGTACCGTAAGCTCACCATTTACGCCGATAACTGTGGCGGACAGAACAAGAATAATTTTGTCGTGCGGATGCTGCTGGCACCGGTGCATTCATCGCAATTGGATGAAATCAACATCAAGTTCTTTGTTAAAGGCCATACAAAGAATGCTGTGGATCGACGGTTTGGCCACGTGCGGAAGCACATTGCTCGAGCTGATGTGTGGACAATGGACCAGCTACTCGGTGTTGTCAACGAAGCATCTTCGTCGTCTGCTCTAGTGCGCATTCCGCACCAAAACACATTTTTCAAAGTGTACCGCGACGCCATGGAGGAAGCATACAAGAAGCTGAAAGACATTCAAGAGTACCAAATCTTCACGATGCGAGAAAGCAATCCTGGTGCGGTAGAGTGTCGTAAAGGTCCAGACTCTGATGCGGTGACCCAGGATCTCCGCCGTGTGTACGATGGCATCACTAGGAATGCTACTCGCGTACACGTCCTACTAACAACGCACTTGGATGCTTTGCAGAACCCTCCCCCAAATTCCGAAAAGATTCAGTCCTTCTACAATAAGGTCCCGCCGCTTGTTCCGGAGGAGTTCTAAAATGATCCATTGTGCGACCCGCCGAACGACGAGGATGAGCGCAGAGCAAAGCAGATTCAGAAGGATCGACAAGCCACGTCTAAAAGAAGAAGAGAGAGCGTGAAGCCGGCGAAGATTGCAAAAGAGACTCCCAGAGTGACTGGGACTACTTAGGAGGCTATACAAACGGACATACGTGATGACCAGGGTACTACCCCAACTAGTACACTGCGCGACAGATCACATCGGACACCCACTTACAGTGCTCTAGCGCCGTCAATACTGCGAGTTAGGCCATACTATTTAGATATATGCGAGTTGTTGATAGTAGGAAACGTCTAGTAGCGCTAACGAGCGCAGATTCGGCCGCTGTGGGGGAACTTTCCACTTTCAGCTCCACGACAGATCAGATCGGATAGTACAGACTATACAAAAATCAAGTATATTTTTCCCTTAGTAAGTCGTTCTATCTTCTTTATCGGCAATAACCGCTAAGCAGCGACGCGGCATTAACTCTACCAGTGACTGCAGCAAAGCGAGAGGGATGGAATTCCAAGCTTCGAATAGGGCTTCTTTTAGATCACACACCTTGTCGAATTGCTTACCGTTCCTGTAAACGTGCCGGCTCATTATTGCCCATAGGTTTTCAATAGGATTTAAGTCGGATGACTTAGACGGCCAGTCGAGCACCTTGATTTCCTGGTCCGCAAAAAAGGCCTTAGTGCGGGCTGAGGTATGGATGCTGGCATTATCTTGTTGGAAGATATTGTCAATTCCGTTCAAATCTGCCGAAGGTGTGGGTGTTGGGAAAGGCAGCAATCGAACACTTGATCAAAACGGTTTAAGGATTGGACAAAACTAAAAAGGAAAAGATCAGGCGATTGGTCTAAATATATTGAAATTTATCCAATGAAACACTAGACCAGTTGGCCCAAATATATCCAATGAATCGAGTAAGAGTGATTGTCATTGAAGCCGATGCGACCACAGGTTTATTCTGTAAGCCAGGTTTACACGATTTGTCGGGCATGTTGGCCGGGGGTGTCTCTAAGACGAACGCGGAAATTTCGAATAGAACGCACAATATAGTCTAGACCGTAGTTGGCATGTGCATAGGGAAGCAAAAACTCGGACAACGTGTACACATAGTCGTCCGAGTTTTGCTTCCCATTCAAAACCACCAGCTGAGATTTTCCCCGCCCACTAAATGCAGCCCAAACCATCACCGATCCTCCTCCTTCTTGCCTTCTCTTGGTCCTTCGGGGAGGACGGCGGAAGTCCCTCCAATATTGCTGAAAGCCGTCGGGCCCATCGAGGTTCCATTTCTTCTCATCAGAGAAGATAATGGAATAGGGCCCGGCGTCTTTCAGCAACAGCTTCTCCGTTGCCCATGTGAAGCGTGCGGCCATGTCTTCCGGCTTCAGCGGAAGCGTGTTGACCATTTTCGTGTAGACCAGCCAGTCGACCCTCAAGAGGACGCGCTGGATGGTCCTCACGTCCACGTCGAGGTCCAACTCGGCTTTCAACTGCGCCGCCGAGTGCTCGCCATGCGATGCAGTGCGCACAAGACGTCTGACCTCGCGATCCGTCAGTGCTGGGGGCGCTCCGCTTCGTTTGGGGGGCTTCGCGGTCTTGCGTGCCTTGGGTGGAGGCTTGGGAGCCAGTGCACGGCAGATGGTGTCGGGGCTGCGGCCGAGGCTACACGCTATGGCGCGCTTGGAGTCTCCACCCTCAAATAGGCCGTCAATCCTCCCCCTCTCTCGCTCGGTTAATGGAGGCTTCTTGGTCTTCGGCATCTTTTAGAATGAACCATGCACTCCACGCTCATGGCAGCCACCCACCAGTACACGCGCTGCAGCCACCAATTTTCTGCTTTAAAATATACTTGATTTTTGTATAGTCTGTACTGTCCGATCTGGTCTGTCGTGGAGCTGAAAGTGGAAAGTTGTATTGGAGGTCCCCCACAGCGGCCGAATCTGCGCTCGTTAGTGCTACTAGGCTTTTCCTACTGCCAACAACTCGCATATATCTAAATAGTATGGCCTAACTCCGGCGCTAGAGCACTGTAAGTGGGTGTCCGATGTGATCTGTCGCCAGTGTAGTGAGGTTCCTGATGCAAAGGCCGTAACGTACGCCAAGAAATGCCCTCGCATAGAAACTGGATAATCCGTCGCAACTGTCAGGGTGAATGCGACTACGATTCTCAAGCGTAGTTCAAAATGATTCTAGTTTCTAAATCTCTAAAAACCAATATATACATTCGATTTTTGAAAATTCGAAACCTCAGTTACGAATTTAGCACTGGAGGACTCTGGTTTGGGCGCTATCAATAGCACCAATCGATCCCTTTCGAAAGTTTGCACTAAGCTGACCAATAAAAAAGTCAATTTTTTTCGACGAGTCCGAGGCAACTTTTTCAAAGTCCCTTTTCTCTGAAACGGCTGAATGGAAAAATTAATTGAGGCGCTCTAGAGATAGAGGAGACACCCCTCTTTCCAACGATGTGCGCAAATCGCACTTCACCAAATTGTTAACTAGAATCCTATTGTTTTGGGGGGTTCCGTATGGAACAGTCGGGGCAGACTTGTTTTGGAGAATTGCACGCCAGGAAATTATACCCATTCGGCGTTCGGCGAATGATTAATCGTTTCCGATTGGATACTTTATTGTAAATTTCTTTACCACTTTCTCTATTATCAAATTTTGATTAGGAAATGCCACGCAAAAAAATATTTTGGGTTTCATAATAATTGTCGGCCAAAAGAAGTTGCATGTGGTACTTGATAACTGTTCTACCTGACATTTTATTAATGATACGAGGTTTTTAAAACGGGTGGGTCAAGGGCGAAGAAAAGAAAAGGGGGCGTTTCTTCGCAAGGTCTTTCTGAGCTCACTTTCAAAATCTAGCAGTAAGGCGGTTGTGCAAGCAGAGCGGGGCGAGCGTCGGCAACAAACAAGCAGCAACCATGGGTATGGCCTTTTCGCGCGTGTTTGAGCGCCTCTTCGGCAAGAAGGAGATGCGCATCCTCATGGTGGGTCTCGATGCCGCCGGTAAAACCACGATCCTGTACAAGCTCAAGCTGGGCGAGGTGGTCACCACCATCCCTACCATCGGTACGAAATTGCTTCTTTTAAGGGACACAAGGTGAAGATCGGATCCCGGACGCTTCGTTCTGTGTCTTCCACCTGTCTCCAATAGAGGGGAAGGGGGAAAATGCAGAACGAAGTTGCTTGAGTCAAGATCTTCGCTAATTCTGTGTGAGGGATTGACTGACGTTGTGGTGGCTGCTGCTCCAGGTTTCAATGTGGAGACGGTGGAGTACAAGAACATTAGCTTCACGGTGTGGGATGTGGGTGGTCAGGACAAGATCCGCCCGCTGTGGCGCCACTACTACCAGAACACACAGGGTCTGATTTTCGTGGTGGACTCGAACGATCGCGACCGTGTGGACGCGGCTCGTGACGAGCTGCACCGCATGCTGAACGAGGACGAGCTGCGGGACTCTGTGCTGCTGGTATTCGCCAACAAACAGGATCTGCCGAACGCGATGAGCGCTGCAGAGATGACGGACAAGCTGGGACTTCACGGCCTTCGCCACCGCCAATGGTTCATCCAGGCGTGTTGCGCGACGACGGGTGACGGTCTGTACGAGGGTCTGGACTGGCTGTCGGCCACTCTTCAGAAGCAGAAGTAAGCTTGTCGCTCGGAAACGTTGCTGGTGCTCCAACTTATTGAGGCCACTTGATTGCTAATCTGGCGCCAAGAGAGAAGAAGCGAGAGTTAGGGGAGAAGGACAGGAGAGGCTCCCGCCATGTAATAGTGCATCTATTGGTTTGCAAGCTACTCATGATGGTGTTTGTTGCCTTTTATCCACGTAATGATCTGGTAGGTACTGTATAACTCACCAATGACCTCTGGAATCCAACCAAAAGCACAAAAAATAAAACCTTGAAGAGCTTTACACATTCACATCTGTAGAACAGTTTGCAACTTAGCCGTACTTAGTTGTTTCTCCTGCGATAATCAGGCAACACAATCGCTCACGACTCTCCGAGCATGAGATTCACGCGCTTCATGATATAGTCCTTGGACGGGTCGTAGGGTGAGTCCTTGCTTGGGATTTCGAGCACCGTTGGGATGGTCTTGTCGTACGTGTTTAGTAAATGACGGATCTCTTCAGCCACCTATAACAAGATAACAGCAATATAAAATTTAAGTCTCCACTCAGATTTACGAGAAGTTCCAGCCGTCCGTACGTGCTGGTTAATGAGGATGATAGCAATGTCGTCGCGGTTGGAGAGCGTTCGAAAACTGGCTTCGATAGCTGAAATCGGCGTGGCTACAGTAATACACAGCTTTTGTCAGCCCTGTTCATCTAAACCCTTTCACAACACTAAACGCACAGGGCTTCACGACGAGGAAATTGGTTCCCTCAGCCGTTCGGTGTCCAACACCCGCGAGGATGAAGCCCGTGACGGTGTCTTCATCTCCGATCACTGCGATGAGTTTCGTGCCGTCGCTCATTCTGCTTTACCGAAGAAGAAGAAGGCGCTAAGAAGAATATTTGTCGCACTCGGCTGGAAGATTGCGATCTACATCTTTTCTTTCTTTATAGTCCGACTCAAAATTTGCGTCGACACAAAATCGGCCAAAAAGCCTTTTCTGAAGTCCGTCCATGTTAGCCTCGCCCGGAACAACCACTTCCTCTGCGTCGAGCCAACGCCAGCTCCAGGGCCTCCTGGCGCGCCGCTCTGTGACTGCAGAGCCCAAGAATGCGGCGCAGTACTTCGGCCACGTGGCCGACGTCGTACGTGTCAACGAGCAGCTCACCAAGCACCGGTATGTGTCCATCTCCGTGACCACCAGTTGCGCACTTGTTTACTTCTCTAACACTGCTGCGATTGTTGCTCTTGCAGCACATACAACCTAAAACGACGTGCTAAGATCGCGTACAAGGGCTACGAGTCTGTACTGAGTCGCAAGAAGCGCACACCTATCGCCAGCAACGTTAAACCGTCGACCTCAAACATGATGTACGTGTCACGACCGGTTCCGACACCGCCCGCCGCCACGTTCAACCCCGCAGCCGTGCTGCAACTGCAGGCGATGTTGCCTAGAGCACAGCCAGTAGCAGTGAAGCCGGCACCTAAATTGGCAGCAGCACCGGTGTCCTCTGTGATCCCATCGACAACGATGTCAACACCAACAGTGACTTCTGCTGCGGTGACGGCGCCTGGACACATGACACCGGCCCAGATTCAGCTGCATCAACAGCAAATGAAAAGTGCACAATTGCAGCAACAAGCGCCAAGAAGAGCTGACTTTGTCGTGGGAACTACTGTGCTCATCCGGGTATGGCAGTTTTTGTTCTGGAAGTAGTAGTTTAAGGCTAACTTGGACTATGACCAATTGTAGAATACTGCCGACTTGGTTGCCTGTGGAGCGCGGAATCTGGCGGGCAAGACGGGCCGCATTGTGGCGGCTCCACAAATCTATGGACAGGAGCTCTTCTCCGTCTACATCGACGAGCACGAGGCGCTGTTCCAGGTCCCATTTAACGCGCTGACGCTTGTTGCCCGACCGACACCTTCTCAGCAACAGCAAACAGCCGCTACGCAGCAGATTAAGCAGATGCAGGCTCAACTTGCTGCCGCAGGGGGGCGGCTTGTTCCGAACCAAATGCAGCGCCCCCCAAATGGCAACACTCAGGCTGTTAGAGGGTCAAAGACGACCGAGCAGATCAAGATGGAGCACTCATTCCAGCTTCATCGGCTCATGCAGCAACAGTATCGAGAAATTCAGGTACTACAGCAGCGGTATGCGGATTGCAGGGGCCGGAACCCGACAGCCCTATCGGGCATCCAGAAGGAGCTGTCGAAGCTGCGGCTCGTGCATCTATCTCAGGTGCAAACTCTCAAGAGCAAGCAGGCACTAGATATGATTGGTATGTAGGTACTGGCGATACGTGTACGCAGCAAACGTGGAGACGTGTGAGTTGTTTTATTCCACTTTTTTCTTCTGTCGCCACCCTCTACATCGCACGTATCGCTGAGAGCTGATGCGTGTTTTCACTGCTGCTGGTAGTAACTAGCGTATTGCGCTTGCGAGTAAACCTGCTGGGTAGCAGCCGCCGATGGGTCAGCTTGCGAATAAGCCTGAGCTTGAGCTCCATATCCCTGCGAAAAATAAATCACAAGGCTAGTTAGTACATCATGTTCGAGCACATATCCCCAATATAAAAGTTTCCTAGCAGAAAAGAACAAAATGGAAAGTAGCCCCCTGTCAAATCGACGTCCCCCTGCTTCCTCATCTCATCCGTAGCACTACCAGCAGATTTCTTGGATCGAAAGAAGGACATGGGGTCAGTCACTTCCTCCAGACAAAGCCCAGTTGAGCTCCCTTCGGAGCTCACTTCAAGCCCAGTCCGTATCCACAAATTAAAGAAACGCAAGCAAAATAGGGGAAATGGAAAGTAGACAGCAAGAATGTACCTGATAGCCTTGGTAGTAGGCTGCAGCCGCTGTGGGTGTCGCTTCTCCTGTCACCAATCCCGTCGACGCTACTGTTGGCGTCACAACTGCTGCTGCTGCGGGTGTTGACACAGTCACTGCAGTCTGTGGGGCTGTATAACGCAGCCGTTTCGTTCCCAGGTCCACATTCGAGCTGTATGCACTGTCGCCATCCCAACCAGAACTTCCAGCAGGTTGGAAGTTCATCACCTTGATAGTACGGTTGCGGGACTGGGAGTTCTTTAACTTCCAAGCCATTTCCTTTTTTCGAGCATCACGCACTTGTGCAATGCTATCTCCGTAATTCTCCAAAAACTCCACGTATTGGAACCACACGTCGTTCTTTTCGTCCATCGAGAGATTGCATCCATCTTCAAGTGCCAGCTCGTAAACTTGAGATATGCGAGGCACCAATTCGGCGTTATTGGCCTTCATATTCTTTTCAAAGTGGATGAAGTTCAGCCAGAGCAACAAGGATTCACTGTGCTTCTGCACTGCGCGTTGAAACACAGCTCGAGACGATGCTTCGTCCCCAACGATCTTGTGAAGGAACGTCGCGTACGAGGTAGCCACATAGGCGTATACTTCGCTCTCGTTCTCAACTGCTTCCATTCCGCGTTCATACCACATCTTTGCTGTCTCCACATCACCTCGTCTCCTTTCAAAATTGCAATAGTGCAGGAATGCTTCTGCAAGCTTCGGAGCCACATCGGATAGCACCTTCATGTACACATCTTGGGCCTTTTGCAGCTTATTGTGGGCTTCTAAGAAGGCTGCGTACTCCAAGTAGATGGAAGGTCGGTACTTAAGGAAGACTGCAATTGCTCGCTGGAAAATGACCTCAGCGGCTTCAAATCCCTCCACCGTTTCGATCCATGCAGCGTAGCGCAGCCAGATCTCCTCGTAATTCGCACAGGAAATCAGACAGCGCTCGTACAGAGTCTTACAGCGCTTGATATCCCCAGCAAACTCCTCGAAATCCAGATAGCTGTGCCAGTTCTTCATTGCGGCTTCAGTTACCGGTGTAACGTGGAAATAGGTTCGATCGATGCTTGCCTCATAAGCCTGGCGGCGGTAGACATCCTCCATCGTCTTGTTCTTAACAGCCTCAACTGCATTCACGATCTTGACACGCAAAAGTCCTTCGTCCATGAGCTCTTCTTGGTCGCCTGCAAGAGCCTTCTGCTCTTCGCGAGTGGCCAACGCACTCAACTGCTGGGCAAGTACAAACTGGTTGTATTTCTCCCAGAACTCCTCAAGATTGCGCAGTGGCTGGTACATAATTCGCTTGAAAACCTGGTTCAGTCGAGGCATGTCGTTCTGCAAAAACATGAATCTTACACCGTTAGACAAGCTACAACCTTAACAAACGCCTCCTTGGCTAGAAGTGACTCACATTGACCGTCTCCAGTTGAATGTAAAGCTCCCACAAGGGCCCAGCCAACGGGTCATCTCCACATGCCTCTACAGCTCGCTCCAGAAGTCTAGAAAATCAACAACAAACAGAATCCACCAGTTATAACCAATGAGCCCGTTAAGTATACATAAAACACACGAACTCACGGTCGTGTTTCGTCCACGGGGCTGTGTAGCGTGTGGATAATGAACTCACAGTACTTCAGCCACATATCCACGCTGTATCTGACAGCCACGACGCCTCGTTCGTAAACTTCACGAGCCTTTTCCTTGGATTCCTGCAGCGTGGCAATAGTGCCGGATCCGTCCTCTTTCGTCCTGTTACTGAGGCTGTACTCGTATTGCGCATACTGTAGTAAAGCAAAATCACGTTATTGTCAGTAGAAATGCAACAAAAACTGCAAAAAGACCGCACCTTGTTCCAGTAACCGAAGCACAATGGAAATTCGCGCAGGAATTGGTCGTACGTTGCTTCCACCGTCTCCTGTGGAGTCGTAGACTACGACAAAAACATATAAATACTGTCGTAAAAAAGGTTTTCATAACCAGTAAATCCAGTGTAGCTATACCTCGCTCTGTACAAGCGCTAGCAGACTGACCCACGAGTTGAAGTCTAGCGGGTTCTTTTCCACAGCTTCCGTGAGCTTCTGTAGTGCCAAGTCATTGGCAGAGGGTTCGTCGTTGGCGTCGGGGGTCTCCATTAGCTCTTCGATTGGTGGGGGGTCACAAATAAAAAGTATTAAATATCACGGTGTCTGACCTCCGTCCCATTTAGCAGTCTTGGAGGCACAAAAATTGTGGTCAGCAAGAGGGGGTGTTGTTATCTGATGTTAAAAACATCACATGATGCAGACATTACACTACACATAGCAAGTTGAAGACACTTTGCTTCACATTAGATGGGCCCAGCCCCTGCGGAAGCCTAGTTTCTTGCGATCTCGGAACTCTAATTGCTCCCGTTGCTGGCGCTGCAGGTCGCGAACGAGTTCTTGTTGTCTCACCTCAACTCGTCGCTGCAACGTCTTCGAATACCGCTTAATCTCGAGGCGTAGGGCGTCTTCATTGACATCTGCAGCAGCTTGCACTGCTGAGCCACCAGACTTCTGGAGCATTTGCACTTCGGGGATGAGGTAGTCGCTTGTCTTGAGCTCCAGCGGTGGCATCCCGTGCGTCGGGAAGCGTTGACATCGCCACGTGAGCACTAGGTTGGTTGCCTTTGCGTCCAATTTCCGTCGCTCCTTATCTCGATAGTTTTTGTGTGTCTCCATTCGCTCTAACGTGCATTTACTAGGACCGCGTGAGGCCAAATACTGCATTCCGTAATTGGACAACGTCAGTGTGTCCTCCATGAAGTGATTGCTAGAACACACAGCATTAATACTTCCACACAGTGAAAGCCAAGACCACCCACTACCTTGTGTGCGGTGAATCAGCCGTAGCCATTGTCTCGGCCAGTAAGTGAACAACGCCGAGTTTCAACTGTTTGGGCAGCGCCTTGTAGTCGTCGGAGTTTAACCACGGTGCCAGCTCCAGTTGGTTCTCCAGTAGCTTCTTCCTCTCTTCGTCATTGTTACTCCCACACATAACATTAGCCACTATGGAGCTCAGAGAGGCCTCTCCATCTTTATTGCGCCAAGCCATATACGTCGCTTCAAGATGAGCTCTTCCAGCGTTAAAAACTGAATTTCAGCCAATTATATCAGCCCAACAGCGCTATTTCAACAATGGCCATCAGTATCGAATCGACTGGTAAGGACACGTCAAGACTATGCGCTACCTCCGCGCCAAGGGCATCCGCAAGGCGCTGCGTCAGTTCCACTTCCTGTGCGGTATTAAGCCGCCTTACAAGGTGCTTCTGGATGGCAACTTCATCGCCATGTGCATACAGATGAAGGTGGACGTGCAGGAGCGAGTGCCCAAGTACCTGCAGGTGAAGCCACACGAGTGCGAGTTCTACGTGCCTCGTGCGGCTCTAGAGGAGCTGAAAATGCTGGGAGAAACCACCAAAGAAGCCTACGACCTGGCCAAGAGCTTCAAAGTGGCAGAAGCCTATGATCAAGACGACAGTAGCGACGACAAGTCTGTGGACGTGTCTAAACAGATTCAGAGCATCATTGGCGAGAAAAACGAGCGCAAGTTCGTCGTTTGCACGCAAGAGGTGGAGCTCCGTAAAGCGCTGAGACTGGTGCCTGGTGTTCCACTTATCTACTTGAACCGTTCGGTGCTCGTATTTGAGGAGATTTCGCGGGCTACGCTGGCTATTGTCCGACAGGAAGAGAAGGCCAATATGGCTAAATTGGACGTGAATGAGAAGAGGAAGTTGGAGCAGATGCAGGATGGGGAAGAGAACCATGAAGAGCAGCAGAGGCTCAAAAAGAAGCGGGCCAAGGGACCCAACCCGCTGTCAATGAAGAAATCATCCAAGAAAAAGGTTCGTGCCAAGAAGAAAAAGAACTAAAGTTTTCGGTGCAAAAACTTTATTATACCTGCTAGTTTCATCTAGAAATCTTTGTCCCATTCATACCCTTCATGCTTATATGCAGGAGCTTCTTCTTCTTTATCGTTGATGGCGTCGAACTTAGACGAGTCCAGTGGATCTGACAGCTTGGGTTTGTACGGGGCGGTGATTTTCTTCTGCAGCATGGCGTCCCAGTCCAACTTAGCAAAATACGGATGTGCGCGAATAGCTCGAGCTCCTCCGTGGGTCAGTCCGAGCCGTTTGGAAAGGTCTCGTTCCAGCAGCTTGGAGATAATATCACGGCAGGGCGAACTGACCCAACCAGGGAACATGATCTTCTCCTTGACGATATTCCGGCAGATTTGCATCTGGTCGATCTGGTTAGAGCCTGCGAATGGAGAGTGGCCCACAACCATCTCGTAGATGAGGACCCCCAACGCCCAGTAGTCGACACCGCGGTTGTGGCCTTTGCCTAGCACCAATTCAGGTGCCAAGTACTCGGTGGTCCCGCACAGTGTGTAAGTCCGGTCATCCACCACCTTTGCAAAGCCGAAATCGACCACCTTGAGGTATCCTTGCGGGTCGATGAGCAGATTTTCAGGCTTCAAGTCGCGGTACACGATGCAACGTTCGTGCAGATATTCTAGAGCCATGAGGACGTGACTAGCGTAGAACCTCGCGTGGTCATTCGGAAGTCGTCCGGGGGATGAAGGTGTCGCGTGCAGGTACGTGAACAGCTCCCCACCCTGTACAAACTCAATGAGCAGGTAAAGTCTGGTGGCATCCTTGTATGTCGTGTAAAGTTTGAGTAGGAAAGGGTGGCTGCATTGAGCCATGACGGATTTCTCGTTCACCACGTTCCTCTGCTGCTTGTACGCTACCACAGACGCTTTGTTGAGGATCTTGAGCGCATATGCTGCACCTGTAGGTTTGTGGCGAACCAACTTCACACGACCAAAAGTTCCAGATCCAAGTGTACGCAGTATTTCGAGATCGTCGCGCTGAATGAGCTTCTGCTCCTGCATTTTCAGCTCGTTTTTTCTTTCTTCTGCCTCCCGATTCAAGATCTCCTGAATGGGACCGAGCAACTCAACAAACTTGCCTTGATCCAGTGAAAGACACTCCAAGTTGCCGTTGGCGATGACATCAGCTTGTCGAGGCTCTCCGTGCAATAGTGACATCTCTCCGAAGAAGTTTCCCGTTGATAGTGTAGCTACTTGTCTCTTTTCCGTCATCACTTCTTCATTTTCAACAGTTTTGGTGATTGACTTGGAGACAACAGCCGATCCACTCTTGATAATGTAAAACGCAGTGCCGTGATCTCCTTCCTTGATAACAAACTCTCCATCGGCAAACGAAATAGGCTCCAGCGCCTGGAAAAGCTTCTCCTTCTCCGAAGATGAAAGAATCTTCAGCATTGGAATGGACTGCAGCACACGCATGCTCATATTGTGGTCAATGACCTCACGGAGACTGCCCAATAGGTCGTCAAAGGCCTGACGATCGAGTGCAATGAGTGTCACGTCGGTCTCTGCTGTTACATTTGCAGCTCGAGGCTCATGCGTCATCAACGCACGCTCCCCGAAGTAGTCGTTCTCGGTCAACCGAATGGACTCCATTTTGTGGCTGTCTCCGACGTCGGTGCAGATGACAACGCCGCTTTTGATAATGTACAGCACGTTGCCGCGATCGCCTTTCTTAATGATCCGGTCACCTTTCGAGAACTTGACGAACTGAGCGGCTTCCCCTAGCTGACTCAACTGCGTCTCGGTCAGAGCTTGCAGTAAAGAGACTTTACGTAGGGCGTTCTTGCACTCACCGATCTGTTCGGACTGGATACGAGCTACCAGTCTGCGGAAGGTGACGCGATCGAGTGCCCACAGACGTCCAGGCTGGGAACAGGTGACGGTTGCTGTACGACGGCAATTGTAGACCAGCGCCAGTTCTCCGAAGGTGGCGCCACGTTGAACCGTGTTGACCACGTTGCCCTGCACTGAAACGGAGAATGACCCGGCCTCCACGACGTAGAAGAAGTCTCCTGGGTCCCCCTCTGTGATGATCTTATCGCCTGCAACAGCGGCCTTCTCCGTCATGAAGTCTACAATCGAGTCGATGTCGCTGTGACCGATGGTGTAGAAGAGGAAGTTGTTGAGCAGCGCCTGTCGAATGACACTGGTGGATTCTGTAGACTTTGCGACGCTGTTGAGCTCCAATGGAGCGTCGAACTGCACGCTTTCACCGAAGATATCACCACGACGCAACGCAGCTTTACGTTTTTCACGCAAGAGGATACTCATCTTCCGCTCTAGGAAAAAATAAGTAGGGCTAACAATTAGTGTCTGAAGGAAGGATGGATGCACTATTGCAAAACGTACCGACGGCATCTTCACTCATGATAACAGGGTCGAACGTCTGCCCCACCTGGTTCGGCACCGAGTTGACGCAGCCCATGGCGGATACCAAGAGGCAGGAAGCTTGGAGATTCTTTTTATCGTCACTTTCCCGATGTTTTCAAGAAGTGAAGAACTGCAGAATAGTCGTACGGGATTTCCAGCATCCTCGAGTGCTGAGGCAAAATACCGGCAAAAGTATTCATGGCTTCTCCTCAGATCCAGTCAACAGCGTTTGGACAGGTGTCTTCAACTTGTGCTCGTCTATTTGGAGTGCGAGGGTTTTGAAACGAATACATAGGTCTTGGAAGGCTTTAGATCAACCTCAATCATCGTCATGGACTCGCCTGATCTCGCTTCTGCCTCGGACAAGCTGGAAGTGGGCGAAGTCGAGTCGAAGACCGCTCGAATTCGACTGCCAAGTCTTCCCGTGCTTGAAGACGACAGTGACAGCTTCATCTACGAAGATGACGGAGAGTCCAGCGATGGTGGTGACGAGTTGTGTCAATACATCCAGCGCCTTGAGAAGAACAAGCAGGAGCTCGAGAATGAAGTCCAAATATTGAGAAACCACGACGCCAGCCAACAGATTAAACTGCAGACCACCCAGCGGCGTGTCGAAATGTTAGAGGCGTCTCTCAAAGACGCGTTGAATGCTAGCGACGCCTTCCGACAGGAGAAAGATGTGGTTTTAGCGCTTCAAGCCAGTGAACGCGAGCGAATGGCGTCGCTAGTAGCGTTGCTAGAGGAAGCGCAAAACCGCTATGAAGAAGCTGAACGAGCTCGCCAGAGCGCCATTTTCAAGCTCAGCGCTCTCCAGGCGTCCAGAGCGGATGCCACAAGCCAAAGTTTGCTCCCTTCAATTCCAACGAACATTCCAAGTCCACAATTGGATAGCGATCGCATCGAGAAGTACAAACGAGACATCGAGTTGCTGCGGCAGAAGCTCGAATTGACGGAGGAACAGGCCGCGGAACGACAGAAACTGGCTGTGTCACTTGCCCTGCACGAGGCTCAACTCGACTACTCGAATGTGGTCGAACACTTGAAGCTGGAGTGCGAACGTCGGCTGAATGAGTGGAGACACCAAGAAGCTGTGCGCGCGAAGGAGCGAGAGAGCGCCGTGGACGAAGATCGCTACAGCATCAGGCTGGAGATGAAGCACGCTCTGCAGCGCTCGCAGATCGACCAACGCGTTGCTTTTCTGCAGGCTCAGGCTGGACCACGTCATGTAGAGAGCAACTTCTCCACTGGGATATTGGACGAAGTTCTTGTGCGAATGCAGCTGGACCAAATTCGCACACGTCGGTTTGAAGCTCTGAAAAAGACGCTCCTCATCCGCCACGCCAAGTTAAATCAAGCCGCGAAAGAGCTCTTCTGTCGCTGGAAAATCCAAGCCTCGAGCTCGAGGATTCTGCGTCTCAACGCCGTACTGCATATACACCGAGTCGTGCTGCACTTGAACTCCCGCAAGAAGTTGAGGTACTTCAATCAATGGAGAAGCCAAGTGCGACAGCTACAGGCACAAACGTTCCAAGCTCAAGCGCTTTCGTGCTGGAACCGCATGATCGCTGTGGAGAGAATCAGTCACGTCATTGAGCAGACCTCGGTGCGTTGAACTTGCCTTCTAGTAGATTCAGTAGCTCCACTAACATCAGGTTTGTTTTGTCGTAGGTGAAGCGCACTGCATCATATTTCCATCGGTGGCGCCAGGTAACTCATGGAAACACTTCGACAGGTACTTCCAGCAATTTGACAGTCAACGAAGAAGCCATGCAGGCCCTACAGCAAGAAATCACAAAGCTGCACGATCAGCTCTCGTCATCAAAATCTGAAGCATGGCGATACAAGAGACAATTGTTAAAACAGTTCATGTAAGCAGAAAACAATCATCCCGTGGTTTGAACTGGAAAATATACCGATCAGCTTCGAACGGCACAAAAAATCCTTAGTGTGAAAACTCGCAAGGACACATGCAGGACACAATCAGCCACGGTAGCCTGGATAGCCAGGAGCTGCGCCAGGGTGCCCTTGGGGAGGCCCCTGTCCAGGATATCCAGGCTGCGGTTGATAGCCTTGCTGGTATCCTTGCTGTGGAGCTTGACCGGGATACCCTTGTTGCGGTGGAGCTTGGCCGGGATACCCTTGTTGCGGTGGAGCTTGGCCAGGATACCCTTGTTGTGGTGGAGCTTGGCCAGGATAGCCTTGTTGCGGTGGAGCTTGACCGGGATACCCTTGTTGTGGTGGAGCTTGGCCAGGATAGCCTTGTTGCGGTGGAGCTTGGCCGGGATACCCTTGTTGCGACGGAACTTGGCCGGGATACCCTTGCGGTGGGGTTTGGCCGTATCCTGCCTGTGGATGAGTGCCTCCTTGTTGGGGAGCTTGGGGTGTGCCTTGGGCATAACCATATTGCCCTGGAGGTGCTTGTATGGCGTGTGCTGGGTTTTGCTGCTGCACTGGAGGAGAAGCAGCGGTGGGGGTAATGGGCGGTGGGGCACTTGGCGCTGATCCCGTTGGCTCGGAGAACATGTGAAATGTGGGTGGCAGCGCGGGATTGGGCGCCAGGCCTCGCACTTTCATATACTGGCACAGCTGACGGGGAATCTCTGCAAGAGTTTCTCGGGTCAGAGCGTCCGGGTACCCCACAAACCGGTTGTAAGGCACGAATTGAACGCTGCAACATAATTTAAAAATGCTGGCGTTAGTATTGAAGGCTGCGAATCGAGAGGTAAGGTTGTCAAATACTTACATATCGCGTGTAGACACCCGTCCATTGCTGGCTCGTAGTCTTCCTCCATCCCCGTCCAAAGCAACCATGGACGAGAAATCAGCAGGGCCCACGCCAATGATTACAATCTGTAGAAAAAAACAAGAAATTAATACTTGAAGTACAGTAGTAAATGTAGGCATCAATCCAAATGCACTTACAGAAAGTGGAGAAGTATGGGACGCCTCGACCAGCGCGTCAATTGTCCCCTGCATATCCATAATTGCACCATCTGCATGAACGTAAGATAGCAGTCATGAGCTGCGGCTTAGCAAACGAGAGAGTACATGCACATTGCTCCTGCATACCTGTGATAATAAGTAGCACAAAGTACTTCTGTTTGCGGGGATCGCCGAGCTGATTCGCAATTCGCATCGACTGATGGATCAGTCTGTTTCAGTATCACAAATACAAAGTTAAGCGTGTTACAAGCCATTAACTCTAGCGTTTTTACTTACGGAGCGAAAAAGGTTGGTCCATGAAGACGAATATGCCCGAGCGATGCCGTATAGAGCTGGGGGAAAAAGCGATTGCCTTAGTAAACACAGTAAAGAGCACGTGAGTTGCTGATGCCGAAATGTACCTGAAGCACTCCCTGAGAGCCAGCAACTTCTGGGTTTGATGGGTTCAGATTCAAAGGGAAGCAGTGATCCACGTCGTACGCTCCAGGCGGGATACCTCCAAAACCATAGACTGGAAACTGCTTGTCCGCATCGTACTCTTGCAGGATCGAAACAGTCGCTGAAATCGCGTGTTGATACTGATTCGGCCCACGGGGATCAATAAAGTGAAGACTGTCGATAACATCAGAAGTAAATAGGTCAGACTTGCATTCCTACTGTACTTCGAAGTATATCGTACCTGCGCGGGTCATTGGGAGGACCGTTGGACGCGGTGTAGTCGATCCCAATGATCAAGTTCATTTCCAGACCCCCACGAACTACCAAATACGCACAGCAACTGTTAGGCAAGCCACAAAGTTCACGAACATACATAATAATACGTACGATAATCGATGAAGGTGTGCTCTCGGTAGGTCTCTGCTTCCGCAACCACGAGTAGTCCAGCGTTCGTGTACTTCTTGCCCTTCTTCTTCTGTAGCACCTCATTATGCAGGATAAAGTTGGTGCCTCGTTTGCCCTGGATCTCCTCCAGTGTTGTTTGCACTTGTCCAATAAGCTCCGACTTGCCACCACGATCTTCATCAAATACTTGCAGAGTCAACGGACGCTTATAGTCTCCATTGCACAACTGCTGCATGGGCAGCTCGAAGCGTCTCCAGTTGGGGTTCAAGTTGTTATCGATGGTCTCCGTGCGGTGCACCTGCGTCCAGGAGCTACCATCCTCTCTCAAGCGACTAATGACCAGGAACGGGTCGCTCTTACTGAACATTCCGTCCATATTGGCCAAGGCTGTCGCTGAGAAGCGAAGACGAACTGCCTCGCTGGAAGCTTTGGCCTCTTCCGCTTTAACCTGCAATGAGCCTTGGTGTTTGGACGAGTGCTTACCCCGAGTCAGAAGGAAAGAGCCACTTTGACCGGAAGCCCCCATTAATTGACCCAGAGTGAACTCTGCTCCACCAATATGGTCCTGTTCCTTGAGTTTATCGGGGGACGAGCTGTCCTGGTCGTAGACTTCCACCTTAAGCTGCTGCACAGACTCGAAGTGGTACTCCACGAGGAAGAGCTTCCCCCATTTAGGGTTCAGGTCGTCCTTCTTGGCCTCTGTTTTCCCCAATTGAGTCCAGCCAGAGCCACCTGAAGGCAGAAAGGGATAAATACGTAGGAGAATTTATGATGAAAGGCGGAAGACACGTACTTTTCACGTAAAGCACGGCGAAGGGGTCGGATTTCGAGATGATGTCACGGTCCTTGAGGTCTTTAGCACTTAAAGACAGTTCTACCGTTGACGTAGGGGGGCGAATGCCCACGGGAGGCGCGGCAGCGTACATGTTAGCTGCGAGCTTGAAGCGATTGATTAATCGAAGAGAAAATCCTGTGAGATTGTTTTTTGTCATTACCGTTAACATCATAACTTATGATATTTTGTTTAGCATAAAATATGCAACTGACAATCTCGAGAGATGTAATCATTTCCATACGATAGATACAAACTGAGTATCGGACAGATTTGTTCCGATGTTGTTTTATTTTGTTTTACATATTTTTCAAGTCGGTCGGACGGTCGGTCGGTCGGACGGAACGTGAAAATATTTCCACGCAAGACGAACGAAAATTCTGACGAAAATAATGCCTTCAAGCGTGCGGTTTGTTTCGCATCTGCGACACTTGCATTGACTACAGTACAGTGCTGCAGCATGCTTCTGTTCAGTAGTCCTACATCTTCTCGCTCAAAGAGACCTTAAAGAAGCGTGAGGATGTCGATCGACGTGGCAAATACTACGTAGTATCGCTTAGACAGACTTACGGTAACCGGCTTTACACTAAAAAGAACGAGAAGAAACGCGTCTTGTGATTCACAAGAAGCGTTACTTCACAAGTTGTGAAGCAAGCCCGGAAAGATATGGAATGAATCCTGATTTGGATAGATGCCTATCATAGGACCGTTATACTCGCACGCTTCAATCTGCGTGTTTGCGCTGTTGGGCTATAAGCGTGTTGTCGATTCATCACGCTTATTGATGCCTCGATGGTGGTGACGGATTCAACCGCTGCCAAAGATAACGTTTTCGATGCATAGTGGTGTTTTTCAGCGAACAGCATAACCTATGTATTTCCATATTCAAATAAACGAAAGATGTCCAACTTCCCTCTGCCAAATATCATAACCCTCTGGTTTAGCATATAAAAGTAGGTCCTCCCGTTGGAGCTGTTCTGGTTGGTCTGGGAGTGTACGCAGAACATGTACCGGTAGGCTGCATCCTCCGTTACAACGTTTCGTTCTTCCGTGTTCTTCGGTTACAAACAGCAAGGTAAATCGACTTGCACAACTTTGGATCAGTCTTCAATTCGCTGAGAGCCTCACAGAAGCCATGAGCAACCGCGAATGGAACCCAAACAGCCCCGTAAGTGACCACGTCTGGGCACAGGCCATTCACGCCGTCGTTGAGCGCCGTCTCTCGCTACGCCAGGCCTCGCAGGCCTTTGGACTGCAGCAGGCCGCACTACAACGTCTCGTGCGCCAGCAAACGCTGCAACGCCTGCGTCATCCCGTGCCGACTCGCTCAGTATCCGGTAGTGGAACGAGCCCAAGCAACAGTGAGGACGGTGGTTTCACTGTGCCAGTGTCAACCAGCGCCACGCCAGGGAGCTCCAGTGACCGCTACGTGTTTCCGAGATTGAATCCACTGGCACTAGGCCGCAGTAGCCCGAACGGTGGCCCGCTACCAGCTGTGGCAAGCGTCATGACCCCAACTGCAGGCCATGAACTCACACCCGAGCCTAACGACGAGGTGGTAACTTGGTTACGTGAGAAGTACTTGCAGCAGCAACAGTATAATGACTACGAAACCACCGACGGACACTACGCCCGACTCGAGGGCTACTCGGACGCCGACATCGCCGATGTCGTGCGGATCGTTGTAAGCCACAACGGGTGCTGCCCGCTGCCGCAAGGATTCCCGTCCCCCGGCTGGATCACGATGTTCAAACGTGAGAACGATTTCGTGGACGTGGACGATATGGTACGCGGTCGCAGCAGAACCGCCAGCGGCAACACCAGTCTCAAGAGTGCGATACCGTCGCAGTATCAGCAGCAAGAACGCTACAACCGCAACTACGAGCTTGAGACCCACCGTCGCCGCGAAGATAACTGGATCTACAACCGCAATTACCGCCAACCATCTGCTTCATCCCCGACGTCACCGTTGCAAGACAATCGCCACGCTTCCTACGTCTGGGAGACCGTTGACGGTGGAAGTGATGATGGCTTGCCGTCACAACAGCAACAGCGTCTGAGGTACTTCCAACAGCGACACCCAAGAGACGACGATAGCAGGAGTTTTCGCCGAAGCCCAAGCGCCGGAAGCAGTAATGGTCGCTCAAACCACTCGGACCACGCTGACAGCAGTGCAAGCGACCGCCACTACAGACAAAGTAACCTGGTGCCTGCGAAGGTCTGGGAGGCAGCTATGGAGGATGTGGCTATCCACGGAATGAGCCTGCGCAACGCCGCTAAAGCCCATGGAGTGCACTTTGCAGCACTTCATCGCCGCCTCAAGAAACGCCAACAACACAAACTCAACATGCCTTGTGAACCCAATTACATTCCGTTTGAAGACGAGGCTGGCGTCGTTCGCGTGATCCACGCGCGCGCTGAAATGGGCGTCATGCTGACGTTCACCGAGCTTGTCGATTTGCTCAAGCGCACGGCGCTCAAGCACCGCTCGGATCTGCCTGAAGACATCGCGGCCGCGCTCGTACGCAAATTTCAGTCTCGTGTGGAGCACTCCGTGCGCCATTTGATCATTGACTGGCCTGAGATATCGAGCAACGTACTCTACAGACTACGTGACACCAGCTACAGTCAAGACGACAAGGATGCGGGTGCTCCTACAAACGCTGTTGCACCTTCCATCATCAGTCGAAGCAGTGGTGAAACGGGATCTCTGTCGTCGTCGGGTTCGTCTTCATCGCTGTCTCCTCATCCTCAAGCTGCTGCAGAATTTCCAGTGCCGCGCAAGTTTCCAGCGGCTGCTGCTACTGCACCAATTCCAACGTGGAGTAACGAGGGCAGCATTACCAGCAATGCCAGCAACATTACGGCAAGCACCAACGACAACAACGACAATAATGGTGACATTGCCCCAGCAACCGCTGTGCCTTCTCCCGATGACAACGAGGCGGCAGCTGTGATTCTTCGCCTGTGACGACTCGAACCCAAGCTCAAACTCGTTTCTCTTTGTATCTATCCATGGGCAAGTGTCCATCAGTTTGGTAGCTTCACTCGTTGCGTGCGCCATGTGTGCCGTTTGATTTCCCAAGACACGCCCGCAACGAGCTGAGCAGACACTAATGACTTTCCCCAATTGTCTCGGCTAAGCCAGTGCCCGTGCGTTTATGAGGGCCACTGCTTTGCCAGGCGCGTATCGGTGTCATATTTAAGATAGAGGCGTATAGAATGATAAACGTTTGTATTGTAGATTCCGACCCACAGAAACCGGTTCCTGTACGTCAACGCCACCCTGTTGTCCTTGGCACATCCTCCATCTTACATGTTGTCAAGCACCAGCGCTCGCAGTTCCGCATTAGTCAGTGGCCGCTGTAGCTGTGCGATGTCTTGATCCCGTAGAACTGCATGTTGGTAAGTACCTAAAGGAGTTTCCAGGTTCGTGCACGCGAAAAGTGTCTGTCCCCCGTTGACGATCACCGAGTCGGCATTTACAACAGTGCTAAATGGAACGAAACAACAAACAGTCAAAAGCAAATTAACAGAGCAGAAAGCGCTGGAAAATGTCGACATAAACCTTTGTGTAGTGTGGATAGTGGTAGGCAAGTTGCTATCGCTAAGAGTCATCCATAGGCGCAACATACGCGCGCGTGCTTCCTCGCGATCCATCACTGGTGGAGAACACAATTGTAAAAAAAGAATTTGATTGGGTACAAATATTTCTACTTCATGTTCAAGCACGAGTGGATAAGGTCGATATCCTGCTGTAGTTCTTGCTGTCTCGTGCTCTTCGTGAGAGTAGCGTCAGGCCCAAGGAAGAGAATTTCATTGAGCTCTCTCTCCGATGCTTCTGCAACTGCAAGAACGTCCTCGGCCGAGACTAAACCTTTCTTGTATGCAGCTAGGGCTGCTCCGGCATACGTCTCGAAAAATTCCACGCCTTCCCTACAAAATCGAAACGCACGGGAGTTAGAATGCTCACGATCAGAATAAGTAGCAGATAGTGTACTCACGCAGCATAGGCCCGCTTTCGCCCTCCGTCACCCGTTCTGGCGAAGATCGGGTTTATGTTGTGAATGAAAGTGCCGAGTACCTGCTCTGGGCAATTCTTGAGCAGTCGTGAAGCCAACAACGCGTCGCCTTGGCCCGAGTCACCGAAGAAGACGAACTTGAACTCAGGAAACAACGTTGCGAACCTCGAAAAATTGTCCAGCTTGAGATTTGCGATCTTCTCGTTGCTAACTAGGCCTTTCACCGACCCATTGAGTACAGTAACGTTCGGAACACCGAGACTTTTCAGGTGCTGCAGCGTCAGATAGCGCCCAACACTTAGCCACCCGCGAGGTCGCGCAGTGAGGAACGTAATCGATGGACGTGCACCTTCGCCATTCGAGTACTGCATCAATCCGTGCGATAGCCGAGCGAAGAGCTCCGAAACACCTGGATACGGGATGTGCAGCGGATAACGTTTATCGAGCCATCCTGGAAACAGGGTATCGTCGATATCACTGACAACCTTGATCAGGTTCGGTTGTTGTTCTTTTACCTTAACACTCTCCACTGCAATATGCTGCATCATCGTCACGACTTCCGTGATGTTCTTGTTGCCAAAGATGAGCTGAATGAGGTCCCCTGCGTGTGGCGGTTCTTCTTGTGCATGAACACTCCGTCGAAACGATATTTTACCTGGTGCCACGCCGTCTTCAAACTGAATATGTCCGGCCGAGTCAATGAAAGCTTCTTCATCGGAATGAATCTGCTCCTTTAGAACCGACAACTCCAGTCCGTACGTGCCGCAGACCACGTTCTTCGCTGCAGTGTGCAGCACTGCCTTGTCACGAATCAACGGTGAAAGTAAACAATGCTGGATGGCTCGAATAACTAACGCCCGGTTGGCGACTGTGATCTCCTGGAGCCTTTGCTTCGTGAGCACATCCAGTACTTTCGCGCGCTCGGATGGCGAGCACGAGTGAAGCATGAAGCCTACCATGGTCCTACAGAACTGACTTGAGTTCTCGGGTGAGGTAGCACCCAAAACCCCATTGAGGCTGGCCGTAGACGCTGCTGCTAGCACATTGTGGCAGGCGAGAGGGTCGTCCACCCGTCGATTGCGGGGCTTAAGGTGTACTTCTTTCTGCTTCTCGTCGCTGAAAACGATGGCTGTGTCAGTGTCCTTTAGCGTCTTATAGCGCCATGCAGTGCGCTGCTTCAGGCCCTTCCACTTCTGCTGCAGTCCATCGGCCGCTAAAGCCCATGCAGACGCCTCGCACAGCTGGGCAGCGCTAAAGTGTCAGACATCTCGCCAATTCCATGTATTTTTCCAGTAGTTATAGCGCTATACTCAACGTACCAATGCAGGACGCGATTGGAGAGCTGAAAAAGTTGTTGCGACTACCCGTAGCTTGTTCGCAACTACGCTGCGTTGGCTGCGAGGCAGCATGGGCGCCTGGACATGTAGCCGACGGCGAAGGCCGATGGAAGTTCCCATTGATGTCAGTTTTATTTTTTTGTTAGACTTTGCACAGGATAGGAGCTAGTGATTGTTAAGTTAACCAGAAGAACAGAGTCTTTCCCACTTAGCGTATTTGGGATTAAAGGAGGGAAACCTCGAAGGTGACAACCCCCCTTTGCAGTTAGTCCAACGTTTTCTGGAAGTCTTTGTCTTACTGCTACGCGACGCGACATCTTGAACTACAACTACAAAGCTGGGAGCTGGCTGAGCTTGCAGAGCTCGACTTCAACTGTAGCCATCTCCACACTCCCACTTCGAGTATGTCAAGCTCTTGGTCTTCATGTTCCACGAACTAGTCGCTAGCATTTCCATCCTCAATGGCAATCGGCACGGGCATCACATTCAGCTCTTGCCGAAACTTCTGAAAGAGTTGCGGACCTAGTGGTTTCGTAAATATGTCTGCTTTCATTTCTCCAGTTGGACAGTAGCACACTTCAATCACTCCATGCTCGTGATAATCTCGCACCTTGTGATACTTTAGGTCCACACTTTTAGTCTTGTAGTTGCCTTTGATTCCAGTTATCACAGTGATCGTAGACTGATTGTCTTGGTACAAAACAGTCGGCATACGAAACTTAAGCTTCAGTTCTTTGCAAATATTGTGAGTCCATATAATCATAGTTGAACATTCACTCGCAGCAACAAATTCCGCACAGCAAGTATCATCGGTCACAATCTTCTGTCTTCTCGATTTGTATGCGTAAGTGCAACCATTGAGTTGTAGCACATATCCAGTAACTGAATATCGACCATCTTTCTCGTTTCCAAGGTCTGCATCTGCGTATGCAACAAACTTCAACTCCGTAGTTTTAGGTTTGTGCCACACGATTCCAAAATCCATCGTCCCACGTAAATATCTTAATGCACGTTTTGCCATCACCCAGTTTTCTTCTGTGTAACAATTGAGATACTTCCCCAGCGTTCGCACCGCGTTCGCGAGCTCTGGACGTGAGCATTGAACAAGGTATTGTAAACACCCAACTAGTTCACGGTAAGGGATTCTTGGATCGTTCACACTTGCATCATCTACTGACGCTGGTATTGGTACACTTCCTAGAGTTTGCGGAGTTGCAACAACACGGCACTGGTCCATTCCAAACCGCTCCAAAATCTTAGAGATGTAGCCGCGTTGCGAGATCCATACAACCTTGTCCTGGACATACGTGATCTCCATCCCAAGTAGATGGTGGACACGCCCGAGATCTTTGATCTTGAACTTTTTTGCCAGTTCACTAATCACCAATTTCACATTCTGTTCATTGGCAACAATCAAAATGTCATCAACGTAGACTGTCAGGTATATCGGGCTACCTCCCACTGTTCTCCAGTACAGTCCGTTGTCCATCTTGGATCGCTTAAACCCAATCTTCAACAAGTAAGCATCCAGAGTCTTGTACCAAATCAATGGGGCCTGCCTCAATCCATATAAACTCCTCAACAGTTTGCACACTCGACCACTCCCGTCGTCGAAATGCTCCGGCATCTCCATGTAAATTTCAGCTTCACCAATAGGCCCATTCAAAAATGCAGTCACGAAGTCGATTTGGTGACACACTAACCCAAAATGTAGAGCGAGAAGAAGTACAAGCTTCACAGCTTCAAAAGACACCACGGGTGAATACGTCTCCCAGAAGTTCACGCCGTATTCTTGCTGGCAACCTTTTATTGTGACGCGAGCACGGTGACGTACTACCCGGCCTTGAGGGTCTCGCTTGCGCACAAACACCCACTTGCTGGTCAGCACTTTCTTTCCAACCGGCCTCTCAACAAGTTCCCAAGTGTTGTTCCTCATCAAGTCACCCCACTCTTTCTCTAATGCTTCTCTCCATTTATCTGCGTCAGGTTCCTGCAAAGCTTCCTTCACGCTCTGAGGTTCCGTCAATGCATTCACAGCTTCAACCACTAAGCTTGCCGGAATATCGATTTCATAGTCTTGAAGACGTGCATTAGGGCGTCTCACTCTTGTCGATCGTCGAAACGATGCTGTAGCTGGCGACCCACTCCACCCATCGTTTTCGGCGTCTCCCGCTTCATCATCATGTACGACAAGTCGATCCATGAGATCTGGGTCATATCGTTCACTGCAATTGTGTTGCCAGTTTGAGTCGTCCTCAAACGTTTCTTCATCAATATCATGTTCCAAATCCACACTCTCATGCTCAGCTTCATCATCACGCGCTGGGATATACTCCCCATCTGTAGCTCCCACTGAAGGCACGCCTTGTCGATCTGGAGCAGCATCAATGACATCGACACGACTGCTGTTAGGCAAGTCTGCAATATCCTGCTCACCATCTCGAACCAAAGGCAGTAATCGCGGAGTTTTAACCCCCGATTGAGCTGCGCCCGCAGGCACCTCCAGAGTCGATGCCTCTGCACCACCCAGTGCTCCACCAACAGTATCCTGAAGCTCACAAACAGTTCGACCTCCACCAGTACGCTGACGCTTGATAGAACTCTCAGCTCCACCATTTCCGAGCTCTGATAGACTTGGATAGCCACTAGTAGCACTAGTTGCAGACATCACAGGCAATCGAATGTATGGCACGACTGTCGGTAGTGGCACTTTCCGCCCTTTACCATACCTATTTGCTAATAGCCGCTCCACATAGCTCCGCTCCACCGTCCAATCCTCTACGAACTCCATCGACCGTACTTCACTAATACTTCCAGTCAACAAGTTTAGGACACGGCAGCTGTCTGAGTGTTGAGCGTACCCCACGAAAAGTCCAGGCTTCCCGGGGTTCTCCAGCTTGTTTTTCCGAAGGACTTTGGGCGTGAAGAGAAACACCAAGCATCCCCACGTTCTTAATGAAGACACATCCGGTCTCTCACCGAATCTACGACGATACGGTGTATCCCCATCCAAAGCTTTCGTCGCACTTATGTTCATCACTTCAACTGCAAATTGAAATGCTTCACCCCAAAGATCATCAGGCATATTCGCTGTTTCCAACAATGTCCGAGCTCTAGCCAGGACAACACCATTCATCCTTTCGACTAAGCAATTCTCCTCAGGACTATAAGCGTTGGTCCAGGTGTATTCGATTCCATGCTCTTCGAGATACGCCTTCATCACACTATTCAGCAATTCTCGCCCTTGATCTGAATGAAAGACTTCAAGACGATGTCCTTGAGCAACCAACCACTTCAATTGCTTGAGAACTACTTGAGACGCTTCCTCTTTGCATCGCAAAAGAAACCCCCACAAGTATCTTGTTGCTTCGTCTTGCACTAACTGGAAATGCGAATAACCATCATATGTACGCACTCCAACATAGCACATGTCACTCATGATCTTCTGCATCGGTCGTGTTGCCCGACGCGTCACCACTCGCTTGTATGACATCCTAGTGAGTTTTCCGACTTTGCAACTCCAACACGGGGTGTCAGCTCCATTCCCGACAGGTAATTTCAATTCCATACCTGCTGTTACCTCATTCTTAGCCATTTGCCTCAGTGACGCAAAATTCAAATGAGCAAAGCGCAAATGCCATCTCGTCAATAGCTTCGAATCATCTTGTTTTTGCGCTGTCGCAAGATGTTGAGGTTGCTCGCTACTCCCTAGTGCCGCCACACTATAAGCTTCCACCGCTGTCGCCTTCAAACGGTAGCGCCGTCGTTCTTTCTTCATCAGCAATTCCACATCATCTTTGCGAATCCAGCACACGCGCTGAGAATTTAACCAGCCATACTTGACATTCCACCCACTCGCCTCCAGCAAATCTTGACTCAAGACGTTTTCGGGAGCCCCAGGCATCAACAACACATTCGTAAATGACATAGTGATATCTGCATGAGGTCGTTTGTTGTTGTGCACACGAAGGTGAATGTCACCAATCAATTCATTCTCTTTCACAGTCCCGTCATAGCTCTCAAAACTATGTGTCATATCCACTCTGAGATTGTTCAGAAGGTCTTGTTGGTTACACACGTGTACATCGCTAGCATTATCCAGAATCCACTCCATTTCCTCACTTGGAGAACGTTTCCTCTTCGGAGCAGGGCTTCCACGAACGTGACAACAGATAGCGCTTGAGTTTTTCCGTTTCACCGAAACACGTCTGTTTGATTTGTCGTCCTGGTCCTCGTCACCTTTCCTGTCTTGCCACCGCTTATATTCCGATCCAGTTGGCTTATCAGCAGAAGCAGTGTCTTTCAGTGTAGGACAGTTTACTTTTATATGCCCAAGTTCACCACATTCAAAGCATTGGCGAGTTTCTTTCTTCTGTTGACCCGATTGCTTGCCACCTTTTGAATTCTGCTGCTGCTTGGCCTTATATCTGCCTTTCTGCTTGTTTTTCCTTTGATTCAGGTTTTGCTTGTTTTGCTTCTTCTGATTACACGAAGAACAGACGCTGGTGGTGTGCTCTTCAGTTGCTACCTTCTCGTCAAGAACTGACTCAGCCCGCAACGCATTCATGACTTGCGCCGCCGTTGGCACCGGCCGATCTGCTCCACCATCCTGTCTGACCACGTAATGTTTCGAAAACTGGCGAACCACATCTCGATGTGTCCGCGATACATGGCCTAGGAGAGTCTCCGCAAAATCTTCATCAGTCATATGCTTGCCATAGTGAAGCAGTTGCCGCCTCAACTTCTCCATCTCGCGCAGCCAGCAATCCATAGTCTTTTCCGGTGTGTATGCGTTCGAGTAGAACTCCGACCTGGCAAAGATGTAATTAGAGTATTCTCGCTTGGTCTGCTTATCAACAAACCGTTCCCACATTGCTCTTGCAGTGTCCTCTTGACATATCATCTCTGCATCTTCTTCAGGAACACCAGACAAAATGGCCTCTCGGGCTATATTATCCTTAGCTTCAAATACCATTCGTTGGCCGGGGTCACCCAAGTCCAAATTGCACGATCCATCTACTACTTCCCAGCATCTCATCCGGTTCAGAAAGGTTTGCAACTGCACAGCGTACAGATCAAAGCTTCTCCCTCTCATCTTGGGCGCTGTATCCATCTTCATGGGCATTAAATTCACGCCAGGCATCGCTCCAGCCATCGCACCCAACCCGAAACCACCAAAACCACCTTGGAATGGAGGAAAATTGAAGCCACCAGACGTGCTTGGCACTCCCGTACTCGCAGTAGTTGTCCCACCACTTGTACTTGCACCACTGGTCGTAGTTACTCCACTACTGGGAGCATTACAGCCAGTACTAGCGCTTCCCTGGCCTTGCGACGTCGCAGCAATCGTCGCCGTGCTTGTAGACGTTGTCGTTGTCCCGCTAGTTGCCGTAGAACTCATCATAGGCGCCGAACTCATCCTTACTCTTCTTGGTCACCGCAATCACAAAGTCTCCCCGCGATACTTTGGGCTCAGTACCTGTTAGACTTTGCACAGGATAGGAGCTAGTGATTGTTAAGTTAACCAGAAGAACAGAGTCTTTCCCACTTAGCGTATTTGGGATTAAAGGAGGGAAACCTCGAAGGTGACAACCCCCCTTTGCAGTTAGTCCAACGTTTTCTGGAAGTCTTTGTCTTACTGCTACGCGACGCGACATCTTGAACTACAACTACAAAGCTGGGAGCTGGCTGAGCTTGCAGAGCTCGACTTCAACTGTAGCCATCTCCACATTTTTGACACGACAGTTTATCGTTTTTGTGAGCACACAATTTGGACTAAATAATACTCCTGACTTGAAGGCTTCAACTTTAAGCACATTGTGCAGTACCGGTAAAGACAATTGTTTTTATTTTCTGGCTATATAACTTTACTCTTTGGTTTCGACATTCGTGTCCTCTTTGGCGCAGAGGAACTCGAATTCAGCCATGATGGGCACGTGATCACTGCCGAAGACGGAGTTGGGGATACCATTGTAGTTGCCGTGCAAGCCCGATGGCAGGCGACCTGAACGGTTCAAGCTGTCGGCCATGGCAAGGCGATTGAACCAATTCCCTGGCCCATCCTCAGCACGCAGAGTGCTCTCAGATGGAATTTCTAGTACACGTGAAGGCACCAAACTGCTCTTCGAGTACCAAATGTAGTCAATCGTCCAGCAGCGCCGATAGTTCACGGTGGTATGTGGTGGTTCGGCCTTCTTGCCTTCTTCGACCTTGAGCGACTGTAGAACCTCTTCAGAGTGTTCCAACGCACTCGCTAGAGCGTTCGGTTTGTAGAACGCGTACGCACTCCGAAACGCTTCGCTTACGCCCTCAAGGTTGGGCTTTTGCATAAATGAGTTCTCCATATACTCGTAAATTGGCGATTCGGGGGAGTTGTTGAAGTCACCACAAAGTACAATGGGTACGCTGCTCTGACCAGTGGCCGTTCCAGCCAATTCGCGCTCGTACTTGTCCCTCACGTCAGTACTCATTCGAATGACCTCCTCCTCAAGCTCGTATAGTTCAGCCATCTGATGATCCACCTTCCTGTGATCAACGCAGTTAGATTTCGTACACTTCAAAAACCCAAGAAAAGCAAACATACTTAGCGTTCCACCACAAATGTGTGCAGCCTACCAACACGAACTGTGCAAAGTGGCGCATCTTGAGCAGCGCCAAGACAGCCACGCGGTCGTGTGGGTCATGGAAGTTCACGGCCTCGAACTCCTTTAACTCGAACTTGTCTTTTCTAGCAAGATACAAAACAACCAACAACCGCTTAGTAAACCCCAGCAGAACAAGTTCCTTTGGGCTCGCTCACTTGTAGAAAATGCCGCAGCCGTCTTGCTTCTTCTCGCCGGACCAATTCGACACATGAATAGAAGGACGCTTCACGTAGACGCTTTCATAGCCTCTATCCTGCAACTCTGGTTTGAAGAACCTGTACAATTCAACACACTGCGTCAAATACCGTCTGTTGCAATGTACACTCATCCACATACGTCCAGTAGTCGCTGAGCTCCTCCAGACAGAGCACGTCAGCGTCCAGCGCGTCAAGTTGCCGCAACAAAGCCATCTTACGGTTTTCCCAGTTGAGACTGGACTCCAACACGTACGGAAAGTGGTTGCGTGTGGCTAAATTGCTCGCCAGGATATTCAGCTGCCCCAAAGCAAAACAAAGTGTCAATTCTGAGCGTTCACCAGTTAATAAAGCCTCAATTTTTCTCCACACCTGCACGACAGTGATCTTCTGTGCACTGAGCCTGTTGGGAGCCACCTGCTGCAGCTCCGTAACGCACGGTAGTAGTCGAGCGCTCGGTAGTTGACCAGACGAAGAGCTGCACAGTCCGCGACTTGCTCGACAGTTTGCTGATGCGCGACGGAGGGCGCGCCACAGTTTAGCATTGTGCCTGGACAGCGACACCGACGCCAGCATGGCCACCCCCACGCCCAGATACACCGCGGCGGGGCGGCTCGACAGCGTGACGCTCATGGCAAGAAAGGGAATGCGTCGGACTCCGACTAGCCTTGCTTGCGCGTCACTAGGGGTCAGGTTGATGTGTAAAACATAAGGTTCAGGAAAAGTAGTAAAAAATAAAGTAAGTTTTGAAATACGACTTCATAACACTACTTTAGGTACAAAATAGTCCTCTACGAATGGCTGCCATCCATTCGCTACGCACCGCCAACAGCATGAAGGCAGTCATTTTGGATTCAGGTTACTGTCAGTCCAAAGCTACTGGTGCGTTGTTTGACCAGATTGCGCTGGGTCTTTTGTGTGTCTGGTTATTAACGCGTGTTATGGTGTCTATTGCAGCCCTCTATCCAGCATCATGTCCCTTGTCAACAAGCCGAAGACCGTCGAGGCGGAGGAGACCCGCATCCACCGCATTCGTATTACGCTCACGAGCCGTAACGTGAAGAACCTCGAGAAGGTGTGCGCTGACCTCAAGCGTGGTGCCGTGGACAAGAACCTGAAGGTGTCGGGCCCCGTGCGTCTCCCCACCAAGATCCTGCGTCTTACCACGCGCAAGTCGCCCTGTGGTGAGGGTACCAACACGTGGGACCGCTTCGAGATGCGCATCCACAAGCGTATCATCGACCTGCACGCCCCCTCGGACATCGTCAAGCAGATCACGTCGATCTCGATTGAGCCTGGTGTCGAGGTCGAGGTGACCATCGCTGACTCCGCTTAAGTGCGCTGTCTTTGACTGGTGTCTCCTGGCTTTGCGTCATTGCTGCCGACACCACCATCCACAGAGGAGGCCGGGGCGCTGCTTGCTGTGCCTCACGACGTCGCGAGTGTAATGGGGGAAGGATTATACTAAAAGCCTTAGCGGCGGAATATAATTCCAACCCCACGTCTTTGTGGGACATCCAACTGCGTCTGTGCCTGAATTTACTGTTGTGTGTGGAGCATTAAACATGATAGTACTCTCAGAACCAAGTTTTTGACAAGGATTGGTAGCAACAGCGGTTCTCAGGCTCGTTGAACAACACTTCTGCAGCAAGTTTGGCGGGAAACACGCATTCATGCCCCGACCGTAGAAGCGCTCGATGGCGCCGTGTTGAACATACGTAGGTGGCATGGTCACAGTTTATGGACGACACAGTCAAGCGATCTTCCTGTCTGTCACATTGGCCAGGCACGCCTGGTGAACGACATTCACGAACGCAGACGGCATGATGCAGTTGGCGCCTTCTTGTCCCCTTTCCTCGACGTCTGCGCTTGGTGAGTGGAGCAAACATCCCAATGGCTGCACCTCAAGGATTGAGTCGCGCAACTGTATCCGCTGAATTGCACATGCCCGGCGAAATATTCTCATGCTTCACGATGCACTTGTACACTCGTTGTCCGAGGCTGGTATGAGTTCTCTGGGTTGTTTGGGTAGTTCGACAGCAGCACATCCACCGTCGAGTTGGTACTTGCTCTTGCGAATCTGCTACAACACTGTGTGGGTCTGCTTGGCGGCCCTGCAAAGTTCCAGACATTACAAAGCCTCAACTGTGGTAGTAGATCACCAGACATGGTGCTGCTTTGTTTCCTGGCCGTGCATGTAGTTCATAGCCTACGTCTTGGACTCCAAGTTGGAGCGCTTCAACTTAAGTGTGACGTACACCAAATATAATGTGCGACACACTTCGTTCCGCTGGGCCACCGATTTACCCTGTTGCTGCATCCACACTTGGACCAGCACTACGTTAATACTCCCGCACAGTGTAAACTCTATCAGAGCTGTAGCCCTCGCAGTTCAAAGCTCCGTCTCCACTTTTTAAAATGCCTGCATTCCTCAATCCAATTTGCGCGTTTCAACCTCCACCATTTTCTCCACCTGCTGTTTCAATTTAGCTTCTAATTGGTCCATTTTTCCTCAAAAATGCCCTATTATTGGTGAAAAACCATTCCTTGCAATTTGCCGTGTTGTTAGCCATCCACCTACAGGCCACAGGCAGCTCTTGGCCAGCCATACCCGAATCGCCCGCGTCCAAGCGAGACTCCTGCTCCTCTATTTCAATGGCTCCATCGACGCCGCTCGTGGTGCTTTGCGGCGACCGCGCGCCCGATGCGCTGGTGCAGACCGCGGCGGCGCTGCAGTCCGGCGGCCTGCGCGTGGCCTCGCTCTGCTCGCCGGCCGTGGAGTCTGCTCTAGTGGCCGCCAAGGTGCCTCATGTGGTCGTGGCCACGCCCGCCGATGTGCAGCTCATGCTCTCGGACCGTGTGGAAGCTGTGCTTGCTTTGCCTCCCAGTGCGTCGGACGTCGGCGCTGCTGCGCACTCGCGCGTGGCTCAGTGGGTCTCTGGCGCCTACTCGTTCGTGCGCACGGCCGCCTGGAACCACAAGCAGATCAGCGTCGTGGTGGACGAGTCCGACCTTGTTACAGTGCAGAACAAACTGTCGCGTGATGGATCGCTCGCTTTCTCGCTGCGTGAACGCCGTGCATTGGCCGAAAAGGCCTTTGCGTTGTTCGCAGAGCTTGACAAGGCCATCGCCAGCAGCCTCAGTGGTGATGAGGAGCTGGTGCACGACGTGCTGCTTGTTGGCAATGGTGGTCGTGAGCACGCTATTGCCTGGAAGTTGGCTCAGTCTGCTTCTACCGGTCACATCTATGTGGCTCCTGGAAACGCCGGCACGGAGGACATCGCTGCAGGTATCTCCAATGTCAACATTGGTGTCGGTGCGCACGACGAGCTCATTGTCTTTGCGAAGAGCAAGGGCGTGTCCTTCTGCGTCGTCGGACCGGAAGCCCCGCTTATTGACGGCTTGGCTGACAAGATGAACGCTGCCGGCATCCCGACGTTCGGCCCTAGCAAGCTGGCCGCCCAGCTGGAAGCTTCGAAGGCATTCTCCAAGGACTTCATGCGTCGCAACGACATCCCCACTGCTGCCTACCAGAACTTCACGGAGTACGAGAAGGCCAAGGAGTACTTGGACTCCATCGACCACAACATCGTCGTCAAGGCTTCGGGTATTGCTGCTGGAAAGGGTGTCCTGATCCCTACCAACAAGGCGGAGGCTCACGAGGCTCTGCGTGAGGTCATGCTGGAGAAGGCTTTCGGCTCTGCTGGTGATGAGGTCGTGCTGGAGGAGTTCATGACTGGAGAGGAGGTATCACTTCTCGCTTTCTGTGATGGTGAACGTGTCGTTTGCATGCCTGGCGTCCAGGACCACAAGCGTATCTCGGACGGCGACCAAGGCCCGAACACGGGCGGAATGGGTGCTTATGGACCTGCTCCATGCCTTACGAGCGAGCTGGAGCGCGAGTGCGTTGCCATTGTTGAGCGCGTCATTGCCGCCATGAAGAAGGAAGGCATGCCGTACGTAGGCGTACTGTACCCTGGCTTCATGCTTACCCCTACCGGCCCTAAGATCGTCGAGTTCAACTGCCGTTTCGGTGACCCGGAGACGCAAGTTGTGCTTCCGCTGCTGCACAGTGACCTGTTCGAGATTATGCGTGCTTGTGTGGAACACCGTCTGGAGCGCTCGCTTGTGTCGTGGAAGACTGGCGCTGCGGCTACCATCGTTATGGCGTCGCAGGGTTACCCCAACAGCTACCCGAAGGGAAAGATTATTACGGGCCTGGACGATGCTCAATCGTTGAAGGATGTGGACGTGTTCCATGCGGGTACAACTAACGCTTCGGACGGCATCGCGACCTCGGGTGGCCGTGTGCTTGCTGTTACGGCTGTTGGCACCTCGCTTCAGGGTGCTCTCGACCGCGCGTACGAAGGTGTCTCCAAGATTCACTTCGAAGGCGCTCAGTACCGATCAGACATTGGTCTCAAGGGCCTGCTGCATGGTGCCAAGAAGCTGAAGCTTGCCGTGCTGGGTTCTACTCGTGGCAGCAGCATGCAGCCAATTATCGATGCGATTGCAGCTGGCGAGCTCAACGCCAGCATCGACATCGTCGTCAGTGACAAGGCTGCTGCTGGAATTCTGGAACGCGCGAAAACGCACGACATCGAGTCAGTAGCGCTGTCGGCTAAGGGACTGTCTCGTGCTGATTTCGACGCTCAAGTGTCTGAGGTGCTGAGGAAGAAGAACGTCGACCTGGTGCTGCTCATCGGATACATGCGCATTCTGTCGGGTGAGTTCTGCAAGGAGTGGGAAAACAAGGTACTGAACGTGCACCCGTCGCTCCTTCCGGACTTTGCCGGTGGCATGGATCTCGCTGTGCACCGTGCTGTGCTTGACGCGAAGAAGACTGAAAGTGGATGCACCGTTCACTTCGTGACTGAGCAGGTGGATGCTGGCCCGATCGCAGTGCAGATGAAGTGCCCTGTGCTGGAGAACGACACTCCCGAGTCGCTCAAGGCGCGTGTGCAGCCTCTGGAGGGCGCAGCGTTCCTGCACGCCATCAAACTGGCCCAGACTGGTCTGCTACTGAAGAAGGGTGGAAAGAAGGAAATCACGTATGCGGATGCCGGTGTGAGTATTGACGCCGGTAACGAGCTGGTGAACAGGATCAAGCCGCTCTGCAAGTCGACCGTGCGTGTGGGCTGCGACGCTGACCTGGGTGGATTCGGCGGCATCTTTGACCTACAGGCTGCTGGCTACGACAAGGACACGGCACTTGTGGCATGCACGGACGGTGTTGGAACTAAGCTGCGTGTGGCCCAGCTCGCTAAGAAGCACGACACCGTGGGTATCGATCTCGTTGCCATGTGCGTGAACGACCTGATTGTGCAGGGTGCTGAACCCCTGTTCTTCCTTGATTACTATGCTTGCGGTAAGCTGGAGGTGGAGGAGGCTGCTGACGTGGTGAAGGGTATCGCTGAAGGCTGCCGTCAGTCGGACTGCGGTCTTATTGGCGGTGAGACGGCTGAGATGCCGTCCATGTACCATGACGGCGACTACGATATGGCTGGTTTCTGTGTCGGTGCCGTCCGCAAGAACGCCATCCTGCCGCTACCGGTGGAGGCTGGCTTCGCCGTGTTGGGTCTGGCGTCCTCGGGCGTGCACTCGAACGGTTTCTCGCTTGTGCGCAAGCTTGTGGAGGTGTCTGGACTCGCTTACAGCGACCCGTGCCCGTTCGAGGCTGGTAAAACCCTGGGTGAGAGCCTGCTTACCCCCACCAAGATTTACGTGAAGCAGTTGATGCCCACTGTCATGTCGGGTCTTATCAACGCCCTTGCTCACATTACTGGCGGAGGTCTCTTAGAGAACGTCCCTCGTGTGCTGACTAAGGATCTGGCCGTCGAGATTGACTGTGCTAGCTGGCCGCTGCCTCCTGTCTTCAAGTGGCTGCAGAAGATGGGAAACCTCTCTAACGCCGAGCTCGCCCGCACCTTCAACTGCGGTATCGGTATGGTGCTGCTTCTACCGGAGGCGAACGTTGCTGAGGTTACACGCCAAGTGGAAGCCACTGGTGAGAAGGTTTACCGTCTGGGAACGACTATCGCGCGCGCCCCTGATGCTGAGCAGGTTGTGCTGCACGGAACAATGGCTTAGATGCGCTCAGGTAGTGAAAGCTTTTCTACTTGTGCGTTCACTTCTGAATATTACATTTCATATCCGAATTCCCTATCTAAGGCTGTAAACTACGCGCTACCCGTGCTTCTGGAAGAGCCACGACAGCGTCAGAATCGCCAACACCACTTCCATGCCGACGAGGGTAATAGCAATGCTGTTCATGATGCGCTCTACCTCCAACCTGCAGTATAATTGTAAGATGACAATTTGAAAGTGATGAATTTAGTCAACAATTCGTACACATGAGGTTGAAGTTGTAAAAGGTAGCTGTGGCATATCAAGGTGATCCCTGCCAACGCGACAGCAAATACCAACGGTGCTCGTTGCTTCGTCTTGTTGCCTTTGGAGTCTGAGCAGTGGCCACGTACGTCAGAAATGGGTAAATACAAGTGAACAATGTTCAAGACGGACTTTGATAGAGGCGCGTATTCTCCAGGATGACATAGAGAGAAAGAAACATCACGTTTCCTGCTAGACCTTCCGTAGCTAAGTTTCCAAGCACAACAGCTACCAATTGTGTAGGGGATTAGTCGTGATACTCCTTTTTTCAAGAAAAAAAGAAGAAGTTACTTTTATAGACGAAGAACGAAAACGAGAGCAATACGAATCCGTGGAGAAACCATTGATGACCGTAGAGAAATACCTGAAGCAGCAGGGACGGAAACTGTTGCTCGCAAGTTATCTATCTACATCATGTAGACTACGTGTACAGTTGACAGGTATCGGTACATCACGTACATGGATTGCTGGCAGTAAGCATGATAAAGAGAGAAAGAGACGTCAGACGAAGTGATGCAGTGAACATGCAGAGAAGTATTAGCAACTGAACTACCGGCTTCATCCATATCCAAAGATCCACGCGTGGCTAAAAATGATAAAAATGTGGTTATCTCACCGGTTAAACCGATATTATTGTCGATTCCGCCCAAATTTACAAAATCGGGTCTATTTGCCACCATCAGCTGAATAGCCGAACAATCACCAAACAGTAACGATTGGTCAGAACTACCTAACTTATAACCTATCACCGATGAGTTCAAGATTGGAGTGCCTACGATGAAGGCGGATCGATAGCATCTTCTGAAGGGATGGAGTTCCATATAAAAGCTTCAACGAGGGCTTTCTGGATTGCCAGAATTTTTCACAGCTCTCCACGCGCAGTCCTAATGCCTTCCAGTCTCTGCGAACTTGTTGAATATCAGCCATAAATCCATCCACACAAGTCATTGCAACGCGGGCAGACTGTGTAATGGTGGATAACTGTTGTTCTCATTTCGTGCATGTTGGTCAAAGTAGAGGGACGATAAAAGTTAGTGGATCTTGCATAATTGCTGCTTCCCAACCGATCGACCAAGGTTTCTCGTTAGGTGGTTTGCCCACATCCTCCGCACCACCATAGTAGCTTGAAAAGTTGAATCCCAGCGCTGGTAAAGTCTATCCGCAACCTATGGAAATCATACTTCAGCTGTGGCCCCAGCACGATCGGTCTCGGAAGGAAGAGCGCACGTGGTCTTGAATGCTTCAAGGTCGCTCACTTTTGTAATGGCAACTCCATATTCGTATACAAGAAGCTTCACAGTCGTTCCTCGAACGGCCACTAGCCTGTTGTTGCGGCTTCGGCTGAGACGGCTGCACTGACAGTGAACTGTGCTTATGGTTCAATGACACATGAGCTACCTCTCCGCAGCCATGCTATGCTGCCCATCGGTGCGGGAGGTGTCAATCGAGGAGTTCGCTGGGTACCAGCTGGAGGTGTAGTTCGAGGCACAAGCATCGAGGTTGTCAGCCTTGGCGCTGGTTTAGTAACTCCAACTAAAGTACTCGTTTGAGGCATCCGAGGCGATCATCTAGCTGGCGGGGTCGGAACCGGCATTGTCGTTGGCGATCTTCTTGTAGTCATACCCCTGACCGGGTTTGGCGATGACGCAGACGGCAGTGGTGATCTTCTGAGTGGGAAAGTACGTGCTGAATACGGTGGCTGGGTGCTGGGCATCCTTGTCGTTGCCGTGAACTTCTCTTGTGAAGCAATACTGACGAAGCAACTGGCAATTTAACTATCGTAAAGCATATTTCTATTGGTTTGGCGATTGCACGGCCATTTGCCATGGTCGATTGAATCGGCGCGTTTTGGAAATTTTGAGTAGAACTCACAATACCGTCTCGCTTCGAAAACCAAGACACCCAAATACAACGGCGAAGTGGTGTGTTATCTATCGTTTGTCTCCCTTTTCACTGATGCGTACTTATTGACTGATTAGCGGCTCCCTATACTCAATGGTGCTCTCTTTGTGATTGGCTCGTTTCCATTGGGTGATCTTGAAAATACACGTAAAAAATAGGCGCACTTAGCCTGTCCTTTGTTTGCAACGAATCCAACTTGTTATCGACCTACTTTCGGTTCAATTAAGTCCCTCGCCTCTCTAAGCAGTGACAAAGCTTGTCCGACAAGTTGATAACAGAGGTACGACGGATCTTGGCTGGTGGTGATTGTTTGGCTATCTTACCGACGTTTCCACATCTGTTTTTCTCTCAAGACACAGAATACCCCCCCTGCTGGCAGCTTGACTTGCGCTTGACTTGGAGAAATGAAGACTGATTGTATTCAGCTCTTAAACTAATGTAAATGCAATATGCATGAGTAGTTTCTTAACTGCTCCTTCTTCTCGTATGCTTCAGCCACGTTCGTCTTCGCGTGAAGATACCTTCACCATCTCATATTTACACGACGTCTCAAGATTGCACGGCCCCGCTTGATCTCCTGCGAGTTCCGACACACTCTCCCCACCCCTCGACATCTACGCCGTCGTCAGCCTAAACATTTTTTGATATGGTGAGGTATATTGTGTTACAGTTCCGATCAGGTACCGAACTCTAATAACCATTCCCGAATGTCGCCTCTGTACTTTCAGGTTAACTCGACTATCAGTCCGATCAGCCCCCACTGCTGCTGCCGACTTCGTTATTAGTCCTCTATGCCACTCCCGCATCGACTCTCTCTTCATACCGCTGCTGCTGATTGATCCATTGCTCCACGTCCCCGTCCATCCTCTGAAGCAGTCCCGACCCAATTGAGTTGGAAGAAGTTCCACCTTCCCCCCACTCCAAAAGGCCATGCCTGACTTTTCTGATGATCCATGGCCACATTTGCTAGCCAGTCGGCCATGTTGTTGTGCAGTCTATAGTGGTGAACCCATTCCGCGACTTCACATTCCGCCTACACTCCCTGTACCAGGTCTGGAGCTTCTTTGCTTTTGGTGGCTGCCTCCTACTCATGAGGCCAAGGATGAGCGCGCTGTCTCCAACCACGTGGAGTCCGATCCAGTCGCATTCGACCGCTTTTGTTAATAGCCGCTGTAATCACACGAACTCCGCTAAGTTGTTGGTTGAGTTTGTTCTTCCGAGTGCAGTCGCCGCCGCCCATATAGGAAACGAACCACCGTCCCCCGCATTAATCTCGACCGCCACACTTCCACTGCCACCTGGACCTGGATTACCCCTCGACCCCCCGTCAAAGAAGCCCACTCGTACCACCGTATGGCCTTGTCGTTGGTGATCGACTATTCCTTCTTCCTTCCATCTCTTTAAGATTTCGCACGCAATAATCCATTTGCCAGTGTTCGCTCCTGTTATTGGTAATATGTTGAGCCGAAATCGCTCGAGTGCCTCCGTGATCGGAGCGAGAAGTCCTGCTGTATATCGCTCAATAGAAGGCAGTCGCCCAACAAAGACATTGATCCTCTGCAAGTTCCAGATCCATATCGCCGACACCACTGTAGCACACCCGATCGCCCACATTGTGTGCACTACGCTGTCCAGCAGGTCCCAATCCCCTCCTTCACGAGTCTCTTTCCAACTGCTTAGCCAAATTGGGATCTTGTGGAGCCGTAATGTAAAGAACTCCTCCATTTCGTCCTCTCCGGGCTTGTCCGGCATCGAAAAAGTGGACTTCCATACATAATTCCGTATTCGAAGATCAGCTTCCTTGACGAGCGCCTCTGTTGGCCACGCATGCCTCCCCACATAGAGCAATTTGGGTACTGTAGACCATGTGTACATCCGGACACCCCAAAATTATATACAAACAAAAAACCGTGTCAGAAAAAGAGGATTTTTTTTCTCGTATACAAAGTGCAAATATTTCTGCTTGATGCATTACTGCTCTTGCCCGTCAAGAAAATGCTGAACGACATCATCCGCGTCGCTGACGGTCTCTTCAACCGCGTGAAGACGCTCTAACTGTTGAATTACGATAGCTGCAACATCAACCGGGATATCGGTACGCCCTAGTATTAACCCACTCGACTAGGCCTTCTTCCGCTATCGCCGATAGAGTCGTTGCAGTGCCCTTCTTTCTGTCAGCTTTGAGGTGCGCTGTAGCCGAGGAAGATGCCTTGGACTCTATTTTCTCTCTATCCTTGATCCAGTCGTAAATTCTCTTCCTCTTCGACTCTCGTTTGGGCTTGGTGAGATGGCTATAGAACTTATTTAGAGTTGCAGGCATGCCGTGATCTCGAACGTAGTTTATTATGTCGAACTTTTTACTAAAACTTTCACAGTCACGTGTATGACCATTGTCTCGGCGTCCGCCCTCGTGCCATGCTGGAAAAACTCGCTGTGAGTGCCCGACAAGACGCTTTTCTGTGCTAAAATCGCACTATCCGTTACGATGGGTTGGGTAAAAATAAGTCTGTCCGGTTGAACAAATGCATTTCAGCGCGATGGATACATTGCTGTGATTGGTCAGAGGGTGTGTCCGGATGAACAAAACGTCCGGATGCACACATGGTCTACAGTAGGATAATTGCCGAGGCTATCATCGCTCGTTGGAAAACCGTGTTGGTATTGGTTTCGGCCAATGTGAGACGCACTTGTAGTGCTTCGAAAGCCCGAGTCCATGCCGTTAGTGTCGTGTCCCGAACACCAACGATATGACCCAAGTACCTGAGTTCCTCTACTTTGCTCACTGTGTCGCCTCCTGCAATTTGTATCGATTGCTCGCTGTCCCGTTGAAATTCGTCCAGTTGATCCCCTCTGCCTAGGCTAACAGCTGAGGACTGAGTTACATTCAATTTGAGGCCTGAGGCGGTCGAGAAACGCCTGATAGCCTGAATGGCCGCATGCTGCATCGCGCTCGGGTGCCACATGGCATCTGCAAATTTCTGTCCGTATTCGTCAGCGCCCCGTAGAAAGCCAGCCACCCGCAGTGGCCATTTGGAACTACATCGACCACCGACCCTCCCAGTGCGTCCAGCCATTCTTGTAAAGGTGTTCCTACATCACCCGGCTCCGTAGCGTGGATGAAGATGCAATCGTCTTCGGACTTTGTCTCTTCCATAGCGTGCTTAACGTTGACGTACATCGGCTTACCGGTGCTCTTTCCCACATGGTCGTATACAGGCTCCTTTGTGAGGAACTGGTGAATAAATCTTTGTTTGCTCGAAGGCACCGCTGGCAGGTGTGCCCTCGTCGCTTCAGATGCCTTGACAAGTGAGGCCGATCCCGACCCCCGCGCCGTTGGCAGGTTACTTTTGACATCCTCGGTCGTTCCTTTGTTTTCCACTGTTTTGCCTTCTTTCTGGGTTCGTCGACCTTGTCCCCATACCGTTGGCAGTTTCCGTTTGGGTGAGTTAGATTCAGTTCGGATTTTGGGCGCCTCGTCGTTAATCTCCCCACCCGTCCGTCGTTCCTTTTTCTCCTGCATGCTTGAGTGAAGCTGGTCGGGATATTGGCCTCCATCTTTCTTCCCCAATTATGTTGCTGGAGCTGTTGTCTACCGACTTCTCCGTCTGCTTACAGCCAACAGCTTTGCCCTGTGCATCTGTGCGTTATAAAGGCTCCTGACTGGGCCCAGAGAAATGCTTGACATGCGCAGTTTGAGTCCTGCACTTGCGGGACCCACCTAATTCAGGGTACCCCATTCCCTCCATACTCTGATTGCCTGCGCTTAGGAGAAGAAGGTCGCGACTGCTAATTTCTGACTTCTCTTGCCCCCCCCCCCCCCGACAGTATGCTTCGCCCTAACTGGACTCTGATCGGATGAAAGCCCTTGGTCCAAGCTCTGCATGTTCTCCGTTTGCACACCTTGTTTGCATTAGTCCTGGTCCCCTTCAGCTATCTCCACACCTTCATTGGTCGTGTCCCCATTCTTTTCTGCACTCAAGTTCCGGTCGGACTGATAAGTCTGCTGACACTACTCCCAGTCCCTGGGTAAGAAAGGTTTCTCTTCCTCATGCCCTCCTGGTCGTGATTCGACTGTTCTGCGGTTGCGAGTACCACCGATCTGCCGCATAAGTTCCTCCACTGACGTAGGGAGCGATTCTGGCCTGTATTCTCTCCCTCCACGTCCGATGGATGTGGGTAGGCTTCCTTCAAATTTCAGCGTGTGGCTGGCCTTCGTTCCGGCCTGTCTGTTGTGCAGTACCGTGTGGGATGTTCCGGGGCTCCGCACTTGGCGCATAGCCATGTATTGTACACTGACTGATGATACATCATGACAGTCGTGTTAGCGATGGTCACGTTGGCCACCTTACGCAACTGCAGTGGGCATGCGGTTGCGAATATGTCGACCTCCCATTGCTTGTCGTTGATCTATCCTCCACCTAATTCCACATGTACCATGGCTTGTACCTTTAAACCCATCTTCGTCGAAAGAAGCCAGTACAAATCCGTCGATATCAGTTGCCCTTTGACAAATATCATCTGAAAATGGTAGAATTCCAACTTGACTATGATGTTCGTAGTCTTGGCGTCCTCTCTTTGCTGTTCGTAGCCCACAAGCGGTAACATTTTCAAACCGAGAGGTAACTGCCACCCGACCCATCGTAGAGCCGATTTTTTTCCTTTGAAAGTCACATTTACCGCCCTTGAGTCCCCATTGATCTCAATTCGAGATAGTGCGGCTTTGAACTCAATAATTTCTTGTCTTTGAGGAGGCGCAGCTTCAGCACCCATATATATGTGCTGGAGGATGGTTTGCTTCGATAGGTTGGATTCATATCTTTGCCCCGGCAATAGATGGGCATACAACGGATATTCATTTGCCATGAAGATATCTGTGAAGGCCGCTAATTGTCGGGCGCCCATCGACCGAATAAGGAAACGAGGTTGAACTGGCACTTCGAGTTGAGACTTGAGTATCATATCGATTGCCTTGTTTTCTTCATGTGTGCGTTCCCTTAGCTTGCCCACCTTGTCCACTGGCCTCATGCAGAAATCATACCATTGCTGATACTCTTCTTGTGCTGTGTCCACGGAAGGTGAATCTGCCGTACTACCCATCTCTCCTTGTTCCCCCACGACTTGCTTTTATGTTTGTGCTGTTTGATACTCTGCGTTGGTGAGTCCAACTTGCGTCCGGTGCGTTGAGCATCGTGAAAAATCTGAGTCTATTTTCGAGCTCAGCCTGAGGCATTTTCTCTTGAGTCACCCATTTCTCCAGGAGTTCTGCTAGTCGCTGTTGGTGGTCGACCTTACCGCAGTCTCAGGTACTTTCAACTCCTTTGTACTTTGCTATCAATTCTGTGGGGGTTTCATCTCTCCACTGTTTCCTTAGTTTGGCCTTGTCCTCTGCTCCTGCACTTAGTTGCTGCCTGCCTTTTAGATAAGCGGCAAAACGTCGATCTGCGGCAAGCTCCTTCAGTCGCATCACAGTGTGTAGTACATAGGGTCCCGGTGCCTTATTAAAAAGGTACATAACGAGTTGTGCGTATACTGTTGACCCATCGCCTTGATCTGCCGCCCCTGTTCTTTTTCCAATTAATTTTGCTGGCCCTCCTCGCGCTGCAGCCGCATCCTGTGGTAGCTTGGGAGATAGTCTCCCGGAGGCACCTTTCCCATAACTTCCGGCCGGCTGAGTTGGGCTCAAAATCTTAGTACCACCGGATTTTCCCGGAGTTGAGGCTCGGTTTTTGGCCCTACTGACCGTCTGCCATCCTCTCTCACTCGACGCCAAGTCAGCCTCCCTTCTTCCTTACGCCTTGTTTACTTTCGCCTTCGACTTTACCTCCAGCATCGTCGACTTCCGTGCTCCGGCGGCGTTGACCCCTCCTGTCACGGAATCCGTGCACTCGACCTTTCCACAGACGACTCTTCGCTCCTTCTTTGACTTGTTTTTGTATTGAACCAAGGGTTTCAGCGCACTTCCGGGCGCCCCTTGGTTCTGTGTGTATCTGTTGCGAGCTATGGCTCAATTCCGGTATCTTAAGCAGTGGCCTGCAAATTGGCAAGTTATCGTCGGCCTAGACATGGTTCGGTCTCTCAAGACACAGAATACCCCCCCTCCCCCCACCCCTCGACATCTACACCGTGGCCAGTCTGAACATGGTTCGGATTCACCCAAGTATCACCGAAGCAATCGGGAATTTTCAACCCCCTGCTGGGTACTTAGTACAGCCTCCTCGCCGCAACGAAACATCTGTGGTTTTCTCGTATGGTGTTCGTATCGTGGAGGCTCTGCAACTACCTTCGGATACTGTTCATCCAGGCGCACCTGCCGTATGGTTGTGTTTAGCGACGGAGCCCTGTCGGGAGAAGCTTGATGTCTTTTATCCACTCCCAACGGGGAAAACACCAAAGGCGACCAAGCACCTTCGTGAAGTGCATGGTGTGTCTTCGGACAAGACCAGTGTAGAAGACGATAAGAAACGACGCCGTGATGAGGACCTCGATCGCTTAAGGATGCCCAAGTTGTACCGAGAAGACCTAACCCGGGTATACATTTTGCTTGAAACGCTTCGTATTGACTACAACAACTTGCCATTCCGATTTGCCGAATACGAGGAATCAATTTCCATCCGCGAGCTGGTGATGAAGGATTGCATGCAAGCATCGGTCACAGCGAAGGTGGTGGGTCACGCTATTGTTGAGCTATATTCACCATCAAAGAAAGGGATTGTCGCCGTTCTTAAGGAATATTGCATTGGTAGTGGAGCTTTATTTTGCGATAGCCATCGACGTTTGGAGCTCAAAGGCAAAAGCTACCAACTTCCTCAGTCTTCGGATCTACTTTGTTGACAAAGCGTGGCATTTTCAATCAATTTTGCTATTTCAATCCAAGATACAGTGAACGTGCTGGTGGTATTCGTGCTCCACTGGATAACAGAGCTTTTGAGTGATTTTGAGCTTAGCCGAGTGGACTGTTTGGGCCTACAACTGACTGCTGAGCTGATGTTACATGGCTGATGTGGAACAGCATGCAACTCAACTGGGAATGGTGCATTCCCCATCTGACGAATGCTGCGACCAAGCGTGTATGTGGAATGGTTTGCAATTAAAGCTCATCGAAAAACATACCCATGACATATTTGCTCGAGCAATTCGTCAAAACCATTTACATGTTGAGGTTATGAGGTCACTTTTTGCTGAGCTCTGCGAAAAAGGAAGTGATGAGGTGAAGACCAAGCCACAGCAACTACTTGACTACAAGGCACATCGTTTTCTTGATCTAACACGTGTCGTTCGGCGTGTTTTGGCCCTCTGGAAACTGCTTGTTCTTTAGCATGATGAACAACTTGCCAGAGCCAAAAACGAAGGAAATGAACCACCTTCTGCATTCCCCCTCGCTCGCAATCATAATAACTTAACACAACTACTATGTCTTCTGGAACCAATTACGGTTGTCAACCGCAGAGGGCAGAGCGAATCGGCAAACCAGGTCGAAGTCTTGCTTACATTGTTTAAACATCGACTTTCGACGTTGAATACTAACAGCGCGCTGCGAGACTATCGTGTAGCGAAGGAGAAGAAGATGTACTTCAGACCCGACCACTACACTGTCTACGGTAATTAGTCTGAGTTAATAAATAGTCTTAGTCAGACTATTTATTGTTGAATCGAAATCACAGGATTCAGAAATAGTCTGACCAAGTCGAATTCAAAAATAGTCTTACCTGGGCCAAGCGGTAAAGGGTGTGAAACTCTAGTCTTCCGTTCGGGGTTCGAGGCACCTTTATGCCAATTGCTTTTTTAAACAACTTGGAATGGTTTTCGAAGTGCCGACCAAGTGCAAGCATGCATACGACCAGAAACGCAGTTCCAGCCGCGTGTGTGTCTGATGTTACCTCCGCTTTAGTGGTAGGGGTGAAGGATTGGACGGTAGAGTGCCAAAGCATTACCTCCATTTTCCTCCGTGCCCTCACTTTCAGTTTTACCCGTCAGTACAACAATCATGGATACAATCAAGCGCGCTACCCCGTGTGGTGGTTGGGGACAACCTGTGGGGCCTGTCCATAGTTGCCCGAAATGCTTCCGCCACATGCATCCATTTTGTGGGCGTCCGACAGGGAATGAAGGCTATTGGCAATCTGTGATTTGCACCGAGTGTGACCAAGACGGCCAACATCCACCAAACAACGCCTCCGCGCCTAAATCTGTTGGGCATGTCGTCGAGTTGCTGAGCAGTGATTCGGACGTTCAACCAGAAGCTTCTCAATCAATACCGTCGCAGCCACGTCAGTCTTCCCGCCACACACAGGCAGTGAGCAGTATTGCTCACCGCCGAAAGGCCGTCCGCTGGATGAAATAGTACAAGGCGAACAACGGAGACAAAGAGATGTTTGCTAAGGCCGTAAAAAGATTCCCTGGTATTTTCAATTCGGGGACGCAAGCTGCCAATTTAGCCAAGGCGATAGATTGGTGGAAGAAGCAGGAGAGGATACTAGATGCAGGGCGTGGTTCCGTCGCGATTTCTGCTCGCCGACTAGTCAGCGCGAAGATCACTGCGGGTCGCGGAAGACCGAGAAGCGCATGGGTGAAGTGGTTATACCCCATGCTTCTAGACGAGTTCGACAGACTACGGAAACTTGGGGTCAAGTTTGATGCAGCGTTGTTGTTTCAACTGGCGAAGGATATACTTCGAGAAAGCAAAAGCAGTGATGCCTTCAATGCCAGGTGTACTGACGCAAAAGGTGCTCTCCTAATTGACAAAACCACGCCGCGATGGATCCAAAGCTTCCTGGAAGCACATCGAATTGTTGTCAGGACCCAAACAGGAAGAAACAGCTCAGTGAGGCAAAGATGTTGCATATCGAGAAGGAGGTGGCGTTCCATCTAGGTGAATTGCAGCGCGGTTTTCTGTTGGGTCCCTTGATGAGAACACTGTTGAAAACATCGACGAAACACACTTCGTCGTGGACTTTGACAACGGCAAGACGCTGGGGTTTTCTGGTGATACAACTGTGAAGTACGCAGATGTGGCGTCAGGCGGTGAAGGCATGACTATGGTTGTGCGGGTGTCCGGAGGCCCAAGCGCTCGGATACATCCCCCAATGATGGTTTTTATGAACCCAGACGGAAACTATACTAGTCATGGTGTTTCTGATAATACACCTGGCGTATGCTATTGTTCGAGCAAGAAAGGATGGATGACGCAAATGTTGTCGAGAATACTTGAAAGAGAGGCGAGCTATGCGAGCAGACGTATGTGGCCGGAAGAAAATAATCTACCTCGACAATTGCTCCGGGCCGATGAATGTCGTGATGAACTGGGTACCATCAACTCCGATCTTAGTTTTTTTCCGCCGAACGCTACAGACCTTTGCCAACCTGCGGATTCTTTCGTCAACTCCAAGATAAAAGATGCTTGGAAAGCCAAGTGGAACGAGAAGAAACTGGAATTAATTCAAGACAACAACTGGCAAAACAAGGTTAGGAAGAATGGATCGTGGTCGGGAAACTTCAAAACCCTGGAAAGAAGTTTTTCCTGCAACTTGCTGCCGACTCAGTAAAAGCAGTGAACCTAAGAACGGTATGTCGTACACACGCAAAGCAATGATTCGCTGTGGTTTGTCTCTAGGAATTGATGAAACATGGACTGTTGAGCAACTCTACCCCCACCTACAAGAAATTATAGCGAAGCATCGGGCTCATTTTGAAGGTGATCCAGTAGAAACTGCAAATTGACTCGTCTTAACAATACATGTTTTGCTGCAATTTAGTTAAGTGCTAATTTGGCTCAGTCGTTTGAGCCGCTGTCCGCCAAGGATTGGATTGGGGGTTCGAGCCCCTGACGGTGTCCGACTATTTTGAATTCATAAATAGTCTTAGACAATAAATAGTCTAAGTCAGACTAATTATTGTTAGTGCATTCAAAAACAATAAACACAAAATAGTCTCAGTCAGACAAATTACCGCAGACAGTGTAACTGCCAACACGATATCACTTTTGAAGAAAGCATTTCAGCGGATTTTTTTCGCGCTTCACTGACCGTCAAAATATCTCCAAAAGCTTATTTGTTCTCGAGATGCACGTTTTCCTTCACCCAAACTGTAAAAACCTGGATGGTGCTCTCAAGGATTGGGCCTACTGTGTCATTCACAAGAAGGCCTCCCTCGAACCAGTTGCGGAAGGCTACTTTGGACGAGGTTAAACACGCAGTTATCAACAAACTGCGCGCGCTGATGGAATCTGTCGAGAATGAATCTGAGATTGAGAACATTTTGAACTTTCCGCCAATTCCACCAGTTGTATTCTCCAAAGATTTAATGGAACTCTTTGCCGATATGGATGAATATCATGAAGTTGCCGACACATACATTTCTGACTTGGTTTCAGTATGGTCGTATCGATCTGATATTTGATAAACAACCAATCCAGTCGTGGATGCATAAATTTTATCCAATCCGAGCTATTAGGGTTAGGTGAAAAAGCTGCCGACGTTGTGCCGACATATATTGTCGGCAAGGATACTAAATATGCATTAGGATTCATACAAATCATCAGTTGTTAATATATCATTTGGATATTTCCCCTCTGAACGACAAATCACTTGAAAACAGTATGAGTCTGCAAGACCTCGCACTGGCCAACTCCCAGCGCGGGCAGCAGACAGCTATCAATGCGTTCTCTCGTTTCCTTGTGGTGGAAGGTGTATATAGCACTCTTCTGGGTGATATGACTGGGGCAAGTTTGTCAAGCTGATGGATCGCTTCGCGATATATCTTACAAGTGCAGAAGGGCGAGGAGGGAAGGCGCTAGCTCGCAATTCCGTCATGAGCTACTACCGGCACATCAAGGACTGGTTACTCGACACCTACCCGAAGAACAGAGCCTCAATCGAGAAGAAGCTTCTCAAGATGGCTCAGGCTCTTGCACGGCACTGCCTGAAGCGCCTTGAAGCTGGTAGTGCAAAGAGAGCACCGGCATGCACGAAGGAAGATCTGCGTATCCTGATGGGCGGACTGTATTTTGATGCTGCCAGCTATAAGGACTACCAAGACGCTGCGCTCCTTGCCTTGATGTGGTATGCGTTCGGGCGCGCTTCAGACTTAGCCTTTGTCGCAAAGAGCAACCTCACCGTAAGCGCTGATGGAGTCGTCTTTGTGAGACTGTTACGCGTCAAGACATCAGAAGAGCAATGTATATCGATCTTCCCTGATCAAGGGAGTTTCGTAACCTGCCCACTACATGCGATCGCAATGGCCCTGGTAATGCAAGATACCCCAACCTCACGTTTACTGGATCATCCTCAGCTTGCTTACGGAGATGAAGAGAGAATCTCCACTCGTACAGATATCCCTTTAGCAGAAGCACTAGCAGCATGTGGCGGAGACGGCACAGAAACGCCCCACGAGACTTCAAGTGAGCCACGAACGAAGAGGTGCAAACCTAACGATGATAACACGAAGATTCACGCGTACGTCAACCGCATTGTCAAATCCGCGAGCGAAGCACAAAGAAGAGCAAAGCCTACGCCAAACTTGACCTCGCATTCATTCCGTCGCGGTGGTGCCCAGCATGCGAACGGCGATGCTACTCTAGGCGCTCAGTGGATTTTCGACCGCGGTTCATGGAACATGACGTCTACGAACAAGGTATTTGCTTATGTGTTCAATACCACAAGTGACGCTCAGAAGGTTGCTCGAGTTCTAAGCGGATGGGACGCAAGTGCCAAGCCCCAGGTGCCAACGTTGTCGTGGTTTGACTCCACAACACGGGAACAAGCCCGTGGGATTGTCAATCTCCTCTCCCAGACAAGTATTTGTGCTGAAGACCCCAGTAAACGGCTAAGTGATGGTGTATGCGAAGTACTCACGGCTTCTTTGATCCAGCATTTTTCTGAGGTTCTAGAACGGTATTCGATGTGCCCATACGTATCTAGAATGCGCATAATTTTCGTAGAACTTGGAATTGAGAAGGCACAGGTGTTGGCATGGAGCTCTGAGCTTCAGCGTAAAGCGATGAAGAAAAGAGACGACCCAGAAGGAAATAGTGGCAGTACGTTTTCGCGCGAAGTTACGCTGATCAACCATCAAAATTGCGTCATTAGCGAGTTGGTAGCGATGAATCAAGCGTTGGCTGAACGGGTGACAGAGCTGGAAAAACAACAAACGCAAAGAGATGGAGTTATATCTGAATCAATGCCCAGATCTGAACCCGGGACAGGGAGAAGTGGTGGAAAATATCTCAAGCCACACTGTTGCACATGCAAAACCCAAAGGCTGTGGTTCAAAATCGGCTTCTAAGACGCCAGCCGCAATCTGGTTTGAGTGGTATGCCAAGACACCGCGGCTCTGGGATGTCTGTGAGAATCGGCAAAAGAGATCGGCGTACAAGCAAATTGTAAACTACATGAAGCTCTTCCTGCCAAATGGCTTTAAGCTGGATCCTTCATCACCTTCGTATTGTGACCATGTTCAGGAAGTTGGGCGGCAATCGGAAGAGAACATGTTTAATTTTTTATATCGCACGGGGCTAAGCGCAAGAGTGGGTCATCCGCCCTAAACCAGTTGCGAGAATACTACCATGACGGTAAGTTGGATGCACTGATAACAGAGTTTCGAGCTCGTGTTGCAAATCGGAGAAATCATCGATCCAGCTCCGCGTATAAGTGGCCAGTTACCAAATAAGTGACCCGTTACCAAATAAGTGGCCTGTTACCAAATAAGTGGCCTGTTACCAAAATTTGGTAATACCAAAGACGGCGTCAAACGAACTGATCCTTACGAACCATTTGGAGTTTTCGAGATAATCGCCTCTAAACATTTGTGATTTGTTTTCGTACCTAGTAGGACATCAAAAATTTGGTGCGACCTTTCACACGGAAAACTAGAAAAGTACTCTTATTCGGTTGTTTTTTTACAAGAGCCTTTCGCCAATACCAACATCAAAACAATTGAAGTAGAATTGTTGTCACAACACATCAAAACGCACCCCATTTTTGAAGGTCAGAAAATGGAGATAATTATTTTGGACGAGCACAACTTCTCGGGTATTAAACATCTTGAGGCTAACAAGGGCTCAAACGATAGAGGAGACGCCATACTTTGCAATAATGTGCTTAAATCGCGATTCGTACTTAGGTTTGTAAGGATCTTTTTGTTTGACGCCGTCTCTATTTCAATCGAATACTTTATTTCGGATAGACAGAAACTCAGCAAATGTATTTGTGAATTTAACACTTCCAAACGCAGCAGCGCTGACTATTTGCTCGTACCGGTGAGATTGCGCAGCTTTTGCTGCATTTGGATGCGGAACTTATCCGATCTTCCACTATTAAATCCAGACGCCAGCTTTTTAATCTCGCTTTGAATCGATTTGGACTTGTTTTGCCCGAGAAACGAAGCGATCTTCTCCATGTAATACAACATGTAGATCCCACAGTCGGAGTTATTGTTTTGCTGCGGGTGAGTCTCACAGACGGATGTCGTTGCAGAACCAGCAGCAGTGACTCCGCAGGCTGAATCCAAAAATTCCGTTGCATTGGTGAATACATGGCTAGACATATGAATCCCCACGCAAGAGTCAACACGAAACATGCGTCGTGATGGCTTAGCGGGCCCTTCAACAACAAGCAAGCTCCAATGGTTATCGTCCCAAACCGGAAATAAAACAGCATAACACAGATTCCAGTCAACCTTGTCAACGAGGTTCTTAGCATCCGAGAAACTGCTTTTACCACCGCTCTTTGCCTGCTTGATATGACTGAAAAGCGATGCCCCAAAAAGCTTCACAGTTCTTCCAGTTGGTTGTATGCACTTGTAAATGGCGTAGTCAATTACCACGTCAGCCAGCCAGTCAAACGGTTTGAGCGTCATGATATCGTCTTTAAAGACTTTCACAGAGCGTTCTTCTCCCAACTTCGATGTGTCAAGGTTGCGAACAGTAAAGGAAAAAGCGGCTCCGCTGCGTTTAGCGAGTTGATCACGCTGGCGCACAGATTGTAATAGGTCTACTAAGGCCTATTAGGTGGTGTACACGTGCGCTTACGTGTATGAGGAAGCGTGCAATTAATTAGACTTAATTTAATTATTCTTACGTCCGTACATATAATTAAATCAAATATAACAATATTTATACTGCAAATACCATAAAATGAGAACTGTTATTGAATTTGGCATAAGCCAATTATGGACCTCCTAAATCTGATTGCTATCTGTTTCTACAGGTTATGTCAATGTGTGGTTGACAGAACTCTGATTTCTCCTAAGAGCACTGATTGGTAGAAATACGTCACTTTCTACCAATAGCATGCGTAAATGCACGCGAGTCATCCAATGATATGGCCGCCCATGTATCCATTGGTGTGCTCCACACACCAAGGCCTGAGGTCCGTTTCCAACCTCTAACAGTTAGCGCAACTGTTAGAGTTACAAGTGGTGTAACCACTTGTACGTGTAACCCTGTTACACAGATGCTATCGCCTTATAACCAACAACAACTTTTGTGCGCTGATTTTGGGTCGCATATTCAACTTCTGATTCTTCATCACGGTCATCTACAAATGGTCCGTCGTCGTCTGATTCTTCTGGGTCCGGGTCGTCATCGTAGTCGTCATCAGCTTCATCGTCTTTTGACTCGCTATCATCTTCATCATCGTCGTCGACCTCGTCTTCTTTCTCTTTCTCATCATCGTCTTCGTCGAACTCGTCGTCATCAGATGGCGGGTCTTCTTCGCCATCCAAATCGACTGTATCTTCGCCATTAGCATTGACCGGGAGATTACCGACGGCAGTGGCCTCCACATCATTACCGGCAGTTTCTTGAGGGGGTGGTAGAGTCGCCTAGGAAACAGCCATCGGTACACTAACGAGTGACTGTTTCGCACGTGTTCGTTGTGCGATTGAGCTGCTTGGTTTGTCAACACTGGAATTGATCGTAGCAAGAGGGAGTGTCATGACGCTGTTCTGGCCTGAACTCTTTAGCGGAAGGTGTCCTCCGTCGCTGATAACACCCGAGCTAGCTAGATTGTTGCTTTCACAAGGTACGCTGGGCGGTATTCCCGTCGAAGCGAGCTCGTCATCGGTGTCTGTAGGTGACTTGAAGTGCTCCGTAGCCCGGCCACCGCAAGGAGCTTCCTGTCCACGAGGGGCTGCTGGCGAAGGTTTGCAGCACTTGATGAACCTCGTCACATACACTTAAATCCTTTAATAAGAACTCAGGGATAGTACTACAGTACGTAAAAATAACGTGGTAAGTCGCTTTGCCGTCTTCTCGGAGGCAAGTATCATAGTACCCCAAAACCCTTGATTCAAAAGCTAGAGGTTTTCGCTTTCTTCCTCCTCCCACAGTTCTCTTCACCGCGCGATAATTCATCTTTCAATCGAGAGGGATTCGGATACGCCTTCTTCCATCTGCTGAGAGCACCTCAGCTAACACCCAACTCGCGAGCGGCTTGTGTAGGTCCCCATTCCAGGCTAGCTTCCCAGGCAATAAGCTTCTCAAGCTTCTGAATACGCGTCAGCGATACGCACCGACGCGCTGTAGCCCCTGTTGCATCTTGTTCCGAAGCGATTTCCATGATCACGCTGTTCTTAAAGCCGCTTCACTCCCGCCACACAAATTGTAGAGTGACTTGTGAAAAGTACGTTTTGGTTAGGTTTATCCAGACCGTTCGTTTCGTGACAGATCATTTAATAGGTAACTATCGTGGCTAATCAGTAAGGGCTCACTTATTTGGTAACTGACCAACTGGCCACATATTTGGTAACGGGCCACTTTTTTGGTAACGGGCAACTTATTTGGTAGCTCTCCTGTCCAGTTATTCGGTAACAATCAAAACGATACAAGTTCACATACAAAGTATTAAAAATAAAGCACTTTGGAATTCGCCAACAAACATCCAATTTCTTAAAACATGTTGTCTATTGAGTCGATCGTCACTTATCGTGACTTCAAGACGCTTTGCATTACTTTTGCAAAAGCTGCCAAGCTACGTATCATGGACATGTCCATCCGTGCCTTGCGTAACTCGATGATCCAGACCATTGGTAGTCAAGACCGTGTACCGGAAGCTCTCCGCGCAATCTTCGTCAGATTGAAGGACAAGTGCAAGGCCAAGACGGACAAGAAAAAGCGTGGGCTCGTGGAGCTGGACGATGGCTTGTCGCCCCGACAGATGGAGCTGTGGCTCAAGCGCGCGGGCCTACGGAGTGCGACGTCTCTTGCAGCGCGTGGTAATGGGCAACTAGCCACATTACCTGGTAGACTGGGAGCCGACGCTAGCGCCACGCGAAACGTTAATAAGGAGCTGATAACGCAGTTCAACCGCGAGCGCCGTGAACCCGTGCGCCGAACCTTCATTGAAGATGAAGCGGTTGAAGTCAATACGACCCGTGCAACATAAACAATATATTACACTGATGTTGGCGAAAACAAATTACATTGCATGCATTAGCGCTAGTAGCTCGTACAGCAAACTTAACGACAGTGTATGTAACACTGCACTACAGTATGCTTAGCTGAACTACCAGGCGCCTTTGCAGCAAACATAATAAGTTACCAAGATACCCCCGGCTGGATTCGAGCCAGCTCCACCGGCGTTTCCGCCGGGCTCGACCATCAGAGCTTCGGGGGTGTTGGGGGTTCGGTGCAGGCAGTTACGTACCATTTGCTTGTCCGAGCTGAAAAATCTGAAATGACAGCAAGTTAGTTAGTGCGCGTTCATTCAATTAAATAACCTCACTAAAAACAAAACCTAACGTTCCTTTGTAGCCAGTCTTTTTTTTTACCAATCACACGCATGTCGGCCGCTGTTGGCCAGTGTCGGCAATTTTACGTTATGGCGTCCGAGACCCTAAAACCCTAGTAAAACAACGACTGGGGTGATGCCAGAGTTGAAGACGAACTCCAACGCTGGGTCGTGGCACGCACGAGGTCCATAATTGGTTTATGCCAAATTCAATAACAGTTCTCATTTTACGGTATTTTGCAGTCTTTTAATATTGTTATATTTAATTTAATTATATTTACGGACGTAGGTATAATTAAATTAAGTCTAATTAATTGCACTCCCCCTAATACACGTCAGCGCACGTGCACGCCACCTAATAGGTCTTAGTAGACCCATTACACCTGGTAGCACTTTGTAGTCCGTCCCACGCCCAACTGCTGTTCGTTCGTATGGAGTCATACGAGCGCGGGGTAGAGAACTCCCCCATGGATGAGGGCCCCACGGGGACCCCACACAAGTCCGTGACGCGTGCTAACTGACCCCACCTGTCGAGCCCAGAGTGGGAGGCGCTCCAACGACTCTCACGAGTCATTGGAGAGGCAGCGGTAGTGGCGATGATTCCCACGCTATCGCCGACAGAGCAACACGGTGTTGCTCTGGGTGAACACCGTTTTGCTCTGTGGTACATTGTTAAGGAGCAACGATATGTTGCTGCCTTGGTGGCTTCCCTAGAGCCACGCGTGGAGTCGTTGAAACTCCACGTGAGTACCTACGCGGAGAAGGAGGACGAGACCCTCCTTCGTTGGCTTGTCAAACTCGACACAGCCGTTGCGGCTTGACGTATCGTCGATCCGATGTCGAAGGTCGAGTTCGCCACGTCATGCTTGGGCGGACGCACGAGGAGTTGGGCCTATGGGTGTCGACTCTCGGATCCTACGTGCTTCAGCGCGTGCGAAGATTTTAAGGAGGAGCTCAAGCTCGCATTTGAGCCCCCGAAGAACGAGTTCAGATCGAGGATGGAGTTCCTCGATTTGCAGCAGGGCAAGGATGTCGTACATTCCGATGCCCAGCGTGCTCGATACTTGGTATCGAACATAGTGGCCAACCCGGTCGACGAGGCGATCAAGGTCGTCACGTTCATAAAGGGACTGAGAGACGGTCCCGTCATGACATACCTCTTCCGGTTCCTGGTGGCTTGCTGCTGTTCTCCCGTTGGTCGTTGTTTTAGCCTTTATTTTGCTCGTGTCAGCGCTGCACAACGCGTTAATGCACGCGCAGCAACTTTCATTGTTCTGCTTCGATATTCTACTGTTTCGATAGCAAAGCCAGCGAGTATTTCCCTCCTATCGACACGCCGTGTCGATTGGTACTGTCGACAGCCATAAACTCGTCAACGGTAGGCAAAACTAAGCCTGAACCCATGTCTTCATCGCTATTGTCGTTGTCGATCTCGTGAAGGGCCGCAACGGTAGGCGGTGCAGGTGGCGACACCGGATGAATCGGTAATGCCGGAAGCGACGACGCCATCGCTGTTACATGTCCAATCGCCAAAATGCCTAGCATCGCGGCGTCTTCTAGCTGCCTTGTCACCAATTCCTTCAACATCTTTTTGGCGTCGGCTTCTACTTGAGCAACTTCTTTTTCCTCAGCCTCGGCGATGGCTCTAAGCAGGCTTTCCTTCAGGTCATCTAGTCCCAGGTTTTCATTAGCAAAGGTGGCGGCGTACAGCAGCTCGTGCCTTTTTCTCAGTTTGTTTGGTAGCCATTTCACACGAGAATTGATTTGCTCCTCGAATGTGCGCAGGCGATATGCAAGGCGTTTCTCGGAATTCTCTGCATCAATCGCAATTACAGCCTTAGTTTGAGCAGCGTGGCGTTTAAAGTATGCACCAAGTAGCTCTTTCTCTCGTTCCTCTGTGTTTTCAGCAGCTTCGGCCTTTACTACAGAGCATGCTGCACTAAGTCGCTCTTCCATGTCATAGTGAACGTTAGCTTGCTGGAACGCAAGCTTTCACTTGGGTTGATGTTGCTTCCATCATTTTGAGACGACCCCCATAGCTTGAAATGATGTGGCTTGGTTTTGAAAAAAGCAGGCACTTGACGCGCCTGTAGTCAATGTGAATTCATGTGAACTTCTTCATGTAGTCCTCAGAGGAGTACTGTCAGGAATCATCCGAGGTGCATCAAGACGAAAAACAGCGACCACGTACTGCGTTTGAAGGTCCTCTAACATTGCCGACCACGCCATAATTTGTGAAGAAAAAGGTTTGCTTCGCTCAAGGTTCGATTGTTGGCTGGTACCCCTAAGCAGGATTGTTTTTTTTTTCAAATTTGTTGTAAAACGAACAGATAAGGACAAGCAGATAGATAAAAAAATGTCAAAATCACCCTCAGCGAACTATCGAGGAGCAATATATACTGCAGCTCAAGGCGACTATTTTACACCTTCACAATGTCTATCGCCAACTTGGAAGTGAAAGTGAAAACAATCGTGACGGATTTTTGGTTTCGGGCTTTTGCACGCCGTACGACGTTTCTTCGTTGTATCAGCCAGTGGTTCAGGTTGAGGAGCAATGCCAACGAGAAGTGCTTCAGAATTAGTCAACGCAGAAGCATGGGCCACTGACGTACTACCGGCAGGTGCTTCTATCACAATGTCCCGCTGGTGGTTGCCGCGAGATACAGAACATTTTTGTTTCACGTGGCAGTGCCTGAATGCCAAACGGAAATGCAGCTAAGATAGCAGAAATTCTGCCTGCGAGTTCAAGCAGCGGTCAAGTCGCTGAATTACATCATACTTTGCCTAAATAAATAAAAAAACAGTCAATGGGCGTCTACCAAAAATGCATTATGTACCCACCATTTTTGAATCTCTAAATTTGCCTAAATAAATGATTGTACTAGCAGTGCGTCTTATCTCCTTTCTTCTCAATCATTTCAACGCAGCGTTGAGTCATCGACTCAATTAGCTTACTCAGCATAGCTTGCGTAATGCTAATGTAGCTATCGTAATCACAGCTACGTTTGCATACTGCCGGCCATTCAGGTAGACTATGCGAGCCACCATCGCCCATTCTAATAGGTCTACTAAGGCCTATTAGGTGGCGTACACGTGCGCTTACGTGAATGAGGAAGCGTGCCATTAATTAGACTTAATTTAATTATTCTTACGTCCGTACATATAATTAAATCAAATATAACAATATTTATACTGCAAATACCGTAAAATGAGAACTGTTATTGAATTTGGCATAAGCCAATTATGGACCTCCTAAATCTGATTGCTATCTGTTTCTAAAGGTTCTGTCAATGTGTGGTTGACAGAATTCTGATTTCTTCTAAGAGCACTGATTGGTAGAAATGCTTCGCTTTCTACCAATAACATGCGTAAATGCACGCGAGCCATCCAATGATATGGCCCGCCCATGTATCCATTGGTGTGCTCCACACACCAAGGCCTGAGGTCCGTTTCCAACCTCTAACAGTTATTGTGCCTTTCTGTCGATTTGCCGTGGCAAAATCGGACTTTCCTCGGAGTCTTTCCAAACAACAAATCGAACCGTTGCGAGATCTAAATATTCACCTAACCCTATTGATGTAGCATACACAATCTCCATAAAATCGTACATAAGGAGAATAAATGGCAAACACGGCTCATTCAAGTAACGCCGTCCAAGCCTAGGCGCCGCTCCAGGAGAGAAGCAATCCAAGCGAAGCAGAAACAAATGTCGCGCTCAAGGCCGGTCATGCATCAAGACCAGAGCGCACATTACAGCATGGAGTAGTGATCAATCGCCTTCGAGGAGGTTAGTGACTCTATATTCATCTGTCTGATCGTATTGAACTCGTGCTGGCGATTATTAGGTGCGCGCAAGGAGTTTCGAGACACAGCAGCTGATGGTTGGAGCTGGTTGGACGGCTAGAGAGTATGCCAAGTGTGTTGCTGGTGCCACGTGTTTGGCTAAGGTATGCGGGTGTTATGGCTTTTGGGTGAACAATGAACATTTAACAGTATGTTTGTGTGGTTATATTTGTATTATGAAGCGGGAGAAGCTCTGGGCAATGGCAGTATGGCTTTGATACAGATGGATGCAGCGACAAAGTATTTGTCTATACCATTGGTATTGTACCGGGTTGGTGAAAGAGCTTACGTGTTGTGTAATATATTGTCAATTTCGCTGTCTAACACTTTCTGACTATGGAGATTCCTTTGCCTGACGTATTATCTTGCAGACTGACTATAAAGAGTGGACAGCCGTACACTGCTTGTCGAGACAAGGTGGCTCCTTGTGACTTCGTGTTTCGAGTAGCAAATGGGCCACGTGTACTTCGAGCCTCAATTGAGGAGAAGTTTGAAGCTAGTTTGCCCGGCCAATCGACCTCAAGTTTTGATGTGTACTTAAAACCAAGTAAACACGCGCCTCAAAAGGATTATGCGAAGCTTTGTACGTCGACAGAAGCGTTCCAAGCGCAACTGGAAACTGTGTGGCACAGAGCACGGCTTCGTAAGGACGGACAAGCCAGCTTTACCCTCCTGCTTTTCGTATACGTTCCAAAGCCAGTTGGCCAGACCACGTTGAGACGGGCTACAGAGGCGCGAATCCAGCAGCAGCTCCCGCGCGTAGCCGCGTTTCTCGACCAACAGGGTATTGTTGCTGGGCCAGCATCAAGGAATTACATGGCGGTTACTCAGGCCCGCCTACCCGAAGGCAGCAATATGCAAGTTCCAGACAGCGCTACGTTTAGGCAACTTCAGTCGATTGATGCGCAGCAAGCTGCTATAGACGAATCCCAGGTGGCAGAGACACAGATATGTGAGTCTGAATATCGAGTGGTCAGGATCAAGATCCACGACGTGCCTGTGCCTGTAGCTGTCAACATCTCAGACCTGAGAGAAGCTCTTGGGCTTCCAGCGTACAGTCTTCGACCGCCGTTTCGACCACAAACTTCTATTGACACTCCTGATCCTCCTGAAGACATGATTGATGTGGACCATCAGTGATTGTTTCTGCATAAATGTTTAATATTCTTTTATGAGTAGCTGATTTACTTGGTAACCACAATGCCTGTATAAGTTTTCTCCTACTAACTCCTTTTGGCGTGTACACTGGCACATCGCAACCTTGAGAACAGCTAACGGGTCTTCTCGGAAAGCCATATTGGCATGGCGCTGAATCCAACGCTTTAGTAGGGACAATCCCACTTCAATTGGGTTCAAATCCGGCGAGTACGGCGGAAGGAAAAACAGCAGTGCACCTGCGGCGTGGACCAAATCTTGCAGTTCTTCGTACATATGAATTTTGGCATTATCCATGACCACTATAGACCGTGGTAGTGGCCATGGATTAAGGTAGGGAAGAATACGTTCCTTGAATACTTTGTGAAACTCCACTCTAGTAAAAGTGTCATCCACATTTCCCCATGCAAAAAGCCTTTAACATCCATTGCAGCAAGAACGGAGACGCGCTTCCCACGATTGAATGGCACAGACACCGTAGCCGGGGTGTTTCGCGCGGACCAACCATAGCGGCGTAGAACAGATCTAAGTCATCATAGCACAGTTTGAATATCAAAGTCATGTAGCCATCTAAATACCGAACAGCAAACGTACCGTCCGTCTTTTGAGGTTTCATCGACGAAGACGAGTTGATCGGGACCGCTGTAGAAAGGTCCCAACCGGGCCTTGTATTCTTGACGTTCCTGTGGCACGCTTTCTCTTGCTCGCTTGGTAAGAATCTTTCTTGTCAGGCTCAGATCAAATCGCAGCGCGCGGCAAATGCTAGAGTCCGACAGATTAATTGTATCCTTGAATCGTGCCTTGATTTCACTTCGTAGCTCCTCAAAGTAGAAGCAGGGGTGCAAACTTACATATTCTCTAACGTAGTGGCAGACTGCGGGTGGCCAACGCGACGAACGAGCGGTAGGTTTAGCCTCTAGCACATTCCCAGTCGTCTTGAAAAGCTGGTACCAACGACTGAGGCTACGAGTTGACACCCCTAGCACGCTGGATACGGTGGCAATTTCAATTCCGTACACATACGTAAGAACTATTCCCCGCCATCGGAGATCAGTGGAATACATCCCTATGCAAAAGTCCTGCCAAACTCCGAATGGCGAAAAAAATGTCGCCATTCGGAGCTCAAACTCCTTCCAAAGTCTCTCTGGCGAGTGGTGTATATCGATGCTTGTACGTTCCCGATACTGGTCAGCTATTGGGTGAATTACTGGTTAAATTTAGCAAATCAATGGCATCAGTCTGCTAAAAACCAACGTACCAGCCCTATTCGCTAAACAAAAACATACTTTTTCATCTCCGATCAGCCAAAAGAAGTGAAAGGCACAATAGCGCAACTGTTAGAGTTACAAGTGGTGTAACCACTTGTACGTGTAAAAGTCTTAATCCAAAAAGTGTCCTACTCCAAAAAGCGTCTTGATCCAAAAAGCGTCTTACTCCAAAAAGCGTCTTGATCCAAAAAGCGTCTTACTCCAAAAAGCGTCTTGATCCAAAAAGCGTCTTACAAATACTAGAAATATTTTTTGACTGTTACAGTGTTACAATGGTAGAAACCAAATTGAAGTGGTCCACTTTAGTTTTGGTTTGGTACTGGTACTGGTTTTGGGAAAGGTACACATTTCGGGATTTGAGCTCACATATGGTACTGGTTTTGGGAAAAGCTCCAAAATTGTGATGAAGGAGCAAAACAAAAGGTACCCACACACGCCGAGTACATGGGACGTCTACACCGTAAGTTTCTTGGACAACAAAAGAAGGACTTCGAGATGGACTTACAAGACCAAACTCTGCTGACGCGACCGGTTCCTAACGCCCCTCATGTTCTAACCAAGGAGCAGGCAAAGTACGACGATTCAAAAGCCCGACAGTATCTTTTCAAGGTGTGTTTGGCCTTGTCGGACAAGCGGCATCGTAGCTCGGAGTCCAGATTCTACTGTGAGCAGTGTTCGGCCGCCTTCAGCGGCAAAGTTCAGCTATGCAATACGATTTGCCGCCCCGATGAGGGCAACAGATTGACTTGCTGGCAGATCTGGCACGAGACCTGGAAGAACGGGTCGACGATCCCACCTGCGATAAGACGTAAGATTAGGTTCCGCCCCTTGCACAAGAATAGTAACGAATAAGTACTGTACGTCAATACACACCTGTATTCAGAAAGTCTGCGCTCAGCTTATGCCTGTTTCGAACGCGGAGGAAACCTTTGCCCATTGGTTGTTGTACACATGTTTTGTATGGAGAATTTGCATAAGTTTCCTCCGCGATTTTTTTCTCCTGCAGGTCGTGATCCCGTTGCTCCACTCATTTTGGCACGATTTCATGTGAAACGCAATCCAACCAACACTACTTACCATCCCTCTCAAAACCACTTTAGCCAGAGTATTAATAATAAGAGGTATAATTGCACAGCTATGTACCTCCTTTAAACCAATCAGCTCCGCATCATCTTCGTCACATGTGCTCCGCTAGAAGAGTGCTACAAATAGATAAATTTTGCCAGTATTCGGGGCTATACTACAGACAAGCACATTTCCTTCTGCTGTACTAGTATATTAATAGTACAGCACAAGCCGTGGTATTAGTACACCAAATAGGTACGATTTTTGCTTGCAAGGATGTACTGTCTATATCAGTACTGCGAAAATTAGTTGGATGCACTATTATCAACCTCAGTTTGAATAAGTTATTATATTCGTGTAATTTAATACTCACTGAAGAAATACCTTGAAGAGGGCGATTGCTAAGTCAAAAATTGCAGACGAATTGTGGATTTTATCGGCGTAGTTGTCCCAAAGGATGTTGGTTGAGCTGCTACATGTTCTTGCCGCCAGTGCATACGCTGCAAGCTGCGCACAACATGAACAGGTACATGTACACTGTATTGTATTTATGTCGCTGAAGCAGTTTTGTTTGCAGAGAACGTCAAAAATTAGCCTGTGCGCGACTGGTCTACGCAAAAGATTGGCGATCTTGCCGCGGGATCTTGTTGGGGCGTGATGCATGTTTGGACGCCGTTGTCCCATCCTGGGCCGAATTCCTCCAGTGCTTCAGCTGAGCCTCCCCCTTCCCTCCCATCGATCAGCTGGACAACGAGCACAACACCGGCGTGGCAAATGTTCGCCGCGGCGCAGCGATTGCCGACCAGCGAAGGCGACCGGAAGCTAAGCGGCGAGGCAGCGCCATCCATTAAGCCACGTTCGAAATGAGTTTCATGCAGCAACGACCGTAGGCAGAGCACATCTTTGCGTGAGGCGATGCGCTGGGCAGAAGCCAGCTGTACGTCCACAGTGGCCACTTACCTCGAACTCCAGCTCTTTTGCCCTCGAGTCGCTCGTCGTGGTCTGCATGCTGCACCGACCTCCACGTTGACGTTGAAGTGAGCTGCGTTTCGAGAGCTTTCCTAAAGCTGAAGTTCCAGTCCAGCTAGATCAGAGACTCTCTGAGAGACCACCACAGAAGCTTCAGCCAGAAACTTCATTCACGCAAGTTGGCGCAACACAGTCCCAAGTGATCGATGCAGCTGGGACCAAACTTGATTTCATTTGGGTGATGCGTCGTTGCTCACAAATTGCAATAATCGCAAGCTATCGCTACCGATTTTTTGTTTAAAGAGGCATACGTAAACGAGACTTCGCATACAAATATTGTGTTTTTAGATGGGTGTTGTAGCAAAAATAAAGGGACCGGTGTTTGGTACGTGGGACTAGGAGAGTAGCCCTGCCCCGTTCCTGCAGAGCTCATCCTCATCAGAACCCTTTCTCACGTGGCGGAGACTGAACTGAGGTCGATTTGCTGCACGCATCGTGAAGCAGTTCCGGCTGTGAATTGGCGACCTGCGAGGCGACAGTTCCTGTCTCTGTTAGTCGGCGATCCATCCGCGTTTGCTTTGGTGGGCGTTGACAACTTACACTGCAAGTAGCAGCAATACGTTGTCACTCCGATCTGTTTCGATGTCGTCCAGCCGAGGCTGTTTTCGCATCGCATAGGAGAATTATGCGGCGAAGAAGCTTTTGTTGCCTTCTGATTGGCCAGAGACGAGGCAAAGTATCTTTTAACACCGCACACTCTCCCCCAGACAAACATTTGGGGAGCGCTCTTACACGCGATTAAAGAGCACATGTTGGTTTCTTGATTATCTTAAAAAATGACAATAATAAAACCGTGACAAAGCTGTGCATTTCAGTGCGTTGCTGTTTAGCATATCACTGAGCCTTAGTGAGCAACTGCACCGGTATCAAGAGTAAGGTTTGCTCGGTTAGTTGCAGATTTTTATTTTGAAGCGATTGACGATGTTGTTGGTTATTATAGCCTGTTGGTATCAATAAAACATGAATCTTTAAGATCTTCAAATGCGTTAGATGGTGTTTGACTATTATGCTGTTGCAACAATTTTTTATCCTTATGTATTGTGGGTTGTCGTGTTTATCAGTAGCGTTGAAGTGCTCAATTTCCTTGGCAGCATACTACACTTGCGGATCTTGTCTGTAGATGAAACATGCTCTCCAACTGCAATATGGCTGCTGAAGTGGCAGCCTGGCTGTCACATGGGCCTGTCTCTGTCCGGTGCTCATCTGCCGTTTCTTTTTATTTTGACTTGCAAATTGTATGGTTTGTTGGATCTCCTCACTGCCTCCCCTCTCGCCTGACCTAGACCTACCGGTGCTTACACTTGTGTACGGCACACCAAGTCTCCCGTTATTGTTTGGCTCCACCCGCCCTGTCACTCTTCATTCTGCGCCGCGCTCCGCACGTCTCCTCAGTGTTTCAGTCGAGAAGAGAGTGTCGATTTCCCTTGTTACAGACATGGAGTGGATGCAGCCCCGCGATCAACTTATGCCCGGCTCAGCGCCTTCTAGCGTGCCCTCCTTCAAGCTCGTGGACACGAACAACCGTGTACGTGAGCTCACGGACCCGCTCAAACGTCAGCTTGGCACGTCCGCCGCCTTCTACCAACAGCCTCAAGTGAGCGACGATGGCCTCTCGGCCGCTGAGCTGGAGGAGCAGCGCCAACTTGAGCAGCAGCTGCAGGTGCAGAAGGAGGAGATGTGCTTTATTGCCCCGGTACCGCGCCATGACCCTGGCCGGCTTCGAATCCCGACGACGTCACATGCCTTCACGTACGGCGGCTCCAGCTCGTCTCACTTACACTCGACGCCTCCCCTGGCCCCGCCCGTGTCGCCGTTCGCCAGCATGGCCCTTTCGGCACCTGCTGCGCCTATCGGTAAGAGCCACAATCCGTTCCTGAGTGCGAAGATCGAGAAGAGCCCACGACTACCGTCACTCAACGCGATTCGCAACTCCCCTGGAACCCACCTGAAGCCTCTGGGCATCGCCTCGCGCCCGCCGCCGCTCTCTCTACGCTCGTTCTCTGACGTGTCGACATTGTCGTCGTCATCCCAGTCGCCGTCTCCCTCGCCTTCGCCGCTTCATCATCCACAGATTTCACACCAGCACCACCCCAAGGCCCCACTACGCTCGATGTCTAATTCATCCCTATCCTCGGCGGCCTCCACATCGCCGATGTTGTATTCGCAGTCTCTCCCAGGTGTGTCGTTCCTACAGGACAGAAGACGTTCGCGTATGTCGTTCGACGGTGCCGATCGTTTGTCTATATCATCTGAGGACGAGGACAGCGGTATGCGTTTACTCAGCTCGAGTGTGGGGCGCACTGAGGGAAGTAGCGACGCCATGACGGCTGCGGCAAACGCTGCAGCTCAAGCGGTGATTAATGGCAGTAACGCTCGCAGTGGACGCGTGTGCAGATATGCTAACTGCAGCAACATCGCTCGATCGCGTGGATTGTGTCGTACGCACGGTGGCGGTAAACGATGTTCTTACCCGAACTGCAACAAGAGTGCGCAGGCGAACCGTAAATGCATTGCGCACGGAGGCGGCACCCCTTGCTCTTTCGAAGACTGTGAGAAGACTGCTCAGTCGCGAGGCTTGTGCAAGGCTCACGGTGGAGGCGCACGCTGCAAGCACCCGGACTGTCCCAAGAGCAGCCAGTCCAAGGGTCTGTGCCGTGGCCACGGTGGTGGCATTAAGTGCAAGGCCGACGGCTGTGAGAAGTGGGTGCAGAAGAATGGTTACTGTATCAAGCACGGTCGTGAGCGCTCGATGACCTCTTGAGCAGCAACCTCTTCGCACGACGGCGGCGCATCGCGTGTGCAATTGGTGGTGAGCAGCGCGTGGTTATCGTGGTTTGATGTTAATCATTTATTTGGAGGTTGGAGCGCGGCAAAGGGATGGCCGAGTAACTGTACGGTAGGAGCCGTGTGAGTTCGATGCTTGGAAGTATTGACACTCGAGACTTATCAGAGCCTCCGCGTTTGGAGAGGCTTCGTAGCATGTATATATAAGTAAACTTTTAGTTTTTTTAACCCTTAAGTTGCCTTGACAATGAATTGCCTGCCTCGATGGCACATGTGTGGATGCGCAGGAAGATTGTGCAAAATGGATTCTGGTGTTCCGATCCGAGCATTTTAAGGATGATCTATTTTGCGTAGAGTGCTAACTACGTAAACCAACATCCAAATATGGAGATCGAGGTGCGAGTAGTGCGAGCTCGTGTATGGCTGTCCAGCTCGCTATTCCTACATCAAGACGGGATCTTAACTCTCATTCGCGTCGATGAAACAGAGCATGTCGCACACGGAACTTTGCGCTCTGTAGAGGAGGATGGACTTGTGGAAGTATCTCGACAGCAATATCGGCGGAAATGCTACCGGACTGTCACCGTGGTTTGGGATGAACAGAACAACAATTGTCCAAAGTTTTCTTTACCCGAAGATACTCCTAGCAAGAGAAAGACAAACCAGCAAACTAATTTGCCTCGGTTGGACTTCCAGCTCTTCCTTTTACGGCCTCGTAGTAGTGGCGCAGTAACATCACGCTCGCGCCCACAAACACTGTACATCGGAGCAAGTGGCTGGCAATTAAGCGATAAAGACGTCGAGGCGTTGGTTTCATCCCGCGAAGTGGTGTTCCTCACGACACTGCAAGACGATCTCGGGACACTCGAGGTGAAACTTCGAAGTGTCACTCAACCTACGCAAGACGAAGCTGAAGCTCCCACAGGTTTCAGCTTTAACTGGAGTTCCAGCGAGGCTCTACAGAAGGATCTGGCCGAGAAAGGTGAAAGTGGTAAGCACTGCAACTTGTGAGGCTTCTTCTAACAACGTCCTTACATGTATGTAGCTCGACTGAAAGGCGAAGCAGACAAGAAGCTCATATGCCAGTTAAAGCAAACCGCCATTAAGGCCGCGAAGCTCCTTGAGAGCCGCGAGTATCTCGTTGCCCACTTCCACCGCTCGTGTGCTGCCTCCAGAATCCAACGCCAATTTCGTTTAATTCAGCGCAAGAAGCAGGAGATCATCGCAGAGCTTCGCCGAGAAGAGGAAGTGCACCTAGCGGCCAAAAAGGCAAAAGTCCGGGACAAAGTGGTCGCCCGAAACCACGAGCGCGCTCTAACGATGCGTGCACGACTGCTTGAGCAGCTGGATAATAACTATTACTCGTATATGGACGATACTCCGTCACAGCAAGAAACCAAGCGCATCACTGAGTACTTTGAGACCGAGCGAGCCAAGTTGAAGCAAAAACTGGCAATGCTCGAAATGGAACGACAAAAGCTCTTATCAAGGAAACGAGATAATACGACGACGAGGAATCTACGCTCTATGCAACTGCATCACGGCAAACTGTTCGATGAGGAGCTCATTCGTGCAGTGCAGGAATTACATTTCTCTCGATCGTTCCGTTCCGAAATGTAGCCATTTGAGGTTGCCTTCGTACTTTGCTGAATATCATTATGTAACGCTTGTGTACACAACGTTTCTAGTGTCAACCATGGCGAACATGTCCCTCAAGCAGGAAGAACTCGCCGTCACTACGACTGTTCCACAGCTCCACATTAAGTAAGACACTGATAGCTACATATCCATTACTTGATCTTTCAAATGATTTGATTTACAAACGAAAACTCCCCCTACAGATCGAGATAATACCATTTATCTATAGTGTATTTTTCCTCATTCATACTAACCGCGATTCTGCTCAGGAACTTCGTGTGTTCTGCAAATTTGGGCATGCGGTTCGACTTGACGAATTTACTGGTCAAGTCCCACAGACGGGCGGAGTTAGTGCCCAAGAAGAACTGCATTCTGATGAAGCTGCATAACCCCAAGGCCACAGCCATGCTCTTCGCCAACGGAAAGCTCGTGTGCACGGGCGCAGAAACAGAAGAGGCCATTAAGAATGTGGCCCGAAGGTTCACACAAGTGATCCAGAAGATGGACTTCCCAGGCGTCAATCTAATTGACTTTAAGATCCAAAACGTCGTGGGAACGTGCTCCTTGGGTTTTCGGGTGCTCGTGGAGGCGCTCGCCTTTGCTCACAGTGATCGCTGCACGGTGAGAACTGGCTGGAGTTAATGGTACAAAGCGGTTATGCTGATAGATTGTGGATGGTGTTTGTGCTTATAGTACGAGCCTGAGCTGTACCCTGCGTTGATCTACCGCTTGGAGAAGCCACAAGTTAAGGTCCTCGTATTTGTGAGCGGGAAAGTGGTCTTTACCGACTCGAAGGAGCCACGGCAGCTCTACGCTGCTTGCGAGACTATTTTTCCGGTATGTTATGTCAGTTTTCAACTAGAACAGATCTGTTCCACTTCGTTAATACTTATCTCTTGTCTTTAGATTCTCTCTCAATTCAAAGATCCAAAGGCTGCCGACCCAAGTAAGATCGCGTCAGCTGACGGAACGCGAGGACTTCACCTAAAGACTGATACTAGTGACGAATCCCACCTTGATGAGTAAGAGACTTTGAAGTTCACACATGTACGTACATTTCCCCTCAATTTCCTCGTCTACATCCAGCATTGGCAAAAAACGCTCGCTGATATGAAAACCGGAAGAAAACTACAAGAGCCCAAATGGTTCGAAGGCTGTTTACGAGCTCAGTGGTGGTCAGGATTGGGTCTGATCGTGGGGTTGGAGATATTTCTTGCGTTTTGTTCGGCTGTTTGCGTTGAATGTCAAGTTGCTCTTCGGTTGGTGGCTGGATGGCTTGCCATCGATCTACACACTCTCGAAGGGTAGCAAGAGATCCGGATATTTCGTCCAAGTACTGGAGTTGATGGTTCAATGGAACTACAAGCTGCTCGATGTGCGTAATGATCTGTAGTGCGAGACGGTGTTGGATAGTAAACATCTTGGCTGGTGGCAGTCCGGAATAGATGTTGACGTTGCGAGTTTTTGACAGGAGGGGCTGCTGGAGACTGGACTGTAACCATCGTATTGCTTGTTCCTGCTCAACATTAACAAACGGGTAAGAACTTTAAACGAATCTACCTAATGCCTTGAGTATTACCAGGTTGTATAGCTGACAGATACTGGAGTATACAGTGAGGCGTTTGGCCGACTCGTTGTCTCGGCATTGCTGGGGACACGAACAACGTGAGGTACTACGCACCACATCGAGCTCAAAGATGAGAAATTTATCGTCGTGGCAAAACCCTTCCGAAGAAAAAGGCGTCCATGCATCTCGACTTATTCCGGCGAACTCTTGACCAAACTCCATATTTTTCAAGCATAAAAGCGCGTTCTCCTTGGAACAAAAAACTCCGTACTCGAAAACTTGAAATGTCATTAAACGTGACAACTGAGTCGGAGAACCAGACACAGTCTCCTCTGTGGATTGATGGTGAAAGGCGTATATCTTTGATACTTTGTGGATTATCAGACTGCCATTGTCTTCTGAAGCCCGTACTTCCGCGATTTCAACGACAAGTTTTAAAGCTACCTGTGGACGACTAGATTCTTCGACGATCCCAGCGAGAATATCGTCCGGTGTAAGTAAAAAGAACGGAAACTCTGCTACTGATTGTCCGCGGGGATCGACCACGAGAGCTTTTGCTTGAAGTACCCAACTGTTTGTGCTCGGAAAAGAACCGCAAGCTGCAATGATACGTCGCAGATCACGGTGCACTGCGTCCATGAAGAATAAACGAGCTTGATCGAGATCTTTCCCTTGCACTATATAATGCTCCATGATGTCGACTTCTTCCAGGAGAGAAGAGTTTTCAGTGCTGTTCAAGTTTTCCTTAGCGAGGAGAAGTGGATGGAAAATCAACAACATCGGAATAATGACGACTGAGTACGAGCTATTCGATGGCTTGTAGGTTCCGTCGTAGAAAATTTGCTGGTCTGTGAGCCACCGATGTATCTGAGAAAACTGGTTACAGCCAACCAGTTGGAACAATCCCGGATTGACACTACAGACACCAGTGTCTTCCATTATGACAAGTTCCACCAATTTAGTTATGGACAATGTTCTCATTTTTGGTTCGGGGAATGTTGGCGCTTCATGCCTCCAGACAAGTTGGCGAAGAGCGAACACTTGTAATTTTGTTGACATGTCGATGAATGGATTTGGCGGAAGGTGAATCGCAATTGTGTTCATCACAGCACTTTCGAGAGCGACGTCCAACCAAGAGTCCATGATTGCTTGGGCGAAAACAGCCTCTAACACGATAGAGGGGGGATACTTGTGTTCCTCCACTGCCACTTCAAGAGCTCGCACCACGTCAATTTCGTCCGAGGTGGCGCAATGTTCAGGTTGTAAAACTGTCGCAGAAGCTGTTTCTGTAGTTGTTCTTACAAGCCGAAGAAAATCGGCAAATGTAATACGAACAACTACGAGCAATAGCTCAATCACTTGTCCAAGGGCTTCCACAAAGTCACTGATCTGTCGTTCGTCTTCTACTGCAGACTTAGTTTTAGCATCAGAATAGAGCTGATGAGCTAGAAACCAGATTGGGAACAGTACGGACGTCGGTGGAGCCTCTTTCGCCTCCTCCATGAATCGCTTCATCTGAGTTTCTAGACTCTGAAATCTGGCCTGAGCCAGTATTGCCATTGAAGCAGAACAATTACTGCGACTGAGAAGACTTTGTAAGACCTGGTGTGCTGCAACAAGTTGGCCCAGCTCATAAGCAAAGCACGACACGAGGCAGTCGGCTTGGTGTCGAAACTTTTCACTGGAGAGACCTATTTGCCGTAATTTATCCAGTGTTACACGCAAAACATCGACGAAACCTGTCCGTGGCTTTGCTCTGCGAGCTGTAACGTCACTTTGAACGATAGGTGCTGCAAGGTGCTTTTTCTTTTGGAGTTTCTGCTTTCTCCCTTCCTCGTTAAGGGCTGCTTGAGTTTCAACCTGAAATCCTGCAGTGATTTCAAGAGCACCTTGCGGATGGAAGAAAAGCCCTGTAGATAGAGCTTGACTTCCGGAAAGAAAAGATCGTCGGCTACTGGTTTTGCCTCCTTTGACTACATTGAAGTGGAAGTAAAACGTTTGTTCGACCTCACACAATATGGCGCCATCAAAATCTGGTAGTTGGGCTGAGTCAAATCTTGTGAGTGAAATTTGCGAGTTACTTACGAGCGCCGTCTTCACAGCGTTGACAAATGCCACTCGACTTTCCTTCACACGTTCAATTCTCCAGACAACCGGTTCTTTATATTCCAGAGCAGATATCGGAGAGATCACAATTCCTTCGCAGATAATACAACCAGAATATTTGAGAACTTGATCGGGTGGAAGAGATGCAAAGACTGTTGCGGCGTTGGCTGCTTCGTGCAATTGTTTCATCAAAAATCGAGCGAAAACTGCCATCGACTTTTCCAAGTGCTGCCCAGACACACACATGTGCGTCTCCAGCTCAAGAAAACAAGGAAGGATACTTCTGCTTTGAGATCCGAGAGTGCTATCCCCAACGAGAACTCCGTATCCAGTTGCAAGGCAGTCGTCATCTCTAAACTCGTTGTAGAGCACGAGTCCTTGGAAAGCCGAGCTCACCAGTCCTAGCAGACTGTACAAATTGGCACCAGTGAGCTGCTCCAAGAAAGGTCTCACTCCCCAAATCGGCAACGCAAATTGTTCGTCCTCCACACTGCACACTTGGAACTGCGAGGGTGTCGACGTTTGGCTATTTAGTACCGTCAATTGAAGCAAAGAAGAACTTGTGCAACTGCCCTGGAGAGTGAACGCTTGTCGAACCTCATGCATACGCATAACCTTGAGTAGTTCCGGGTACGGATTCACAGGCAGGCGTAGCTGAGCTTTGTAAGACGTCGCTAGATTGGACATGAAATCTTCAACAACCTGCAGCAATTTGGTACGTTCAAAGTACTCGTTCACCAGACGCGTGCGCTCTTCAGTATGTCGGTGCAGAACTGAAGACTTCGTCGTACTGGATTGCAACCCTGATAGATTGGATGCCATCCTAGAGTGGGAACGCCGTTTGACTTGAACCGCCGCTGCTAAAGACCAACATACAACACGTTGAGAAGCTTCTGCAAATTCAAAATAAACGTCTATGTATCGGGCTGGCGACAATGAGATTGCCTTGAACAATTGTCCACCATGTCTCATGACCCTGCCTACTTGATCTTTGCTGCGTTGGCCTCCGGAAGTCGCTCAATCACGTATTTGCGGTTGGAAATGTACATGATGGGCACACCAGGAACCTTACGAATACGGCGCTTGAGTTCACGATCACAGGTTGCCACCACGTAGCAGCGGTGTTGCTGCACGCGCTGTACGAGGCAGTCATCGGCGTACGTTCCCTTGTGTGTGCAGGGCAGTCGCTCGAAACGCGGGTCCTTCGCTAAACGCAACGCCACTCGGTACTTGTGACCAAGCTTCTCCAATTCCGCCATTACACAGTCCGTAATGCATGGAGTGCCTGCAGCAACAGAAATAACATGTAATTAGCCCACCATACTCGGAGTTGATAGACGTTGATGCTTACACTTGGCGAGCAGGCAGTCCATCATGGCCGACACGACCTCCAGCTTGTTTTTGATGGAGAAGTTGATAAAATTCGTATCCACAATCACATTGTAGGGCGGGCCTAAAGCCGCATTGTACTTGAAGAACATGTTGGACGGAATCTGATCACTGTAGAATAGTCACAACCACAGTTAGTCTTCAACACTTCTCGCCTTCTTTGACGTCCCAACGTACATTTGCTTAGGTTCCGCCTCCTTGCGCTTCTTCTCCTCGGCCTTCGCAACCGCCTTACGCACCGAGTTGCTGTAATAATTTATCAGTTCTTTAATAAGAACAAAATGGTTATGGAAGCAGTAGACCAAAGCAATAAACGTACATGCGAGTGTCGCGAGGACTGATCATGCGCTTCACAGCGGCGAATTTACGCGTTTTCTTCGCTTTTCCCTATAGTATCAAGTAGACAGGCCACCATAGTTAGTAAATACATCTCTAAGGCTGCCCAAGGAGCAGCTACAGAGCCAACAAACGACGAACCATTGTCCTTGATGCGCTGCTTCGGCTTCTGTGCACTGCCAACCAGCAAACAGGCTTTCAACCTATAACTTTCAAAGTATGATCTGAATTGTGAGATATTGACCAATCAAAAAGTCTATCGTTTCTATAGAGAAACATTATTGGCCGATATACGTTAAGCAATAAATTGTTAAGCAAAAAACCACAAGACAGCCATGGATCGGAGCAGAATGACGGCGTTCGACATGGAGGACGAGAAAGACGAGGGCCACTTCGACGCAGAAGGAAATTTCGTGTGGGATGATGAAGCTAAGAAGGTGCAAGAGGAGGCTTGGCTGGACGATATCTCCCAGCAGCAGATGGGGGCAGCCAAGAGCGCCAAGAACCGTCGTCAGTTCCGCGATGAGCAAACGGAGGAGACGATGACGGAGGAAGCAGCCAATAGGACGCTATCGACGTTGCTGAAGCCCCGCGAGACGGTGTTACAGGCACTAAAGCGACTTGGATCGAAGAAACAAACTCGTTCTCGGCCTGGGAACAAGCGTAAGCAGGCACAGAGGAACGAGACGGAGCCAATACAGACGGAAGAGGAGAAGAAGCAGTTTGAGCAGGTTACAGAGGCTGCGGACTTCCTTATGAGATCGGGAGAGGTTGATGTTTACAGTCAGATTAAAGAGGAATTTATTCCTGAAGAGGAGCTCATGGCACAGAGGAGACGCGTGCAGGTTGATGAGAGCAAAGAAGAAAAGAGCGAGGAGAATCCTCCTAAAGAAGAGGTTATGTGGGAGTACAAAGCTACCGACGGACAAATCCACGGACCATTTCCGACCTCAAGCTTTGTGGCTTGGCAGCAGCAGGCAAGTTGTGCTCTTTTTGTTGTTAAAGAGTAGATGAGCTTACATTTGTTATGGTCTTACAGGGTTATTTCAAAGGAGAGACTGCAGTCGACATGAGACCAGTGCGGAGTAGTGAAGATGAAGCTGTTAATCCCAAGTTGGAATCGAACAAGAAGCAGAAACAGAATCCTGACAAGGTGTCGGCCGAGCAGGAGATGCTAAACGATTTTGAGGACAGTGATGAAGAAGATAACAATCCAGCAGCCGATGGCAAGGAAAAGGCAAGCGAGAACCCATGGAAACGATCCGATACGATCGATTTTTCCTCATATTAAAGCTGGAAGAGCAGAAATGCAGAACCACCAACACAAGCACTCCGGTCCTGTCGTTCTTATTGCATTGGAATGTGACGACAGGAAGCAGTAGAGCGTGTTACCATGATTCGGAGGTAGCCACTCCAGAGCAACGGCTAGTCATCCTTTTTGGAGTGCGCGCCTGCGTTGTCATTGGGTCTCCGATTCAAATTGCTCGGACTCCATCTCCTCGCCGAACCTTGGCTGTGATGCTGGTCCATGTTGCGGCGTCGTACGTCAGGGTTGTCATTCAAATCTTCGTCCTCGCTAGAATCAGAGTCGTCCTCCATCAGCGGGCGTTGACTACAGCAGGAGGTTGAAGTGAGTTAGACTCGGATAGTACAATCACTAACTCATCTTCGATCTCACCTCTTCGGATCCCTGCTGGCAGGAGCGTCGTTGCGCATCTGGAAGCGCATGTACATCTCGTGCATCTTGCTTTTCATGGCTACACAGCAACCAGCAGAGTAAGCCTATTAGTGGATCTGCCAACAACGTCTCCTACTTTCCACTCACTTTCACTCATGGACGTAAATTTTTCGCTCATAGCAGTGTACGTCTCGCTAGCGATCTCGGCCGCTGTCTTCTCTGGTGGATAACTCTGACGGTGTCTTGCCGATCTGTCATGGAAGTGCGACGAGAATTCCTCACTGGAAAGCACCTCGTCCCGGAAGATCTGATCCTGCAGCATTCGAGCTAGAATAGCGTCACGCTCCTCCTGTTCGGACAAGTCACAAAACTCATCCATCGGGAGACACAGAAAGTCATCAGGCAACTTCACACGTCCGCGTGGTTGTCCTCTTGGGGAAGACGATGGAGCTGCCACTGGACGAGACCTTTGAGCTGGAGCTGGGGCTGGCGGAGGCTGGCCATCCATCGACAATAGGGAGTCTACGGTACTCTCCATATCTCCCTGATGAGCTTCCAGCATCTCCTCCAACACTTCGACGTCCCAGGACGGGAACATCCCACGCAGTGCAGCCATGTCATCGCGGAAGTTTTGCTCCATGTTGGCTCGTTTTTTGTTGTTGATATCGAAAATGACAGGTCATCTAAAAAGTTTTTTTTTATTTTTCATTTTTGTTGCCGTTGTCACATTTCGATCAGCATCATCTCGGAACGGGGGATTATGAAATCGACGCTAGGCGCTACGTTGGTGTTAGCCGTGTTACTGATGGGAGGCGCAGTGCAGGCTGAACCTAAGGCTAAACCTGACAACACCTGCCGCTCCGCTGGTGTGCTTAAGTTCGACCCAGACACGCACCCGATGCAGCGCGTACGTGTCCAAGTTCTCTTTCTAAAGTCAATTGGTGTAAGATAACTAATTGCGCACTGTGTATGGTTGGTATTTTGATGTAGACCAAGGGGATGGAAGTCTGTAGCAAGTACCGCAAGAGCACGTGCTGCAATGCCTCACACGCACATGCTCTCCGACTGTACGTGGCGTTGTGAAGTTACACGTAGCTGTTCAAACTGACTGATGCATTTTGTATCTCGATACCGTATTCACAACAGGAAGATTCGCGAGCCTGTAGTAGCCAAGTTTAGCCGGAAATGCCAGGCTATTACGGAGGAAATGGCCTGTTCGTCGTGCCACCCGCTCATGGGCACGTGGGAGATGAAGAATGTGTGTCCGAGTTTGTGCAACGATTGGTACAATGCTTGTAAGGACGAGTATTATGCGTATGGTGGAGCTGGTACATTGGCTCCATGCTACGGTAACGCACTGGTGTGCTCGCCGTTGAAGTCCATTGCTACGTCAGGAGAAGACTTCTGCGTCCACATGGGTTTTCATGTAGGAGCTGACACGGACACCGAGGGTATTGACTGCTTCGACGGATCTGTACCTGATGTTCTGGGCGAGGCAGAACCCACTGAGCCATGGCAAAAGCAACTGCAGCGCATTCTCGAAGAGGAAGCAGAGAACCCGTCTGGGCTTTTCATCGCTGGTGTTTTCGTTCTTGTAACGATGATTCTGATGGGAGGGAGACTTGCAAGAAAATTTGGTGACCCGTTTGGAGGCGACCAACTCAATCTCATGGAGGTGCGTCGCTTACAACAAGAACGCTATGAACGGGGCGAGCAGATGTACGATGACGAGACTGATAGCAGCAGCGATGAAGAGCACACGCCACGAGCAATGCCCGACTCGACGACCGACGCAAGTGCTAGCACCACCCCAGCTACATCATAAGCAACCTCGTTTGTCCTGGTCCGTACGGTATGCTATCGCATCCGTGGCTTTCCTCAAGATAGAGTTCTGATAAGTTGACGACAACGCTGCCTGTAAGTCAATTAAGTGCACTGCGTGTTGCAAACAAAGTGAGTAAGACCAGTTTGATTCCTTCGTAACTCAACATACATGAAAAAGACAGGGATCAGCAGCAGCACATGCATTCATTATTCACTCGTGGTTTCTTGCGACTCTTGCGGGTGCTGTTACGCCTGCACCAGACCCCAGCCAGCTCCGTTCGCCGCAGCACCACCTGCAACTGCCGTTAGTCTTGACAATGTATAGCCTTCGTCCACAGGACGTCGAAGCTTAGTCCTGGTTCTTGAGAAGCTCCACACGAGTCTTCCACTCTTCGTACTGGCACTTTTCGTAGGCGTGACGCAGGTCCTGGCACTTCCACGGGAGGAAAAGAGTGGACCGTCGGCATTCGTTCAGCGGGATCAGCAGGCCAGCGCACGTGTCGCGGTAGTGCAGAGGCAGCTTGGCGTCCACCATTTCCTGGCGCGTCGGTACGCGGGGGGCTGCAGTATCGGCAAAGGTCACAGCATCGTCAGAGCAACGTCATACTCAGTTAATAAGAAGCGTTCGGAGCTGCAAAAAGCTACACAGAGGCACAAGACGCACGTGGACATGCTCCACCACATATACTTTCACTATATAACCGTATATTACGCTACATACCTTCGTAGTGACCGCCGCCCATGCTTGGATTCTCGCTTTGCTTGCACCTCCGGAAACGCTCCAAAACTCTTAGGACCCTCACGCTCCGCCCCTCATGTATTGGCAGGTTTTCAACCAATGATCTTGTAAACCCTCTCTATAATAATTTGTATTTCTGCTAATCACAAGGCGTTAACGACAAAAGAGGACTCCATAGTCAAATCAAGTGTGATCTATCACAAATAGTGATAGGATGGCTACGACCACCGCCCCACCTGCCCCCGTCTTACCGGAGGAGCTACAGCAGGACCACAAGGCTGTGGGTGCCAAGGTGCGCGTGGTCACGACCGGAAAGGAGACCTTCGAGGGTGTTATCTTCACGGTGGACCCCGTGGCTAACTTCCTTGTCCTCGGTACTAAAACTCTTCTGATCTTGAAGGCAAAACTGAACTGTGTACTAAAATGGCAATTATTGCAATTATTGTCTTTAATAGAGGAGCAGGATGGCGCCAAGACTAAGACACGGATCTTTCAGCTCGCAGCCTTGCAGAAGGTAGAAGTGTTGGAGGCTGCTCCCGCTGGGCTGATGCTCACTCTGCCGGCTATCAGTGAGGACGAGCTGCAACGCATGGAGCAGCGCAACAAAGGAGTGGCTGAGCGTGCACTGGCGTCTATTGGACAGGGTGTATCAGGCGAAGCTCAGAGCATTTTTGATGCTCTCAACAAGACGTACGTGGGTTGGTTTGTGGAGAATTAATTGGGTCAGGATCTGATAAGGATGTGTGCTGTTTTTCAGGATGCCGTGTGAATGGGAAGGCTCTAATATCCGCGTCATGGGTGAGGTGGTGATCAAGCCGCCGTATCAGCCGCAGAACTGCGTGAGTGCCAACACGCAGGTGCTGTCACGGGTCAAGAAAGTGGTAAGCTGGACAAAAATGACGTACGTGGGTGAAGTCGGTAGTTGCTAACGTGTTGTCTGTTTCTATTGCAGCTGGAGGGCGAGAAGAGCAAGTTGAAGAAGGCCAAGAAATGAGTGAGACAGATAGGGACGACGACGCGTTCAGTTCGTCGTGCTCAGCTCTGTGAACAGGCCCCGCGGTCGAGGCAGTCCTCTGCTTCAAAGGGGAGACGCTGTAGTCGATCGTAAGAGCGGGCGTTGAACACTGTCAGCAGTATAGCTTACAGGCTTAGGTTAAGCTGTAGTGAGTGTCCTGTGGTCATTTGGGACAAACGAGGACGGATAAAATGACGTACAGAAATGAATGGGGCGTCCTTTGTAGATCCATTTCGCTTTAGATTCACATTTTGAACGCGTGACCAGTCCTGAGACTGCTACTGAGAAAAACAAAGTGCTTCGACGCTATGCTGGTTCAACACTACGTTGCTCACATTCGGCTGAATACCAGAAGTGTACAGCGAGATCGTCTACTGTAGAAGTTGCAGTGACGATTTATTCTAGATTCGAAGAGCTCCATTATGAGGTCGGTTATCAAAAACTTATGATCAGACTGAACAGGTCGAGAATTAATGAAGAAATCCCCCTTTCTGAAGTATCTGTTACCACAAAAAGAAGAAAAAGAAACGGTCGATAACCTGCATTGCTTTGGATTGCCACGAATGCAACCTTACCCATGTATGTACAATAACCTGCCCAAGCTACTGTTTCGAGTACAGCAATCGATGCATTTCCGCTAAGCTAGAAACGAAGCACGATCCACTGGTTGGCCGAGGGAATCGCAACTTACACACCAGCGTAACCAAACAGTGTAAGACTCGAGACCATGATGAACATGCCAGTGAACATGCCAAACGCAACGATATGGGTTTTGCCCTTGGCGAACTTGTATGCCGTCGGGATAAGCTCCTTCACGCAAATGCAGACCATGATGCCACAGACAATCCCAAACAGGATACCCTCCGAGACCGGATCCATACCATCACCGATAGCCAACCAAGCAATGACTCCACCCAATGGCTCAGCAAACGCAGAGATGGCACACCACATGATCCCACGCCAACGAGAACCCGTTGCAAAGTAGATGGGGGCAGCAACAGCGATACCTTCCGGGATGTTGTGGAGTCCGATACCAACAGCTAGAGAGAAGCCGACCGAGGAGTTCTGGATGGCACCGACGTAAGTGGCAATTCCCTCGGGTAAATTGTGAATACCAATGGCCAATGCACTAAGCACACCCATTCGCTGCAGGGCTTGCTTCGCATGCGGATCCATCTTGACGTAGGGTGTGGCATTGGGGGTTTGAGTTTCCAGATCAAGGGACGCAATGTCGTTGTTCTTGTTGCTGTGCTCGAACTGTTCCATCGACTCACGGATCCCTTCCAGGTTGTCAATCTCGGTCATCTCATGTTCTGGTGAAATCTTGTGCACGATAATGTCGATGCCGTAGATAAGGAGAATGCCGGCTGCAAAGCATGCAGTAGCTCCGAGCCAGCCGTGCCCTGTTGCCGTCTCCTCCGACATGTCATCAGTTTTCAGGCCTTCCGTTAGCAAGTGCACAGATTCACCGTAGATCTCCACCAGCGAGATGAACAGCATTACACCCGCAGAAATACTCAGTGCGACCGCCAGGCTGAGAGGGTTGGCTAGATGCACCAAGCTCTTGTGGAAGACGACCATACCGCCGAGAACGGTAGCGAAACCAGCAGCAATATTTAGCGCAAAAGCTACTCCGACGGCATGACCTGTTTGTACCATGGTCGGCGAAGAATTGATGTCGAGTGGAGAGTCGAGTGCCAAGCAGTGTGCAAAAAGGAGAATGAAAGCAGTGGAGATCTGTCGAAAGCAAGGGCTCTCAGTCGCAGGTGAAACCTCAGTGTTGGAATCGTTCGTTTCTGGCAGACTTCGATCTTTTAGTGCGCGTGGACGTTGCAGACGAGCGGATCTGGCCCCAACCTGTAACTACGCAGGGTGGTCTACGCTGCTGCAGCCTATCCATGATGCGTTTGGTTGGATATCGTTGAACGATCCGTTCGTGCAGATTGTCGATGTGGGGTCAGGCAGCGGTGATTTCTTTTAGTTGTCAGTCCGCGAAAACGCATTTCATCAAGTTCGCTCTGGCCCTAAATATCTCTATTGGTTCGAGGCACGCGGCGTAGTGTAAAATTCATCACAGCTGCGACGATCCGTCGAAGTGATCCGTTATATGCGCATTCTTCTGGGGTGAAGCGCAGAATTGGACCGATTGTTGTAGTGCTTCGTCTAACCAGGGGGTCAGGCTGACAAATTTAGGTGTTATTGAGAGTTCTGCAGCAAACCGAAGGCATCTTCTGAGGCTACAAAACTTATCAATGCTGTGTTCCGGCACCTCAAGGCCTGGCAAAAGGCCAGACAACGGTAGTGTACTGGTTCTTACTACTTGTAAAACCTGGCGTATCTTTCCGTGACGTCGGTAAGTATTAAAATATGATTAAAAATGATATACATTCGGTGCGTTTGACTCTCATCACTCATCCGAGCCACTGGCAATATCTGGCAATGCACAAGACTCTTTTGACGAGACTCAACAGGGGATAAAATCCTCTTTCGAGTTGGTGCCAAACGAACGGATCCTCAAGAACGGTTCGAAAATGTTTAGAAAAGTAGTGTTGCACGAATTGAAGAAGAACATTTTTAGCTATGGTTACTTTCTTAGATTGCTAAAGATGAACAAGAGAATTGATTCTTCCTTGAACCCCGGATAGCATCGCTCCTTATGCGCCAGCTGTGACGTAGTGGTCGGTACAGCCACTACGCCAGAATTTAAGATCAGCTGGCCAGATTATTCTGGCTCAGCGTAATCTTGAATTTTCACATTTGCATATGTCTACGAGTCTATTGGCTATATGTGGTTGCAGTTGCCACTTCAACAGTTCTTATACGTCTTTTCATTGGATGTAAATCCTCAGGATTGCAACATTCCAGTTGCCATCCGGATATTTTGATTATGGGACGCTATGGGAAAATTCGGGCTCAGCTACGCCGAGGCTTCGCAGGATTTCATTGGCTGAGAAAGATAACAGCAGGATTTGAGAATGATAGTTTTTAGGATAGGACCTGGATACTTGGGTGCATGTCTAGTCACCCAGGATCGTTGGTTGCAAGACAACTACTAGCTAGCGCCAACAAAACTAACTCAATCAATCACTTCTCAATTTGCCTCTTCTGTTCAACGACAACCTTCAGCAAGACCTCGACTGCAGCGCCGCCGCTGCCCCTTCGACTCCGCCTCCGACTCGCCACCGCCTCTCCGACCTCGACCCTCTTCATCAAGGCCGCCAACGACTGCTTCCTCCGTTTGGCTGGCCTCAAGATCGTCACATGGTAGCACTTGTTGGTCAAGCTTCGGTTCAAGTTCAAGAGTCAAAGACTGGTATTGCCTCTAAGCACGAGCTTTAACGTTCGGTGGCTCGTTGGTGTGGTTGCGTACTAGGTGTGAACAGCACATTCGGAACTCCATTCCTTGGGTTAAAGGGTATAACGCTTCGGCTATCCCCCCTTGGAAACCGCGGAGAATCACATCTGAATAGTTCACACTTGGTTTCGCTTGATCTACACTCGTTGCTACTGAACTTGTTTTAGTCTGCATTCTTGCATGGGTAAGCGAAAGACTCGCCAACCCGACGCACCGTTTATCAACGACACCAAGTCCTTGACGACCCGCAGTGAAACGCTCGACAAACTACGCCAGGACTTGTGGTTGACGACGCAGAAGCAGCTCAAGATCGTTCAACTCATCCGGAACGAAATTCCAGATTGCAAGGACTCCGACGCCAGGAACGTCTTGCACGATACGACTGAACTGCTAAAACGCCGCATAAGCCAGACGCAGACTATTCTGGAAGGAACTTTCGACCACTCCATCCAGCTCGACAAGAAGCGTAGACTTATGAAACAAAAGAAGTAGTTTCTTTTCTTTTTCTTCTTCTTCATTGGGGTTTCGGTAAACCTTATCGATACGCGCTGAGAAGTCCAGCAGTTATGGCTCAAAGAAGAAGCCGTGCCGCTGAGCGCCCGTCCCCGAACCCTCGTCCTCGGCAGCAAAGCAGAATGAATGCGCCGAGTGATGCAGATGCGTCACGACCAAGTACAGAAGCACCGGCAGACACTGCGGCTCCGGCTGCACAGACTACCCAAGCTTCAGGCCCTGACACGATGTCAATGCAGCAGTTGCTAGTGTTTATAACGCAACAGCAGCAAGCCGCTCAAGCCCAGATGCAAGCTCAACTGCAAGCGCAAATGCAGCAAGCTAACGCAAGATTCGAGTATCTGATGACGGCGCGGGGTGATCAGAAGAAGAAGGACCCGCCGATGTATGAAGGCAAATACGGCGAAGATATCGAGTTGTGGATCTTCGCCACCGAGCAGTACTACGCAAGCAGACGTGAGTTAATGGAGGCCGATTCGTCTGGTTTCGTAACCATAATCTCCAGCAACTTAGGCAAGTCAGTGTTGAACTGGTATCGCGCTTTTATAACCGAGTGTGAGAGAGCGAATAAGACTCCGACGTGGTCGCTGTTTAAACAGCAACTGCGCACGCGCTTTCGACCTAAGGACTTCGAGTATGATCTTCGTGAAAGAATGTTTCGTCTCAAACAGAACGAGACTATTCACGAGTATGTCTCCAAGTTTCAAGACTTACTGTCGCAGACAGAATTGGCGATCAGTGAGTTGGAGAAACGTTTCTTTTTTCAGAACGGATTACGTGAAGAAACAGCAAAGAAGATCAAAGAAGAGAGTCCATCAACGCTACAAGAAGCCATTGAAATTGCGTCGAATTTCGAGTTTGCACACTACTCGGGAAAACCCCTAGAGCTCCTGCGAAAGGTTCGCAAGGATCGTCAAGCTCGGGGCATCGTCCGCCTAAATCGAAACAGCAGAACAATAAGCATTTTGAAAAGAAGAAAGGCGCGAACGATGATTGGAAGAAGAAAGCTACATGCAGAAATTGTGGCAAGGTTGGCCACATTTCTCCAGATTGTAGTCAGCCGAAACGTACTGAAACAAATCGGTATATGCAGGGCGCAGTGTATGCGATCCTAGAGGCTGAAGCTCGAGCATTCAAGACGGAAGACCAAGAGAGGCCCGTCACGATATTCATTGACAACGGCAGTAGCCTGAACGGCGTAACTGAGGAGTTAGTGAAGAAGCTTGAGTTGGATGTCACTGAAGGTGACATGATGCAAGTTGATCTCGGTTATGATCAAGTTGTGCATCGTCCACGTCGGACTGTAGAGATGTCTCTACAGCTGCCAGGGTTTCCCTTGACAACGGGAACGTTCCAAGTCATGCCCGTTCCGGAAGGAAAGGACGTCGTTTTAGGCATGATGTGGCTGCGGGAGCAGAACCCTGATATCGACTGGAGTACTGGACAGGTTGCACCTCGCATCAACATGGAGAACACGCAGAGTGTGAAGTTAAGACTGCCGAAGACACGTCCAGCCCGTTGGGTGGCAGGACAACGCCGCGCCAGAATTGCGCAGAGCCGCGAGATCTTCAACTACTATCGGCAGCATGGCCACAACGGCCAATTTGGGCGAACGAGGATTATTTCGTCCAATCAGTTCCAGCAGATGTTGCGTAGGGACAAGGATATTGAGGCAGTGTTTGTCATCAATCCGCATGATTCGGAGAAGGCTGAACGCTTCAAGAGTCAAGGATGGGATGCTCTCAAGGATAATCCGGCGTATGAGACGTTACTGAAGTATGCGGATACGGTTTTCCGTACGGAACTTCCGAATGAGACACCGCCAGTACGAGAAGGTATCGAGCATGAGATTTTGCTCAAACCTGGTACTACGCCTATTTCGGTCAAGCAATGGCGCCAAAGTCCTGATCAGAGGAAAACGATACAGGAATGGACCAAAGAGATGGTTCAAGCTGGCATCATTCGACCGAGTACGTCAGCTTTTTGTGCACCGACTTTCTGTGTGAAGAAGCCGGTCGGTTGGCGAATTGTTCACGACTATCGTCAGTTGAATTTGGCTACGGTTTTACCGGCCATTCCGATGCCTCGCAAAGAAGACACCTTTGATGCGATGGCCGGCAGCTATTGGTACTCGTGCATGGATTTACTCTGGGGTTATTACCAAGTGAAGCTACGTGAATCAGACATACCATTCACTGCTTTTTCAACTCCAGACGGTCTTTTTGAATATCTCGTCACGCCCATGGGACTCAGTGGCAGCCCAGGAACCTTTAACAGGTTATTGCAAAAGGTTTTCAGGGACTTACGTGATGTGATGCGGATTTACTTCGACGACATTTACGTGTACACCAAGAGTGAAGATGTCGAAGAGCATATTGCCGCGCTGGACAGAGTATTAAAGCGATGTGAAGAACAGAAACTTTACATCAAACTGTCCAAATGCCAATTTTGCGTGGATGAGATTCCATGTTTAGGCGACTTCGCCGGACGCAACGGCGTTCGAATGGATCCAGACAAGGTGAAGATTATCGCAAACTGGCCAGTTCCCAAGACCAAGAAGCAAATGGAAAGCTTTCTTGGGACAACCGTTTACGTTTCGAGATTCTGCAAGGATTTTGCGCAGTTCGCAGGCCCTTTGCATGAATGTATCAAAGGAAAACGTTCTCGAGATGCTATCGAACTCGATGAGACCCAACTACGGTGTTTTGATGAGTTAAAGAAACGCTTGTCATCACCTCCGGTTCTCCGTCTTCCTGATGTCACCAAGCCCTTCGGCATTCGAATGGACGCCTCAAATTTTGCAATTGGGGGAGTCTTATTTCAAAAGGAGGGAGAGTTGGAACATCCAGTTGCCTTTACGGGCCGGAAGATGAAACCTGCTGAGTTGAACTACCCAGTGCGCGAACAAGAACTACTCGCAATCATGCACGCGCTGAAGACATGGCGTGTATATCTACTGGACAAGCCCTTCCTTGTTGAAACAGATCATAAGAGCATCGAGATGATTCTTACGCAGAAGACAGCGAATCGACGCATTGCGCGGTGGTTCAATGAACTCGCTGAGTTTCGACCCATGTTCAAGTGGATCCCAGGAGAAACGAATGTAGTCGCAGACGCACTATCAAGAAACCCTGAGTTCGAGCATAAGGCTGCGCAAGTAAGCCTTCAGGAACTTCTTGATACGGACCAAAACCGTGAAATTGTGGCAACCATGGTAGCAAACAATATGACCGTGGCACAGTCCGCAAAGAAGATGTATGCGTGGAACAAGGACTTACAGCGGATTATTAAGACGCTTAAGCTTGGAGACAAGGTTCCCCATTACTCGCTCAATGATGGTGTCTTATACTATCAGACTGGTGAAGATGAAAGTCCGCGATTGTATATTCCGGACGACGAAGATCTGAGAAACCGTGTCATTTGCGAGAACCATGATACAGTAACGGCAGGCCATCCCGGGTCTTACAAGACCTACGTCGCAGTACGAGAGAAGTACTATTGGCCGAGAATGATGAAGTATATCCAGCGTTATTGCAACACTTGTGAAATGTGTCAGCGCAACAAGGCGAGACAAATGAAACCGCCGGGACTACTTCAACCACTGGATGTACCAAGAGGTAGATGGATCGACATTTCGATGGATTTCGTTGTGTCCTTACCTCCCAGTGAGGATGGTTATAACGCCATCATGGTCATCGTGGATCGATTGACCAAGCGTGCTAAGTTCATTGCAACGCAGACGACGGACAGCGCAGAAGATACTGCGAATGTTTTCATGAAGAACTATGTAAAAGATCATGGCCTTCCGAAGACGATTGTGTCCGATCGTGACTCCAAATTTACGTCAAAGTTTTGGCAGGCTGTTATAGCTGCTATGGGAACGCAGCATAACCTGTCATCAGCGTTTAGACCACAGACGGATGGACAAACGGAACGTACAAACCGTTTTATCGGAGATTATCTTCGAGGAGTCGTTAACCCAGCCCAGAACGATTGGGATGAGTTTCTTCATATGGCCGAGTTTGCCTACAATCGACGTGTGCATGCTACGATTGGTATGTCACCGTTTGAAGCGGATCTTGGGTATATTCCATACATGCCCGACGATGTAGCGTCAGATCCAGAGTTCAAGAAGTTGGAGAAAGCAGCAAAAGAGTTCCTACTCCGACAAGAAGCCTTCCTCAAGGTCGCGCAAGACCGTATGAGTGAAGCCCAAGAGCGTATGAAGCACTACTATGACAGGAACAGACTTGTCCAAGACTTCAAAATTGGCGACATGGTGCTACTAGACGGGAAGAATTTGGATATCCGTCATAAAGGGTACGCACAATCGAAGAAGTTAGCTCCGAGGTTCATTGGACCATTTCCCGTCCAGAAGAAGGTATCTCGTGACTCGTACGAGTTGGGATTATCGAAGAACCTGAAATTGCATCCGGTTTTCCATACGTCACTCTTGAAGCCTTATCGCAAAGATCCAAAGCGCCGACAGACGGTAAACAAGGTTGTGTTAGCCGATGGAACGGAAGGACAACTGGTCGAAGCTGTGATTAACCACCGCAAGCGCAAAGGGAAGATGCAGTACAAGATTTGGTGGCTTGGTGAAACGAAGAAGGACGCAACATGGGAACCAGTTGAGAACCTGAGACAGATCCCAGGACTCATCGACCTCTATTGGGAATCCAAGAAAAGAGAGAAGCCTTTTTAGAAGGTGGCGCTTTCTTGAAAGGAGGTCATGTGACGTAGTGGTCGGTACAGCCACTACGCCAGAATTTAAGATCAGCTGGCCAGATTATTCTGGCTCAGCGTAATCTTGAATTTTCACATTTGCATATGTCTACGAGTCTATTGGCTATATGTGGTTGCAGTTGCCACTTCAACAGTTCTTATACGTCTTTTCATTGGATGTAAATCCTCAGGATTGCAACATTCCAGTTGCCATCCGGATATTTTGATTATGGGACGCTATGGGAAAATTCGGGCTCAGCTACGCCGAGGCTTCGCAGGATTTCATTGGCTGAGAAAGATAACAGCAGGATTTGAGAATGATAGTTTTTAGGATAGGACCTGGATACTTGGGTGCATGTCTAGTCACCCAGGATCGTTGGTTGCAAGACAACTACTAGCTAGCGCCAACAAAACTAACTCAATCAATCACTTCTCAATTTGCCTCTTCTGTTCAACGACAACCTTCAGCAAGACCTCGACTGCAGCGCCGCCGCTGCCCCTTCGACTCCGCCTCCGACTCGCCACCGCCTCTCCGACCTCGACCCTCTTCATCAAGGCCGCCAACGACTGCTTCCTCCGTTTGGCTGGCCTCAAGATCGTCACACCAGCATAGACAAAGAGCGTGAGACTGGTGATCATGACAAACATGCCGAAGAAGATGCTTATCGCTACCAGATGTGGTTTGTCACCAGCAAAGCGAAAGGCGGTTGGAAGAAGTTCCTTGATACAGATACACACCATAATACCACAAACAAGGCCATAGAGAATACCTTCCGAGATGTGGTCCATGCCATCACCGATTGCCAGCCATGCAATGACCCCGCCGAGCGGCTCCGCAACGGCCGAGATGACACACCACATAATACCACGCCAACGGCTGCCCGTAGCGAAGTAAATCGGCGCTGCCACTGCGATTCCTTCCGGAATATTGTGCAGGCCAATACCGAAGGCAAGCGAGAACCCAACGGAGGAATTCTGGATGGAACCGACGTAAGTAGCGATGCCCTCTGGGACATTGTGAATGCCAATTGCCAGTGCGCTGAGCAAGCCCATTCGTTGCAGATTCTTCTTGGCCGTGTCATCCATCTTAAAGTACATACCGGTGTTGGTGTTCGGTGAGGTTTGACTCTCAAGCTCCACCACCGGACTCCCAATTGTCTGGTTCTCCTTGGAGTCGTGGAACGCCATCGATTCTTGCAGGTTCTCCAAGTTGTCGATTTCTGTGTGGTCGTGCTCCGGCGAGATCATTTTCACGACCGCATCGATTAAGTAAATCAGCCCGATACCGACGGCAGTGCAGCACGCAGCCGCCAGCCAGCCGTGTCCAACTGCCGTGTCTTCCGACATGTCGTCGGTTTTAATACCTTGCGACAGCAAGTCCACCGACTCACCAAAAATCTCAGCAAGCGAAATGAACAGCATCACTCCAGCGGAGATACTGAGGGCCATTGCGAGGCTCAGTGGATTGGCGAGATACACGAGCCTCTTGTTAAAGACGACCATCCCGCCAAGAATCGTGGCGGCTCCGGCAGCGATGTTGAGTGCGAAGGCGACGGCGACAGCATGACCCGTTTGGACCATTGTAGAGAGAAGGAAGTGTCGTGAAGCAGACGAATTTGATAATGGAAACCGGGATCATGAACAAATGGTTCGGGTGGCAGTCGAGCCGAGTCAAAGAAATGATCTCCTGTAAAACAGCTAAGGTGGAGCGATGAATGGCCGTTGGAGACCTAGCGTGGACCGACTCATCCATTTGTCCGCGCATCGATGCCACTTTGCTGAATCCCTCGCTGGTGAATAAATTGGAATCGCTTCGGTTCGAGATCCTGAAGAGAGCAAAAACGACTTAAGACTGAGACCGAATCAAAACAGTCGCAAATGGTCAGTGTGCGACAAAGACTTGATGCGGTTATCTCTGCCTCGGGATCTCATTGGAGCGAAGCACCATGCCTCCGACGTACCAGCGGCCTCGATACCAGTTCTGACAGCGTCATTGGAGCAAAACGCATTTGGCATCAAAGAAGGGGTCGATACTATCGACGAAGACTGCTCATCGGACTTGTACTACTATGTAAACAACATGGCATGCAACATACTCACCAAAATGCAATATCCAAGGTAGGTTTACCACTGCAACACCGGAGTCGATCTTTAACAGTACAGTACGGTACAGGATCGTATTGCACCAGTCGAACGGTTTCTCCAGTTGGATTAGCAGACTGCAATCAGGTACATGTACATTTCCCAAGCACACTGGACTGTTTTGCCATTCAGTTCTTGCAGACGGCACGTCTGTACTGCTCTCTCTATGCGAGTGTTCGTATTTGTGCACCGCAACGAATGGTGTCAGCCCTGAGCTGCAATCTCTGGCTTACCGACCCGCCGTCGGACGAGTTACTGTTTGGTGCCTGGTTCCAACGTGAAGGCGTTTCTAAAGCATGGACTAAAAGTTTAGTCCAATATTTTAGTCTGAAGCACATCTCCCTCAAACACCTCATCGTTTGTCATCCCAAGGTGCACGACGCGATAATTATTGCATTGCTTGTAGAATGGCGCGAGGGTGAAGGCAATAAAAGGAAATCGACCCAGCAAAGTCCGGTAGTTTGCAAGGACCATACTGCGTTGAACGGAGTCATGCCGTTCCGTTGGAGTTGCTGCTGCTGCGCTTCCTCGAGGTAGGCAGCCGTTTATATCCGATAGTATGTTCAGAACGAACTCAAAAACCTGGAGCTAGTCCTTCTTCCTCGCGATAGCAGGTCTTTGCCGCACTGAAACCTTCTCGAGGTCAGTGCTGGATGAATTCGCGTGAAGCGCAGACATCTGAACTCTATCACACTACGCGGCGTGCCTTTGATGCAGAACAGCGAAGAAACAAGCCGCCCCGGAAGTGGTGGGTTCCGTTCGCAATGTTGTTTAGCGCTCAGTTATTGCATGGCTAGAAAATCTCAGTGATATGGCTCATTAAAGTTGCGCCAACGTAATTAAACAGAAATACAGAGTCATGATGTGCTTCATTTCATGGAAGTTGCTCTCCACCGCTGAAACTTGCAACGTTTCCAAAACAGTACCAGTGGTAAGTGTTTTTGTCGATTTACATATACAGGTTGCATCTTGAAGCGACGCAGAAATAAGCTATTTGAATAATCCGAGCTCTGCAGTACTGTTTGTGGGAGGTGTGGCAGCATGACTGACTATCGACTGGAGAAGGCTGGCTCAAGAAGGACTACTTGTTCGTGGTGGTGGTTGTGGCTACCGTACTCGTTGGCGGCACTCGCAAGGCCCAATACGAGCGACTGATGCAACACGAAAATTTATTTATTTTTCAGTGAGGTACATTGTGGTCATTTAACAAGAGCTAACGGCTACTGCAACACTAAAAATCGCTACGAGGTTAACCCCCAGTGCAAATTGCTGCAATTTATACAATACTGACCTCATCGAAATGCTATTTTCTTTCGTGCAAATTATCCGAACGATCAACAGCACACAGTCTCGAGAGAATTGACTTCGTTCGCGGCAACCCTGTGCAGGTGACACCGAACAAAGTTACCTGCATCCTGTTCTTTGTAAGTCCGTTCGAAGCAATACTATTGTGCATCGTATCCAAAACGAGTCAATGTAAGGAACGTGGTGCAAGAGGTCTCGAATGGCGCTAGAGGTGCTTGCGTGTCTTCACGAGGTAGTTATATCAGGAGGTACGCATGGCGAATACACACTTTTTCCAGTGGTCTGACACTTACTGTTCTCCTGTTTGGATTCTCTGTAGATGTGCAATAGTAGGACTGACACAGGAATCCCTCGAGGAGTTGGCGATGTACAAGATCAAAGGCCGCAATGCCAGCAACTTCCGCGAGTTAAAACGCTTCCTTTCAGCATCGGCATTGAAACTGGTTTCATGAGCAAAGAGTACGTCTCAGTGTGGAAATAAGTACACCAATCGTGCTATAGTGGTTCTTTGACGCTCTCGAACGACATAGGTATCTCGTGCGATGCTACCTCTTCACAGTACCGCAACTTTTGATCGTGGGTAAGAGCAAAAGCATAGTATGGCATGGCTACCCGTGCTCCAAAGTTGTTGAGGTGAGTCTTTTCTTGAAGCTCGGCCATTTTACAGTTTTCCACAATCGATCAGCTTTGAAACAAAACGTTTGAAAAATGCGTCGTCCGAAAATATCAACCAGGAAGAAAGACTGCAGAGTGCATGCAGCCCAAAATTTGTCAGCCCCGGTGATTGCAACAATTTCAAGGCAGATTTATCACTTATGGTGAATACATGTGCGAAGAATGCATTTGCTGGTCTAAGGTATCCAGCCTCAAGGCTTAATCACTCGCAACCACCTGCTGCACATCGTCATATGCGAGAGGGAATGAGCATGCTCCAAGTGCGGCAACCGTACGTGAGGCTGTTCCGCAACCCCATCGAAGAGCATCACCCACATCTCCCCCGTTGGTCTTCCAAGCGGAGAGGAAGCCCGAGTTAAACGAGTCTCCAGCGCCTGTGACATCCACAACAGCGGTGGGGAAACTTCCTTGATTCCATTGTTGCTGCGTCTTAGAGCAATTGGCCCTGGCACCACCTGCACCAATCTTGATAACGGTCACTCCATTAACTCGCTCTGCAAAGTACGCCATGGCAGCATCCACAGAGTCTGTGTGCGAGATCTTCATGGCTTCGACCTCATTGGGTAAGAACACGTCGATCAATGGGAACAGTTCATCGAGGTCGTCCCATTTCTCCGACGAGTCGTAGTTTGTGTCAAGTGACGTGGTGATCCCATTTTCACGTGCTTTCTCCAGTAGTGGTTTCAATTTTGCTCGGAGGCTGGCACAGCTGTAAAAGCCTGTACAAGAATTACATTTGTAAGTGGGTTGGTGACAACGAAAAAAGCGTTTAGCAATATCTTGTGTACCCCCAATATGCAAGTGGTCCGCTGAGAGCACCATTTTATCGTCAATGTGCTGCATCCACAGCAACCATTTTCGGTATTAGTCCAATTAGGTTAATCAAAAATGGTTGTTTGCATTGCTGTCTCACCTCAACGCTGAACTTGCGGGCTGCCCCGTAGTGCGTGATGAAACTGCGGTCATTCTGCAGTTAATCAGCACGAATAAAACCAGTGAGCAGCCGATAGCAAAATCCCTCTTTAGGTGTTAGAACACACCACTCCACTGAGAACAATGCAGACTCCCGTGGGGGCGTCCGCCAACGTCGGAGAACTTAATATCACGTTGCGCTCTGCCAAATGCGCCTTCAACACGCCAGCGAACGAGTCGTTGCCTGCAGCCATCCAATTTTGACGAGTTACTAACGATCTCTATTTAAAAAAATACAAGAAAAAACGTACCAACAGCCGTGTGCAAAGTAACATGCAATTCGTGCTGTGGGTTTCGAATGCCGAGGTTAGCCAGGTGCGTGGCGGTGTTGACAGCCGAGCCCCCAGGTTGCAACTGGATAGGGCGCGAACACTCCACATCTCCACCCCATTGCGGCAGTTGGTCAGGAGCAAGAGAACCTGCCACCACATCCACAAACGCGTCCCCCAACACCGCAAACGTGACCTTCATAGCGTGAAGGATATTAAACTTGTGTAAAAGTTACAGACACGTTTTAATTCTAATAAACACGTTTAGAAAATAAAGTGTTTTTAAACAGGTTTTTGTATACACTACAGTATACGTCAAAGCTTCACTCCAATGCTAATGCGTTCGATGCATGTTGTCCGCTGTCTAGGGCGTAACTACTCGACAGCAGCAGCGCCCGCCTCACGTAACTTCAGCTTCAGTGGTTGCGGATTCCTGATCCCTTATCATTTAGGCGTGGCACAGGGGCTGCAGGATGCAGGCTTTATTCAGTCGAGTTCCAAGTTTGCTGGAGCTTCTGGAGGCGCCATCGCCGCATTGACTTTAGCAGCCAACGCGAGCATGAGCGACATTTATGGAGAGACTAAAGCCATGGCAAAACTCTGTCACAGCGAAGGGACCGTGTGGAAGCTTGAGGAGCGACTGCGGACCATTTTCCACACTAAATTCGGTGATCTCCCGGTGGAGACGCTGGCGCAGCGACTGACAATCGCCACGGAGAAGATGTGGCCTGCTCGAGCGCTAATACTGACCGACGACTTCCACTCGACAGACGACCTGTGTGATGCGCTCATCGCCTCGTGTTATATTCCCTGGTACCTGGCCAAACGAGGCACGTCGGTCTTTCGAGGAGAGTACCATGTGGACGGAGGTTTGCTCACTTTGGTGCCGGAAATCCCGGGGTATGTCAAGGTATGCGCCTTCCACTCCCACGTTCTGCGTCGAAATGACTACGAGATTAGCCCGTCAATTGATCCTGACTTCCCGTACACGATTATCCAGTTGGCCCGCTTCGCTCTGTTTCCACCAGAGATTGAAGTGCTGGATGATCTTTTCGAGTTGGGCAAGAAGTCTGCACGTATCTGGGCTGACAAACAGGTTACTTAAAGTTGAGAAAATGTAAAAACACGGTAGCTTTTTCACGTTTCGGCTCGGGTATTTCTTCATGTTGCGGACTAGTTGTCTTTTGTGCCAGCGTCAGATGAGTTACTGCTACTCGATACCGAAGATACTGAAGATGAGGACGACGAAGAGGACGAAGAAGAAGAGGACGAGGAGCTCGACGAGCTCGACGAGCTCTCGCTCCCAAGATCCACCTTCGTGTCGGCGCGGTTCTTCTCGATCTCTGCTTGCAACTTGATTTCCTTGGCCTTACTAACAGAAGTTGCAGGCTTTTGTTTTTTCGCTTCTGTCTTCGTGACTGGCTTAAGGGATTTTGCAGTTGCAGTCGTAGTTTTAGTAGTTGCCGAGGTTGCACCAGGCGTGACCTTCTTCTTGGTACGGCGTTTTGTAGCGGCTGGGACCTTCTTGGTAATTGCAGTAACTTCGGCTTTATCTTTCACCTGTGCTGATGAAGCCTTCGGTTTAGTCTTCTTGGTACTACTTGTGGAAGCATCGCTTGGTGGATTCGATGAAGCTGGCGTGGTAGATTTCATAGATGCAGATGCAACAGGCTTCTTTCGACTTCGCTTTCGTGGGGCGCTCGAAGAAGCTCTCGAGCTACTCACTAATGCTGTTTGCTTCGACTCCAGAGCTTTTAAAGTGGCTTCTGCTATCTTGATTTTCTTCGCAGGCGATTCTAATGCTTCAGCAAGTCTGAAAGATCCAGCATGATTATGTGTCAGTGAAAATAGTGCCATGCAAGCAAGGTAGGTACCTTTCTTGACGTCTTCTCTTCCTTTCCTGCTTCGCCTTTAACTCTGCAGCCTTTCGCACTTGCTGTAGCTTCTCCCGCTCTAATGCAGCCGTCCTTGCGTCTACGAGCTTCAGCTGGGTTGGATTAACCTACCGTAAGAAACAAACGTCAGCTTCGTCCACAATCTAACACCCGCCGCAGCATACCAGTAAGTTGTTGCAATAAATAAAATCCTCGGGATTCTTCCCGAAAACGCTTTGTTCCGTGAACAGTGTCGACAACTTAGCGAGGTACGCTGGATACGGGTACTCTGTGCTGTCCAAATGTGTTTCCGTTAGACAGTCAGTGTAGCCTCTACGTCGGTCTTCCTCCTCTTCAGCGAATAATATTGCCTCCACATCCTCTTCAAACACGTCCGACTCGTCAGAGTACGCGTCTGGATCTTCCTCTAATGCACTCTCAGCTGTGGAGGAGTCAGCCCATTGCTGCTTAACCGGAGAGTTCTGACGACTCGTCTTTTCCTGTTTAACGACTGCTTTTTCCATTGTCGAGCTTCGTTTACTACGTGAAGCAGGCGTCACCTTCTTGACTGGTTTGGTTGATGTCGGAGTGTTGGTCTTCGTCCGTCGAGGTCTCGTTGACTTGCGCTTTGTATCGATAGGTGGCGGTGGGCCCGGAGGAGGAGGTGGCGGCGGCATCACTTCGGGCGGGGGCGAGTCAGGTGGAGGGGGTGGTGGAGGAGGCATTGCGTTGGGGCGTTTGAGGCTGAGACTGAGCGGCTCGTCGTCGCTGGAGCTGAACGAGCTGGAACTCTCGCTGCTAGAGCTGTCCATGGTCGTAAGTTGTTGAGGCAATCTATTTATACTTTTGAAACGTTTGATTGGTCGTTAAGTTTTTCACACGAAAAGCTCCGTTTTACTTCAGAGTTGAAGTGACAGGAATCTCTACGAGCTTTCTATACACTTTCCACAGTGTTTTTACTGTCACTGCTGCTGCCAAGCAAGCCGAGAACGTGGTGGTTCTGGCGAGCCCACATCTCGGCGTACTTGCCCTCGACATCGCGCAGCAGCTCCTCGTGAGATCCCTGCTGGATCACCTCGCCCTTGTCGAATACGATGATCTCGTCGGCGTTTTGGATGGTCGAAAGTCGATGAGCAATGATCAATGACGTGCGGTTCTCCCCGATAGCCGCAAACTCGCGCACAATCTCCGACTCAGTCTCCGAGTCGAGGGCACTGGTTGCTTCGTCGAAAAGCAGGATCGGTGCGTCCTTGAGCATCGCACGAGCGATAGATACACGCTGCTTCTCACCACCCGAAAGTTTCAAGCCACGTTCACCCACGCGCGTGTTGTATCCGTCTGGGAATGCCTCAATAGAACGGTGGATCTGAGAAACACGAGCTGCGTTCATCACTTCCTCCGGGGTGGCGTCAAGGCGGCCGTAGTTGATATTGTAGAAAATCGTGTCGTTGAACAGCACGGTATCCTGCGGAACGATAGCAATCGCCTGGCGCAGCTCATCCAGACTCACTTGGCGAATATCCTTCCCGTCAATGAGGATAGTGCCGTTCTGCGGGTCGTAGAAACGGTAGAGTAGTCGAAGCACCGTAGACTTTCCAGAACCACTAGTGCCAACGATAGCAACACGCTTACCAGCTTCCACCTTAAACGAAGTTTTACGCAGAATCGGGAGCTCCGATCGGTACCCGAACTCAACATCGCGGAACTCGATAGACTTTGGCTCCCTTCCGGTCAAACTCAGGTTTTCATCTGGGTTCACGATGACAGGGGTAACAGCTCCAAGCTTGAACATTGACTCCATGTCCGTAACGGATTGGCGGACTTCACGATAAATGCTACCAATAAAGTTCAGCGGGATGGAGAGCTGGAACAACAGACCGTTTACAAGCACCAGATCACCCACAGTGAGAGTACCAGCAGCGATTCCTTCACATGCCATGTACATGATTGCCGTAAGACCAACGCTGAAGATACCGTTCTGTCCAGCATTCAGCATTGCCAGAGACGTCTGCGTCTTGAGCGCCGCTTTCTGGTATCCCTTCAATGATTCGTCGTAACGTTCAGTCTCGTGTTCTTCGTTGTTAAAGTACTTGACCGTCTCGTAGTTCATCAGCGAATCGATAACTTTTGCGCCAGCCTCATTCTCACGCCGGTTCATCTCGCGACGAATCTCGTCGCGCCATTGCGTAACGATCACCGTAAACGCCGTGTACGCCGTTAGTGTACCGAGCGTCACACCCGCATACGGCAGTCCAAAACTCGTGGCCATAATGGTGCTTACCAGTCCAATCTCCAGCGCTGTTGGCACCACTCGGAACGCCATGGCACGTAACACAAAGTCAATGGACCTTGAGCCACGATCAATGATTCGTGAGAGAGCACCCGTCTGTCGGTCAAGATGGAACTTCAGGTCCATAGCGTGAAGGTGCCTGAATACACGCACTGCCACCTTGCGGATGGTTTTTTGAGCCACAGTAGCGAACACAGCGTTGGAAAGCTCGTTGGACGCGCTGGCACCAAACTTGGCGAGTCCGTAACCTAGCACCATGGCTAGCGGCGCAGTGATCTCGGGTGACCCAGCCAGAGCCGTAGATACCTCACCCATGTTGTTCACCAGATCCTTAAAGATGAATGGCACTTGGATAGTCAACGCTTTGGCGGCCACAACGAGTCCGGCCGAGATGAGCACCTTCTGCTTGATCTCTTTGGCCTCCTTGGAGTCCTCGTTGGGCCACAGGTGACCCATGAGGAAACTCAAAATCTCCTTTGCCGTGTCGGGCGGACGGTCCAGACCCATCCCGCTGAGGGCATTGAGCGCCTTGGGCTTTGTCTGCTGTTGCAGCGACGACTTCGTCTTCTTCTTGTTATCATCCAGAGCTGACGTCGAGAACGCAGGCAGCACGACCGACCCGGGACGGCGGCGGCCAAACCACAGGGGCGGTGAGGCGGGCGCGCGATGCACAGCTTCGAGACGCCGCACGCCGCGCAAGAAGATGCTGCGGCCGTGGAGCAGCGACATGGTTTAGCAGATCGGGAAGTGACCACTGAGTCAGCGGCGCTGACGCACGCGCAGGTTGAACGAAGGTTGCGCAAAGAATGCGGGTCAAGAGGTACTGAGGGACTTTGATTATGGAGCGAGATTACGCCATCCATCTCAAAATGGCAACTTTCATGTCGCAAGGGTTTGAAATCCCCACAACTAACACTAAATATGGCGCTTTTTGGCTCTTTTTGGATTTTTGGAAGCTACTTATGGCACACCCTAACCCGGAGTGTCTCACGTATTGGAATATAAATAGGGTTAAAATTTACGTAATAAAATTCCAACCAATCAGAATTTTTACAGGAATTATTTGTGGTGCGTTCCATAAAAATATCAAGCCATAAATACTAAAATGTGGACATTTATGATATGACCTGAATCATATCATATGATATCGCCACGTGCGTGGCAAACAAATGCTTTGACAAGCATGTTGACTCTGCGAAAGGAATGAATGCCTTTATTTCATGGCTCGTACTTCATCTCTCATGGCAAGTGGGAAGACGCCGTTGCTGTAGTCATCGTATTTGCACCATGCGAACCTTGCCTCGGGACTGTGCGGGGGTAGATCGTTGCAGTACGGAGTTCCTCGCGCTCGAAAGTTCAAGGCCAATTCTTCAGTGGTCTGGAGCCAATGTGGTAGAGTGGTGATATTCGTGTACTGCACTGTGAGATAGAATATTTCGGTCATAGATTTGAAGCCACTGGGGATCTCCTCGAGTGGATTCCGGTCCAGAACGACGTACATGGAATTCTTGCTAAGGCTTTCAGGAACGCTCGAGATATTGTTATCTGCCAGTGATAAGTCACTCAAAGCCATACGGGCTAAGGCCTTCGGGAACTCTTGCAGCCCGCAGTGTTCGATGTATAGCAAACCCACATCCGGCCACTTCTCGTCGAGGTCGTCTGGTATCGGGCCCCCGAAATCAGTGGCTACAATCTCAATATCGACAACGTTGGGGGACAAGTTCGACGTCAAGCCGTCCGGTATCCCGTCTGCGAGTCGAGATCGTATAATGAATATCGTTGTGAGAGAGGACACGTAAGGGAGTGATAATGAAGCCGAGCTTGGCCAATCGACCACCGTCGCGTTATACAGCTCAAGCGCCATCAACTTTCCGAAGCGACGAATTTCCTCTGGGACGACAAGCTCCGAGCAGTGTGAAATAATGAGCGAATTCAGCACTTTGGGTTCCAGAGTAAGCAAAATAGTCCGGAGTTCGCCCTCGCGCCCGGTAATCCCTCTCTCATAGCAGTTAATCTCCATGACAGAGCAGGCACACTGGTAGGTAAACCACGGATGCATCTGCAACTTGCAGCCTTGCTTACAAGACCCCTCCTCGCTGAAAAAAATCCCTGACGCAATGATAGATGTGAGCAGCACAAATAGTCCACACAGGGGCATCAGAACCACGATGCAAGCTGTGATCCTTCTACCGCAGGTACTTCGTTTCACTTCAACTTGACTCCCTTCACCTTTTGCTTCGACTGCTGGTGGAGAAGCGCTGGAATTAACAACAACACTTTTAGCATTCGCAAGACTTGCCGTCGGCCCGATAGGTTTGATTTTCGTTGTCGATAAAACTCGAACAAGTGTCATGTCGTGCTGGATAAGGAACTTTACGCTTCGTAGACCTGATAACATGTTCAGATAAGGCAACGTCGTAGTTACCGCATCCAACCATGTGACCATGAAAAACTGGTTGCATTCGAGTATTGCCCGGATTAGTAGAGTATCGGAGTAATTAAACTCGACTGGGAACGACCCATGGTACTTCATGAACGTCAACATGTAGACAAAGATGATCTTGCCAGGGAGGACGAACCCCCACGTAAAATCAAGGATCAGGTCAATCGCAGTGCTGCTTAGCCGCCTCAACCCGACTTTCTCCCCCAAATTATAGTGAACGAGCGTATTTGCCATGGTGTTGAGGAAGATGAGCCCCGCGAATACTTGGTTCACCCAAATGCTACTAATAAGGAAGCTGGACGAATATGCTTGGACAGTCTGTGACGCAATCTCCGACACTTCGCTCAAGAGTAAAATCATATCAAACCACTCGCCTCGAGCACTGGTTGCGCGCGCAAACCCTGCTACGAACCGCTTTAAAGAGTGCAGTGTCGCTGTCCAGTCTGAGGCTTGGTCGTTATCGTCTTCGGTATCATTTTCTGTGCAAAGGTCTGTCAACTTACCAAAGACCAACCGCCGATAATACATCGAGTAAAGTGACATCTTGACTGCGCTGTACAAGTTCACCGCTCCAATACCAGTATAGAGACAAATAATCACATTGTAATTCTCCTGCGGCATCATCTGCAGCAACTGGACGTAGTAGTCCATTTTAGGAGATTTCAGGTAGTGGTAAATGTAGGCGAGTGAACACGAGTAAGCCGCATTAAAAACGTGAAAGAAAAGCACGACAACCCATCCAACGCGGATCAAACCAGGACTCATGTGAAGAGAAAGTTTCTTGGCTGTCCGAGCATGTGAAATCTCCATCACGAGGACACTTGCCTGTGTCCGGAGTCGCACGGCATGATTGGACACCTGACTTATTGCCCGACGTCGCACTAGCTTAGTCGGTACCAGTAACACCTTCGAGATTCTCCGAGCCACGCTCATCACTTCAAGGTGAGATGAAGGATAAGCAAGCGCAAATTTTGCGCCCCGAAAATTTGTTATTTCCAGCACCTCGGCTTCATCGCATACTGGAATTCTGTTTTAGCGTTTCTGAGTACTAGAAGCGTATGACAGCGGACACTGATGCATGCGCAGGTCTATAAATGCTCGTCTCCTACCAGCCAATTTCTTTTTCTCAAACGAAAAACGGTTTCTGGTTGAAGTATCAAGTCGAAAATCGCAAGTGGCAATGGTGCTCCAATGGTGCTCCATTGCCACTTTCAAACTCGCAACACCCCTGCCAGCTTAGTACGATGCGTGCTGCCAGACTTCTCTCCGCTGTTCTTGCTGTGATTTTCAACCAGGTATCTGGGTCAAGCTGCTACACTGCCCCACAACTCAAAGTTATGAGTTTCAATCTTCGAACGTCACTTGCCAATGATCCATGTCCTAGCGGTTGCTGGGAACAACGGAAGTGGAGAGCAAAGCAACTTGTGGACAAGTACGAGCCTGATCTCATCGGTACACAGGAAGGAGCCCCCGATCAAATCCAGTTCTTCCAGGAACAACTTGGATTCGCAAGCACCGGAGAGTGTGCAGGTGATTGCCAATGGAACGAACGCGACAGCATCTTCTACAAAGCAGATCGGTGGGACTTGCTGGAAACGTCCACATTTGCATTGGTAAAGAGTTGGTTGTTGTTGGATTTCATCAAACTTGGAGAAACTTAAGTATTTTTTGTTTTGCTTACAGAGTGACACTCCTGATATCCTTCCTTCCAATACTTGGGGTCTCCAGTATCTGCGTGCAGCGGTCATCGCTCGCTTCCGTGACAAGGCCACCGGTCGTGTTGTATGCATGCTGAACACCCACTTCGACATTGCTCTAGGGCAACCTCAGTCGGCCGTTTTGGTCGCGAAACGAGTGAAGGAACGCTGCCAAGCTGAAGACTCGGTGATCATGACTGGAGACCTGAACACTGTACCTCAGAGCTCCGCTGTTCTGTACCTCGAGAATCAGGGTCCGATCGACGGATCCTACACACCGATCCCGCTGTACGACACGCTGACGGCTGCAGGCTCAGGGGGGCCTACTTGGATCGGGTCTTCGTTTGGAAACTACCCAGCAGGCAGCAAGTTCGACTACATTTTCTCGCGCCGCGATGATCACACATGCCTACGCAACGGCACGATATTAGTGGACACGTTTGACGGATTCTCCAGCTCGGACCACGCAGTGTTGCTGTCTGAATTTTGCCTAGGAATGAAATGTTCGAGGTGCATCGCGTAGTTGTCAGGGATAATTAACAATTACATTCCATTGAAAGGGCTGGTTCTCAAAGTAGATGCCAGGAATTTGCTGTGAAGTATCCGGTTTTTTTTTTTTTTCAAATGTTTACAGATGCAAGCTCCGAGGAATTGCAATTTGATTGTCAATTTTCGCTGCGATAACGACAGCGCATGTAGAACGTAAAACACGTTGTTGCCTGTACTGTACAATACAAAAATCAAAGTGCAGGAAGCAACACATAGACTGAAATGCTCCGAGTGCAAGCTAGTGCTGTTCAATCCAATATCATTTCATCAAGGGGTCTTGGAACCTACGGGAGATACAAGTTTGAGGATTGCGTCGAACTGACGTAACCTATCGCCAGGTTTACCATAGGTATCATAATCCAGTTCGAACTGTCTACATAGGATGGCTAACTATGCTTTGCTTCGAAAAACGATACATGTAATCTCTGGTGCCATCAGTGATGGCGATACATGTATCATCAGCGCTGCACAACAAGGAGACGGAATTGCCATCATCAACTTGTTAGTCCGCATCCAATCGATGTTTTTAACATATTTGCTGCCTCAATTTCTATTTTGCCGACCCGGACTCTGATCACTCATTCGCAATATGATGACCATCAAGGCGATGCTGTGCGGCGCTGCTGCCGTCGCTTTTCATACCATCGCGGGTTTCCCCATCCAAGCTCAATTGAGCCCCTACGATTCGACTCAGCTCAAGGTTATGAGTTTCAACGTGCGCACGTCCTTAGCCAACGACAAGTGCCCAAGTGGATGCTGGGAACAGCGTAAGTGGCGCGCCAAGAAACTCGTGGAGAAGTACCAGCCCGACCTCATCGGCACGCAAGAAGGGGCTCCCGATCAAATCGACTTTTTCACCTCCAACATGTCTTACGCGAGTCTGGGTGAGTGCGCCGGTGAGTGCAAATGGAACGAGCGCAACAGTATTTTCTACAAACCGGAGCGCTGGGAGGTGCTGGAGAACACGACGTTCGCTCTGGTACGTCTGTCTTGACGTTGACTGTACTGTCGGATCAATAGCGCTAACTACTTGTTTTCAATGAACAGAGCGGTACGCCTGAGGTGCTTGGCTCCAACACTTGGGATCTCCAGTACCTGCGTGCGGCTGTGATCGCTCGTCTTCGGGACCGTGCCTCCAGCCGTGTTGTGTGCATCCTTAATACGCACTACGACATCACCCGGGGCCAAAACGAGTCGTCCTTGCTGGTTGCCGAACGCATGAGCGAGTACTGCCAAGATGGCGATGCCGTGTTCATGACGGGAGACCTGAACGCGATCCCCACGACGGCAGCTGTCCAGTATCTGGCGAATGAAATCCCGTTGAACGGGTCGTTCACTTCGATCCCGATGTACGACTCGCTTACCGCTGCGGGTGCTGGAGGTGCGACGTGGATCGGCAATGACTTTAACAACCACACGTGGGAGCCGTACAAGTTCGACTACATTTTCACTCGCAACGATGCTGAGACGTGCCTGCAGAACGCCTCGGCGCTAGTCGATCTGTTCGACGGGTACTCCAGCTCCGACCACGCTGTTCCAATTTCTGACTTCTGTCTGGGCTCGCAGTGCTCGAATTGTATCGGACGTAACCAGCCAGAGATGAAGCAAGCGGTGCAGGTGCAACTTGATGTGTCGGTGGCAGTATAGTTTTGCCTCCTCGAAACGAACTCGAAATTCAGCACTGAAAGTTACTCGAATCACACACACTACAGTAAAGTTCGAACCATTCGCAAACCACTTCAAGGTCAGGCGATCTTCTTCACCAACGTGACCATCGCAAAACAATCAAAAATGAATTGAGTTGAGCTCGAGCTCCTAATAATAATTTGTTTGGGGCCTTTATCTAAATTTGCTGAGACTTCCGCAGCTTTGTACCCTCGTTCGACCTCAAAGCTTGGCTTCCGTGTAAAGAATGAGTACAGCGGGTCCCAGTACGGCGCGACCTTCTTCGCAGCCAAGAGGCCAACTCATTCTCCAAGTAGAGAATGTCCCTCTGGTTGGAAGGTTACTCATGATTGAAATCTTTGAGGTGCCGAATGCAGCATCAACCAAAACGTCAGGAACCCCGTCATCAACTGGTCGCTCAACCCCTTCAAGCGCATCGACGTCTGCAAGGGCGAACGGATTCCACGTAGCTGCGCGAGATGATGTGGAGAACGAGTATTCGCTGTTCGTATCGCATCAAAAAGCGGAATACTTGTACCGGGCAGCTTACCCGGTTGAAGCCGCTGCCAGTGAGACGTTCACATCTGAGGCAATGGCGAATGGAATCTTAACTCACCTTAACATCATCGGCAATCGACAGAGAGACGTCGGTAAACTCGTGTGTCGGGATCCTGAGCCTCACGTGGAGAAGAAAACTCGCGTTTTACCAGTCAACACGCCACCAAATAAGCAAAGAAACCCCCATCTGCCTTCTAAACGCCAGGATCAACGTGCTGTTCGAGTGCAGAAAAGATCAAAACGAACGATGGAGGCAATTGCAAAGGCAATGCAACGTTCAGATCACGACAACAGCGGAGATGAGGAAAATGAGGTCGAGACAGGAAAGTTGGATCGGAAGAGCAGCGAAGCGAGTCTCTTGCATCGAATGGCCGTGGCGGACTCCAAGACTATGTGGAAAGCAGAGCTGGAAACGAACTACGAGGAGGTTGACCGTCCCTTTTCCTTAGTTGAAGGAGATGAAGGTAACGAGCAAAAGACCCCAGTATACACATTAGCGCCGGGTTTATCACCGGTTAAAAGAGCGTTGCCTGAGCGCAAGACCAAGCACAAAGACCTAGAGGAGCGTCGACAGCGAGGACGCCAACAACGAATTCTGATTGCACAAGCTGCTCAAGAGGGTAATTCAGCGGGGCTTCATGGATCTATCCAAGCTCAGGACTCGTATTCGACTCTAGTTGAAGAATCTGAGAATGACTTGAGTTCGGGAGGCTCGCGACGGTCTTCTGTGGTGCCTGTCAGTAATACTGAGAAAGAGATTTCTCAGCCTCGAGCGTCTTCAGCACCTCGATCTAGTGCTGTAGTCGGCAATGCTTACGCTTTAAAAACTATGTCGGATATGGACACGGCGGAACCTGAGCAGTTTTTACGTCGAAAAACCCTCGACGCACACAGGAGTGTCCATGTATTAAAACAAGATCACTGGCAGGACGACATTAGCATGGGGATTGAGATCACCGATGAACGACCGAGTTTGGACACTCCGCCAAGCCGCCTGGATGTTCTTTTAAATACTGCACGTCGTGTGATGGCGGTGAATGCTGTGGGTGGTTCCTTGCAACGAAGCGTTACCAGTTTGAGGGATGTTGGGGAGAGAAGGTCGAGCAGGATCAGCTCGCCGCCAACTCGAAGTTTTATAACGGCTGCTCTTAGTGCTTCCCATTCGGAACCAATTCTTCAGATACCAAAAGTGGAAGTGAAAGAATCGTTAGATGCTGCACCTGCTGATCAATTGGCAATAGAAGAACCCCACAATCCGATAGAGACCCCTGATGTGCCGCAATTGAACATCGAAGCGGAGCCAAGAAGGAGCTACAGTCCATGGCCTCTATCAAAGACAGCTAGAGCTGGAGCACCAACATTGGAACTGAATTTACCTGGGGAGAATGATACGTTGCAACCAATCCGACGGAGGTCAGTAGCAGACATTTCTATTCACATGGCCGTGTGTAGTGTAGCCCGGGAATTTTGAAGCAAACAGGAACACACGACGATGCGGGGGCCAACCCGCACGGAAATAGAGCCAAGTGTATTGATCTACTCTGTGTCGTGCAAATTGCAAAGTGAGCGAGATCCTGAGTCTGGTGCTAACCAGCTCGTTCTCGTCAATGCTAGCCATTCAACTGGAGCGACTAGGCAGTAAGTGAAGTGGACATGAACTCCCTTCATCACAGAAAGGAAACATGCAGTTGGCAATACTAAATCCTAATGCAGTCCACAAGGACACTGGCAGTCCAAGTGAAATCAAAGTCCTCAGCTGTCCACGCGTCGGACACTACGGAAAGCGTTCCGTATTTCACCCATTGACTGCAAAGGCAGCCACATCCGGGTGAAGAAGCCCCAGCCCGAGTCCAGCTGTAGGTGAAACCAAGGTGAAACCCCAGAATGCACTACACAGCCCCCGAAGCTTGGTTTTACCTGTCTACATCGCACCGGTCTCCGCCGCAACTACTGCTCACTGAGCAATTTAGTTACCCTGGCCTCGGTCCTTGCGGTGACGCTGTAAACGGCGTGGCTGTACACGAGAAGGCGTCCCATTCCGCGCAACAGCTCTTGTTCGGCGACCTCGAAGAAGTGGAGGCTCGGCCTCGTCACCCAGGTGCTGCTCACTATCTCCGTCCGCAGTCTGCCCCGAATTGGATTGGGGTTCGGCGTGAAGATCCTCTTCAGCCGACCGGTTGCTTCCCTGCTCGCTCCTGCTTGCAGTTCGGCGTCGTCGTCGTTTTCGTCCGGTATGGCGAAACTGCCCCTGCCCTGCGTCACACTGAGGCCCACGCAGATCATCAATTGACGACCTTGTTTCGGATCCCACACACGATCGCGCTCCTTGCATAGTCCTCTGTATGCGGTCTCCTTGTAGCCGCTGCCAGTGCTCACGGAGCTGCTGGTCATCGGCGCTCGTCACATAGTTATCTACCAACACTCTGATCTCCTTAGCCAGGTCACTCATGGGTTCAAAAGAGTCCTCAATCGGTTGTAGACCTTTCCAGCTGATTAGAATCTCAAAGTCATTGATATCACTGTTCCACTTGTGCTCCTTTAGCTGCTCAACAGCCAGAACAATGCCTTGCGAGGCAACGTGCTCCAGAAGCTCGTCTGTCACGTCCAAGCTATCATCGGAGTAGAACTTAAGTCTCGATGCGTGCACATCCTGCTCGTCACCAGTCACGAGGTGCTGCACTCGAAATGAATGTGTGTCAGCCCGCGTAACTCGATACGGGCCGATCCACATCACCTGCAGCTTGTTACCATGTTTCTCGTCCACTCGAGAACGAAGAACGTAATCTCCCACGGTAAAATTCACCAAATTATCGCCACGTTCTCGTTTCTTGTTCAGCAATCTCTGCTTCTGTTTCTTGTCTTTCACCGCACAGTGCATTGCTTGGATACTTTCGCGCAGATCAGCTAAGTAGCCCTCAATCTCGGTGCTGACAGGAATCGTCTGTAGTCGGCGATCGTCGGAGAGGTAGAACTCGCTCAGCGGCGTTGGACATTCCAAACCAGTGAACAACTCCAGTGGAGAGTGATTACCCAGTGAAGGAACCGCAGTGTGATTTAGACTTGACTGTACCAGCGGTACAAGGTACACCCAGTCCTTCTGGCTGATCTTGTACTCCAAAATCATGGCACGGATGACCTGAAGCACGTCACGGTTGATGCGCTCAATCGACCCATTCACCCATGGACTATACGCTGGGGTAAACGACTGCTGTGTTCGGAGCCGCCGGCTCAGTTCGGTTATGACTTCATTCTTGAAGTGCGAGCCTTGATCGGATACCCACGAAGGCGGTACGCCGAAACGAGAATGCCACGCGAGCAAAGCTTCCACCACCACCGGACTCTCAGCTGTGTCAGCTACCACAAGTTCGCAGTAGTGCGTTGCATGATCTTTTAGAGCCAGCAGGTAGTTGCTCGATCCATAGCTTGGGCCCAGATAAAGAAAATCAAAGTGCAGAACCTTGTTGCGCTGTCTGCAGTCTATTAGCTCTCCCCACGGCCTGGGGATAATTTTCCCCCACGTGAATGCAGACACAGCAAACAATCATTCACAAACGACGCCACAGTCTTCCAAAGATGGTCGATCGAGAATAGTCGTCGGAGGTGAGCCACCATAGCCTGCTGGCCGCGATGCCCGCGAGCTCCACAATGAGCCACAATACACAGCCTCTGCACAAGTTCAGTTGCTTCTGCTGGCACCCAAATGCGGTTATCCACAGTGAGAACGCCGTCGTCCGAGCGTGTAGCAGCTGCTGGTGACGGGTATTTGGTCTGCGTCTCGCGGATTTCGGCAAACGTAGGCCACACGAAGCTGTCAGCATCGAGTGGGCGGAGCTCAGTACGTCTGGTCGGTTGTCGGCGTCGAATTGCCTTGAGCCTCTTCATAGTGACCTGAGGAACGTGGTTACCGGCCCACCTTGAAGCCATGTCGGCCCAAACGTTGTCCGGTCCTGGTACGTGCTCCACAATATACTTAAATCCCATGAGTTTCATTGACCAGCGTAGCAGCTTGCCCTTCACATGCTTCTTGACGCTTTCGTCCGGCGCGAACACGTGCACCAGATTCCGGTGGTCACAGAACATACGAAAAGGCTTGGGCCTGAGGAGGAGGTAGTCGAGTTTCTCACAGGCAGTGACTATAGGCAAAGCCTCTTTCTCAATGACGGTCCAGTTAAGCTGACTGCCCGTGAATGTACCACTCATGCAAGTTAACAGCTTGTGCTGCTGCTGCGTCACGGGGATTTTCGAGTCAAAGTTCTCCACTTGGGTCACGATCACAGCCCAGCCAATGTCGCTGGCATCAGTGAAGAGACAGGTAGTCGCACTATCGTTGCTGAATGAAAGGGTGGCTGCTGTCGCTAACATTTCTTTCACTTCATCAAAGGCTGTACATTCTTCCTGCGTCAACTCGATCTTGATCCCAGCCGCAACTCGCTTCGTTCGTTTTGTGTCAGCAAGAGCAGCATCAAGTCGACGTTGAAGAGGAGCCACTTGACGAGCGAAATCCACGATACTCTCCCTCATCCAGTTAATAGCACAGACAAATTGTTGTAATTCACCCGCTGTTGTGGGGTAAGGCATGGCACGGAGAGTGTCAATCCGAGCAGGATCATGTCTGACTCCATCACCGTTGATCAAACGCCCACACCACTTCACCTCTGTCTGATAGAGACTTGTCTTCTTGGCGCTCAACTTGAGTCCGAACTGGTTCAGCAGTGAAAAGAACTCGGCGAGCTTGTCCAGGTAGGTGTCGATGTCCTCTGCATACAACAACAAATCGTCGATCCAGACGAGTAGGTGCTTGTACAGCAAGCTAGAGAAACACTCCTCCATAGTTTTCTGGAAGTGAATCGCTGCGTCACTGCAACCTTGAGGAACTCGCCGCGGCGTGAAAATCTTCTCATCTGTCATATAAGAAAACCACTCTTGACACAACTCAGCCAACGGCAACTGCCAAAATCCTTTAAGAAAGTCGAAAAGTCCAAAATGTTTCATTCCACTTGCATGTTCCACCACTAACGAAAGAATAGGCATGACAGCGGCCATAATGTCGGTCTGGGCGTTCGTAAGTCTGTAGTCCACCGTCTGCCGTAGGTCCATGAGATCCGAGGACTTCTTGACTGGGAGCACAGGGCTCGACCATCGACTCTTCGGATTTTCGTAAACCAATCCTAGTTCAACAAGACGATCGTTAAACTCGTGAAGGAATTCACGGATGTGAGGTGGGTACTTTCGGGGCTTACATTTTGTAGGCCGAGCCCCTTCCCGCAGTTGCACTTCCAGCGGTGGAACACTTGCCGGCGGGTCCGCACGCAGCTCCAAACGCCACACGTCGTACGCGTGCACGATGGTGCGCAACTTCTCCACATGATCCAACGGAAAACCACAGCTCACAGCACGATCAATTAATTTTTCCACGGCAGCAAAAATGTCAGTATCACCACCACCAGTAGAAGAAGAATCAATCGCATGCACAGGCATGTCGTCAGCCTCCAGCTCAATTGGATCACCTGCCATCTCGTCATCACCACGACTCGCCAACTGCTCGAGCTGACGGTCCACGTCGATCCCCAATGCTGTCAGAAGATCGTTACCGACAATAAACTCATCATCGTTCACATCCATCACGAGAACGTCCACGAGTTCCATTGGTTCCACTGGTCCCACAGCCGTGTGGATGCGTACTCGCATTTTCGCCTGCTGAGTTGCAGTCACCACCTTGTCACCGAAGGTTTGGTTCTGCACGGGAATCTCGAGTTGTTCGACCTGAACTTCAGGATCCAGCACCAATAACTGCTCCCAGTGTGATCGTCCAATGACCGTGTGGTCCGAACCACTATCTGGACAATATGGTAGCTCAAGTACTCCATTTAGTAATACAGTACGAGCATTTGTTGGTAGAAGTTCGCCAAGTCGCTTAGTCTTGGCTTTCTTTGACTTTCGTCCATTGCGGAATCGCTTTAACAACTCAGTCTTCTCGGTTTCGGTCGCCACAGGACATTCACGTAACCAGTGCATCTCATCGCACTTAGGGCAGGGTCCTGGGGGAGGCCTAGGCGTTTTCGAAGGCTTGGGCTTCGCGTCAGATCCGGTACTGGCCTTCTGATCAGGCTTAGCCGTAGCTTGCCCTTGGTCCTTCTTGTTCTTCGACTTGGACCCGTGCTTGGCCTTGGGCTTCTCTTCGCCACTTAAAACCACACGTTTCTGGCCCTTGAGACGAATATACTGGCGCTCAAGCTCGGTCGCCTTCTCAACGATAAGCTGGAACAGCACCTTAGGGTCCTTCTCGGCGTCAGGGTGCGTGTAGCGGATGCACTGCTTCACTTCCGTCTTAAGCATCGGCGGCTTCAACGCTGAGGTCAACATCTTGCACTTCTCACGCCTTCCACGCTCGAGGACGAAACACTCGCTCAGACCGTTGTCGTCGACTATGGTCTTGAAAGACTTAAAGTAATCCATGACACGGGCAGTCACGTCGCTCTCGGCCAGGTTCATCTTTAGCTCCTTCTTGAAGAGGCCCTTGATGTCAGGCAGAGCCTTGTTCTTCACGCTGGCCACGATGTGCTCGATCTCCGCTGTCAGCATGCCATCAGTCACGTCCGCGGCATCCACGTTCAGCTTAAACTCGCAGAACACCTCGAGGAGATCAGCATCGAACGAGTCTTTGACCAGCTCCACCACCGCGTCGTAATCCTCTCCAGTCACTCGGCACCGATTACGTAGCTTGGTCTCGTAGTCGCGGCGCTCCTTCTTCCATTTTACCAGCGCCTCGTGCGAAACAGACTTGATCTTGGGCGGTAAAACCGGAAGGAATACCGGTACTGCACCGGTTTGGGGTCCGGCTTCCTCAGCACGCATCATCTTGAAGTGATTAAAGCTGAGTCTTGATAGTTGCACTCGCCGTCAGTCAAATGGTAGACGAACAGCGATAGATAGCTTCAACGTCACTGGCGCACGTCGATGGATGGCGTACGACCAGTGAAAATTCTACTAAAGAATTCTTTGTAGTGTAGCCCGGGAATTTTGAAGCAAACAGGAACACACGACGATGCGGGGGCCAACCCGCACGGAAATAGAGCCAAGTGTATTGATCTACTCTGTGTCGTGCAAATTGCAAAGTGAGCGAGATCCTGAGTCTGGTGCTAACCAGCTCGTTCTCGTCAATGCTAGCCATTCAACTGGAGCGACTAGGCAGTAAGTGAAGTGGACATGAACTCCCTTCATCACAGAAAGGAAACATGCAGTTGGCAATACTAAATCCTAATGCAGTCCACAAGGACACTGGCAGTCCAAGTGAAATCAAAGTCCTCAGCTGTCCACGCGTCGGACACTACGGAAAGCGTTCCGTATTTCACCCATTGACTGCAAAGGCAGCCACATCCGGGTGAAGAAGCCCCAGCCCGAGTCCAGCTGTAGGTGAAACCAAGGTGAAACCCCAGAATGCACTACACCGTGGCACAACTGAAGTCCAAGAAAGACTCTGCTGAGGTGGAAAACAGAATGAGGTCACGATCGAACTCATTGGGATCAGAGGCAATTGTGCGTTTGGACCCCCTGCCAAACACACCCAAACCGCTCGTTCAGGAATTCTTGATTCCACCAGAGGTCGGAAACATTGTGCCCATTTCTGAGCCTGATGTTGTCCAAGAGGTGGAAGTTGGCGTGTCCTCCCCAGACCCCGAAGTGGTTATTTATCCACCAGTGGAGTTGTCGATTGAAAACATTGTGCCCATTTCTGAGCCTGATGTTGTCCAACAAGAGGAAGTTTGCATGTCCTCAGACCCCGAAGTGCTTATTTATCCAGTGGGGTTACCAATTGAGTCCGAAGAGGGAATTGCACTGGTCACTCGAAAAGAAATTGTGGACGAACTGCCGGAACCGGAATTTCAGACAGTCACGGCCGGTATTCAAGCTTTGGAAAATGGCGATTCACATATTGTAGAAACTACGTTGACTACGGATGCCGAAATTCAAGAAGTTGAGCCAACTGCATTCCAGCTTCGATCGCCACTAGATAATGAGCAAGTTGTGTCACCCCATCAAACAGCTCGGAAAGAGTGCTGGGAAGACCCAGAGCTCCCAGTACAAGCAGAAGTTAAAGAGGAGGCAGCAGAAGATGACGCTGAGATGGAGACTCTACCGGAGAGATACGGAAATCTATCGGAAAGACCTGTTGTTTTGGAGATGAAAGGTCCGAGTTTCACCGAAATTCCGAGCTTCGAATCGGACGACATACCACTTAAACCTCCAAATCTTCCGAGCGAAGTGAGTTTGCACTCTCAGCAAAGCAATTACAATTACGGTGAGGTGTTGAGCTATGATAATAACGAAGGTCGAGAGGATCAAGATGGTGGCAATGAGAGTGGAATACATTTCACATCAACCGAATTCCCTGAACATTCGGTCTACAACAGTCTTGAAATACCTGGAATTGGAGAAGCAGAAGGTGAAGATGAAGATGAAAGCGATCCTACCAACGACACCAATTACACAGTTGCTGGTGGGATGGAGAGCAATCACAATGCAGAAGTCGATACAAGTTGGATTGGTGCTATAGAAGACATTGTACTTCAGTCTTTCCCTCTCGGTAACGATTCTGGCCGTGATCAAGTTGTTGAAAGCGCTGCAGACACTATCGATGAGGCTAGTAATGCTCCATCTGGTGATGAACCCTCCAGTGCAAGAATGAAAGCCAGGATTCCTCTGTATGCAGAAGAATTGTTAACGAGAGGCACCAGTGACTTACTTCACGAGAAATCATCTGAGGATACATATCCCATTCAAGAAGAGAATCACAGCGAAGATAGTACCAGTTTCCAACAAACAGTTGACGAAGAACGACGAGTGAAGATCTCTGCAAAGTCGAAGACGTTGACAACAAGTACTGGTCCTACCAGCAACTTGATGCTCAAGGCCAACACAACATTAATCGGGCCACACAAGCAAGATTCATCTCCACAACGGCAAAAATCTGGGGGGTGTCGGAGAAGGTCGCTCAGTCCAACCAAACGATATGATCCAAACCAAGCCAAAATGAGTGTGAAAGAGGTGGGATCGAGACGGAGAAGCACCGTTGCAAAAGTAGCAAATCCACTACTGTTAGGCAAGCCGAGACTTGAACGGAGCCATTCAGTTGAAGATCTGAAACAGGAAATCCTCACCGCTTCACGCAGCTCGAACACGAATGCCTCTAGCGACACTCTACCAGATCTACCCTCGCCGTCTTCAAAGCTTCATGCAAAACCGTCCCCTCAAAAGAGCCCCGGCCCGATACTACGCAGCAAAAGCCAAGAATCTGCCAAACGTCAGTCCAAAGTAGTTCAGAGCGTGTCAAACTACCACAAGAAATGGGGCAAGTGGATCGCTGGCAAAAACCTCGTCGAGAAGGTCGGTTGTCTGCAATTGGAGGAACTGGTGATGGCGGATCCCCAAAATGAGGAAAATCTGCTCAAGTTGGGGCTTCGTTACGCTCGGTGGTCGAGCACCAGCATGCAGGCGATTCTTCTCCTGGAACATGCCGCTCTGCTTCACAAGAACGCGACAGGGACGCGAGAATACTGGTTTTGGCTTGGTTCTGCGCACTTGGATATCTTCATGCGCCATCGGAAGTATTTACCCGTTGCCAGGTTTCATCTGAGCAGGAGTATACGAGCGTTCACTAGCGCGTTCGCCTACATCGAGAGCTTGGCAGACCCGATATTGCTCCTTCGCTATGCCATTGGGCTCTTCTGGCACAAAGGCGACGGCAACTTAGAGAAGACACGCGACATTTTCCACGAGCTGTTCTCTCAATTTGTAAGTTTCTGCGATAAGGACCGCCCGAACCTCTTGTTTCTGCAGTTCCAAGTGCTTCACCGCTTGAAACTTTACGTGGATGCTATTGACTGTATGAACCGGATCATTTCTCTTCATGAGAGTCTCCCAAATCAATCGCCTTCGAGCAGTGCTGCTGTTCTGCCTTTGATGAATACTCTACAGCATTTTGCAGTGTACGACACGGCGGACTATCGTTTGATGCTGATGCAATGCCAACAGGCCGGTGGGGATTATGTGGCTGCAGCTCAAAGTCTCGCCTCCATTTTGAAGCACGAAGGCATGCAGCAGGACACCGTAGTACGAGACGAGGAGTACTTTGACCTGTGGTTTTCTCTGGCGGAAAAGTGTTTTCTTCATGAAGACTACGCGCTCGCATTGGAGTATTATGCCATTGCCCTGAACTTCGCCAAGCAATCACAAGCTCTCGCTGCCATCCATTACAACCTTGGCCTTTGTTTCCAGTCTTTGGGTGAAGACAACAAGTGCACCACAGAGTACAAACGCGCCCGCACGGCGAATCGCCACGTCCCTCCTTTGGTTTCGCTTGTAGAACTGACAACTTCGTACGACGAGCGCTTCGTCCAGCTCTGTCAAAAGTCGGTAGTCCAGACGATTGAAGAAGTGCGCGTGGAGTTGTATGGTAGAGCTGTGCGACGCCTGCAGCGCGTGTTCCGCAAGAGCCGACGGAATCTTAACATTAACATAAACAACAGCAGTTCGGAAGCCTCACCGGCGAAGATACCCAGCTTTTCCAAACGGAGATCGAGTATTGCTGCAGCTCGAAACCTGCCTGCTCTAGTCAGAATTGAAGATACTGGCGATGAAACAGAAGCTCATGAAGAAGAGAGTTTACCGCAACAAGTTTTGCCTGTTGATGGCAACCAAACCAGTAAAGTAGACGACAGCGCACTTGAAGATGTTGAGCGCCGGCACGAATCCTTTTTGGTGAGAAAACAAGCAGCAATGGAGGAAATGGTGCAATTACTGGCAAATCCACAGTATCGAGGCCGGGAAGTGTCTAATACGAGATTCAAAGCAACAGCGGCATTACGTAGTGGCTTTCTTTCGCCCGAAAAGGACCAACTTGACGTGCGCCGGAAGCAATCCATGGAGACATATCGCCAGGTAAGGTGCTATCAGATTTGTTCGTATGGAGTGTCAGTGACTAACTCTACTGCTGACGCAGCTCGGATACGTCTCGTCGACGATGCCATGGATTGAGTTTTGGGAGAAACTACTCGCTCTGGCTCCGGGTTTGTTCGAGTCACGACTAGCTCTGTATGGGAGTATTGCGAGAATTCGAGGTCGACTGCCACTCGTGACGGATGAAGTCGCCTACTGTGCGTTGGCTGAAAGCATTGGAAACGTCCACAAAGCGACTGAAAAACTGCATGATCACTCGTACGAACGAGAACTCACGTACGTGTGTGCAGTCGTGGAAGTGTCGAAACAACTAGCACGAGATTTCCCATTGAAACAGATGCAGTTGCCTCTCAAAGCTTCCCATTTGTCGCTTCCTACTATTTCGTCACCGACAGCGGATCCTAGTGCTCCCCATAGCCCGCCAACTCTTGGTGGAGTGACATCCCGTCGAGTTGTGCTTCCTCCGTATTCTCCGACTCCAGTGGCGACTACATCTTGCAGCCCAAAGCCGAAAACGCACGTTCGGGTGAATCAGATGCTTGATTTTCACTTCCAGGAGCACGTCCAGAAGCAGGAGGCAGCAATCGCGATCACTCAAGCAACGGGAGGCTTTGTGCAACAACAGCGACGGACTGAGAAGCTGATGGTGCTGCAGGATTTCCGACAGGCCAATCGAGTTTTACTGAGCTCGCAACTGGCGTTCGGAAGTGAGAAAGCAGCCACGTGAAGACATACACCAACACGTATTTGATTTTTTAAGACGGCGAGTTTAACAGAGGGAAAAAACATTAGTGCGAAATTCACGAGTTCGACGAATCTACTTCAACTTGGTTGCAACCTTGTGAATCCAGTCCACAAGCAACGGGAACAGAGCGGACACACTGTCGTTGATGAGACCCAGGAAGAACTGCTCTGCCTGCTCGTCTGTCAAATCCAGCCGGAACTTCTCCTCCACCTTCAGCAGAGTTGTAGCAGGGTTCGCTGACAATTCTTCAATGCCTGAGTCAGCCATTAGACTGAGCAAATTCAGAATCAAATCCGCACTCTTGCGCAGCCAATTGTATGCTTGGCAGCAGTATGTTGTGAACTTCTGGTAATGTTCACTTGTAGGCCCGCCCATGCCTTCCACCATTTCCTTTGTCAGCTTGAACGGGGGTGGGTAAGGCTTTGGATCAGCGCCGAATACAAAACCGAAATCAATGTGAAACATGTGGCCCTCAGCTTTCATCATCAAGTTGTCCAAGTGACGATCTCCAATTCCCAGCAAGTACGTCAGGACGCAGTAGCCAGCCACAGATTTCACATACGTGCTCAGGGCTTCAGGTGCGATTCCAAACTCTGCGCTTGGGTCTGGGTTGTGTTTCCGCAAGAAACCCACAATCTGGGGTGACTCGAAGTGGGAAACCACGTAGGAAACCGGGTAGGAGTCTTGCACAAACTCCATCAAGCCGTCGTTAGCACCAGTTGCCAAAATGCGGTACGGGGTCAGCTTCAAATCCAGATTCACCTTCTTTAGCAATCGGTCCATTAAAATGAACATTTGCATGATCAATTGGTCTTGGCGAAGATCATCTCCATTCTTGACCATGAACTTGTACATCGGTCCTTCCTTTTCGCGGTGCAGGTAACTGATCATACGAGTTGGCAACGACTCGCGCATGTTGGAGTCACTTCCACCAAACATTGACTGGCTCAGGTTCGGCGGGTGGTGACTTTCACCTTCGCCAGTGATGACGTGGTGCTGGTCCGGAGGAATCACCGTTTGGAACTGAATCACAGCCGGGTACATTGCACTTTTGAACATCTTTGCCGACGACGCAACAACCCCACTCAGGTGAACTGTGGGATCCAGAGGCAAAGAGATGACAGTTCCCTTAGGCCATGGGAACTGTTTGAGGAAGTGGCGCAGCTTCTCCTCCTTTTGGTCCTTCCTTCCCTTTTCTTCGCGAGCTTTATTGTGGATCGCCAAGATGTGACTCATGAAGTCCCGTTGGGCCATCAACATGTCGTAGATGGGCTTCTTTTCCTCGTCCCGCTTCATCTCTGTCAGCATTTGGTTTAGAACGGTGTGGAAGATCTCTGAGTCGTTCGTTCCTTCGCCAGCCTCCACCTTCAGGTACCAGTAAAAGTAGTTGGCCATCTGGAAGTTTGTGCTCGAGCGAGCAATAAGGAATCGAGCCAATGGGCCAAGTTCACTAGTTGATCCATCTGTACTGCCGCTCTCATCCCCACTCATTCCACCACGAGACGAAGTGATGGCAGCCCCAGGCTTTTCATAGCGCAACGCCTGGACCAGCTGGAGCAGGAAATCCTGAAGATCTTCGTTCTTGGCCGTTGCTAGGGTTGATACAGCAAAATGACGGACAATTTCGTGCTTAAACTCTTTCTCGCGACCCAAGAGCTTTAAAGCATCGGCGATATCGATTTCGCACCACTGAGAGAGCAGATCCGTCGCTTGCTTCACCTCTAATTCGTCTTTCCAATCCACAGATAGTAGAAATTTCACCACCGCCTTTTTGTTGTCGGTCAGAGTGTAGCGGAACTTCCAGAGCAAATCCTTGTCTTCATTCTTCAAGTTATCCGTCGGCGTAGCCAACAAGAGTTCGATGCGAGCCTTTTCGTCTCGGCTGGGCTTGAGATTGGGGTCAATGGATCCACGCAAGATGTCGCGCGCAAGGCGACGGTATTTGCGTTCAGCTGGGTTGTCTTCATTGAGGTCAGGATCCCACACCGTCACGAGACTCGGCAACTCTCTAGAACCCCCAGAAGACGCGTTCGTGGCCAGATCGTAAGATCCACTGAGTGTGTGCGAGTCGTATGACTGTGCCGAGGATGACGCAGTGTTACCGTCATAGTTCATCCGTCTGGGGCCCATATCAGCGGTGTATGACGACGTCAGGTTGCGCTGCGAGTACGGTTCTTCTTCGTAAACAACGACGTCTCCGAAGTACGGCATCTCGAGCCACAGCAAAGCGTCCTCTCGGTACGAGCAAAAAGGCCCGAGTGGATCCTTCCTGGTAGGTGGCTCGCTACCCCGACGTGTACGAGCAATACGTCGGTCAGTTACACTATCCATCCACTCATTGCGAGCAATTTCCTTGCGATCAAATTTTTCTCGGAGTTTATCCAGCCGAAAGCACTCCTGCCGCACCCATTCCTCATCGATCTCCGAGGGTGTTGACGTATTTGGGGACGAGTCGGCTTCTCTTCCTTCCCAGATACGTAGGCATTGTAGACCGTCTCGCAGCACGCCCTGCTGAGTGAAGAAGGAGATGGTGGAGCCGCCGATGGGCACCCAGCCCACTCCCCAGATCGTGATGGCCAGTAGTGAGTTGCGCGAAAGATCGCGGTAGCGCACAGGGAAGGAGATCCACTCATTCCAGTAGATAGTGGAGTTACTGCACTTGGTAGGGCTCTTGGAACTGTAAATGCAACTGATCTCAGCTTCCAGAGCTCCTCTAAGCACGAAAAAGGTCTCAAATGAAAGAAGACACGCACCTGATGACCATGGGATGCAATGGGAGCCCATCTGAGAACACTTGGGCTGTCAAAAAGATCTCACTTACGGGTGAATTGCGCACTTCCGATGACGTGCCAGCCAACTGCTCGAGCCCTGCGAGAGTTCCCTCAGACTCAGCGCGCTTGGGCGTATCGCCACTCACGGAGCATCCCAGCGCAGGTGCTAGCTCCACGAATGAGATCTTGACGCTGATGCCTGTGCTCACGCCACTGCTGAGATAGTAGCGGTACTCCTTCAGGCGGCTCGTCATGCTGCAGCAGTTGGAGCAATCTGGCTATGGTGCCTACGATACGGAATGAAAAACAAGTGGAATAGTCTGTAGGACAGGTGACCCTCTATATAGACTACTTCGCTGATCGCACCGTGACGTTGTGGAGTTCGAAATGGATTCCCGAAGCCATTTCAGCTCGCAACAACGCCAAGGTCGTTGTCGTTGTCTCTGGCTCGTGAATGTGCTGATAAACGTTGCTAACTAATGGCGCTGCAGCGTGAGACTCTTCAAGTTCGCGGAGGAAATATGATGCGATACCTTACATGTTGAGGTCTCGCTTCAAACTCGTTGCGGCTCGTAATGCGTTGAGATGGTGGCGGGGTGGAACGAATTTTAGTAAACGAGCCGCAGATTTCGCCATGCAGGGCGGCACATGCCTGATGATCGAACCGTAAATTCCACTTGGCCACAAGCACACGTATGTGGTGCAAGTGTAGTCCCGTGTTATACATGTAGACCGAATGTCTGGGCAAAGTGTGCGTTGGCTCGCTACATACATGCCAGCGTCCATACATGTATTCGCGTCAGCAGCAGTGTGTGGGTCACCACAGCGCGGTGCCTTACACTGTTGCCTTTTCGGCTCTTCTTTGTAGATTTTGAGACAACAGCAGCTTTTGTTGCATCTGACATACAAACACCAAGTCAATCGGACAAACGTTGTTTGGTTGTCAAACGATGGAAAGCGCACTCAGCAAGCTTTTACTGCCACCGGCGGGGTCACCCCGCCGGCGTTCTTGGTGATCCAGGCGTATGTGTGCTCGCATGAGGAAAGATGACCAAACGAAGATCTACGAGAAGCTATTTTTTAGCCTCACTGGCGTTAAAGACGTTTGACACCGCACCGTTTTTAATATTTCGAGGCCGCGCCAGCACTGCCTCCAACTAGGAAGCCACCTATCGCCGTCGTCATAAGAGCAACCTGCCCACTTCTGCAGCCTCGGTGCTTCAGTGCTGAGCCACACAGCCGGCTGAGGTTCGGACGTGTGGGGCGCTTTACCGGCTCTTGAAATCACCCATATGGCTAAAGTGGGTTTTTGACAGAAAAGCGAGTGTAGCTGTTCCTAACAATGCCTAATGGCTGATATAATTAAGCGTTCTCAACAAAGTTATGGGTCCCGGCCATACAAAAATCCTACCATACAAAAGTCAAACACAATACTTCACGTATTTAATACAGCACTGGGATAGGAAAGCAACGTAGTGCTGATAGCGCAGCCAGAACAGGAAGCTTTTCTGTGTCTGACGACCCGGTACCTACGGTAGTTGCGAACTTTGTAGCTCAACCTACCTACACACGTCACATATAGACTTTAAAGTAATACATGTAATAGAAAGGTTGCATCGAAAGAGGGATAAATGGGTCTTTCAAGTCTTACTGTACCCTATGTTTTTAAAACACGTCGGGATTTTTCAAAACGTTTTAAAAGGTGTTGGGCAATCTTTTTACGACTGCACAACAGCTGACGAGGGGGCGAAGAAAGGGATAAAAAAGCCGTCTTGGCCTGTCGCTGTGCTCCAAAGTCCACTTGGAGTTTGTATGCGCTCTCTTCGCGCGGCAGACCAGCCGTGGCAAAGAAGCCCAGACCGCGCCACTTACTCAACAGTTTGGCCGCCGACTCGTGTACACGCGTGGAGCGGAAGGCAGCGAGAGAACGAGAGAGCGCGCGCAGTCAAGACCGGCCGAGCTCCCCCTCCGCCCCGCCCCCCTCCTACCCAGCAGAACGCACTTTTGACGTAAGCCCTCAGCTCTTCCTCTCTGTTGGCGTTGCGTTCTGAAGACTAAGGACTCGATCGATCTCCCCCCCTCCCCCTCGTCCCCCCATACTCTCATTCAGGTAGACAGATCGCAGCAGTCGCACCATGTCGCGCAAGGGACTCAAGGGCAGCAGCACCATCGGCGGAAATGACGTGCTGACTATCGACCAGCTACGCCACCAGGACGACTGGGTCCTGGACACGGAGCGGTACAGATGCCACGTCTGCACGCGGAACTTCACGCGATTCCGGCGAAAGCACCATTGCCGCAAGGTACGTTTATTAGCAGATAATGTGTAAGGGTCCGTTGCGGCCTGGCTAACTCGTGTTCTTGTTGTGTCTGTGCAGTGTGGTGAGGTGGTTTGCGGCAACTGTACGTTGAAGAAAGAGGCTGAGCTGCCTGTCATCGGCCGTTCGCTGGTGCGTGTGTGTATGTCATGCATTCTGTCCCACGCCAATGGCCAGGCCAACCCGCAGGCGCCACCTGCGCCTACGTCCGGAGGCACGGGAGCCTCGTCCCCGCCTCCGCCCCGTGAGGATCACTGGGAAGCGCAGAACTTCCATTCGCCCACGGGCAACTCGGAGGGCGATCTGTCGCACTTCACGCGCGACTTCCAGCAGCCCGAGTTTGAGTATCCATTGGACTTCAGTTGGGACCATCCCTGGCCAAAGCCCCCGATCGTTCCAGGCGAGTCGGAGCGCCTCGAGATTTTGCGTGGTTTCGACATCATGGACACGCCCAGCGAAGACGTGTTTGATATTATTTGCGACTTGGCTAGCAACGCCCTTAAGAGCCCCATCGCTGCTGTGAGTTTGCTGGACGAGGATCGGGAGTGGTTTAAGGCGAGTGTGGGTTTGGCGCAGAACGAAGTGCCGCGCTCAGTGTCCTTTTGCGCCCACGCCATCATGTCCAAGGAGCCGATGGTCGTCATGGACACTCTTCTTGACAAGCGATTTGCCAAGAACCCCCTGGTGACGGGTGCCGCAAAGATCCGATTTTACGCTGGCGCGCCGATCTGCACGCCGTCCGGCCACCTTCTGGGTACGGTGTTTGTCTTTGACACGCAGCCTCGCAACACGTGCGATATTGCCACCCTAGAAAAACTGTCGAATGTGGCCATGAAGAACCTGGAAGACCGTAAGAACGCAGTCGCTGCACCCCTTGATAATGGTGAAGCTGTGGAGGTTGTCGAGGGCGATGACCAACAGGCTGAGGCTCCTAAACGCCCCGCTGAACCACTCCGAGGGTCAGGAATTGGAATCGCAAACCAGGTTGTGGCTCAACCCGTACCCGGTGCATCGCAAGATCTTGTCGCAGCCAACGCTGGCGATGGTCAGGTAACGGCAGGCCCGAAGATGGAAACTATGTTGATGGATCTGCTGTGCCGTACTACGGAGACCCAGCAGCAGTTAGCAACACAGCAGGGAGCGATGTTCCACACACTAGGTCAACACACTGCTGACATCGACAAGTTGGCGACGGCGATGGCGCGGATGGAGGCAAAATTAGACGCGATGGTCGAGTAAAACAGCGACATTGTCGATGCGTGCCGTGGACTGTAGCGGCGACGCGTGCGCGTAGCAAGAGCGAGATGAGGAGATTGCTAAGACACTTCATGTGAAGGTAACGAAAAAGAAAAGAAAAATTCAGCCATTCAAGTCGTCATTTTTTCTTCTAAGCTAAAATAAAAGAAATCAATTTAGGGTCGTCCAGAAAAAAAAGTTGCATAACTCGACAACAACATACATGTACACAGGGACACAGTTCCCGAAAGCTTGTATATCGTACTGGGCACTGACCAGTACACAACTTCGTAGTAAACGGGGTTCTAACTCGTAACTTAAAATTTGGCAAATAGGGAAATTCTCTGGATATTTAGTCTAATCCTGTAAGTGAAATACCGACTTCCCTGGTTTATAGTGGACACTTGCTTATAACGGCGGCCAATCAAATCTGTTCAAATTGAGGCGTTTCCCGCCCTGGCTTATAACTTCCGCCACAAACATTTCAGTGCAAAAATACCGGTACTGGAAAAAGTTTGAGCCAAGCCTGCCCTTCATTTCTTATCTGCAGGCGCGCTCGCAGGGTGTATGACAGCCACAGTAGAACTAGATATTGTAAAATGGGTTAACGACCATAAAAAAGAGGGGGTGCCTATTTCGTCTCTAATGCTAGCACTCGAGGGCAAGGATGTTGCGGTATCAAAAGGCTTTCAAGCTTCGTGGTGCTGGTAACACACTCGTTCAAGGAAAAACTACGGGAGTGCTGTGTAATGAATCTTCGCGAGCAGCTTCGTCCGCATACACCAGGTAAGAATTTGGTGCTTGCTACACCGAGTAGGAGGAAGGTGGCAGAGTGGATCTGCGCGGCGTGGGACGCCTTGTCATCTGAGACTGTCGCTAATGGCTACAAGAAGGCATTTGGTACTCTCCTCAACAAGACCGATATTGGAGCAGTCAAGTTGTTTGATGAACTGCGCTGTTGATGTTGCAGTTGGTGAAGTAGGCTCTGATGATGACTTCGGCGATGATAAATACAACTACCGAATTTTGCGATAGGGTGTCCCCCTTTCTAACTAACCAAAATGAGGACAACCTAAAGCTGCATTGCTTCTTGCTCCACTTGCATCTTATTGGCTAAACACTACATACCACATCCTGTCCGCCTCGCATCCTGCCCGCATTGCCGTCCTGAGGACGAACGACATTATCAGACAAGTTTTGCCGCAAAGCTATGCCACGCCGAGACATCAGACGAAACGTTGCTGAAAAGCTTCGCATCGTGATAGAAGCAGACCGTGGGACCGTGAAGGGGACTGCGCGCAAACATAACGTGGATCCAGCACAGATTCAACGGTGGCGAAAATGCAGAGCAAGATTAGAGGAAACTGTACGAAGAAACCCACGTGCACGTGCAATGTCAAGGGGTCGGCTTCTTTCCTCAGCATCGTTGGAAGATCAGGTTGCTGCTTGGGTTATACAGCGCAGATCACTCGACATTGCAGTATTGTAATGGGCCCTCCCCAGTTACATATGCATATAGGTAGACATATATAGTAGGTACAAAAGCACGTGGCTAGCGCGTGCTGTGTTGTCGCTCTCTGATTGGACAAAAGGTGCAGCATTATGGCCAATCAGGAGTCGACCTGCATTTGAGTGGCTCACATGAGTCCAGGGTTTCCGCCCTGAACCTAAAATAAATCAGAGTCTATTTTACTAAGAGTTAAGTCTATCTTGGTCTATTTACGAGCTTCCTCATTGCTACGTGTAAGCTAGTAACGGTAAAGACATAGCCCGTTACACCTGGTAGCACTTAGTAGTCCTTTCAACAACCTGACCAAGACCCAAGCCAAGATGCAGCACGTCATGACGCCCGGTAACGCCGGAACGACCATGGAGCACGACAACTTCCCCCACCTCGCGGCGGTGTCCGGGCAAGTCGTCCTAGCGTCGCTGCTTAGCGCGGCGTCTCCAGACCAGCAACGCCTGGCAACTCAAGAGTTCATGGAACGAGAGCTCGCTGAAGCCAAACATCGAGGATAGACTCCCTCACGCTCCAAGAACGATGCCGTCAAGATGGAAACCTCGACGTACTCCTGTACCGGCCCAGACCGCCTACCGTTGAATCGATGGTTTCGGGAAATCGACATCGCCAGCGCCTCGAGGCTGATCGAGGCGCCGTCGGCGAAGGTGAATTTCCTTCTCTCCCGGCTGTCCGGGAAAGCCAAAGAGTGGGCCCTCGGTAAGCTCGTCGTAGATGCACAAGCGTTCCCCACCCTGGACACGCTCCTGAGCGATCTACGCCTGGCTTTCGAGCCGCCTCAAGATAAGTCACGTATTCGTGCTCAATTTTTCGCGCTCAAGCAAGGCAAGATGTCAATGCGAGACTATGTACAGAAGACCCGACACCTTGCTTCGTGTATCATCACAAATCCGATCGACATGGCATCACAAGTCCATGTCTTCGTCTTCGGCATGCGAGAGGGCATGACGCGCTACAGCGTCGCTCGCGCTGAGCCTGACACTCTGGAGAAGGCGTTCGCTCTCGCGCTTCGCGAGGACTATGTGGTATCATCGTCGTACGCTCGCTCGACGCCGGTGCCGGACTCGGTGAACGTACCCGAGCCGATGGAGATAGACGCTATTGAAGCATCGGCTACCCGGCACTGGTCCAATCCGACTACCTCTAGCGGAGGCAGAGCACCACGCCCATTGACATGTTTTCGTTGCCGGAAGCTGGGTCATCGCGCGGCCGTTTGCCGTGCGCCTGCTCCTGTCGCCGCGAATGCTGTGGCTGCGAGTGTCGACAACCTGAGTCAGGTCTCCCAATCAAAAAACGACCTGGGACAGTAGGTGCGGGGTGCCCTACTGGCTGGAATGGGAGTCCGGGTCCACCGGTAGCAACCCGGCCTCTCAGCCCTTGTGTGCACTACGCACACTTTAATGCCACCACCGCTAGCGACGTCTCAAGGCTGATCATCTTGAATCTCCATGTCGCCGGCGCCCCGCGCCCGCTGCGAACGCTCCTCGATTCGGGAGCGACGAATAACTTCTTCCGCGAGTCGTGCTTGTCGGTGCTACCCTCGGCGATCTCGGTCGTCGAAAGTCCTGGTGTGGTTGTCGTGAAACTCGCGGATGGAAAATCCCACCGCGTTCCGCGGCGCGAGCTCCACCTCCCGTACAGATTCGATGGCTTCTCCAGTCGGGATGACTTCCTGGTGATCTCGATGAATTATGCCTTCGATTGTATCCTCGGGATGCCGTGGCTCGCACGTTACTAACCTGAGATCGACTGGTTGGCTCGTTCAGTTCGGCGCCGACACAACTTCGATGTCAGCGAAGTGTTCACGCACTTGCTGGTATCGCCACTAAATTGGCCACATGTTACCGTCGTGGATCGATCACCCACGACGCGGACCGTACACAGAGTGAGCGATGGCCCTCTCTGTACGACGTTTGCGGTGCTGTTGGATGCACCAGCTGAGCCCTCTTCGCGCGTGTGCGAGGTGTCCGCAAAGGCGGTCGAGCATGAGTTCCCGCCGATCAATGAGACGGCGGTCGAGCATGAGTTCCTGCCCCAGCATGAGACGGCGGTCGGGCGTGGGTTCCCGTCGAGTTACGAGCCGGCAGTCGAGCATGGGTTCCTGCCACAACACGAGACGACGGTCGAGCAGGGGCTCCCATCCAACGTCGAGAAAGCGGTCGAGCCCATGTCGCTCCCGTCTCCCGATGTCAAACGCGATCGCGCGGCGTATCCGCGTGTTGTCGGTGCTGATGACTATGGTCTCTCGCACCTGGAGGGGGGTGATACATCGTCCGACTCAGCCTCCAACGACAGCTCCACCCTCTCCGCGCACACGCGCGGTGAACACAAGAAGAAGAAACGCCGCCGTCGTTTGAGAGCACTACGTCCTACGTCAGACGCTCCGTCCACCACGGAGTCGCTTTGTGTGATGGAATACGTGGATGGTGCTCCTCATCGACAGCGCACTGTTGAAGTGGCGAACCCGCCACGCGACGCGCCTTCGCTGACACGTCTCCCAGGCCTGTCCTGGAAGCATGTCCTCCGCGATCTCAAAAATGGCGAGATTGAGCAAGTCTGCCTCATCACCGCGCATGACGAGGAGGTTCATGCTGTCAGTGACCACGGAGGCCTCCCCCGACCCAAACGCGCCGAACCGAAGTCGGCGCGTGAAGAACAATTCGCTGCTTAGTCCTGGGAGTCGCTGAAAGCGTCTTCGAACCCGGTGTATGATCTCGCCCGCGAATACGAGGATATTTTTCCTGACAAGATCCCGGCAGAGCTGCCTGCGGACCGCGGAGTGCGCCATGAGATCGACCTTGCGCCAGGAACGAAGTACTGCGTGACGCGGCAGTGGTCACTGCCGCGAGATCAAGTCAAAGCCATCGACGAATTCTTTGAGAGTCGTCGCCAGGCCGGGCATGTTCGTGAGAGCGTCTCGCCACACTCGAGCCCCACCTTCTGTGTCAAGAAGTCGACTGGCGGATGGCGTATTGTTCACGCCTTTAACAAGCTGAACGATGCTACCATCCCAGCGCAGACCCCGATCCCACGCAAGGATATGACCCTTGACTCCATGTCAGGCAGCGTAGTCTACAGCGCTATCGACGACGGACGGATTCTACCAGATCTTGATGAGGTCAGAGGACGTTCCTCTCACGGCTGTGAGTACTCCCAGCGGAATGCTCTGGGAATGGCTCGTGATGCCTCAAGGTCTCAAGAACGCGCCCACCACCTTCAATCGCATGGTTTCCCACGTGCTACGACCTCTGCGCGACTTCGCGCCGAGTTATTTCGACGGTATCTTCGTTCACAGCCGCGCCGAGGGCGACCTCAGCGCCGTGGAAGTCCACTTACGACACCTGAAACAAATGTTCCAGGTGATGCGAGAGTCGAATCTGAACGCGAATTTGAAGAAATGCGTATTCTGCGCACCGGAGATACCGGTGCTTGGTTGCTTCGTGAGTAAGGGTGGCGTCCGGGCTGACCCGGAGAAGGTTTCGTCTATTTGCGCGTGGCCAGTTCCCTCGAACCCGACTGAGCTTCGTCAGTGGTTGGGCCTCGCAAATTACCTCCACAAGTACACCAAGAATACGCAGGCTTGATTCAACCTCTCTCGAATTTGATGAAGAAAGACGCCACGTGGTCATGGCGTCCCGAGCACCAGGAGGCATTCGACCTGGTGAAGAAGAGCCTGGCAGCCGCACCAGCCTTGATGCTGCCCGACGAGTCGAAGCCCTTTCACGTCGTATGTGACGCGAGCGACTTCGCGATCGGGTGCGCGTTGATGCAGTTTGATGATGATGGTCGAGAGCGCGTCGTCAGCTATCAATCTCGACAGATGAAACCCGCGGAGCGGAACTATCCCGTTCACGATAAAGAGCTGTTGGTCATGCGCTACGCCCTGATCAAGTTCCGGGTGTACTTGCTGGGAGAGCAGACTTTCGCCGTTTATACAGATCACGCATCGCTGCGTACAGCGATGAAAAGCCCGCATCTGTCTCAACGTATGGCCCGTTGGCTGTCGTTCTTCTCGGAGTACAATTTCGTGGTTCACTACAAGCCCGGTAAGAACAACATCCTTGCCGATGCACTGTCACGTCGCCCCGATTACGATCCCCGGGGCGGTCTGCCCTCTCATGATGTTGAAGATGATGATGAGCAATGCGCCGCGTGTGTCACGCTGGGACTGAATCTGACCAGTGTCTCTCCAGTGTTACCACTCCGAGATGAGATTGTCGCTGCGTACGAACAAGATCCCATCTATTCTGTAACGGGGTTACACGGGTTTACACCTGGTGTGTTCCACACATGGATACACTTTGTGTAAGGTACATAGTTGATGTACGGACACTCGAGGGAGTGTGTGTGGCTGAGAGCCACACGTTATGCATTTGAAGTAGGATTTCATTTGGTTTTACTATGTTAGATAGTTAACCACATACATTTACCCCCTAGGCGGCTAGCCGCAATAAAAAGATAAATAAACAGTTTGGATTTAGAACACAAAGTGAAAAGTCCTTTTATTAAGGTCGTAGTTAGTAGGTGCCTTCGGATCTTAAGGCCTATTAACCCTTAATAAGGTGTGTGTTAATCCTTAACTCGTTGAGTTAACCGTCTTCCTCTGACGATAAGCTACGGCAGCCCCGCTGCACTTGGTAGCACTTGTAGTCAATCCTGCGACTGAGTCTTTTGACTGATCCCTCTGAGAGGATGGAACACGCTGTGTTCGCGAGCTTGCCGCCAGGCCAACAAGAGACGCTTAAAAAGCTTATGTCTCTGTTGGTCCCCGAGGGCATTGCTCATCTTGCTTCGCAAGGGCCAGAGGCGGTGTCCGCCAGACTGGAGGCTTTTGCAAGCTACGAGAAGGCGCTCTTAGAGCATGTACAAGAGCGCGTGAGCGCAACGGCGTCCGCCGCATCGTCCGCGGCCGCGTCGTCGACGCACGAGTGGTCTAATAGACCGAAACCGCTCATGTTGAGCGTGAAGACCTTCGAGGGGAAGGAAGGGGAGAACCTCCTTCTCTGGACCCGACAGGTCGAGATGGCCATGGGATCGGCCCTGCTCCAGACTGAGCAACAGCGCGTAGCGCTGGCGATCTCGAAGCTCGGGGGACGAGCTCAAGAGTGGGCACTAACGTGCGGCACGTCTGTGGACGCTGCTTTCCCGACTTGGGATCAGCTGAAACAGCAACTAGTGCGCGTATTCGCGCCGCCTAACCAGGCGTACCGTATACGGTCGAAGTTCCTCGCTACCCGCCAGGGTAAAAAGGAGTTGATGGACTATGTCCAAGAGTTGAGAACTCTGATCGCCGGTATGGCGTCGAGCCCTCTCCCCGAGGCGGTCGCAGTGACCGTGTTTATGGAGGGCCTGCGCACGGGCGCTGCCCGAACGGAAGTTTTCCGTGTTCACCTGTCCTCATTTGAGGAGGCCGTGAACGTGGCATTGAATGCCGACTATAACTTCCAGTCTGCGAGACTGGGTCCGAGCGCTGGTAGCGCGCGCTCTTCGAGCGGTCCTGAACCGATGGACCTCAGCCACGCTGAAGACGAGGCTGACCTCTATGCTGCTGAGCAGCGCTCCAGCATCCGTCGATGCTATACGTGCGGAAGCACCCGCCATTTGAGGCCTAGTTGCCCGTTGCGCAACAAGGCCCAGGCTCCATCGAGCCGAAGCGCCGCTTCGAACCCTCAACCAGGGTCGTCGCGGGGAAACGACGGAACCCAGTAGGCGCGGGGCGCCCTACTGGGGAAGAACTGAGTTCTGTTGGGCCTCTGGGAGGCAGGAGAGAACGGGACTCAGCCCCGCAGAGAGCTAAGCTCTCTTACTCACGTGGTGAGTGCAAGCCCGGCTTGCTAGTCGTTCAAGCGAACGTGAAAGGCTTCGACAAGCCGTGGAGAGTCTTGATCGACTCGGGGGCGTCCGACAACTATGTCCGGCGCTCCACTGTTGACGGTTTTAAACCGTATGCGGAGGCTCTGAAGGAGCCTCGAAGAGATAAGATCTCTGTCCGTCTTGCGACGGGGACACTAGTGACAGTGTCGAAGGTCTCTATTGACCTTAACGTGAAGTTCTTAGACTTCGATAGCGTGGAACGCTGCTTGGTCTTAGACCTGGATGAGAGGTATGACCTCATCCTTGGTATGGCGTGGCTCGAGAGCCACGAGCCATGGATCGACTGGAAGTCGAAGACGTTGGGCGCTACGCGCCCGTCTCCTAGCGGAGCATTGGCGAGTCATGAACCCACCTCTGCTCGGAGACAGAAGCGCTATTGGCGCGAGCACGAGACCGAATCGGTCATGGTGCTGGACATTGGAATGTCAGAGTTAGTGAGCAACGAAGTTGCTGTTTGCCGTGAGTGTGACTCACAGGGCGTGCGCGGGGTGGCGCGTTATCCGCCGAGCGGTGTTTGTAGGGTCGCTGACCCGCCGCTGTGTCCTATGGACAAATGTGTAACGGCACGTACTCCGTTGAGCGGTGTTTGTAGGGTCGCTGACCCGCCGCTGTGTCCTATGGACAAACGTGGAACGGCACGTAAACCGTTGAGCGGTACTTGTAGGGTCGCTGACCCGCCGCTGTGTCCTAAGGACAATTGTGGAACGGCACGTACTCCGTTGAGCGGTGCTCGTAGGGTCGCTGACCCGCCGCTGAGTGTCTCGAATGACACTGTTCCCTCTCCGAGGAGCCATAGTGCGTTGGCACCTAGGCAGCGCGACGGTGATGTCGCCCTGCAGCCCTCATCCGGCCGTGCTCGGGCGAGGAGGGAGAGGAGGAAGAGACGCAGAGCGTCTGTGACGTCTATGACGTCGGACGAGGTGTCCAGCGTGTTGAGCGGTGAGGCTCCACGCGACTGCGGTGAGCAGTTATACACACTCGTGAATGGAGTGACAGGGGATGTCGACGGAGACATAAGTCTCGAGCGACTCCCGTCGGTTGATGCTCTGTTAGAGCTGGACGAGATGTCCGTCGCCGAGTTTGGCGAGGCCTTAAAGGCCGGCGAGCTTGCCGAGGTGGTCATGATACGACCCGAGGAGGAGTTGAACTCCTCGTCCGTCGTGGACGAAGCTGTCCTTGAGGACACGAAGCGAGCGCTGAGCGCTAGGAGTGGATCTTCGATCCTCAAGGATCCCTCGGATCCGTTTTATCCTTTGATCAAGGAATACCACGATGTGGTGTCGAAGGACCCGCCGTCAGGGTTGCCTCCGGATCGAGGCGTACGTCATGAGATTGACTTGGTTCCTGGAACCAAATACTGCGTAACACGGCAGTGGCCCTTACCAAGGGAGCAATGTGACGTCATCGACGCGTTCTTCCGTGCAAAGCACGAGGCCGGCTTGGTGCGTGAGAGCAAGTCTCCGCACTCGACACCCACGTTCTGTGTCAGAAAGCCTAATGGCAAGTGGCGCATAGTGCATGCTTTTAATAAGCTGAATGCAGCCACCATTCCGGCGCAGACGCCGATTCCTCGAAAGGATGTTCTGCAGAACAACATGGTGGGATGTACGTTGTACAGTGCACTCGACTTGGTCGACGGGTATTATCAGTTGCTCATGAGAGCTAGCGATATACCCCTCACGGCTGTGAGTACTCCGAGCGGTATGCTCTGGGAGTGGTTGGTGATGCCCCAAGGGCTGTCGAACGCGCCTGCGACGTTCAATCGTCTAGTGACGCAGTTGTTTAGGCCCCATCGGGCGTACGCTCAGACGTACTTTGACGACATCTTCGTCCATAGTCGTGCGGAGCACGGGAGGTCTGATGTGGAGAACCACCTTGACCATTTGCGAGCGGTGCTCGAGTGCATGCGCACGAATAAGTTGTATGCCAACTTAGATAAATGCGTCTTTGGCGCGGAGGAAATTCCTTTCCTCGGATGCTTCATTGGGAAGCGAGGCCTTAGGGCAGATCCTGCCAAGGTTAAGGCCATTGTGGACTGGCCGGTTCCATCGAACCCGAAAGACTTGCGTAAGTGGCTTGGCTTAGCCAATTACTTGCACAAGTACAGCGAGAATTACGCTGATATGGCTCGGCCATTGTCCAATCTCCTTAAGAAGGATGCACCTTGGTGCTGGGATGTCGTTCACGACGAAGCCTTCAAGGCTGTTAAGGAGAGTCTCCTTCACGCGCCCATCTTGGCGCTTCCGGACCCGGATCGTCCGTTTAGCGTCGTCTGCGACGCCTCCGATTTTGCAATCGGTTGTGCTTTACTACAAGCAGACGCCGAAGGGCGTGAACGCGTTATCGCGTTTGAATCTCGCCAGCTTAAAGCTGCTGAGAAGAACTATCCAGTTCATGACAAGGAGCTACTTGCAATGAAGTATGCTCTAGTCAAATTTAGAGTACATTTACTCGGCTCTAAGCCCTTTGTGATCTATACAGATCATGCGTCTTTACGCACTGCGACTCAGTCGCCTCACCTCTCACAGAGAATGGCAAGATGGCTTTCATTCTTTGCCGAGTATAACTTCGAGGTGAAGTATAAGCCGGGCCGGCTTAACGTAGTGGCCGATGCGCTATCGCGCAGGCCGGACTACGAGCTGACTCATGTCACTACTGTGACGTCGCCGGTCCCCGACCTTATACGCAGGGCATACGCCCAAGACGACACGTGTGTAGCTTTGCTACGTGCTCTTGGGAGCGAAGAGTTTAAGGACTCTGACAAGGAATTGTCACCGCGCTTACGCGCGAGGCTGCAGCGTTATACGCTTGATCATGGCCTGCTGTATTACAGCACTGACCCTGAGGACACTCCTCGAGTGGTCGTCCCTCATGATGAGGATCTTAAGTATCGCATCCTCTATGAGGTGCATGATACGCCTGTCGGTGGACATCTTGGTCGTGAAAAGACCTATGGCTCGGTGAGCAAGATGTACTGGTGGCCCAAGATGTACAAGTGGGCAAGCACCTATGTGCGTACATGCGAGACATGTCAACGGACCAAGTCCGCGCCGCATGCGGCGGCGCCGTTGGCGAGTTTACCAGTCCCTACGGGATGTTGGCAGTCCATTAGTATGGACTTTGTGTTTGGCCTTCCCAAGGATAAGGCGGGCAACACGGGTGTCGTGGTCTTTGTTGACCGATTGAGCAAGATGGCGCATCTTTCGGCTGTGCCGGACACCGTTGACGGTGAGGATACAGCTAAGCTGTTCTTAGACAGAGTCTTTCGCCAAAATGGCTTGCCTGAGGCAATTGTCTCTGATAGAGACCCTCGCTTTACAGCGAAGTTCTGGACGTCCTTGTTCAGGGTGCTCGGCACCAAGTTGGACATGTCCACGGCGGATCATCCGCAGACCGATGGTCAAACTGAACGCGTGAATCGCGTTGTGGAGGATATCCTCCGAAGCGTCTGCGCTGAAGCGCCACGACGCTGGAGCGAGATGCTCCCCCTTGTTGAGTTCGCTATGAACAATGCGGTGCATGCCTCGACAGGCTTCACCCCGTTCTATGTGAACGGCTTGGTCGACCCTCGCGTCCCTCTAACGCCGCCACGGTGTGGCTCTGGGCTTGATGGGGGAGGGTTAGCCGATCGGCTTGCTGATGTCAGCCCAGTTGCGGTTCGCCAGCAAGTCGATGACTTTGTCTCTTTGAGACTGAGCGTCATGCGCCAGGTGCGCGACGCGATGGCTGAAAGCCAGGATCTCCAAAAGGAGTATGCAGATGCCAAAGGCAGGAAAAACATGGAAAGGTTTGAGATCGGGGATCTTGTTTTATTAAACGCTAAAAACCTACCTACACACGCAGTGTCTGCGGTCTTTAAGACCAAGTTGAGACCTAGGTTCATTGGACCGTTCAAGGTCGTGGCCAAGAAGGGCCTGGCGTACACGCTCAATCTTCCGAAGAAGATGCGTACGCACCCGGTATTCTACGTGGGCTTGCTTAAGCCATACCGGGACCCTGCTCGGGTGAGCTCTGAGGCGCTAGCGCCGGGTCGGACGAGGGCTGCGAAGCAGCGAGAGGCTGCGAGGCAGCAGGAGGCTGCGAGACAGCAGGGTGCTGAGGCCCAGCACCAGAGTCCGAAGACGCAAGATACTGCGGAGCAGCAGGACGCTGCAGAGCAGCAGAGTGCGGAGGCACAGAAAGCTGCAAGGCAGCAGGCGGTAGAGCCATCGGCGGTGGCATTGCCACGGGACGAGAGCCGTACGGCTGCATCCGAACCAAGAGGTCGAGTTGACCCTGCAGCTGAGCAACCTGACGCTCAAGGTCTACGACCCGCTGCTGCATCGCCTGAGGCGACTCCAGTCAGTCGAGGCGACGCTCGACCTCCTCGAGGCCATTCGCTAAGCGATGCGAGGAGCGGTCCACGTCGGCGACGTAGTCGCTCACCGAGCGGACGCGGTTCTGTAGGGAGAGGAAGTCCCCGAAGCTTGCAGCGCGAGAGTCCAGCGGCCGCTCGGCCTCCTCCTGCTCTGCTCGATGAGCATGGTGATCTCCACTACCATGTGGAGCGCCTGATGGCGCGGCGCAGGCGCCAGGGTCATAACCAGTATCTGGTAAAGTGGCGAGGTTACCCTCATTCCCAGAACTCATGGGAGTTCGAGGTGCCACTGCGGCAAGATTGCCCTGACGTCGTGGACGCTTACGATCGACGTCACCCGGTGACGGACCGCCCGCAGGGCGTGCGACGGAGTCGCCGGGCGCGCCGCGCTTCCCACTACTAGAGTGGGGTGACGACAGGTCAAGAGTCGAGCTCAGGCTCTGACCAGTGGCTGTGCCAGCCGACCCATGGCTATGGGTAGGACTGCTCACAGCGGGAGCAGGAGGCCGGGGTGCCTCGTAGCGTGAGGGACGTTGTCCCGGTACACGCCGTCTTGCTTGTCGCTTCGCGAAGTCGAGGCGTAAGCGCCGCTCTAAGCGGATATCGGTTTCCGAGAAACTAGCTCGGAGAGCATCGAAGGAGTGGAGCCGTCGGGATAGCTCCACCCAGTTCTGAAACTGCGCTTCGTAAGCGGCCGTTGTTTCACCCTCTGAGAGGACCACCGGCACTGTCCGCATGGCTGGCACGGCCTCACCGTTGAGCTGCTGGCGCAGGCGCTCCCGGTACTCCGATGGAGTTGTGACTTGTGGAGTCAAGAAGCGCTCGCGGAGCGAATGTCGCTGGGCGACTTCATCAGGCGTCTCGGGCGCGGGCCCACACGTGTATGTGTCCAAGAGCTGCGAAGCAGCGCGTCGAACGACCTCCGCAGGAGAGAGACGCTCATACCCGTAGTCGCGACGCGACGTGCCAACTATGGGGCGGGCCACAGGTCTGTTAGACCGCGCGCGAGAGGCAGCCTCGAGCTGTCGGCTTTGAGCCCCGTCCAGGTCGTTGGAGACCACACCTGGCTCAGGGAGCTCGTCCTCGTACCTCGAGGAGAGAGGAGGCGCATTGCGCAGGGCGTTCGCGGAACCATCACGGTTCGGGAACGGATTAGGCGTGTGCAGCTCGCGAGAGCGCATCGCCGGGCTTGAAGGCCTCTGAGAGGCAGCCTCCTGACGTGTTGGAAGCACCTCGCCATCGTCTGGGACGATCTCGCCCTGTTCAAGCTCGTCGAGCCAGGCGTTCTGACGCGTACGCGGCGTAGATGGCTCGGGAGAGCTAGGAGCTCCGCTCTCACCCGGATGTTGGCTCGCGGAGCCGGAGCCATGACGTCGACGGTGCTCATCGTGGTACTGTCGTACACTGAGCCGCTGCGGAGCAGCTTCCCTGTCGGGACTGCGGCCTGTGGCCTGTGGCGATTGCGGGCTGTCACGCCCCGACATGCGTCCACTGGACGAAGGCGAAGAGAGGTCAGACGACCGTGGCGAAAGGTATAGCATTGGAAATGCAGTTTCGATAATGGGCTCTGGGAGCCGAAGTTCTTTGAACTTGTGATGAGGTAAAGTGACCTCTAACGTCTTGAGAAGACTAGACCTCACTGAGAAAGTGTCGTGGACACGGGTGTCCACATCTTGGTGGGGGGTGGTGTAACGGGGTTACACGGGTTTACACCTGGTGTGTTCCACACATGGATACACTTTGTGTAAGGTACATAGTTGATGTACGGACACTCGAGGGAGTGTGTGTGGCTGAGAGCCACACGTTATGCATTTGAAGTAGGATTTCATTTGGTTTTACTATGTTAGATAGTTAACCACATACATTTACCCCCTAGGCGGCTAGCCGCAATAAAAAGATAAATAAACAGTTTGGATTTAGAACACAAAGTGAAAAGTCCTTTTATTAAGGTCGTAGTTAGTAGGTGCCTTCGGATCTTAAGGCCTATTAACCCTTAATAAGGTGTGTGTTAATCCTTAACTCGTTGAGTTAACCGTCTTCCTCTGACGATAAGCTACGGCAGCCCCGCTGCATATTCGACCATCAAGAAACATCTCCAATCTCCCAGTGATACGACACTGGGTGCGTTGACACGATCTTCTCGCAACCAGATCCATCGTTTTCGACTCGAGGGTGACCTGTTGAAGTATAGCATCGATCAGTTCGACGCTCCGCGTATCGTGATCCCTAACGACCCCGACCTGCGCTCGCGTATCATCCATGAGTTCCACGATGCCCCCATCGGTGGTCATCTCGGCCGCGAGAAGACATTCGCGGCCGTGTCCCGAGATTTTTACTGGCCCCACCTGTACAAGTGGGTGCGCAAATGGGTGCGCACATGTGAGATTTGCCAACACTTCAAGCCATCCCCATCTTCCTAGGCACCTTTGCATCCGCTCCCGATCGCTACGGAGTCGTGGGCGTCTGTCTCGATGGACTTTGTCTTTGGTCTTCCACCCGATCCAGAAGGTCGGACGGGCGTGCTCGTCTTCGTTGATCGATTCAGCAAGATGGCCCATTTCGTACCCGTTTGCCCCGAGATTACCGCGGAGGAAACCGCGGTGCACTTCGTTGACCACGTTTTCCGCCACCATGGCCTTCCTGAATCCATCGTTTCCGACCGTGATCCACGTTTCACGGCCGCATTCTGGACAAAGCTCTTCGAGTTGTTGGGCACGAAATTGATGATATCTACTGCCGCGCATCCGGAGACCGATGGTCAGACCGAACGAGTCAACAGGGTCTTCGAAGATGTAAGCTATGCCACGTCTTTCCGTAACTGGAGCTCGTTCCTCCCGTTGACTGAGTTCGCGTTGAATAACGCTGAGCACGCGTCGACTGGATTGACCCCCTCCTTCGTTAACTCCGCGCGGCACCCGCGCGTCCCAGTGCTTCTCGCCGTGGACCGCCCCATAGCTCCACTCTGGTGGGGGAGGAAGTCGAAGTCGAAAAACCGTCGAGTGTTGCCACGCCTCCAGTCGCCCCGTCAGCGTTGAATACAACCATCACGTCGCCGACTCTCAACGCGATCACGCGCGCACAAGCGAAGAAACCGCTAACGGCGCCGCCTCACACGGCGCCGGATGTCTCGGCGTGGGCCTCGCGCACACTGATCGATCCAGCAACTAGTCCGCTGCCCGGCAGCAACGACGTCGTGGCGAACTACGCGCCAAAGGCATCGGCGCGACCTATCGACGAATCCACGGTGTCCGAGTTCGTTCTCCAACGTCAAGCCCTGACGCGATTCGTCCGCAACGCCCTCCAATCAGCCGTCGATAAGCAGAAGGAGAACGCAGATGCAGCGGGGCTGCCGTAGCTTAGCGTCAGAGGAAGACGGTTAACTCAACGAGTTAAGGATTAAACACACACCTTATTAAGGGTTAATAGACCTTTATTACCAAAGGCACCTACTAACTACGACCTTAATAAAAGGACTTTACTCTTAGTGTTCCAAATCCAAACTGTTTATTTATCTTTTATTGCGGCTAGCCGCCTAGGGGGTAAATGTATGTGTTTAACTATCTAACATAGTAAAACCAAGTGAAATCCTACTTCAAATGCATAACGTGTGGCTCTCAGCCACACACACTCCCTCGAGTGTCCGTACATCAAATATGTACCTTACACAAAGTGTATCCATGTGTGGAACACACCAGGTGTAAACCCGTGTAACCCCGTTACACCACCCCCCACCAAGATGTGGACACCCGTGTCCACGACACTTTCTCAGTGAGGTCTAGTCTTCTCAAGACGTTAGAGGTCACTTTACCTCATCACAAGTTCAAAGAACTTCGGCTCCCAGAGCCCATTACCGAATCCGCATTCTCAATGCTAAACCTTACGCGCGGGCCATCGGCCATTACGTCGCCTCCGCGGTCACCCGACCGAACTCCAACGTCACAGGGTGACAGCGCCTCAGCGCACAGCAGCCCACGCTCCCCACAGGCCACAGGCCATCGCAACGACAGGGAGGCTGCTCCGCAGCGGCTCAGTGTACAACAGTACCACCGTGAGCATCAACGGCGCCATGGCTCCGGCTCCACGAGCCAACATCCGGGTGGGAGCGAAGCTCCGAGCTCTCCTGAGCTATCGCCACCGCGTACTCGACAAAGCGCCTGGCTCGACGAGCTCGAGCAGGGTGAGATCGTCCCGGACGATGACGAGGAACCTCCTACGCGCCAGGAGGTTGCCTCTCAGAGGCCTTCAAGCCCGGCGCCGCGCTCTCGCGATCTGCATACGCCTAATCCGTTCCCGAACCGTGATGCGAACACCCTGCGCAATGCGCCTCCTCTCTCCTCGAGGTACGAGGACGAGCTCCCTGAGCCAGGTGTAGTCTCCAACGACCTGGACGGGACTCAAAGCCGGCAGCTCGAGGCTGCCTCTCGCGCGCGGTCTAACAGACCTGTAGCCCGCCCCATTGTGGGCATGTCGCGTCGCGACTACGGTTATGACCGTCTCTCCCCTGCGGAGGTCGTTCGGCGCGCTGCCTCGCAGCTCTTGGACACCTACACGTGTGGGCCCGCGCCCGGGACGACGGATGACGTCGTCCAACGACAATCGCTCCGCGAGCGCTTCTTGACTCTACAAGTCACAACTCCTTCGGAGTACCGGGAGCGCCTGCGCCAGCAGCTCCACGGCGAGGCCGTGCCAGCCATGCGGACAGTGCCGGTGGTCCTCTCAGAGGGTGAAACAACGGCCGCTTACGAAGCGCAGTTTCAGAACTGGGTGGAGCTATCTCGACGGCTCCACTCCTACGATGCTCTCCGAGCTAGTTTCTCGGAAACAGATATCCGCTTAGAGCAGCGCTTGTGCTTCGACTTCGCGAAGCGCCAAGCCAGACAGCGTGCACCGGGACAACGTCCCTCACGCTACGAGGCACCCCGGCCTCCTGCTCCCGCTGTGAGCAGCCCTACCCATAGCCATGGGTCGGCTGTCACAGCCAGGTCAGAGCCTGAGCTCGGCTCTTGACCTGTCGTCACCCCACTCTAGTAGTGGGAAGCGCGGCGCGCCCGGCGACTCCGTCACACGCCCTGCGGGCGGTCCGTCACCGGGTGACATCGATCATAAGCGTCAACGACGTCAGGGCAATCCTGCCGCAATGGCACCTCAAACTCCCATGAGTTCTGGGAATGAGGGTAACCTCGCCATTTTACCAGATACTGGGTATGACCCTGGCGCCTGCGCCGCGCCACCAGGCGCTCCACGTGATAGTGGAGATCACCATGCTCATCGAGCAGAGCCGGAGGAGGCCGAGCGGCCGATGGACTCTCGCGCTGCGAGTCGGGACGAGCTGCTCCACTTGCAGACTCGTGTCCGTTCGGTGAACGACTACGTCGCCGACGTTGACCGCTCCTCACATCGCTTAGCGAATGGCCTCGAGGAGGTCGAGCGTCGCCTTGACTGGCTTGTGTCGCCTCAGGCGATGCAGCAGCAATCGTAGACCTTGAGCGCCAGGTTGCTCAGCTGCAGGGTCAACTCGACCTCTTGGTTCGGATGCAGCCGTACGGCTCTCGTCCCGTGGCACTGCCAACTCCAATGGCTCTACCGCCTGCTGCCCTGCAGCCTCCTGTGCCTCCGCACCCTGCTGCTCTGCAGCTTCCTGCTGCCCCGCCGTATCCTGCGCACCCGGACTCTGGTGCTGTGCCTCAGCACCCTGCTGTCTCGCAGCCTCCTGCTGCCTCGCAGCCCCTCGCTGCTTCGCAGTCCTTGTCCGACCCGGCGCTAGCGCCTCAGAGCTCACCCGAGCAGGGTCCCGGTATGGCTTAAGCAAGCCCACGTAGAATACCGGGTGCGTACGCATCTTCTTCGGAAGATTGAGCGTGTACGCCAGGCCCTTCTTGGCCACGACCTTGAACGGTCCAATGAACCTAGGTCTCAACTTGGTCTTAAAGACCGCAGACACTGCATGTGTAGGTAGGTTTTTAGCGTTTAATAAAACAAGATCCCCGATCTCAAACCTTTCCATGTTCTTCCTGCCTTTGGCATCTGCATACTCCTTTTGGAGATCCTGGCTTTCAGCCATCGCGTCGCGCACCTGGCGCATGACGCTCAGTCTCAAAGAGACAAAGTCATCGACTTGCTTGCGAACCGCAACTGGGCTGACATCAGCAAGCCGATCGGCTAACCCTCCCCCATCAAGCCCAGAGCCACACCGTGGCGGCGTTAGAGGGACGTGGGGGTCGACCAAACCAGCAATTTAACACAAACAACCAGCAACACAAAACACACAAAACTACACAACACATACAAATACACACACAGAACACAAACACCATCATACCGTATGATACTCAAACCACACACACACACACACACACACACACACACACACATACGCACGCCACCGTGCTCATGCCACCAGTCCCGACACCTTTCCACACCTCCAAGTCGTCATGGCACCAACTTTTGTCAATCTTAACCATAGCGAGCCCTTCACCACATTGCCCTCAGTACTGAGGTGATGCCACACGACAACCATATCACAGAACTACTCCGCATAACACCAACTTCGAACTACAACTGTGCTGATTGTTATTTTGAAAGCCAACCAGTTTTTGCTAAAGCCAGAGGGCGACGCAGATAACTGATCTGTGCCTCTCAACCTCTGCCAAACAAACGCTTTGTCGATGTTAATACGTTATGGTCCTTCGTTGCTCCTATTGCCCGACCGTGCAGTTGGTGCGCTAGTCATCATGAACGCAATCGGCGCTGTGAAGCGTTGGGGGTCTCGACTCATGCACCCCCACGCCAGTATTTGCCCAAGGCAAGAACGCTTTTGAATACCCACGCACAGAATGATATATGCAATCGAAGTACTATAATTACACGAGTATGGAAATCAGTATTCAGCGCCACGAGGCAAGTCTAGCAACGGATAATGTCACTCCGTTCCGGATCAATAGCCGGATTGTTCCGAGGTGCTCTGGCGAAACTAGCTACACACGTGACCAAGAACTCGAGTAGTGTGCTGTATAAGTACCTGGTTCAACGCCAATGAGTGGTAGGGAGCATAACGGCCTCCAGTAGGTAACGTGGGAGCAGGGCGAGCAAAAGGATGCGGAAGATAATAGTGCCCTTTTGCGGGTGCTGCCACGCCAACGAGCTGTGCACAAAGCGCACCAACAACTCCCAACAACTCGCCAACGCCAACGCACGATCGCAAAGAAGCAAGCACCCCCCGTGGGGCTCGAACCCACGACCACTGGCTTAAAAGGCCAGCGCTCTACCGACTGAGCTAGACGGGTGTACCTTCACACAAATTACAGCAACTTAACACAAACGACCAGCAACACAAAACACACAAAACTACACAACACATACAAACACACACACAGAACACAAACACCATCATACCGTATGATACTCTGCAGCGGGGCTGCCGTAGCTTATCGTCAGAGGAAGACGGTTAACTCAACGAGTTAAGGATTAACACACACCTTATTAAGGGTTAATAGGCCTTAAGATCCGAAGGCACCTACTAACTACGACCTTAATAAAAGGACTTTTCACTTTGTGTTCTAAATCCAAACTGTTTATTTATCTTTTATTGCGGCTAGCCGCCTAGGGGGTAAATGTATGTGGTTAACTATCTAACATAGTAAAACCAAGTGAAATCCTACTTCAAATGCATAACGTGTGGCTCTCAGCCACACACACTCCCTCGAGTGTCCGTACATCAAATATGTACCTTACACAAAGTGTATCCATGTGTGGAACACACCAGGTGTAAACCCGTGTAACCCCGTTACACCACCCCCCACCAAGATGTGGACACCCGTGTCCACGACACTTTCTCAGTGAGGTCTAGTCTTCTCAAGACGTTAGAGGTCACTTTACCTCATCACAAGTTCAAAGAACTTCGGCTCCCAGAGCCCATTATCGAAACTGCATTTCCAATGCTATACCTTTCGCCACGGTCGTCTGACCTCTCTTCGCCTTCGTCCAGTGGACGCATGTCGGGGCGTGACAGCCCGCAATCGCCACAGGCCACAGGCCGCAGTCCCGACAGGGAAGCTGCTCCGCAGCGGCTCAGTGTACGACAGTACCACGATGAGCACCGTCGACGTCATGGCTCCGGCTCCGTGAGCCAACGTCCGGGTGAGAGCGGAGCTCCTAGCTCTCCCGAGCCATCTACGCCGCGTACGCGTCAGAACGCCTGGCTCGACGAGCTTGAACAGGGCGAGATCGTCCCAGACGATGACGAGGTGCCTCCAACACGTCAGGAGGCTGCCTCTCAGAGGCCTTCAAGCCCGGCGTCGCGCTCACGCGAGCTGCATACGCCCAATCCGTTCCCGAACCGTGATGGTTCGGCGAACGCCCTGCGCAATGCGCCTCCTCTCTCCTCGAGGTACGAGGACGAGCTCCCGGAGCCAGGTGTGGTCTCCAATGACCTGGACGGGGTTCAAAGCCGGCAGCTTGAGGCTGCATCCCGCGCACGGTCCAACAGACCTATAGCCCGCCCCATTGTGGGCACGTCGCGTCGCGACTACGGTTTCGACCGTGCCTCCCCTGCCGAGGTCGTTCGGCGCGCTGCTTCGCAGCTCTTGAACACGTATACGTGTGGGCCCGCGCCCGGGACGCCAGAAGAAGTCGCCCAGCGACATTCGCTCCGCGAGCGCTTCTTGACTCCACAAGTCACAACTCCATCGGAGTACCGGGAGCGCCTGCGTCAGCAGCTCAACGGTGAGGCCGTGCCGGCCATGCGGACAGTGCCGGTGGTCCTCTCAGAGGGGGAAACTATCGCCGCTTATGAAGCGCAGTTCAGAACTGGGTGGAGCTATCCCGACGGCTCCACTCCTTCGATGCTCTCCGAGCTAGTTTCTCGGAAACAGATATCCGCTTAGAGCGGCGCTTACGCCTCGATTTCGCGAAGCGACAAGCAAAACGGCGTGTACCGGGACAACGTCCCTCACGCTACGAGGCACCCCGGCCTCCTGCTCCCGCTGTGAGCAGCCCTACCCATAGCCATGGGTCGGCTGGCACAGCCACTGGTCAGAGCCTGAGCTCGACTCTTGACCTGTCGTCGCCCCACTCTAGTAGTGGGAAGCGCGGCGCGCCCGGCGACTCCGTCGCACGCCCTGCGGGCGGTCCGTCACCGGGTGACGTCGATCGTAAGCGTCCACGACGTCAGGGCAATCTTGCCGCAGTGGCACCTCGAACTCCCATGAGTTCTGGGAATGAGGGTAACCTCGCCACTTTACCAGATACTGGTTATGACCCTGGCGCCTGCGCCGCGCCATCAGGCGCTCCACATGGTAGTGGAGATCACCATGCTCATCGAGCAGAGCAGGAGGAGGCCGAGCGGCCGCTGGACTCTCGCGCTGCAAGCTTCGGGGACTTCCTCTCCCTACAGAACCGCGTCCGCTCGGTGAGCGACTACGTCGCCGACGTGGACCGCTCCTCGCATCGCTTAGCGAATGGCCTCGAGGAGGTCGAGCGTCGCCTCGACTGACTGGAGTCGCCTCAGGCGATGCAGCAGCGGGTCGTAGACCTTGAGCGTCAGGTTGCTCAGCTGCAGGGTCAACTCGACCTCTTGGTTCGGATGCAGCCGTACGGCTCTCGTCCCGTGGCAATGCCACCGCCGATGGCTCTACCGCCTGCTGCCTTGCAGCTTTCTGTGCCTCCGCACTCTGCTGCTCTGCAGCGTCCTGCTGCTCCGCAGTATCTTGCGTCTTCGGACTCTGGTGCTGGGCCTCAGCACCCTGCTGTCTCGCAGCCTCCTGCTGCCTCGCAGCCTCTCGCTGCTTCGCAGCCCTCGTCCGACCCGGCGCTAGCGCCTCAGAGCTCACCCGAGCAGGGTCCCGGTATGGCTTAAGCAAGCCCACGTAGAATACCGGGTGCGTACGCATCTTCTTCGGAAGATTGAGCGTGTACGCCAGGCCCTTCTTGGCCACGACCTTGAACGGTCCAATGAACCTAGGTCTCAACTTGGTCTTAAAGACCGCAGACACTGCGTGTGTAGGTAGGTTTTTAGCGTTTAATAAAACAAGATCCCCGATCTCAAACCTTTCCATGTTCTTCCTGCCTTTGGCATCTGCATACTCCTTTTGGAGATCCTGGCTTTCAGCCATCGCGTCGCGCACCTGGCGCATGACGCTCAGTCTCAAAGAGACAAAGTCATCGACTTGCTTGCGAACCGCAACTGGGCTGACATCAGCAAGCCGATCGGCTAACCCTCCCCCATCAAGCCCAGAGCCACACCGTGGCGGCGTTAGAGGGACGCGAGGGTCGACCAAACCGTTCACATAGAACGGGGTGAAGCCTGTCGAGGCATGCACCGCATTGTTCATAGCGAACTCAACAAGGGGGAGCATCTCGCTCCAGCGTCGTGGCGCTTCAGCGCAGACGCTTCGGAGGATATCCTCCACAACGCGATTCACGCGTTCAGTTTGACCATCGGTCTGCGGATGATCCGCCGTGGACATGTCCAACTTGGTGCCGAGCACCCTGAACAAGGACGTCCAGAACTTCGCTGTAAAGCGAGGGTCTCTATCAGAGACAATTGCCTCAGGCAAGCCATGTTGGCGAAAGACTCTGTCTAAGAACAGCTTAGCTGTATCCTCACCGTCCACGGTGTCCGGCACAGCCGAAAGATGAGCCATCTTGCTCAGTCGGTCAACAAAGACCACGACACCCGTGTTGCCCGCCTTATCCTTAGGAAGGCCAAACACAAAGTCCATACTAATGGACTGCCAACATTCCGAAGGGACTGGCAAACTCGCCAACGGCGCAGCCGCATGCGGCGCGGACTTGGTCCGTTGACATGTCTCGCATGTACGCACATAGGTGCTTGCCCACTTGTACATCTTGGGCCACCAATACATCTTGCTCACCGAGCCATAGGTCTTCTCACGACCAAGATGTCCACCGACAGGCGTATCATGCACCTCATAGAGGATGCGATACTTAAGATCCTCATCATGAGGGACGACCACTCGAGGAGTGTCCTCAGGGTCAGTGCTGTAGTACAGCAGGCCATGGTCAAGCGTATAACGCTGCAGCCTCGCGCGTAAGCGCGGTGACAATTCCTTGTCAGAGTCTTTAAACTCTTCGCTCCCAAGAGCACGTAGCAGAGCTACACACGTGTCGTCTTGGGCGTATGCCCTCCGTATAAGGTCGGGGACCGACGACGTCACAGTAGTGACATGAGTCAACTCGTAGTCTGGCCTGCGCGATAGCGCATCGGCCACTACGTTTAGCCGTCCCGGCTTATACTTCACCTCGAAGTTATACTCGGCAAAGAATGAAAGCCATCTTGCCATTCTCTGTGAGAGGTGAGGCGACTGAGTCGCAGTGCGTAAAGACGCATGATCTGTATAGATCACAAAGGGCTTAGAGCCGAGTAAATGTACTCTAAATTTGACTAGAGCATACTTCATTGCAAGTAGCTCTTTGTCATGAACTGGATAGTTCTTCTCAGCAGCTTTAAGCTGCCGAGATTCAAACGCGATACCGCGTTCACGCCCTTCGGTGTCTGCTTGTAATAAAGCACAACCGATTGCAAAATCGGAGGCGTCGCAGACGACGCTAAACGGACGATCCGGGTCCGGAAGCGCCAAGATGGGCGCGTGAAGGAGACTCTCCTTAACAGCCTTGAAGGCTTCGTCGTGAACGACATCCCAGCACCAAGGTGCATCCTTCTTAAGGAGGTTGGACAATGGCCGAGCCATATCAGCGTAGTTCTCGCTGTACTTGTGCAAGTAATTGGCTAAGCCAAGCCACTTACGCAAGTCTTTCGGGTTCGATGGAACCGGCCAGTCCACAATGGCCTTAACCTTGGCAGGATCTGCCCTAAGGCCTCGCTTCCCAATGAAGCATCCGAGGAAAGGAATTTCCTCCGCGCCAAAGACGCATTTATCCAAGTTGGCATACAACTTATTCGTGCGCATGCACTCGAGCACCGCTCGCAAATGGTCAAGGTGGTTTTCCACATCAGACCTCCCGTGCTCCGCACGACTATGGACGAAGATGTCGTCGAAGTACGTCTGAGCGTACGCCCGATGGGGCCTAAACAACTGCGTCACTAGACGATTGAACGTCGCAGGCGCGTTCGACAGCCCTTGGGGCATCACCAACCACTCCCAGAGCATACCGCTCGGAGTACTCACAGCCGTGAGGGGTATATCGCTAGCTCTCATGAGCAACTGATAATACCCGTCGACCAAGTCGAGTGCACTGTACAACGTACATCCCACCATGTTGTTCTGCAGAACATCCTTTCGAGGAATCGGCGTCTGCGCCGGAATGGTGGCTGCATTCAGCTTATTAAAAGCATGCACTATGCGCCACTTGCCATTAGGCTTTCTGACACAGAACGTGGGTGTCGAGTGCGGAGACTTGCTCTCACGCACCAAGCCGGCTGCGTGCTTAGCACGGAAGAACGCGTCGATGACGTCACATTGCTCCCTTGGTAAGGGCCACTGCCGTGTTACGCAGTATTTGGTTCCAGGAACCAAGTCAATCTCATGACGTACGCCTCGATCCGGAGGCAACCCTGACGGCGGGTCCTTCGACACCACATCGTGGTACTCCTTGATCAAAGGATAAAACGGATCCGAGGGATCCTTGAGGATCGAAGATCCACTCCTAGCGCTCAGCGCTCGCTTCGTGTCCTCAAGGACAGCTTCGTCCACGACGGACGAGGAGTTCAACTCCTCCTCGGGTCGTATCATGACCACCTCGGCAAGCTCGCCGGCCTTTAAGGCCTCGCCAAACTCGGCGACGGACATCTCGTCCAGCTCTAACAGAGCATCAACCGACGGGAGTCGCTCGAGACTTATGTCTCCGTCGACATCCCCTGTCACTCCATTCACGAGTGTGTATAACTGCTCACTGCAGTCGCGTGGAGCCTCACCGCTCAACACGCTGGACACCTCGTCCGACGTCATAGACGTCACAGACGCTCTGCGTCTCTTCCTCCTCTCCCTCCTCGCCCGAGCACGGCCGGATGAGGGCTGCAGGGCGACATCACCGTCGCGCTGCCTAGGTGCCAACGCACTATGGCTCCTCGGAGAGGGAACAGTGTCATTCGAGACACTCAGCGGCGGGTCAGCGACCCTACAAGTACCGCTCAACGGTTTACGTGCCGTTCCACGTTTGTCCATAGGACACAGCGGCGGGTCAGCGACCCTACAAACACCGCTCAACGGAGTACGTGCCGTTACACATTTGTCCATAGGACACAGCGGCGGGTCAGCGACCCTACAAACACCGCTCGGCGGATAACGCGCCACCCCGCGCACGCCCTGTGAGTCACACTCACGGCAAACAGCAACTTCGTTGCTCACTAACTCTGACATTCCAATGTCCAGCACCATGACCGATTCGGTCTCGTGCTCGCGCCAATAGCGCTTCTGTCTCCGAGCAGAGGTGGGTTCATGACTCGCCAATGCTCCGCTAGGAGACGGGCGCGTAGCGCCCAACGTCTTCGACTTCCAGTCGATCCATGGCTCGTGGCTCTCGAGCCACGCCATACCAAGGATGAGGTCATACCTCTCATCCAGGTCTAAGACCAAGCAGCGTTCCACGCTATCGAAGTCTAAGAACTTCACGTTAAGGTCAATAGAGACCTTCGACACTGTCACTAGTGTCCCCGTCGCAAGACGGACAGAGATCTTATCTCTTCGAGGCTCCTTCAGAGCCTCCGCATACGGTTTAAAACCGTCAACAGTGGAGCGCCGGACATAGTTGTCGGACGCCCCCGAGTCGATCAAGACTCTCCACGGCTTGTCGAAGCCTTTCACGTTCGCTTGAACGACTAGCAAGCCGGGCTTGCACTCACCACGTGAGTAAGAGAGCTTAGCTCTCTGCGGGGCTGAGTCCCGTTCTCTCCTGCCTCCCAGAGGCCCAACAGAACTCAGTTCTTCCCCAGTAGGGCGCCCCGCGCCTACTGTGTTCCGTCGTTTCCCCGCGACGACCCTGGTTGAGGGTTCGAAGCGGCGCTTCGGCTCGATGGAGCCTGGGCCTTGTTGCGCAACGGGCAACTAGGCCTCAAATGGCGGGTGCTTCCGCACGTATAGCATCGACGGATGCTGGAGCGCTGCTCAGCAGCATAGAGGTCAGCCTCGTCTTCAGCGTGGCTGAGGTCCATCGGTTCAGGACCGCTCGAAGAGCGCGCGCTACCAGCGCTCGGACCCAGTCTCGCAGACTGGAAGTTATAGTCGGCATTCAATGCCACGTTCACGGCCTCCTCAAATGAGGACAGGTGAACACGGAAAACTTCCGTTCGGGCAGCGCCCGTGCGCAGGCCCTCCATAAACACGGTCACTGCGACCGCCTCGGGGAGAGGGCTCGACGCCATACCGGCGATCAGAGTTCTCAACTCTTGGACATAGTCCATCAACTCCTTTTTACCCTGGCGGGTAGCGAGGAACTTCGACCGTATACGGTACGCCTGGTTAGGCGGCGCGAATACGCGCACTAGTTGCTGTTTCAGCTGATCCCAAGTCGGGAAAGCAGCGTCCACAGACGTGCCGCACGTTAGTGCCCACTCTTGAGCTCGTCCCCCGAGCTTCGAGATCGCCAGCGCTACGCGCTGTTGCTCAGTCTGGAGCAGGGCCGATCCCATGGCCATCTCGACCTGTCGGGTCCAGAGAAGGAGGTTCTCCCCTTCCTTCCCCTCGAAGGTCTTCACGCTCAACATGAGCGGTTTCGGTCTATTAGACCACTCGTGCGTCGACGACGCGGCCGCGGACGATGCGGCGGACGCCGTTGCGCTCACGCGCTCTTGTACATGCTCTAAGAGCGCCTTCTCGTAGCTTGCAAAAGCCTCCAGTCTGGCGGACACCGCCTCTGGCCCTTGCGAAGCAAGATGAGCAATGCCCTCGGGGCCCAACAGAGACATAAGCTTTTTAAGCGTCTCTTGTTGGCCTGGCGGCAAGCTCGCGAACACAGCGTGTTCCATCCTCTCAGAGGGATCAGTCAAAAGACTCAGTCGCAGGATTGACTACTAGTGCTACCAAGTGCAGCGGGGCTGCCGTAGCTTATCGTCAGAGGAAGACGGTTAACTCAACGAGTTAAGGATTAACACACACCTTATTAAGGGTTAATAGGCCTTAAGATCCGAAGGCACCTACTAACTACGACCTTAATAAAAGGACTTTTCACTTTGTGTTCTAAATCCAAACTGTTTATTTATCTTTTATTGCGGCTAGCCGCCTAGGGGGTAAATGTATGTGGTTAACTATCTAACATAGTAAAACCAAGTGAAATCCTACTTCAAATGCATAACGTGTGGCTCTCAGCCACACACACTCCCTCGAGTGTCCGTACATCAAATATGTACCTTACACAAAGTGTATCCATGTGTGGAACACACCAGGTGTAAACCCGTGTAACCCCGTTACATACTCAAACCACACACACACACATACGCACGCCACCGTGCTCATGCCACCAGTCCCGACACCTTTCCACACCTCCAAGTCGTCAAAGTCGTCATGGCACCAACTTTTGTCAATCTTAACCATAGCGAGCCCTTCACCACATTGCCCTCGGTACTGAGGTGATGCCACACGACAACCATATCACAGAACTACTCCGCATAACACCAACTTCGAACTACAACTGTGCTGATTGTTATTTTGAAAGCCAACCAGTTTTTGCTAAAGCCAGAGGGCGACGCAGATAACTGATCTGTGCCTCTCAACCTCTGCCAAACAAACGCTTTGTCGATGTTAATACGTTATGGTCCTTCGTTGCTCCTATTGCCCGACCGTGCAGTTGGTGCGCTAGTCATCATGAACGCAATCGGCGCTGTGAAGCGTTGGGGGTCTCGACTCATGCACCCCCACGCCAGTATTTGCCCAAGGCAAGAACGCTTTTGAATACCCACGCACAGAATGATATATGCAATCGAAGTACTATAATTACACGAGTATGGAAATCAGTATTCAGCGCCACGAGGCAAGTCTAGCAACGGATAATGTCACTCCGTTCCGGATCAATAGCCGGATTGTTCCGAGGTGCTCTGGCGAAACTAGCTACACACGTGACCAAGAACTCGAGTAGTGTGCTGTATAAGTACCTGGTTCAACGCCAATGAGTGGTAGGGAGCATAACGGCCTCCAGTAGGTAACGTGGGAGCAGGGCGAGCAAAAGGATGCGGAAGATAATAGTGCCCTTTTGCGGGTGCTGCCACGCCAACGAGCTGTGCACAAAGCGCACCAACAACTCCCAACAACTCGCCAACGCCAACGCACGATCGCAAAGAAGCAAGCACCCCCCGTGGGGCTCGAACCCACGACCACTGGCTTAAAAGGCCAGCGCTCTACCGACTGAGCTAGACGGGTGTACCTTCACACAAATTACAGCAACTTAACACAAACGACCAGCAACACAAAACACACAAAACTACACAACACATACAAACACACGCACAGAACACAAACACCATCATACCTTATGATACTCAAACCACACACACACACACACATACGCACGCCACCGTGCTCATGCCACCAGTCCCGACACCTTTCCACACCTCCAAGTCGTCAAAGTCGTCATGGCACCAACTTTTGTCAATCTTAACCATAGCGAGCCCTTCACCACATTGCCCTCGGTACTGAGGTGATGCCACACGACAACCATATCACAGAACTACTCCGCATAACACCAACTTCGAACTACAACTGTGCTGGTTGTTATTTTGAAAGCCAACCAGTTTTTGCTAAAGCCAGAGGGCGACGCAGATAACTGATCTGTGCCTCTCAACCTCTGCCAAACAAACGCTTTGTCGATGTTAATACGTTATGGTCCTTCGTTGCTCCTATTGCCCGACCGTGCAGTTGGTGCGCTAGTCATCATGAACGCAATCGGCGCTGTGAAGCGCTGGGGGTCTCGACTCATGCACCCCCACGCCAGTATTTGCCCAAGCCAAGAACGCTTTTGAATACCCACGCACAGAATGATATATGCAATCAAAGCACTTTAATTACACGAGTATGGAAATCAGTATTCAGCGCCACGAGGCAAGTCTAGCAACGGATAATGTCACTCCGTTCCGGATCAATAGCCGGATTGTTCCGAGGTGCTCTGGCGAAACTAGCTACACACGTGACCAAGAACTCGAGTAGTGTGCTGTATAAGTACCTGGTTCAACGCCAATGAGTGGTAGGGAGCATAACGGCCTCCAGTAGGTAACGTGGGAGCAGGGCGAGCAAAAGGATGCGGAAGATAATAGTGCCCTTTTGCGGGTGCTGCCACGCCAACGAGCTGTGCACAAAGCGCACCAACAACTCCCAACAACTCGCCAACGCCAACGCACGATCGCAAAGAAGCAAGCACCCCCCGTGGGGCTCGAACCCACGACCACTGGCTTAAAAGGCCAGCGCTCTACCGACTGAGCTAGACGGGTGTACCTTCACACAAATTACAGCAACTTAACACAAACGACCAGCAACACAAAACACACAAAACTACACAACACATACAAACACACACACAGAACATAAACACCATCATACCTTATGATACGCAAACCACACACACACACACATACGCACGCCACCGTGCTCATGCCACCAGTCCCGACACCTTTCCACACCTCCAAGTCGTCAAAGTCGTCATGGCACCAACTTTTGTCAATCTTAACCATAGCGAGCCCTTCACCACATTGCCCTCGGTACTGAGGTGATGCCACACGACAACCATATCACAGAACTACTCCGCATAACACCAACTTCGAACTACAACTGTGCTGATTGTTATTTTGAAAGCCAACCAGTTTTTGCTAAAGCCAGAGGGCGACGCAGATAACTGATCTGTGCCTCTCAACCTCTGCCAAACAAACGCTTTGTCGATGCTAATACGTTATGGTCCTTCGTTGCTCCTATTGCCCGACCGTGCAGTTGGTGCGCTAGTCATCATGAACGCAATCGGCGCTGTGAAGCGTTGGGGGTCTCGACTCATGCACCCCCACGCCAGTATTTGCCCAAGCCAAGAACGCTTTTGAATACCCACGCACAGAATGATATATGCAATCAAAGCACTATAATTACACGAGTATGGAAATCAGTATTCAGCGCCACGAGGCAAGTCTAGCAACGGATAATGTCACTCCGTTCCGGATCAATAGCCGGATTGTTCCGAGGTGCTCTGGCGAAACTAGCTACACACGTGACCAAGAACTCGAGTAGTGTGCTGTATAAGTACCTGGTTCAACGCCAATGAGTGGTAGGGAGCATAACGGCCTCCAGTAGGTAACGTGGGAGCAGGGCGAGCAAAAGGATGCGGAAGATAATAGTGCCCTTTTGCGGGTGCTGCCACGCCAACGAGCTGTGCACAAAGCGCACCAACAACTCCCAACAACTCGCCAACGCCAACGCACGATCGCAAAGAAGCAAGTACCCCCCGTGGGGCTCGAACCCACGACCACTGGCTTAAAAGGCCAGCGCTCTACCGACTGAGCTAGACGGGTGTACCTTCACACAAATTACAGCAACTTAACACAAACGACCAGCAACACAAAACACACAAAACTACACAACACATACAAACACACACACAGAACACAAACACCATCATACCTTATGATACGCAAACCACACACACACACACATACGCACGCCACCGTGCTCATGCCACCAGTCCCGACACCTTTCCGCACCTCCAAGTCGTCAAAGTCGTCATGGCACCAACTTTTGTCAATCTTAACCATAGCGAGCCCTTCACCACATTGCCCTCGGTACTGAGGTGATGCCACACGACAACCATATCACAGAACTACTCCGCATAACACCAACTTCGAACTACAACTGTGCTGATTGTTATTTTGAAAGCCAACCAGTTTTTGCTAAAGCCAGAGGGCGACGCAGATAACTGATCTGTGCCTCTCAACCTCTGCCAAACAAACGCTTTGTCGATGCTAATACGTTATGGTCCTTCGTTGCTCCTATTGCCCGACCGTGCAGTTGGTGCGCTAGTCATCATGAACGCAATCGGCGCTGTGAAGCGTTGGGGGTCTCGACTCATGCACCCCCACGCCAGTATTTGCCCAAGCCAAGAACGCTTTTGAATACCCACGCACAGAATGATATATGCAATCAAAGCACTTTAATTACACGAGTATGGAAATCAGTATTCAGCGCCACGAGGCAAGTCTAGCAACGGATAATGTCACTCCGTTCCGGATCAATAGCCGGATTGTTCCGAGGTGCTCTGGCGAAACTAGCTACACACGTGACCAAGAACTCGAGTAGTGTGCTGTATAAGTACCTGGTTCAACGCCAATGAGTGGTAGGGAGCATAACGGCCTCCAGTAGGTAACGTGGGAGCAGGGCGAGCAAAAGGATGCGGAAGATAATAGTGCCCTTTTGCGGGTGCTGCCACGCCAACGAGCTGTGCACAAAGCGCACCAACAACTCCCAACAACTCGCCAACGCCAACGCACGATCTGTAACGGGGTTATACGGGTTTACACCTGGTGTGTTCCACACATGGATACACTTTGTGTAAGGTACATATTTGATGTACAGACACTCGAGGGAGTGTGTGTGGCTGAGAGCCACACGTTATGCATTTGAAGTAGGATTTCACTTGGTTTTACTATGTTAGATAGTTCACCACATACATTTACCCCCTAGGCGGCTAGCCGCAATAAAAAGATAAATAAACAGTTTGGATTTGAAACACAAAGTGAAAAGTCCTTTTATTAAGGTCGTAGTTAGTAGGTGCCTTCGGATCTTAAGGCCTATTAACCCTTAATAAGGTGTGTGTTAATCCTTAACTCGTTGAGTTAACCGTCTTCCTCTGACGCTAAGCTACGGCAGCCCCGCTGCACTTGGTAGCACTTGTAGTCAATCCTGCGACTGAGTCTTTTGACTGATCCCTCTGAGAGGATGGAACACGCTGTGTTCGCGAGCTTGCCGCCAGGCCAACAAGAGACGCTTAAAAAGCTTATGTCTCTGTTGGGCCCCGAGGGCATTGCTCATCTTGCTTCGCAAGGGCCAGAGGCGGTGTCCGCCAGACTGGAGGCTTTTGCAAGCTACGAGAAGGCGCTCTTAGAGCATGTACAAGAGCGCGTGAGCGCAACGGCGTCCGCCGCATCGTCCGCGGCCGCGTCGTCGACGCACGAGTGGTCTAATAGACCGAAACCGCTCATGTTGAGCGTGAAGACCTTCGAGGGGAAGGAAGGGGAGAACCTCCTTCTCTGGACCCGACAGGTCGAGATGGCCATGGGATCGGCCCTGCTCCAGACTGAGCAACAGCGCGTAGCGCTGGCGATCTCGAAGCTCGGGGGACGAGCTCAAGAGTGGGCACTAACGTGCGGCACGTCTGTGGACGCTGCTTTCCCGACTTGGGATCAGCTGAAACAGCAACTAGTGCGCGTATTCGCGCCGCCTAACCAGGCGTACCGTATACGGTCGAAGTTCCTCGCTACCCGCCAGGGTAAAAAGGAGTTGATGGACTATGTCCAAGAGTTGAGAACTCTGATCGCCGGTATGGCGTCGAGCCCTCTCCCCGAGGCGGTCGCAGTGACCGTGTTTATGGAGGGCCTGCGCACGGGCGCTGCCCGAACGGAAGTTTTCCGTGTTCACCCTGCCTCATTCGAGGAGGCCGTGAACGTGGCATTGAATGCCGACTATAACTTCCAGTCTGCGAGACTGGGTCCGAGCGCTGGTAGCGCGCGCTCTTCGAGCGGTCCTGAACCGATGGACCTCAGCCACGCTGAAGACGAGGCTGACCTCTATGCTGCTGAGCAGCGCTCCAGCATCCGTCGATGCTATACGTGCGGAAGCACCCGCCATTTGAGGCCTAGTTGCCCGTTGCGCAACAAGGCCCAGGCTCCATCGAGCCGAAGCGCCGCTTCGAACCCTCAACCAGGGTCGTCGCGGGGAAACGACGGAACACAGTAGGCGCGGGGCGCCCTACTGGGGAAGAACTGAGTTCTGTTGGGCCTCTGGGAGGCAGGAGAGAACGGGACTCAGCCCCGCAGAGAGCTAAGCTCTCTTACTCACGTGGTGAGTGCAAGCCCGGCTTGCTAGTCGTTCAAGCGAACGTGAAAGGCTTCGACAAGCCGTGGAGAGTCTTGATCGACTCGGGGGCGTCCGACAACTATGTCCGGCGCTCCACTGTTGACGGTTTTAAACCGTATGCGGAGGCTCTGAAGGAGCCTCGAAGAGATAAGATCTCTGTCCGTCTTGCGACGGGGACACTAGTGACAGTGTCGAAGGTCTCTATTGACCTTAACGTGAAGTTCTTAGACTTCGATAGCGTGGAACGCTGCTTGGTCTTAGACCTGGATGAGAGGTATGACCTCATCCTTGGTATGGCGTGGCTCGAGAGCCACGAGCCATGGATCGACTGGAAGTCGAAGACGTTGGGCGCTACGCGCCCGTCTCCTAGCGGAGCATTGGCGAGTCATGAACCCACCTCTGCTCGGAGACAGAAGCGCTATTGGCGCGAGCACGAGACCGAATCGGTCATGGTGCTGGACATTGGAATGTCAGAGTTAGTGAGCAACGAAGTTGCTGTTTGCCGTGAGTGTGACTCACAGGGCGTGCGCGGGGTGGCGCGTTATCCGCCGAGCGGTGTTTGTAGGGTCGCTGACCCGCCGCTGTGTCCTATGGACAAATGTGTAACGGCACGTACTCCGTTGAGCGGTGTTTGTAGGGTCGCTGACCCGCCGCTGTGTCCTATGGACAAACGTGGAACGGCACGTAAACCGTTGAGCGGTACTTGTAGGGTCGCTGACCCGCCGCTGTGTCCTAAGGACAATTGTGGAACGGCACGTACTCCGTTGAGCGGTGCTCGTAGGTTCGCTGACCCGCCGCTGAGTGTCTCGAATGACACTGTTCCCTCTCCGAGGAGCCATAGTGCGTTGGCACCTAGGCAGCGCGACGGTGATGTCGCCCTGCAGCCCTCATCCGGCCGTGCTCGGGCGAGGAGGGAGAGGAGGAAGAGACGCAGAGCGTCTGTGACGTCTATGACGTCGGACGAGGTGTCCAGCGTGTTGAGCGGTGAGGCTCCACGCGACTGCAGTGAGCAGTTATACACACTCGTGAATGGAGTGACAGGGGATGTCGACGGAGACATAAGTCTCGAGCGACTCCCGTCGGTTGATGCTCTGTTAGAGCTGGACGAGATGTCCGTCGCCGAGTTTGGCGAGGCCTTAAAGGCCGGCGAGCTTGCCGAGGTGGTCATGATACGACCCGAGGAGGAGTTGAACTCCTCGTCCGTCGTGGACGAAGCTGTCCTTGAGGACACGAAGCGAGCGCTGAGCGCTAGGAGTGGATCTTCGATCCTCAAGGATCCCTCGGATCCGTTTTATCCTTTGATCAAGGAGTACCACGATGTGGTGTCGAAGGACCCGCCGTCAGGGTTGCCTCCGGATCGAGGCGTACGTCATGAGATTGACTTGGTTCCTGGAACCAAATACTGCGTAACACGGCAGTGGCCCTTACCAAGGGAGCAATGTGACGTCATCGACGCGTTCTTCCGTGCTAAGCACGCAGCCGGCTTGGTGCGTGAGAGCAAGTCTCCGCACTCGACACCCACGTTCTGTGTCAGAAAGCCTAATGGCAAGTGGCGCATAGTGCATGCTTTTAATAAGCTGAATGCAGCCACCATTCCGGCACAGACGCCGATTCCTCGAAAGGATGTTCTGCAGAACAACATGGTGGGATGTACGTTGTACAGTGCACTCGACTTGGTCGACGGGTATTATCAGTTGCTCATGAGAGCTAGCGATATACCCCTCACGGCTGTGAGTACTCCGAGCGGTATGCTCTGGGAGTGGTTGGTGATGCCCCAAGGGCTGTCGAACGCGCCTGCGACGTTCAATCGTCTAGTGACGCAGTTGTTTAGGCCCCATCGGGCGTACGCTCAGACGTACTTCGACGACATCTTCGTCCATAGTCGTGCGGAGCACGGGAGGTCTGATGTGGAAAACCACCTTGACCATTTGCGAGCGGTGCTCGAGTGCATGCGCACGAATAAGTTGTATGCCAACTTGGATAAATGCGTCTTTGGCGCGGAGGAAATTCCTTTCCTCGGATGCTTCATTGGGGAGCGAGGCCTTAGGGCAGATCCTGCCAAGGTTAAGGCCATTGTGGACTGGCCGGTTCCATCGAACCCGAAAGACTTGCGTAAGTGGCTTGGCTTAGCCAATTACTTGCACAAGTACAGCGAGAACTACGCTGATATGGCTCGGCCATTGTCCAACCTCCTTAAGAAGGATGCACCTTGGTGCTGGGATGTCGTTCACGACGAAGCCTTCAAGGCTGTTAAGGAGAGTCTCCTTCACGCGCCCATCTTGGCGCTTCCGGACCCGGATCGTCCGTTTAGCGTCGTCTGCGACGCCTCCGATTTTGCAATCGGTTGTGCTTTATTACAAGCAGACGCCGAAGGGTGTGAACGCGTTATCGCGTTTGAATCTCGGCAGCTTAAAGCTGCTGAGAAGAACTATCCAGTTCATGACAAAGAGCTACTTGCAATGAAGTATGCTCTAGTCAAATTTAGAGTACATTTACTCGGCTCTAAGCCCTTTGTGATCTATACAGATCATACGTCTTTACGCACTGCGACTCAGTCGCCTCACCTCTCACAGAGAATGGCAAGATGGCTTTCATTCTTTGCCGAGTATAACTTCGAGGTGAAGTATAAGCCGGGCCGGCTAAACGTAGTGGCCGATGCGCTATCGCGCAGGCCAGACTACGAGTTGACTCATGTCACTACTGTGACGTCGTCGGTCCCCGACCTTATACGGAGGGCATACGCCCAAGACGACACGTGTGTAGCTCTGCTACGTGCTCTTGGGAGCGAAGAGTTTAAAGACTCTGACAAGGAATTGTCACCGCGCTTACGCGCGAGGCTGCAGCGTTATACGCTTGACCATGGCCTGCTGTACTACAGCACTGACCCTGAGGACACTCCTCGAGTGGTCGTCCCTCATGATGAGGATCTTAAGTATCGCATCCTCTATGAGGTGCATGATACGCCTGTCGGTGGACATCTTGGTCGTGAGAAGACCTATGGCTCGGTGAGCAAGATGTATTGGTGGCCCAAGATGTACAAGTGGGCAAGCACCTATGTGCGTACATGCGAGACATGTCAACGGACCAAGTCCGCGCCACATGCGGCTGCGCCGTTGGCGAGTTTGCCAGTCCCTTCGGGATGTTGGCAGTCCATTAGTATGGACTTTGTGTTTGGCCTTCCTAAGGATAAGGCGGGCAACACGGGTGTCGTGGTCTTTGTTGACCGACTGAGCAAGATGGCTCATCTTTCGGCTGTGCCGGACACCGTGGACGGTGAGGATACAGCTAAGCTGTTCTTAGACAGAGTCTTTCGCCAACATGGCTTGCCTGAGGCAATTGTCTCTGATAGAGACCCTCGCTTTACAGCGAAGTTCTGGACGTCCTTGTTCAGGGTGCTCGGCACCAAGTTGGACATGTCCACGGCGGATCATCCGCAGACCGATGGTCAAACTGAACGCGTGAATCGCGTTGTGGAGGATATCCTCCGAAGCGTCTGCGCTGAAGCGCCACGACGCTGGAGCGAGATGCTCCCCTTGTTGAGTTCGCTATGAACAATGCGGTGCATGCCTCGACAGGCTTCACCCCGTTCTATGTGAACGGTTTGGTCGACCCTCGCGTCCCTCTAACGCCGCCACGGTGTGGCTCTGGGCTTGATGGGGGAGGGTTAGCCGATCGGCTTGCTGATGTCAGCCCAGTTGCGGTTCGCAAGCAAGTCGATGACTTTGTCTCCTTGAGACTGAGCGTCATGCGCCAGGTGCGCGACGCGATGGCTGAAAGCCAGGATCTCCAAAAGGAGTATGCAGATGCCAAAGGCAGGAAGAACATGGAAAGGTTTGAGATCGGGGATCTTGTTTTATTAAACGCTAAAAACCTACCTACACATGCAGTGTCTGCGGTCTTTAAGACCAAGTTGAGACCTAGGTTCATTGGACCGTTCAAGGTCGTGGCCAAGAAGGGCCTGGCGTACACGCTCAATCTTCCGAAGAAGATGCGTACGCACCCGGTATTCTACGTGGGCTTGCTTAAGCCATACCGGGACCCTGCTCGGGTGAGCTCTGAGGCGCTAGCGCCGGGTCGGACGAGGGCTGCGAAGCAGCGAGAGGCTGCGAGGCAGCAGGAGGCTGCGAGCCAACAGGAGGCTGAGAGCCAACAGGGTGCTGAGGCCCAGCACCAGAGTCCGAGTGCGCGAGATACTGCGGGGCAGCAGGACGCTGCAGAGCAGCAGGGTGCGGAGGCACAGGAAGCTGCAAGGCAGCAGGCGGTAGAGCCATCGGCGGTGGCATTGCCACGGGATGAGAGCCGTACGGCTGCATCCGAACCAAGAGGTCGAGTTGACCCTGCAGCTGAGCAATCTGACGCTCAAGGTCTACGACCCGCTGCTGCATCGCCTGAGGCGACTCCAGCCAGTCGAGGCGACGCTCGACCTCCTCGAGGCCATTCGCTAGGCGATGCGAGGAGCGGTCCACGTCGGCGACGTAGTCGCTCACCGAGCGGACGCGGCTCTGTAGGGAGAGGAAGTCCCCGAAGCTCGCAGCGCGAGAGTCCAGCGGACGCCCGGCCTCCCCCTGCTCTGCTCGATGAGCATGGGAATCTCCACTATCATGTGGAGCGCCTGATGGCGCGGCGCAGGCGCCAGGGTCATAACCAGTATCTGGTAAAGTGGCGAGGTTACCCTCATTCCCAGAACTCATGGGAGTTCGAGGTGCCACTGCGACAAGATTGCCCTGACGTCGTGGACGCTTACGATCGACGTCACCCGGTGACGGACCGCCCGCAGGTCATGCGACGGAGTCGCCGGGCGCGCCGCGCTTCCCACTACTAGAGTGGGGCGACGACAGGTCAAGAGTCGAGCTCAGGCTCTGACCAGTGGCTGTGACAGCCGACCCATGGCTATGGGTAGGACTGCTCACAGCGGGAGCAGGAGGCCGGGGTGCCTCGTAGCGTGAGGGACGTTGTCCCGGTACACGCCGTCTTGCTTGTCGCTTCGCGAAGTCGAGGCGTAAGCGCCGCTCTAAGCGGATATCGGTTTCCGAGAAACTAGCTCGGAGAGCATCGAAGGAGTGGAGCCGTCGGGATAGCTCCACCCAGTTCTGAAACTGCGCTTCGTAAGCGGCCATCGTTTCACCCTCTGAGAGGACCACCGGCACTGTCCGCATGGCCGGCACGGCCTCACCGTTGAGCTGCTGACGCAAGCGCTCCCGGTACTCCGATGGAGTTGTGACTTGTGGAGTCAAGAAGCGCTCGCGGAGCGAATTTCGCTGGGCGACTTCATCAGGCGTCTCGGGCGCGCGCCCACACGTGTACGTGTCCAAGAGCTGCGAAGCAGCGCGTCGAACGACCTCCGCAGGAGAGAGACGCTCATACCCGTAGTCGCGACGCGACGTGCCCACAATGGGGCGAGGTACAGGTCTGTTAGACCGTGCGCGCGATGCAGCCACAAGCTGCCGGCTTTGAGCCCCGTCCAGGTCGTTGGAGACCACACCTGGCTCAGGGAGCTCGTCCTCGTACCTCGAGGAGAGAGGAGGCGCATTGCGCAGGGCGTTCGCCGAACCATCACGGTTCGGGAACGGATTAGGCGTCCGCAGCTCGCGAGAGCGCGGCGCCGGGCTTGAAGGCCTCGGAGAGGCAGCCTCCTGGCGCGTTGGAGTCCACTCGTCGTCGTCAGGGACGATCTCGCCCTGCTCAAGCTCGTCGAGCCAGGCGTTTCGACGCGTACGCGGTGTCGATGGCTCAGGGGAGCGTGGAGTGTCGCTCCCACCTGGACGTTGGCTCGCGGAGCCGGAGCCATGACGTCGCCGATGCTCATTGTGGTACTGTCGTACACTGAGCCGCTGCGGAGCAGCTTCCCTGTCGGGACTGCGGCCTGGGGCCTGTGGCGACTCCGGGCTGTCACGCCCAGACATGCGTCCACTGGACGATGGCGAAGAGAGGTCAGATGACCGTGGCGAAAGGTGTAGCATTTTGAATGCAGTTTCGATAATGGGCTCTGGGAGCCGAAGTTCTTTGAACTTGTGATGAGGTAAAGTGACCTCTAACGTCTTGAGAAGACAAGACCTCACTGAGAAAGTGTCGTGGACACGGGTGTCCACATCTTGGTGGGGGGTGGTGTAACGGGGTTACACGGGTTTACACCTGGTGTGTCCCACACATGGATACACTTTGTGTAAGGTACATATTTGATGTACAGACACTCGAGGGAGTGTGTGTGGCTGAGAGCCACACGTTATGCATTTGAAGTAGGATTTCACTTGGTTTTACTATGTTAGATAGTTCACCACATACATTTACCCCCTAGGCGGCTAGCCGCAATAAAAGATAAATAAACAGTTTGGATTTGGAACACAAAGTGAAAAGTCCTTTTATTAAGGTCGTAGTTAGTAGGTGCCTTCGGATCTTAAGGCCTATTAACCCTTAATAAGGTGTGTGTTAATCCTTAACTCGTTGAGTTAACCGTCTTCCTCTGACGCTAAGCTACGGCAGCCCCGCTGCACGATCGCAAAGAAGCAAGCACCCCCCGTGGGGCTCGAACCCACGACCACTGGCTTAAAAGGCCAGCGCTCTACCGACTGAGCTAGACGGGTGTACCTTCACACAAATTACAGCAACTTAACACAAACGACCAGCAACACAAAACACACAAAACTACACAACACATACAAACACACGCACAGAACACAAACACCATCATACCTTATGATACTCAAACCACACACACACACATACGCACGCCACCGTGCTCATGCCACCAGTCCCGACACCTTTCCACACCTCCAAGTCGTCAAAGTCGTCATGGCACTAACTTTTGTCAATCTTAACCATAGCGAGCCCTTCACCACATTGCCCTCGGTACTGAGGTGATGCCACACGACAACCATATCACAGAACTACTCCGCATAACACCAACTTCGAACTACAACTGTGCTGATTGTTATTTTGAAAGCCAACCAGTTTTTGCTAAAGCCAGAGGGCGACGCAGATAACTGATCTGTGCCTCTCAACCTCTGCCAAACAAACGCTTTGTCGATGCTAATACGTTATGGTCCTTCGTTGCTCCTATTGCCCGACCGTGCAGTTGGTGCGCTAGTCATCATGAACGCAATCGGCGCTGTGAAGCGTTGGGGGTCTCGACTCATGCACCCCCACGCCAGTATTTGCCCAAGCCAAGAACGCTTTTGAATACCCACGCACAGAATGATATATGCAATCAAAGCACTATAATTACACGAGTATGGAAATCAGTATTCAGTGCCACGAGGCAAGTCTAGCAACGGATAATGTCACTCCGTTCCGGATCAATAGCCGGATTGTTCCGAGGTGCTCTGGCGAAACTAGCTACACACGTGACCAAGAACTCGAGTAGTGTGCTGTATAAGTACCTGGTTCAACGCCAATGAGTGGTAGGGAGCATAACGGCCTCCAGTAGGTAACGTGGGAGCAGGGCGAGCAAAAGGATGCGGAAGATAATAGTGCCCTTTTGCGGGTGCTGCCACGCCAACGAGCTGTGCACAAAGCGCACCAACAACTCCCAACAACTCGCCAACGCCAACGCACGATCGCAAAGAAGCAAGCACCCCCCGTGGGGCTCGAACCCACGACCACTGGCTTAAAAGGCCAGCGCTCTACCGACTGAGCTAGACGGGTGTACCTTCACACAAATTACAGCAACTTAACACAAACGACCAGCAACACAAAACACACAAAACTACACAACACATACAAACACACACACAGAACACAAACACCATCATACCGTATGATACTCAAACCACACACACACACACACGCACGCCACCGTGCTCATGCCACCAGTCCCGACACCTTTCCACACCTCCAAGTCGTCAAAGTCGTCATGGCACTAACTTTTGTCAATCTTAACCATAGCGAGCCCTTCACCACATTGCCCTCGGTACTGAGGTGATGCCACACGACAACCATATCACAGAACTACTCCGCATAACACCAACTTCGAACTACAACTGTGCTGATTGTTATTTTGAAAGCCAACCAGTTTTTGCTAAAGCCAGAGGGCGACGCAGATAACTGATCTGTGCCTCTCAACCTCTGCCAAACAAACGCTTTGTCGATGCTAATACGTTATGGTCCTTCGCTGCTCCTGTTGCCCGACCGTGCAGTTGGTGCGCTAGTCATCATGAACGCAATCGGCGCTGTGAAGCGTTGGGGGTCTCGACTCATGCACCCCCACGCCAGTATTTGCCCAAGCCAAGAACGCTTTTGAATACCCACGCACAGAATGATATATGCAATCAAAGCACTATAATTACACGAGTATGGAAATCAGTATTCAGCGCCACGAGGCAAGTCTAGCAACGGATAATGTCACTCCGTTCCGGATCAATAGCCGGATTGTTCCGAGGTGCTCTGGCGAAACTAGCTACACACGTGACCAAGAACTCGAGTAGTGTGCTGTATAAGTACCTGGTTCAACGCCAATGAGTGGTAGGGAGCATAACGGCCTCCAGTAGGTAACGTGGGAGCAGGGCGAGCAAAAGGATGCGGAAGATAATAGTGCCCTTTTGCGGGTGCTGCCACGCCAACGAGCTGTGCACAAAGCGCACCAACAACTCCCAACAACTCGCCAACGCCAACGCACGATCGCAATGAAGCAAGCACCCCCCGTGGGGCTCGAACCCACGACCACTGGCTTAAAAGGCCAGCGCTCTACCGACTGAGCTAGACGGGTGTACCTTCACACAAATTACAGCAACTTAACACAAACGACCAGCAACACAAAACACACAAAACTACACAACACATACAAACACACACACAGAACACAAACACCATCATACCGTATGATACTCAAACCACACACACACACACATACGCACGCCACCGTGCTCATGCCACCAGTCCCGACACCTTTCCACACCTCCAAGTCGTCAAAGTCGTCATGGCACCAACTTTTGTCAATCTTAACCATAGCGAGCCCTTCACCACATTGCCCTCGGTACTGAGGTGATGCCACACGACAACCATATCACAGAACTACTCCGCATAACACCAACTTCGAACTACAACTGTGCTGATTGTTATTTTGAAAGCCAACCAGTTTTTGCTAAAGCCAGAGGGCGACGCAGATAACTGATCTGTGCCTCTCAACCTCTGCCCAACAAACGCTTTGTCGATGCTAATACGTTATGGTCCTTCGTTGCTCCTATTGCCCGACCGTGCAGTTGGTGCGCTAGTCATCATGAACGCAATCGGCGCTGTGAAGCGTTGGGGGTCTCGACTCATGCACCCCCACGCCAGTATTTGCCCAAGCCAAGAACGCTTTTGAATACCCACGCACAGAATGATATATGCAATCAAAGCACTATAATTACACGAGTATGGAAATCAGTATTCAGCGCCACGAGGCAAGTCTAGCAACGGATAATGTCACTCCGTTCCGGATCAATAGCCGGATTGTTCCGAGGTGCTCTGGCGAAACTAGCTACACACGTGACCAAGAACTCGAGTAGTGTGCTGTATAAGTACCTGGTTCAACGCCAATGAGTGGTAGGGAGCATAACGGTCTCCAGTAGGTAACGTGGGAGCAAGGCGAGCAAAAGGATGCGGAAGATAATAGTGCCCTTTTGCGGGTGCTGCCACGCCAACGAGCTGTGCACAAAGCGCACCAACAACTCCCAACAACTCGCCAACGCCAACGCACGATCGCAAAGAAGCAAGCACCCCCCGTGGGGCTCGAACCCACGACCACTGGCTTAAAAGGCCAGCGCTCTACCGACTGAGCTAGACGGGTGTACCTTCACACAAATTACAGCAACTTAACACAAACGACCAGCAACACAAAACACACAAAACTACACAACACATACAAACACACACACAGAACACAAACACCATCATACCGTATGATACTCAAACCACACACACACACACATACGCACGCCACCGTGCTCATGCCACCAGTCCCGACACCTTTCCACACCTCCAAGTCGTCATGGCACCAACTTTTGTCAATCTTAACCATAGCGAGCCCTTCACCACATTGCCCTCGGTACTGAGGTGATGCCACACGACAACCATATCACAGAACTACTCCGCATAACACCAACTTCGAACTACAACTGTGCTGATTGTTATTTTGAAAGCCAACCAGTTTTTGCTAAAGCCAGAGGGCGACGCAGATAACTGATCTGTGCCTCTCAACCTCTGCCAAACAAACGCTTTGTCGATGCTAATACGTTATGGTCCTTCGTTGCTCCTATTGCCCGACCGTGCAGTTGGTGCGCTAGTCATCATGAACGCAATCGGCGCTGTGAAGCGTTGGGGGTCTCGACTCATGCACCCCCACGCCAGTATTTGCCCAAGCCAAGAACGCTTTTGAATACCCACGCACAGAATGATATATGCAATCAAAGCACTATAATTACACGAGTATGGAAATCAGTATTCAGCGCCACGAGGCAAGTCTAGCAACGGATAATGTCACTCCGTTCCGGATCAATAGCCGGATTGTTCCGAGGTGCTCTGGCGAAACTAGCTACACACGTGACCAAGAACTCGAGTAGTGTGCTGTATAAGTACCTGGTTCAACGCCAATGAGTGGTAGGGAGCATAACGGCCTCCAGTAGGTAACGTGGGAGCAGGGCGAGCAAAAGGATGCGGAAGATAATAGTGCCCTTTTGCGGGTGCTGCCACGCCAACGAGCTGTGCACAAAGCGCACCAACAACTCCCAACAACTCGCCAACGCCAACGCACGATCGCAATGAAGCAAGCACCCCCCGTGGGGCTCGAACCCACGACCACTGGCTTAAAAGGCCAGCGCTCTACCGACTGAGCTAGACGGGTGTACCTTCACACAAATTACAGCAACTTAACACAAACGACCAGCAACACAAAACACACAAAACTACACAACACATACAAACACACACACAGAACACAAACACCATCATACCGTATGATACTCAAACCACACACACACACACATACGCACGCCACCGTGCTCATGCCACCAGTCCCGACACCTTTCCACACCTCCAAGTCGTCAAAGTCGTCATGGCACCAACTTTTGTCAATCTTAACCATAGCGAGCCCTTCACCACATTGCCCTCGGTACTGAGGTGATGCCACACGACAACCATATCACAGAACTACTCCGCATAACACCAACTTCGAACTACAACTGTGCTGATTGTTATTTTGAAAGCCAACCAGTTTTTGCTAAAGCCAGAGGGCGACGCAGATAACTGATCTGTGCCTCTCAACCTCTGCCCAACAAACGCTTTGTCGATGCTAATACGTTATGGTCCTTCGTTGCTCCTATTGCCCGACCGTGCAGTTGGTGCGCTAGTCATCATGAACGCAATCGGCGCTGTGAAGCGTTGGGGGTCTCGACTCATGCACCCCCACGCCAGTATTTGCCCAAGCCAAGAACGCTTTTGAATACCCACGCACAGAATGATATATGCAATCAAAGCACTATAATTACACGAGTATGGAAATCAGTATTCAGCGCCACGAGGCAAGTCTAGCAACGGATAATGTCACTCCGTTCCGGATCAATAGCCGGATTGTTCCGAGGTGCTCTGGCGAAACTAGCTACACACGTGACCAAGAACTCGAGTAGTGTGCTGTATAAGTACCTGGTTCAACGCCAATGAGTGGTAGGGAGCATAACGGCCTCCAGTAGGTAACGTGGGAGCAGGGCGAGCAAAAGGATGCGGAAGATAATAGTGCCCTTTGCGGGTGCTGCCACGCCAACGAGCTGTGCACAAAGCGCACCAACAACTCCCAACAACTCGCCAACGCCAACGCACGATCGCAAAGAAGCAAGCACCCCCCGTGGGGCTCGAACCCACGACCACTGGCTTAAAAGGCCAGCGCTCTACCGACTGAGCTAGACGGGTGTACCTTCACACAAATTACAGCAACTTAACACAAACGACCAGCAACACAAAACACACAAAACTACACAACACATACAAACACACACACAGAACACAAACACCATCATACCGTATGATACTCAAACCACACACACACACACATACGCACGCCACCGTGCTCATGCCACCAGTCCCGACACCTTTCCACACCTCCAAGTCGTCATGGCACCAACTTTTGTCAATCTTAACCATAGCGAGCCCTTCACCACATTGCCCTCGGTACTGAGGTGATGCCACACGACAACCATATCACAGAACTACTCCGCATAACACCAACTTCGAACTACAACTGTGCTGATTGTTATTTTGAAAGCCAACCAGTTTTTGCTAAAGCCAGAGGGCGACGCAGATAACTGATCTGTGCCTCTCAACCTCTGCCAAACAAACGCTTTGTCGATGCTAATACGTTATGGTCCTTCGTTGCTCCTATTGCCCGACCGTGCAGTTGGTGCGCTAGTCATCATGAACGCAATCGGCGCTGTGAAGCGTTGGGGGTCTCGACTCATGCACCCCCACGCCAGTATTTGCCCAAGCCAAGAACGCTTTTGAATACCCACGCACAGAATGATATATGCAATCAAAGCACTATAATTACACGAGTATGGAAATCAGTATTCAGCGCCACGAGGCAAGTCTAGCAACGGATAATGTCACTCCGTTCCGGATCAATAGCCGGATTGTTCCGAGGTGCTCTGGCGAAACTAGCTACACACGTGACCAAGAACTCGAGTAGTGTGCTGTATAAGTACCTGGTTCAACGCCAATGAGTGGTAGGGAGCATAACGGCCTCCAGTAGGTAACGTGGGAGCAGGGCGAGCAAAAGTATGCGGAAGATAATAGTGCCCTTTTGCGGGTGCTGCCACGCCAACGAGCTGTGCACAAAGCGCACCAACAACTCCCAACAACTCGCCAACGCCAACGCACGATCGCAAAGAAGCAAGCACCCCCCGTGGGGCTCGAACCCACGACCACTGGCTTAAAAGGCCAGCGCTCTACCGACTGAGCTAGACGGGTGTACCTTCACACAAATTACAGCAACTTAACACAAACGACCAGCAACACAAAACACACAAAACTACACAACACATACAAACACACGCACAGAACACAAACACCATCATACCTTATGATACTCAAACCACACACACACACATACGCACGCCACCGTGCTCATGCCACCAGTCCCGACACCTTTCCACACCTCCAAGTCGTCAAAGTCGTCATGGCACTAACTTTTGTCAATCTTAACCATAGCGAGCCCTTCACCACATTGCCCTCGGTACTGAGGTGATGCCACACGACAACCATATCACAGAACTACTCCGCATAACACCAACTTCGAACTACAACTGTGCTGATTGTTATTTTGAAAGCCAACCAGTTTTTGCTAAAGCCAGAGGGCGACGCAGATAACTGATCTGTGCCTCTCAACCTCTGCCAAACAAACGCTTTGTCGATGCTAATACGTTATGGTCCTTCGTTGCTCCTATTGCCCGACCGTGCAGTTGGTGCGCTAGTCATCATGAACGCAATCGGCGCTGTGAAGCGTTGGGGGTCTCGACTCATGCACCCCCACGCCAGTATTTGCCCAAGCCAAGAACGCTTTTGAATACCCACGCACAGAATGATATATGCAATCAAAGCACTATAATTACACGAGTATGGAAATCAGTATTCAGCGCCGCGAGGCAAGTCTAGCAACGGATAATGTCACTCCGTTCCGGATCAATAGCCGGATTGTTCCGAGGTGCTCTGGCGAAACTAGCTACACACGTGACCAAGAACTCGAGTAGTGTGCTGTATAAGTACCTGGTTCAACGCCAATGAGTGGTAGGGAGCATAACAGTCTCCAGTAGGTAACGTGGGAGCAAGGCGAGCAAAAGGATGCGGAAGATAATAGTGCCCTTTTGCGGGTGCTGCCACGCCAACGAGCTGTGCACAAAGCGCACCAACAACTCCCAACAACTCGCCAACGCCAACGCACGATCGCAAAGAAGCAAGCACCCCCCGTGGGGCTCGAACCCACGACCACTGGCTTAAAAGGCCAGCGCTCTACCGACTGAGCTAGACGGGTGTACCTTCACAAATTACAGCAACTTAACACAAACGACCAGCAACACAAAACACACAAAACTACACAACACATACATACAAACACACACACAGAACACAAACACCATCATACCGTATGATACTCAAACCACACACACACACACACGCACGCCACCGTGCTCATGCCACCAGTCCCGACACCTTTCCACACCTCCAAGTCGTCATGGCACCAACTTTTGTCAATCTTAACCATAGCGAGCCCTTCACCACATTGCCCTCGGTACTGAGGTGATGCCACACGACAACCATATCACAGAACTACTCCGCATAACACCAACTTCGAACTACAACTGTGCTGATTGTTATTTTGAAAGCCAACCAGTTTTTGCTAAAGCCAGAGGGCGACGCAGATAACTGATCTGTGCCTCTCAACCTCTGCCAAACAAACGCTTTGTCGATGCTAATACGTTATGGTCCTTCGTTGCTCCTATTGCCCGACCGTGCAGTTGGTGCGCTAGTCATCATGAACGCAATCGGCGCTGTGAAGCGTTGGGGGTCTCGACTCATGCACCCCCACGCCAGTATTTGCCCAAGCCAAGAACGCTTTTGAATACCCACGCACAGAATGATATATGCAATCAAAGCACTATAATTACACGAGTATGGAAATCAGTATTCAGCGCCGCGAGGCAAGTCTAGCAACGGATAATGTCACTCCGTTCCGGATCAATAGCCGGATTGTTCCGAGGTGCTCTGGCGAAACTAGCTACACACGTGACCAAGAACTCGAGTAGTGTGCTGTATAAGTACCTGGTTCAACGCCAATGAGTGGTAGGGAGCATAACGGCCTCCAGTAGGTAACGTGGGAGCAAGGCGAGCAAAAGGATGCGGAAGATAATAGTGCCCTTTTGCGGGTGCTGCCACGCCAACGAGCTGTGCACAAAGCGCACCAACAACTCCCAACAACTCGCCAACGCCAACGCACGATCGCAAAGAAGCAAGCACCCCCCGTGGGGCTCGAACCCACGACCACTGGCTTAAAAGGCCAGCGCTCTACCGACTGAGCTAGACGGGTGTACCTTCACACAAATTACAGCAACTTAACACAAACGACCAGCAACACAAAACACACAAAACTACACAACACATACAAACACACACACAGAACACAAACACCATCATACCGTATGATACTCAAACCACACACACACACACATACGCACGCCACCGTGCTCATGCCACCAGTCCCGACACCTTTCCACACCTCCAAGTCGTCATGGCACCAACTTTTGTCAATCTTAACCATAGCGAGCCCTTCACCACATTGCCCTCGGTACTGAGGTGATGCCACACGACAACCATATCACAGAACTACTCCGCATAACACCAACTTCGAACTACAACTGTGCTGATTGTTATTTTGAAAGCCAACCAGTTTTTGCTAAAGCCAGAGGGCGACGCAGATAACTGATCTGTGCCTCTCAACCTCTGCCAAACAAACGCTTTGTCGATGCTAATACGTTATGGTCCTTCGTTGCTCCTATTGCCCGACCGTGCAGTTGGTGCGCTAGTCATCATGAACGCAATCGGCGCTGTGAAGCGTTGGGGGTCTCGACTCATGCACCCCCACGCCAGTATTTGCCCAAGCCAAGAACGCTTTTGAATACCCACGCACAGAATGATATATGCAATCAAAGCACTATAATTACACGAGTATGGAAATCAGTATTCAGCGCCACGAGGCAAGTCTAGCAACGGATAATGTCACTCCGTTCCGGATCAATAGCCGGATTGTTCCGAGGTGCTCTGGCGAAACTAGCTACACACGTGACCAAGAACTCGAGTAGTGTGCTGTATAAGTACCTGGTTCAACGCCAATGAGTGGTAGGGAGCATAACGGCCTCCAGTAGGTAACGTGGGAGCAGGGCGAGCAAAAGGATGCGGAAGATAATAGTGCCCTTTTGCGGGTGCTGCCACGCCAACGAGCTGTGCACAAAGCGCACCAACAACTCCCAACAACTCGCCAACGCCAACGCACGATCGCAAAGAAGCAAGCACCCCCCGTGGGGCTCGAACCCACGACCACTGGCTTAAAAGGCCAGCGCTCTACCGACTGAGCTAGACGGGTGTACCTTCACACAAATTACAGCAACTTAACACAAACGACCAGCAACACAAAACACACAAAACTACACAACACATACAAACACACACACAGAACACAAACACCATCATACCGTATGATACTCAAACCACACACACACACACATACGCACGCCACCGTGCTCATGCCACCAGTCCCGACACCTTTCCACACCTCCAAGTCGTCATGGCACCAACTTTTGTCAATCTTAACCATAGCGAGCCCTTCACCACATTGCCCTCGGTACTGAGGTGATGCCACACGACAACCATATCACAGAACTACTCCGCATAACACCAACTTCGAACTACAACTGTGCTGATTGTTATTTTGAAAGCCAACCAGTTTTTGCTAAAGCCAGAGGGCGACGCAGATAACTGATCTGTGCCTCTCAACCTCTGCCAAACAAACGCTTTGTCGATGCTAATACGTTATGGTCCTTCGTTGCTCCTATTGCCCGACCGTGCAGTTGGTGCGCTAGTCATCATGAACGCAATCGGCGCTGTGAAGCGTTGGGGGTCTCGACTCATGCACCCCCACGCCAGTATTTGCCCAAGCCAAGAACGCTTTTGAATACCCACGCACAGAATGATATATGCAATCAAAGCACTATAATTACACGAGTATGGAAATCAGTATTCAGCGCCACGAGGCAAGTCTAGCAACGGATAATGTCACTCCGTTCCGGATCAATAGCCGGATTGTTCCGAGGTGCTCTGGCGAAACTAGCTACACACGTGACCAAGAACTCGAGTAGTGTGCTGTATAAGTACCTGGTTCAACGCCAATGAGTGGTAGGGAGCATAACGGCCTCCAGTAGGTAACGTGGGAGCAGGGCGAGCAAAAGGATGCGGAAGATAATAGTGCCCTTTTGCGGGTGCTGCCACGCCAACGAGCTGTGCACAAAGCGCACCAACAACTCCCAACAACTCGCCAACGCCAACGCACGATCGCAAAGAAGCAAGCACCCCCCGTGGGGCTCGAACCCACGACCACTGGCTTAAAAGGCCAGCGCTCTACCGACTGAGCTAGACGGGTGTACCTTCACACAAATTACAGCAACTTAACACAAACGACCAGCAACACAAAACACACAAAACTACACAACACATACAAACACACACACAGAACACAAACACCATCATACCGTATGATACTCAAACCACACACACACACACATACGCACGCCACCGTGCTCATGCCACCAGTCCCGACACCTTTCCACACCTCCAAGTCGTCATGGCACCAACTTTTGTCAATCTTAACCATAGCGAGCCCTTCACCACATTGCCCTCGGTACTGAGGTGATGCCACACGACAACCATATCACAGAACTACTCCGCATAACACCAACTTCGAACTACAACTGTGCTGATTGTTATTTTGAAAGCCAACCAGTTTTTGCTAAAGCCAGAGGGCGACGCAGATAACTGATCTGTGCCTCTCAACCTCTGCCAAACAAACGCTTTGTCGATGCTAATACGTTATGGTCCTTCGTTGCTCCTATTGCCCGACCGTGCAGTTGGTGCGCTAGTCATCATGAACGCAATCGGCGCTGTGAAGCGTTGGGGGTCTCGACTCATGCACCCCCACGCCAGTATTTGCCCAAGCCAAGAACGCTTTTGAATACCCACGCACAGAATGATATATGCAATCAAAGCACTATAATTACACGAGTATGGAAATCAGTATTCAGCGCCACGAGGCAAGTCTAGCAACGGATAATGTCACTCCGTTCCGGATCAATAGCCGGATTGTTCCGAGGTGCTCTGGCGAAACTAGCTACACACGTGACCAAGAACTCGAGTAGTGTGCTGTATAAGTACCTGGTTCAACGCCAATGAGTGGTAGGGAGCATAACGGCCTCCAGTAGGTAACGTGGGAGCAGGGCGAGCAAAAGGATGCGGAAGATAATAGTGCCCTTTTGCGGGTGCTGCCACGCCAACGAGCTGTGCACAAAGCGCACCAACAACTCCCAACAACTCGCCAACGCCAACGCACGATCGCAAAGAAGCAAGCACCCCCCGTGGGGCTCGAACCCACGACCACTGGCTTAAAAGGCCAGCGCTCTACCGACTGAGCTAGACGGGTGTACCTTCACACAAATTACAGCAACTTAACACAAACGACCAGCAACACAAAACACACAAAACTACACAACACATACAAACACACACACAGAACACAAACACCATCATACCGTATGATACTCAAACCACACACACACACATACGCACGCCACCGTGCTCATGCCACCAGTCCCGACACCTTTCCACACCTCCAAGTCGTCATGGCACCAACTTTTGTCAATCTTAACCATAGCGAGCCCTTCACCACATTGCCCTCGGTACTGAGGTGATGCCACACGACAACCATATCACAGAACTACTCCGCATAACACCAACTTCGAACTACAACTGTGCTGATTGTTATTTTGAAAGCCAACCAGTTTTTGCTAAAGCCAGAGGGCGACGCAGATAACTGATCTGTGCCTCTCAACCTCTGCCAAACAAACGCTTTGTCGATGCTAATACGTTATGGTCCTTCGTTGCTCCTATTGCCCGACCGTGCAGTTGGTGCGCTAGTCATCATGAACGCAATCGGCGCTGTGAAGCGTTGGGGGTCTCGACTCATGCACCCCCACGCCAGTATTTGCCCAAGCCAAGAACGCTTTTGAATACCCACGCACAGAATGATATATGCAATCAAAGCACTATAATTACACGAGTATGGAAATCAGTATTCAGCGCCACGAGGCAAGTCTAGCAACGGATAATGTCACTCCGTTCCGGATCAATAGCCGGATTGTTCCGAGGTGCTCTGGCGAAACTAGCTACACACGTGACCAAGAACTCGAGTAGTGTGCTGTATAAGTACCTGGTTCAACGCCAATGAGTGGTAGGGAGCATAACGGCCTCCAGTAGGTAACGTGGGAGCAGGGCGAGCAAAAGGATGCGGAAGATAATAGTGCCCTTTTGCGGGTGCTGCCACGCCAACGAGCTGTGCACAAAGCGCACCAACAACTCCCAACAACTCGCCAACGCCAACGCACGATCGCAAAGAAGCAAGCACCCCCCGTGGGGCTCGAACCCACGACCACTGGCTTAAAAGGCCAGCGCTCTACCGACTGAGCTAGACGGGTGTACCTTCACACAAATTACAGCAACTTAACACAAACGACCAGCAACACAAAACACACAAAACTACACAACACATACAAACACACACACAGAACACAAACACCATCATACCGTATGATACTCAAACCACACACACACACATACGCACGCCACCGTGCTCATGCCACCAGTCCCGACACCTTTCCACACCTCCAAGTCGTCATGGCACCAACTTTTGTCAATCTTAACCATAGCGAGCCCTTCACCACATTGCCCTCGGTACTGAGGTGATGCCACACGACAACCATATCACAGAACTACTCCGCATAACACCAACTTCGAACTACAACTGTGCTGATTGTTATTTTGAAAGCCAACCAGTTTTTGCTAAAGCCAGAGGGCGACGCAGATAACTGATCTGTGCCTCTCAACCTCTGCCAAACAAACGCTTTGTCGATGCTAATACGTTATGGTCCTTCGTTGCTCCTATTGCCCGACCGTGCAGTTGGTGCGCTAGTCATCATGAACGCAATCGGCGCTGTGAAGCGTTGGGGGTCTCGACTCATGCACCCCCACGCCAGTATTTGCCCAAGCCAAGAACGCTTTTGAATACCCACGCACAGAATGATATATGCAATCAAAGCACTATAATTACACGAGTATGGAAATCAGTATTCAGCGCCGCGAGGCAAGTCTAGCAACGGATAATGTCACTCCGTTCCGGATCAATAGCCGGATTGTTCCGAGGTGCTCTGGCGAAACTAGCTACACACGTGACCAAGAACTCGAGTAGTGTGCTGTATAAGTACCTGGTTCAACGCCAATGAGTGGTAGGGAGCATAACGGTCTCCAGTAGGTAACGTGGGAGCAAGGCGAGCAAAAGGATGCGGAAGATAATAGTGCCCTTTTGCGGGTGCTGCCACGCCAACGAGCTGTGCACAAAGCGCACCAACAACTCCCAACAACTCGCCAACGCCAACGCACGATCGCAAAGAAGCAAGCACCCCCCGTGGGGCTCGAACCCACGATCACTGGCTTAAAAGGCCAGCGCTCTACCGACTGAGCTAGACGGGTGTACCTTCACACAAATTACAGCAACTTAACACAAACGACCAGCAACACAAAACACACAAAACTACACAACACATACAAACACACACACAGAACACAAACACCATCATACCGTATGATACTCAAACCACACACACACACATACGCACGCCACCGTGCTCATGCCACCAGTCCCGACACCTTTCCACACCTCCAAGTCGTCATGGCACCAACTTTTGTCAATCTTAACCATAGCGAGCCCTTCACCACATTGCCCTCGGTACTGAGGTGATGCCACACGACAACCATATCACAGAACTACTCCGCATAACACCAACTTCGAACTACAACTGTGCTGATTGTTATTTTGAAAGCCAACCAGTTTTTGCTAAAGCCAGAGGGCGACGCAGATAACTGATCTGTGCCTCTCAACCTCTGCCAAACAAACGCTTTGTCGATGCTAATACGTTATGGTCCTTCGTTGCTCCTATTGCCCGACCGTGCAGTTGGTGCGCTAGTCATCATGAACGCAATCGGCGCTGTGAAGCGTTGGGGGTCTCGACTCATGCACCCCCACGCCAGTATTTGCCCAAGCCAAGAACGCTTTTGAATACCCACGCACAGAATGATATATGCAATCAAAGCACTATAATTACACGAGTATGGAAATCAGTATTCAGCGCCGCGAGGCAAGTCTAGCAACGGATAATGTCACTCCGTTCCGGATCAATAGCCGGATTGTTCCGAGGTGCTCTGGCGAAACTAGCTACACACGTGACCAAGAACTCGAGTAGTGTGCTGTATAAGTACCTGGTTCAACGCCAATGAGTGGTAGGGAGCATAACGGCCTCCAGTAGGTAACGTGGGAGCAGGGCGAGCAAAAGGATGCGGAAGATAATAGTGCCCTTTTGCGGGTGCTGCCACGCCAACGAGCTGTGCACAAAGCGCACCAACAACTCCCAACAACTCGCCAACGCCAACGCACGATCGCAAAGAAGCAAGCACCCCCCGTGGGGCTCGAACCCACGACCACTGGCTTAAAAGGCCAGCGCTCTACCGACTGAGCTAGACGGGTGTACCTTCACACAAATTACAGCAACTTAACACAAACGACCAGCAACACAAAACACACAAAACTACACAACACATACAAACACACACACAGAACACAAACACCATCATACCGTATGATACTCAAACCACACACACACACACACGCACGCCACCGTGCTCATGCCACCAGTCCCGACACCTTTCCACACCTCCAAGTCGTCATGGCACCAACTTTTGTCAATCTTAACCATAGCGAGCCCTTCACCACATTGCCCTCGGTACTGAGGTGATGCCACACGACAACCATATCACAGAACTACTCCGCATAACACCAACTTCGAACTACAACTGTGCTGATTGTTATTTTGAAAGCCAACCAGTTTTTGCTAAAGCCAGAGGGCGACGCAGATAACTGATCTGTGCCTCTCAACCTCTGCCAAACAAACGCTTTGTCGATGCTAATACGTTATGGTCCTTCGTTGCTCCTATTGCCCGACCGTGCAGTTGGTGCGCTAGTCATCATGAACGCAATCGGCGCTGTGAAGCGTTGGGGGTCTCGACTCATGCACCCCCACGCCAGTATTTGCCCAAGCCAAGAACGCTTTTGAATACCCACGCACAGAATGATATATGCAATCAAAGCACTATAATTACACGAGTATGGAAATCAGTATTCAGCGCCGCGAGGCAAGTCTAGCAACGGATAATGTCACTCCGTTCCGGATCAATAGCCGGATTGTTCCGAGGTGCTCTGGCGAAACTAGCTACACACGTGACCAAGAACTCGAGTAGTGTGCTGTATAAGTACCTGGTTCAACGCCAATGAGTGGTAGGGAGCATAACGGTCTCCAGTAGGTAACGTGGGAGCAAGGCGAGCAAAAGGATGCGGAAGATAATAGTGCCCTTTTGCGGGTGCTGCCACGCCAACGAGCTGTGCACAAAGCGCACCAACAACTCCCAACAACTCGCCAACGCCAACGCACGATCGCAAAGAAGCAAGCACCCCCCGTGGGGCTCGAACCCACGACCACTGGCTTAAAAGGCCAGCGCTCTACCGACTGAGCTAGACGGGTGTACCTTCACACAAATTACAGCAACTTAACACAAACGACCAGCAACACAAAACACACAAAACTACACAACACATACAAACACACACACAGAACACAAACACCATCATACCGTATGATACTCAAACCACACACACACACACATACGCACGCCACCGTGCTCATGCCACCAGTCCCGACACCTTTCCACACCTCCAAGTCGTCATGGCACCAACTTTTGTCAATCTTAACCATAGCGAGCCCTTCACCACATTGCCCTCGGTACTGAGGTGATGCCACACGACAACCATATCACAGAACTACTCCGCATAACACCAACTTCGAACTACAACTGTGCTGATTGTTATTTTGAAAGCCAACCAGTTTTTGCTAAAGCCAGAGGGCGACGCAGATAACTGATCTGTGCCTCTCAACCTCTGCCAAACAAACGCTTTGTCGATGCTAATACGTTATGGTCCTTCGTTGCTCCTATTGCCCGACCGTGCAGTTGGTGCGCTAGTCATCATGAACGCAATCGGCGCTGTGAAGCGTTGGGGGTCTCGACTCATGCACCCCCACGCCAGTATTTGCCCAAGCCAAGAACGCTTTTGAATACCCACGCACAGAATGATATATGCAATCAAAGCACTATAATTACACGAGTATGGAAATCAGTATTCAGCGCCGCGAGGCAAGTCTAGCAACGGATAATGTCACTCCGTTCCGGATCAATAGCCGGATTGTTCCGAGGTGCTCTGGCGAAACTAGCTACACACGTGACCAAGAACTCGAGTAGTGTGCTGTATAAGTACCTGGTTCAACGCCAATGAGTGGTAGGGAGCATAACGGTCTCCAGTAGGTAACGTGGGAGCAAGGCGAGCAAAAGGATGCGGAAGATAATAGGGCCCTTTTGCGGGTGCTGCCACGCCAACGAGCTGTGCACAAAGCGCACCAACAACTCGCCAACGCCAACGCACGATCGCAAAGAAGCAAGCACCCCCCGTGGGGCTCGAACCCACGACCACTGGCTTAAAAGGCCAGCGCTCTACCGACTGAGCTAGACGGGTGTACCTTCACACAAATTACAGCAACTTAACACAAACGACCAGCAACACAAAACACACAAAACTACACAACATATACAAACACACACACAGAACACAAACACCATCATACCGTATGATACTCAAACCACACACACACACATACGCACGCCACCGTGCTCATGCCACCAGTCCCGACACCTTTCCACACCTCCAAGTCGTCATGGCACCAACTTTTGTCAATCTTAACCATAGCGAGCCCTTCACCACATTGCCCTCGGTACTGAGGTGATGCCACACGACAACCATATCACAGAACTACTCCGCATAACACCAACTTCGAACTACAACTGTGCTGATTGTTATTTTGAAAGCCAACCAGTTTTTGCTAAAGCCAGAGGGCGACGCAGATAACTGATCTGTGCCTCTCAACCTCTGCCAAACAAACGCTTTGTCGATGCTAATACGTTATGGTCCTTCGTTGCTCCTATTGCCCGACCGTGCAGTTGGTGCGCTAGTCATCATGAACGCAATCGGCGCTGTGAAGCGTTGGGGGTCTCGACTCATGCACCCCCACGCCAGTATTTGCCCAAGCCAAGAACGCTTTTGAATACCCACGCACAGAATGATATATGCAATCAAAGCACTATAATTACACGAGTATGGAAATCAGTATTCAGCGCCACGAGGCAAGTCTAGCAACGGATAATGTCACTCCGTTCCGGATCAATAGCCGGATTGTTCCGAGGTGCTCTGGCGAAACTAGCTACACACGTGACCAAGAACTCGAGTAGTGTGCTGTATAAGTACCTGGTTCAACGCCAATGAGTGGTAGGGAGCATAACGGCCTCCAGTAGGTAACGTGGGAGCAGGGCGAGCAAAAGGATGCGGAAGATAATAGTGCCCTTTTGCGGGTGCTGCCACGCCAACGAGCTGTGCACAAAGCGCACCAACAACTCCCAACAACTCGCCAACGCCAACGCACGATCGCAAAGAAGCAAGCACCCCCCGTGGGGCTCGAACCCACGACCACTGGCTTAAAAGGCCAGCGCTCTACCGACTGAGCTAGACGGGTGTACCTTCACACAAATTACAGCAACTTAACACAAACGACCAGCAACACAAAACACACAAAACTACACAACACATACAAACACACACACAGAACACAAACACCATCATACCGTATGATACTCAAACCACACACACACACACACGCACGCCACCGTGCTCATGCCACCAGTCCCGACACCTTTCCACACCTCCAAGTCGTCATGGCACCAACTTTTGTCAATCTTAACCATAGCGAGCCCTTCACCACATTGCCCTCGGTACTGAGGTGATGCCACACGACAACCATATCACAGAACTACTCCGCATAACACCAACTTCGAACTACAACTGTGCTGATTGTTATTTTGAAAGCCAACCAGTTTTTGCTAAAGCCAGAGGGCGACGCAGATAACTGATCTGTGCCTCTCAACCTCTGCCAAACAAACGCTTTGTCGATGCTAATACGTTATGGTCCTTCGTTGCTCCTATTGCCCGACCGTGCAGTTGGTGCGCTAGTCATCATGAACGCAATCGGCGCTGTGAAGCGTTGGGGGTCTCGACTCATGCACCCCCACGCCAGTATTTGCCCAAGCCAAGAACGCTTTTGAATACCCACGCACAGAATGATATATGCAATCAAAGCACTATAATTACACGAGTATGGAAATCAGTATTCAGCGCCGCGAGGCAAGTCTAGCAACGGATAATGTCACTCCGTTCCGGATCAATAGCCGGATTGTTCCGAGGTGCTCTGGCGAAACTAGCTACACACGTGACCAAGAACTCGAGTAGTGTGCTGTATAAGTACCTGGTTCAACGCCAATGAGTGGTAGGGAGCATAACGGCCTCCAGTAGGTAACGTGGGAGCAGGGCGAGCAAAAGGATGCGGAAGATAATAGTGCCCTTTTGCGGGTGCTGCCACGCCAACGAGCTGTGCACAAAGCGCACCAACAACTCCCAACAACTCGCCAACGCCAACGCACGATCGCAAAGAAGCAAGCACCCCCCGTGGGGCTCGAACCCACGACCACTGGCTTAAAAGGCCAGCGCTCTACCGACTGAGCTAGACGGGTGTACCTTCACACAAATTACAGCAACTTAACACAAACGACCAGCAACACAAAACACACAAAACTACACAACACATACAAACACACACACAGAACACAAACACCATCATACCGTATGATACTCAAACCACACACACACACATACGCACGCCACCGTGCTCATGCCACCAGTCCCGACACCTTTCCACACCTCCAAGTCGTCATGGCACCAACTTTTGTCAATCTTAACCATAGCGAGCCCTTCACCACATTGCCCTCGGTACTGAGGTGATGCCACACGACAACCATATCACAGAACTACTCCGCATAACACCAACTTCGAACTACAACTGTGCTGATTGTTATTTTGAAAGCCAACCAGTTTTTGCTAAAGCCAGAGGGCGACGCAGATAACTGATCTGTGCCTCTCAACCTCTGCCAAACAAACGCTTTGTCGATGCTAATACGTTATGGTCCTTCGTTGCTCCTATTGCCCGACCGTGCAGTTGGTGCGCTAGTCATCATGAACGCAATCGGCGCTGTGAAGCGTTGGGGGTCTCGACTCATGCACCCCCACGCCAGTATTTGCCCAAGCCAAGAACGCTTTTGAATACCCACGCACAGAATGATATATGCAATCAAAGCACTATAATTACACGAGTATGGAAATCAGTATTCAGCGCCGCGAGGCAAGTCTAGCAACGGATAATGTCACTCCGTTCCGGATCAATAGCCGGATTGTTCCGAGGTGCTCTGGCGAAACTAGCTACACACGTGACCAAGAACTCGAGTAGTGTGCTGTATAAGTACCTGGTTCAACGCCAATGAGTGGTAGGGAGCATAACGGTCTCCAGTAGGTAACGTGGGAGCAAGGCGAGCAAAAGGATGCGGAAGATAATAGTGCCCTTTTGCGGGTGCTGCCACGCCAACGAGCTGTGCACAAAGCGCACCAACAACTCCCAACAACTCGCCAACGCCAACGCACGATCGCAAAGAAGCAAGCACCCCCCGTGGGGCTCGAACCCACGACCACTGGCTTAAAAGGCCAGCGCTCTACCGACTGAGCTAGACGGGTGTACCTTCACACAAATTACAGCAACTTAACACAAACGACCAGCAACACAAAACACACAAAACTACACAACACATACAAACACACACACAGAACACAAACACCATCATACCGTATGATACTCAAACCACACACACACACACACGCACGCCACCGTGCTCATGCCACCAGTCCCGACACCTTTCCACACCTCCAAGTCGTCAAAGTCGTCATGGCACCAACTTTTGTCAATCTTAACCATAGCGAGCCCTTCACCACATTGCCCTCGGTACTGAGGTGATGCCACACGACAACCATATCACAGAACTACTCCGCATAACACCAACTTCGAACTACAACTGTGCTGATTGTTATTTTGAAAGCCAACCAGTTTTTGCTAAAGCCAGAGGGCGACGCAGATAACTGATCTGTGCCTCTCAACCTCTGCCAAACAAACGCTTTGTCGATGCTAATACGTTATGGTCCTTCGTTGCTCCTATTGCCCGACCGTGCAGTTGGTGCGCTAGTCATCATGAACGCAATCGGCGCTGTGAAGCGTTGGGGGTCTCGACTCATGCACCCCCACGCCAGTATTTGCCCAAGCCAAGAACGCTTTTGAATACCCACGCACAGAATGATATATGCAATCAAAGCACTATAATTACACGAGTATGGAAATCAGTATTCAGCGCCGCGAGGCAAGTCTAGCAACGGATAATGTCACTCCGTTCCGGATCAATAGCCGGATTGTTCCGAGGTGCTCTGGCGAAACTAGCTACACACGTGACCAAGAACTCGAGTAGTGTGCTGTATAAGTACCTGGTTCAACGCCAATGAGTGGTAGGGAGCATAACGGCCTCCAGTAGGTAACGTGGGAGCAGGGCGAGCAAAAGGATGCGGAAGATAATAGTGCCCTTTTGCGGGTGCTGCCACGCCAACGAGCTGTGCACAAAGCGCACCAACAACTCCCAACAACTCGCCAACGCCAACGCACGATCGCAAAGAAGCAAGCACCCCCCGTGGGGCTCGAACCCACGACCACTGGCTTAAAAGGCCAGCGCTCTACCGACTGAGCTAGACGGGTGTACCTTCACACAAATTACAGCAACTTAACACAAACGACCAGCAACACAAAACACACAAAACTACACAACACATACAAACACACACACAGAACACAAACACCATCATACCGTATGATACTCAAACCACACACACACACACACATACGCACGCCACCGTGCTCATGCCACCAGTCCCGACACCTTTCCACACCTCCAAGTCGTCATGGCACCAACTTTTGTCAATCTTAACCATAGCGAGCCCTTCACCACATTGCCCTCGGTACTGAGGTGATGCCACACGACAACCATATCACAGAACTACTCCGCATAACACCAACTTCGAACTACAACTGTGCTGATTGTTATTTTGAAAGCCAACCAGTTTTTGCTAAAGCCAGAGGGCGACGCAGATAACTGATCTGTGCCTCTCAACCTCTGCCAAACAAACGCTTTGTCGATGCTAATACGTTATGGTCCTTCGTTGCTCCTATTGCCCGACCGTGCAGTTGGTGCGCTAGTCATCATGAACGCAATCGGCGCTGTGAAGCGTTGGGGGTCTCGACTCATGCACCCCCACGCCAGTATTTGCCCAAGCCAAGAACGCTTTTGAATACCCACGCACAGAATGATATATGCAATCAAAGCACTATAATTACACGAGTATGGAAATCAGTATTCAGCGCCACGAGGCAAGTCTAGCAACGGATAATGTCACTCCGTTCCGGATCAATAGCCGGATTGTTCCGAGGTGCTCTGGCGAAACTAGCTACACACGTGACCAAGAACTCGAGTAGTGTGCTGTATAAGTACCTGGTTCAACGCCAATGAGTGGTAGGGAGCATAACGGCCTCCAGTAGGTAACGTGGGAGCAGGGCGAGCAAAAGGATGCGGAAGATAATAGTGCCCTTTTGCGGGTGCTGCCACGCCAACGAGCTGTGCACAAAGCGCACCAACAACTCCCAACAACTCGCCAACGCCAACGCACGATCGCAAAGAAGCAAGCACCCCCCGTGGGGCTCGAACCCACGACCACTGGCTTAAAAGGCCAGCGCTCTACCGACTGAGCTAGACGGGTGTACCTTCACACAAATTACAGCAACTTAACACAAACGACCAGCAACACAAAACACACAAAACTACACAACACATACAAACACACACACAGAACACAAACACCATCATACCGTATGATACTCAAACCACACACACACACACATACGCACGCCACCGTGCTCATGCCACCAGTCCCGACACCTTTCCACACCTCCAAGTCGTCATGGCACCAACTTTTGTCAATCTTAACCATAGCGAGCCCTTCACCACATTGCCCTCGGTACTGAGGTGATGCCACACGACAACCATATCACAGAACTACTCCGCATAACACCAACTTCGAACTACAACTGTGCTGATTGTTATTTTGAAAGCCAACCAGTTTTTGCTAAAGCCAGAGGGCGACGCAGATAACTGATCTGTGCCTCTCAACCTCTGCCAAACAAACGCTTTGTCGATGCTAATACGTTATGGTCCTTCGTTGCTCCTATTGCCCGACCGTGCAGTTGGTGCGCTAGTCATCATGAACGCAATCGGCGCTGTGAAGCGTTGGGGGTCTCGACTCATGCACCCCCACGCCAGTATTTGCCCAAGCCAAGAACGCTTTTGAATACCCACGCACAGAATGATATATGCAATCAAAGCACTATAATTACACGAGTATGGAAATCAGTATTCAGCGCCACGAGGCAAGTCTAGCAACGGATAATGTCACTCCGTTCCGGATCAATAGCCGGATTGTTCCGAGGTGCTCTGGCGAAACTAGCTACACACGTGACCAAGAACTCGAGTAGTGTGCTGTATAAGTACCTGGTTCAACGCCAATGAGTGGTAGGGAGCATAACGGCCTCCAGTAGGTAACGTGGGAGCAGGGCGAGCAAAAGGATGCGGAAGATAATAGTGCCCTTTTGCGGGTGCTGCCACGCCAACGAGCTGTGCACAAAGCGCACCAACAACTCCCAACAACTCGCCAACGCCAACGCACGATCGCAAAGAAGCAAGCACCCCCCGTGGGGCTCGAACCCACGACCACTGGCTTAAAAGGCCAGCGCTCTACCGACTGAGCTAGACGGGTGTACCTTCACACAAATTACAGCAACTTAACACAAACGACCAGCAACACAAAACACACAAAACTACACAACACATACAAACACACACACAGAACACAAACACCATCATACCGTATGATACTCAAACCACACACACACACACATACGCACGCCACCGTGCTCATGCCACCAGTCCCGACACCTTTCCACACCTCCAAGTCGTCATGGCACCAACTTTTGTCAATCTTAACCATAGCGAGCCCTTCACCACATTGCCCTCGGTACTGAGGTGATGCCACACGACAACCATATCACAGAACTACTCCGCATAACACCAACTTCGAACTACAACTGTGCTGATTGTTATTTTGAAAGCCAACCAGTTTTTGCTAAAGCCAGAGGGCGACGCAGATAACTGATCTGTGCCTCTCAACCTCTGCCAAACAAACGCTTTGTCGATGCTAATACGTTATGGTCCTTCGTTGCTCCTATTGCCCGACCGTGCAGTTGGTGCGCTAGTCATCATGAACGCAATCGGCGCTGTGAAGCGTTGGGGGTCTCGACTCATGCACCCCCACGCCAGTATTTGCCCAAGCCAAGAACGCTTTTGAATACCCACGCACAGAATGATATATGCAATCAAAGCACTATAATTACACGAGTATGGAAATCAGTATTCAGCGCCACGAGGCAAGTCTAGCAACGGATAATGTCACTCCGTTCCGGATCAATAGCCGGATTGTTCCGAGGTGCTCTGGCGAAACTAGCTACACACGTGACCAAGAACTCGAGTAGTGTGCTGTATAAGTACCTGGTTCAACGCCAATGAGTGGTAGGGAGCATAACGGCCTCCAGTAGGTAACGTGGGAGCAGGGCGAGCAAAAGGATGCGGAAGATAATAGTGCCCTTTTGCGGGTGCTGCCACGCCAACGAGCTGTGCACAAAGCGCACCAACAACTCCCAACAACTCGCCAACGCCAACGCACGATCGCAAAGAAGCAAGCACCCCCCGTGGGGCTCGAACCCACGACCACTGGCTTAAAAGGCCAGCGCTCTACCGACTGAGCTAGACGGGTGTACCTTCACACAAATTACAGCAACTTAACACAAACGACCAGCAACACAAAACACACAAAACTACACAACACATACAAACACACACACAGAACACAAACACCATCATACCGTATGATACTCAAACCACACACACACACACATACGCACGCCACCGTGCTCATGCCACCAGTCCCGACACCTTTCCACACCTCCAAGTCGTCATGGCACCAACTTTTGTCAATCTTAACCATAGCGAGCCCTTCACCACATTGCCCTCGGTACTGAGGTGATGCCACACGACAACCATATCACAGAACTACTCCGCATAACACCAACTTCGAACTACAACTGTGCTGATTGTTATTTTGAAAGCCAACCAGTTTTTGCTAAAGCCAGAGGGCGACGCAGATAACTGATCTGTGCCTCTCAACCTCTGCCAAACAAACGCTTTGTCGATGCTAATACGTTATGGTCCTTCGTTGCTCCTATTGCCCGACCGTGCAGTTGGTGCGCTAGTCATCATGAACGCAATCGGCGCTGTGAAGCGTTGGGGGTCTCGACTCATGCACCCCCACGCCAGTATTTGCCCAAGCCAAGAACGCTTTTGAATACCCACGCACAGAATGATATATGCAATCAAAGCACTATAATTACACGAGTATGGAAATCAGTATTCAGCGCCACGAGGCAAGTCTAGCAACGGATAATGTCACTCCGTTCCGGATCAATAGCCGGATTGTTCCGAGGTGCTCTGGCGAAACTAGCTACACACGTGACCAAGAACTCGAGTAGTGTGCTGTATAAGTACCTGGTTCAACGCCAATGAGTGGTAGGGAGCATAACGGCCTCCAGTAGGTAACGTGGGAGCAGGGCGAGCAAAAGGATGCGGAAGATAATAGTGCCCTTTTGCGGGTGCTGCCACGCCAACGAGCTGTGCACAAAGCGCACCAACAACTCCCAACAACTCGCCAACGCCAACGCACGATCGCAAAGAAGCAAGCACCCCCCGTGGGGCTCGAACCCACGACCACTGGCTTAAAAGGCCAGCGCTCTACCGACTGAGCTAGACGGGTGTACCTTCACACAAATTACAGCAACTTAACACAAACGACCAGCAACACAAAACACACAAAACTACACAACACATACAAACACACACACAGAACACAAACACCATCATACCGTATGATACTCAAACCACACACACACACACATACGCACGCCACCGTGCTCATGCCACCAGTCCCGACACCTTTCCACACCTCCAAGTCGTCATGGCACCAACTTTTGTCAATCTTAACCATAGCGAGCCCTTCACCACATTGCCCTCGGTACTGAGGTGATGCCACACGACAACCATATCACAGAACTACTCCGCATAACACCAACTTCGAACTACAACTGTGCTGATTGTTATTTTGAAAGCCAACCAGTTTTTGCTAAAGCCAGAGGGCGACGCAGATAACTGATCTGTGCCTCTCAACCTCTGCCAAACAAACGCTTTGTCGATGCTAATACGTTATGGTCCTTCGTTGCTCCTATTGCCCGACCGTGCAGTTGGTGCGCTAGTCATCATGAACGCAATCGGCGCTGTGAAGCGTTGGGGGTCTCGACTCATGCACCCCCACGCCAGTATTTGCCCAAGCCAAGAACGCTTTTGAATACCCACGCACAGAATGATATATGCAATCAAAGCACTATAATTACACGAGTATGGAAATCAGTATTCAGCGCCACGAGGCAAGTCTAGCAACGGATAATGTCACTCCGTTCCGGATCAATAGCCGGATTGTTCCGAGGTGCTCTGGCGAAACTAGCTACACACGTGACCAAGAACTCGAGTAGTGTGCTGTATAAGTACCTGGTTCAACGCCAATGAGTGGTAGGGAGCATAACGGCCTCCAGTAGGTAACGTGGGAGCAGGGCGAGCAAAAGGATGCGGAAGATAATAGTGCCCTTTTGCGGGTGCTGCCACGCCAACGAGCTGTGCACAAAGCGCACCAACAACTCCCAACAACTCGCCAACGCCAACGCACGATCGCAAAGAAGCAAGCACCCCCCGTGGGGCTCGAACCCACGACCACTGGCTTAAAAGGCCAGCGCTCTACCGACTGAGCTAGACGGGTGTACCTTCACACAAATTACAGCAACTTAACCCTTTTAATACGAGCATTCCGGATAATCCGGAACTTGGTTTCAGAGGTGAAAGTATTCAGGACTCTCCGCTACAGATCATCAATGCTCGAAATCCGCATATAGCGTTTTGTATATGATAATGTTTAGCAGGGCAACTGTAGCGTCCTCGTGCGATGAGACATGAGATATTCGGGAAGTGGATAGGGTCCCGCGTATAAGAATTTGTAGGAGCTGCCAGCCGTTCATTTCAAGACTCGCGCCGAAGGGAAGACATTCACTCTGCAATGGAAGCGTTCATCGATCCCAAGACCTTCCAAGTACTCTGGTTCAGACTCAGGAAGAAAGGGTGGACATTCCGCAAGTCTACAGGACTAAGCAACAACCAGCGTTACCTGCCACCGGGGGAAAGGTTACAGGGACTGAAGGGGTCGACTTCTTTGTCGGTACGCGGCATCGTGTTGTTTCACTACAGTAATGTTTTCCTAACGTTGTATCAATGAAGGGGAGAAGAGCTTGGTGAAGCATTGCAAGCAACAAGGCTGGTTTCCGGATTTGCTGGGGTTGCCTCCGGGTGTCTCTCTCCAGTCGGCTCCAACACGCCCAACGCTCGTCGACTCGACGCCCGACGCTTCGATGCCCCTGAGCGTGACACCGGCCGGCCCAAAGCCGAAGCGTCTGATGCCCGACACCCCGACGCCTTCACTCGTGGAGCCTGCCGGTCCGACACCACCGCTCGATGATAGTGTCATACCATCAAGTATCGCGCCTCCGGCTGTAGTACGTAACCCAACACGTGCTGAAGCAAAGACTGACATTCGTAAGCCGCGGCGTGCGGCAAAAGCAACACCCCAGGACGTCCAACAGCTCTTGAGCCACCCAAGTATGCGTTCCAGTGCGTCGGCAGCATGCTCAATCGGAAGACCTGCAGCAACAGCAAGGCGTAGCTCTGCATCCTCACGTTCATCCGCGAAGAAGCGTCGGACTGGTAAGCCAAGAACATTTTTGCAGCAAATGTGCTTTGACTAACGATGATGTTACGGATTGTGCAGCTCAAGTTATTTCGGATAGTACTGCAGGTGTTCCGGAGATGGCCGATCAACATATTCCGGATCAAGCGACTACTACGGAGGAGACTGAAGACGCTGTTCCGGATGGTCCTGATTCGGTCACAGACAGTACGGAACATGCTGTTCCGGAAGCCCGTAACACATTAGCGTCTGCGAGGAGTGTTCCTGACCATGATCGCGGTAATGGCGTTTCGCTTGATGACTTCGATTCTGACCATTTCTTGGAGGCACTGAGACGTGATCGTCTCTTTGAAGGAAGTGATCCAGATGACCTCAACGTTGGAGTTGACGACTGGCTGCTCGCGCTGGATTCCGACGTTGAAGGTGACGAGGAGTCCATTCTTCTGGACGAGGACAATAGTGAAGATGAAGACGGAAGTGAAGCTGGCGTTTCGGGTGGTGTAAGTGACGACGAGAGCGTGGAAGACTTTGTTGGCGTGGATGATGACGTGCCCGTGGAGTTCGATCTCGTTGAAGCGGACTTGAAAAGACTGCAAGCCGAGGAATGGGACGCACTCATGGAGGATGACTCTGGTCGACTACAGCTTGACCCTGCACCTCTGTACGATGGACCGCATGGCCCAACACGCGCTGCTATGGCTTACGCTACGAGTCCGCTTGCCATGTTCTACTTTTTCCTACCCAAAGAGTTGTGGCGCAAGATTGCTGAGGAAACGAACCGGTATCGGCTGGAGAGTATCCATGAAATAGCTGAATGTATGCGTGAACGAGCAGTACAGAGGCGTCAAACTGTTCCATCGACTATCGTGTACACCGTGGATGAGTACAAGACCAAGTTGCGCCGTAAACACCCCATACAACCCCATGAAATCGTTCGTTTTATCGGCCTTCTCATCGCACGAACATTGGAACCGCGGCGCGAGAGTCTAAGCCGCCACTGGATCACCAAAGTCGAAGGAGCTCTCTCACGTGGTACGTTCGGGCAATTCATTAGCCGTGATCGCTTCCACGACATCGCGAAGTACTTGCACTTCAACGATAATGCTGGACAAGCAGAGAGTGCCGATCGTGCTTTCAAAATCCGGCCGGTACTTCAAGCAATTCAGAAGACTTTCTTCCGAGGCTACCGCCTTGGCGCTCGCATCTCGTTTGATGAAGGAATGGTTCCAATGCGGCATCGGCGCAACCCCATGCGCCAATACATGTCAGCGAAGCCAAACAAGTGGGGAACAAAATTCTACATGACCTGCTGTGCCGAAACCGCTTATTGCGCAAGGTCCGTAGTCCTATTACGGATCTATGATTTTCTTTTACAACGGAGTGTCCGTTATTTGCTCGGGATATTCCGTGAAATGAGGTTGACCTGTTCAGGAGATGACTAACTGTGGTGTGTGCGTGTGTAGGCTGGATATCTATTGCGGTAAAGCCAACAAGGACGAGGATGCAGTCGCTCAACGAGCAGTGGTTCAGAATCTCACTCACGTCCTGCGTGGACAACCAGCTCAGCGGCTTATATGCACGGACAACTTTTATACTTCCATTCCTCTATCGCACAAGCTGCTGCGTATGGGTCATTACCACGTTGGTACTATTCGCAAGGATAGGAAGGGTTGGTGCCGCCAGATTGAGTTCACGCAAAAACGAAGACCCAAACGCATGGCTCGTGGAACGTACAAGATTGCTTCGTGGAGGGGCCATCCAGAATTTGTTGCTTTGGTTTGGATGGACAATAAGCCCGTGCGATTCCTGGCTACCGGCTGCTCTACTCGGCTGACTGATGTGTCTCGCCGCGAACCCGATGGGTCTATCTCTCGCGTGCCTTGCCCACAGCTCGTGCGTGGCAATGGGCGGTGTCGACGTCCACGATCAGCTCAGGCTCCAGCGCTACTCGATTCAGCGGTCGATCAGAATGCGCAAGTACTACAAAACTATTTTTCTGGGCTTGGTGGATATTGCGCTTGTCAACGCGTTTATTGTGCACAAGCTGGCCATGAAGAAGAAACGATTGCCTGTACCGACACACGCTGCATTCATGCGGCGGCTTCACGTTGATTTACTCAACCAGACGAACGTGGACCTCATGGGTGGTGACGAGCTGGCTGCTCTGCTTGCTGAGCCACTACCAGCGCGAGCGCATACGCTGGAAAAGACGGGAGAAATGAACGGCTCGAAGCGCAGGCAGTGGCTTTGCAAGGTGTGTTCTGCATACGCTGGCACCGGCGTACGAAGCTTTGAAACGAGCTACTTTTGCGCGACATGCTCTGCAGCCAAAAAGGAAGAGTCACGCTATGCAACAAGGCTCGCAGACTGCAACATGGAAGCACTCTTACCTGCAACGAAGTCTGGCATCAGCAGTGGCTGAATGGAACGCGGATTCCAGCGGAGCTTCAGGACAAAATAAGATTTGTGAGCAAACGTAGGGTCGAGGTAGACAGTGAGGATGAGTGAGCGTACGGTTAATGAATGATGGTCATCTGTGAGTCGCGTTTTTGCAAATGCTGTAACCGTTTTGCAGGGAGATTGCAATGAACAGGTTAGTGGACGGATTTTGCTCTGCACATCTTGCCGTCTCAGCCAATCAGGGATCTGAACCAAGCCACGTGTCATGAGAAAAGGCTTGATATAGGATATAAACTACTGAAATTCCGGCATATGTTAATTCATATATTAAGAGTTCCGGATTTCCCGGAACAGCGGCCGTATTAGAAGGGTTAACACAAACGACCAGCAACACAAAACACACAAAACTACACAACACATACAAACACACACACAGAACACAAACACCATCATACCTTATGATACTCAAACCACACACACACACACATACGCACGCCACCGTGCTCATGCCACCAGTCCCGACACCTTTCCACACCTCCAAGTCGTCATGGCACCAACTTTTGTCAATCTTAACCATAGCGAGCCCTTCACCACATTGCCCTCGGTACTGAGGTGATGCCACACGACAACCATATCACAGAACTACTCCGCATAACACCAACTTCGAACTACAACTGTGCTGATTGTTATTTTGAAAGCCAACCAGTTTTTGCTAAAGCCAGAGGGCGACGCAGATAACTGATCTGTGCCTCTCAACCTCTGCCAAACAAACGCTTTGTCGATGCTAATACGTTATGGTCCTTCGTTGCTCCTATTGCCCGACCGTGCAGTTGGTGCGCTAGTCATCATGAACGCAATCGGCGCTGTGAAGCGTTGGGGGTCTCGACTCATGCACCCCCACGCCAGTATTTGCCCAAGCCAAGAACGCTTTTGAATACCCACGCACAGAATGATATATGCAATCAAAGCACTATAATTACACGAGTATGGAAATCAGTATTCAGCGCCACGAGGCAAGTCTAGCAACGGATAATGTCACTCCGTTCCGGATCAATAGCCGGATTGTTCCGAGGTGCTCTGGCGAAACTAGCTACACACGTGACCAAGAACTCGAGTAGTGTGCTGTATAAGTACCTGGTTCAACGCCAATGAGTGGTAGGGAGCATAACGGCCTCCAGTAGGTAACGTGGGAGCAGGGCGAGCAAAAGGATGCGGAAGATAATAGTGCCCTTTTGCGGGTGCTGCCACGCCAACGAGCTGTGCACAAAGCGCACCAACAACTCCCAACAACTCGCCAACGCCAACGCACGATCGCAAAGAAGCAAGCACCCCCCGTGGGGCTCGAACCCACGACCACTGGCTTAAAAGGCCAGCGCTCTACCGACTGAGCTAGACGGGTGTACCTTCACACAAATTACAGCAACTTAACACAAACGACCAGCAACACAAAACACACAAAACTACACAACACATACAAACACACACACAGAACACAAACACCATCATACCTTATGATACTCAAACCACACACACACACACATACGCACGCCACCGTGCTCATGCCACCAGTCCCGACACCTTTCCACACCTCCAAGTCGTCATGGCACCAACTTTTGTCAATCTTAACCATAGCGAGCCCTTCACCACATTGCCCTCGGTACTGAGGTGATGCCACACGACAACCATATCACAGAACTACTCCGCATAACACCAACTTCGAACTACAACTGTGCTGATTGTTATTTTGAAAGCCAACCAGTTTTTGCTAAAGCCAGAGGGCGACGCAGATAACTGATCTGTGCCTCTCAACCTCTGCCAAACAAACGCTTTGTCGATGCTAATACGTTATGGTCCTTCGTTGCTCCTATTGCCCGACCGTGCAGTTGGTGCGCTAGTCATCATGAACGCAATCGGCGCTGTGAAGCGTTGGGGGTCTCGACTCATGCACCCCCACGCCAGTATTTGCCCAAGCCAAGAACGCTTTTGAATACCCACGCACAGAATGATATATGCAATCAAAGCACTATAATTACACGAGTATGGAAATCAGTATTCAGCGCCACGAGGCAAGTCTAGCAACGGATAATGTCACTCCGTTCCGGATCAATAGCCGGATTGTTCCGAGGTGCTCTGGCGAAACTAGCTACACACGTGACCAAGAACTCGAGTAGTGTGCTGTATAAGTACCTGGTTCAACGCCAATGAGTGGTAGGGAGCATAACGGCCTCCAGTAGGTAACGTGGGAGCAGGGCGAGCAAAAGGATGCGGAAGATAATAGTGCCCTTTTGCGGGTGCTGCCACGCCAACGGGCTGTGCACAAAGCGCACCAACAACTCCCAACAACTCGCCAACGCCAACGCACGATCGCAAAGAAGCAAGCACCCCCCGTGGGGCTCGAACCCACGACCACTGGCTTAAAAGGCCAGCGCTCTACCGACTGAGCTAGACGGGTGTACCTTCACACAAATTACAGCAACTTAACACAAACGACCAGCAACACAAAACACACAAAACTACACAACACATACAAACACACACACAGAACACAAACACCATCATACCGTATGATACTCAAACCACACACACACACACACACACACACACACACACACACACACACACACACACACACACACACACACACACACACACACACACACACACACACACACACACACACACACACACACACACACACAGACACATACGCACGCCACCGTGCTCATGCCACCAGTCCCGACACCTTTCCACACCTCCAAGTCGTCATGGCACCAACTTTTGTCAATCTTAACCATAGCGAGCCCTTCACCACATTGCCCTCGGTACTGAGGTGATGCCACACGACAACCATATCACAGAACTACTCCGCATAACACCAACTTCGAACTACAACTGTGCTGATTGTTATTTTGAAAGCCAACCAGTTTTTGCTAAAGCCAGAGGGCGACGCAGATAACTGATCTGTGCCTCTCAACCTCTGCCAAACAAACGCTTTGTCGATGCTAATACGTTATGGTCCTTCGTTGCTCCTATTGCCCGACCGTGCAGTTGGTGCGCTAGTCATCATGAACGCAATCGGCGCTGTGAAGCGTTGGGGGTCTCGACTCATGCACCCCCACGCCAGTATTTGCCCAAGCCAAGAACGCTTTTGAATACCCACGCACAGAATGATATATGCAATCAAAGCACTATAATTACACGAGTATGGAAATCAGTATTCAGCGCCACGAGGCAAGTCTAGCAACGGATAATGTCACTCCGTTCCGGATCAATAGCCGGATTGTTCCGAGGTGCTCTGGCGAAACTAGCTACACACGTGACCAAGAACTCGAGTAGTGTGCTGTATAAGTACCTGGTTCAACGCCAATGAGTGGTAGGGAGCATAACGGCCTCCAGTAGGTAACGTGGGAGCAGGGCGAGCAAAAGGATGCGGAAGATAATAGTGCCCTTTTGCGGGTGCTGCCACGCCAACGAGCTGTGCACAAAGCGCACCAACAACTCCCAACAACTCGCCAACGCCAACGCACGATCGCAAAGAAGCAAGCACCCCCCGTGGGGCTCGAACCCACGACCACTGGCTTAAAAGGCCAGCGCTCTACCGACTGAGCTAGACGGGTGTACCTTCACACAAATTACAGCAACTTAACACAAACGACCAGCAACACAAAACACACAAAACTACACAACACATACAAACACACACACAGAACACAAACACCATCATACCGTATGATACTCAAACCACACACACACACACACACACACACACACACACACACACACACACACACACACACACACACACACACACACACACACACACACACACACACACACACACACACACACACACACACACACACACACACACACACACACACACACACACACACACACACACACACACACACACACACACACACACACACACACACACACACACACACACACACACACACACACACACACACACACACACACACACACACACACACACACACACACACACACACACACACACACACACACACACACACACACACACACACACACACACACACACACACACACACACACACACACACACACACACACACACACACACACACACACACACACACACACACACACACACACACACACACACACACACACACACACACACACACACACACACACACACACACACACACACACACACACACACACACACACACACACACACACACACACATACGCACGCCACCGTGCTCATGCCACCAGTCCCGACACCTTTCCACACCTCCAAGTCGTCATGGCACCAACTTTTGTCAATCTTAACCATAGCGAGCCCTTCACCACATTGCCCTCGGTACTGAGGTGATGCCACACGACAACCATATCACAGAACTACTCCGCATAACACCAACTTCGAACTACAACTGTGCTGATTGTTATTTTGAAAGCCAACCAGTTTTTGCTAAAGCCAGAGGGCGACGCAGATAACTGATCTGTGCCTCTCAACCTCTGCCAAACAAACGCTTTGTCGATGCTAATACGTTATGGTCCTTCGTTGCTCCTATTGCCCGACCGTGCAGTTGGTGCGCTAGTCATCATGAACGCAATCGGCGCTGTGAAGCGTTGGGGGTCTCGACTCATGCACCCCCACGCCAGTATTTGCCCAAGCCAAGAACGCTTTTGAATACCCACGCACAGAATGATATATGCAATCAAAGCACTATAATTACACGAGTATGGAAATCAGTATTCAGCGCCGCGAGGCAAGTCTAGCAACGGATAATGTCACTCCGTTCCGGATCAATAGCCGGATTGTTCCGAGGTGCTCTGGCGAAACTAGCTACACACGTGACCAAGAACTCGAGTAGTGTGCTGTATAAGTACCTGGTTCAACGCCAATGAGTGGTAGGGAGCATAACGGCCTCCAGTAGGTAACGTGGGAGCAGGGCGAGCAAAAGGATGCGGAAGATAATAGTGCCCTTTTGCGGGTGCTGCCACGCCAACGAGCTGTGCACAAAGCGCACCAACAACTCCCAACAACTCGCCAACGCCAACGCACGATCGCAAAGAAGCAAGCACCCCCCGTGGGGCTCGAACCCACGACCACTGGCTTAAAAGGCCAGCGCTCTACCGACTGAGCTAGACGGGTGTACCTTCACACAAATTACAGCAACTTAACACAAACGACCAGCAACACAAAACACACAAAACTACACAACACATACAAACACACACACAGAACACAAACACCATCATACCGTATGATACTCAAACCACACACACACACACATACGCACGCCACCGTGCTCATGCCACCAGTCCCGACACCTTTCCACACCTCCAAGTCGTCATGGCACCAACTTTTGTCAATCTTAACCATAGCGAGCCCTTCACCACATTGCCCTCGGTACTGAGGTGATGCCACACGACAACCATATCACAGAACTACTCCGCATAACACCAACTTCGAACTACAACTGTGCTGATTGTTATTTTGAAAGCCAACCAGTTTTTGCTAAAGCCAGAGGGCGACGCAGATAACTGATCTGTGCCTCTCAACCTCTGCCAAACAAACGCTTTGTCGATGCTAATACGTTATGGTCCTTCGTTGCTCCTATTGCCCGACCGTGCAGTTGGTGCGCTAGTCATCATGAACGCAATCGGCGCTGTGAAGCGTTGGGGGTCTCGACTCATGCACCCCCACGCCAGTATTTGCCCAAGCCAAGAACGCTTTTGAATACCCACGCACAGAATGATATATGCAATCAAAGCACTATAATTACACGAGTATGGAAATCAGTATTCAGCGCCACGAGGCAAGTCTAGCAACGGATAATGTCACTCCGTTCCGGATCAATAGCCGGATTGTTCCGAGGTGCTCTGGCGAAACTAGCTACACACGTGACCAAGAACTCGAGTAGTGTGCTGTATAAGTACCTGGTTCAACGCCAATGAGTGGTAGGGAGCATAACGGCCTCCAGTAGGTAACGTGGGAGCAGGGCGAGCAAAAGGATGCGGAAGATAATAGTGCCCTTTTGCGGGTGCTGCCACGCCAACGAGCTGTGCACAAAGCGCACCAACAACTCCCAACAACTCGCCAACGCCAACGCACGATCGCAAAGAAGCAAGCACCCCCCGTGGGGCTCGAACCCACGACCACTGGCTTAAAAGGCCAGCGCTCTACCGACTGAGCTAGACGGGTGTACCTTCACACAAATTACAGCAACTTAACCCTTTTAATACGAGCATTCCGGATAATCCGGAACTTGGTTTCAGAGGTGAAAGTATTCAGGACTCTCCGCTACAGATCATCAATGCTCGAAATCCGCATATAGCGTTTTGTATATGATAATGTTTAGCAGGGCAACTGTAGCGTCCTCGTGCGATGAGACATGAGATATTCGGGAAGTGGATAGGGTCCCGCGTATAAGAATTTGTAGGAGCTGCCAGCCGTTCATTTCAAGACTCGCGCCGAAGGGAAGACATTCACTCTGCAATGGAAGCGTTCATCGATCCCAAGACCTTCCAAGTACTCTGGTTCAGACTCAGGAAGAAAGGGTGGACATTCCGCAAGTCTACAGGACTAAGCAACAACCAGCGTTACCTGCCACCGGGGAAAGGTTACAGGGACTGAAGGGGTCGACTTCTTTGTCGGTACGCGGCATCGTGTTGTTTCACTACAGTAATGTTTTCCTAACGTTGTATCAATGAAGGGGAGAAGAGCTTGGTGAAGCATTGCAAGCAACAAGGCTGGTTTCCGGATTTGCTGGGGTTGCCTCCGGGTGTCTCTCTCCAGTCGGCTCCAACACGCCCAACGCTCGTCGACTCGACGCCCGACGCTTCGATGCCCCTGAGCGTGACACCGGCCGGCCCAAAGCCGAAGCGTCTGATGCCCGACACCCCGACGCCTTCACTCGTGGAGCCTGCCGGTCCGACACCACCGCTCGATGATAGTGTCATACCATCAAGTATCGCGCCTCCGGCTGTAGTACGTAACCCAACACGTGCTGAAGCAAAGACTGACATTCGTAAGCCGCGGCGTGCGGCAAAAGCAACACCCCAGGACGTCCAACAGCTCTTGAGCCACCCAAGTATGCGTTCCAGTGCGTCGGCAGCATGCTCAATCGGAAGACCTGCAGCAACAGCAAGGCGTAGCTCTGCATCCTCACGTTCATCCGCGAAGAAGCGTCGGACTGGTAAGCCAAGAACATTTTTGCAGCAAATGTGCTTTGACTAACGATGATGTTACGGATTGTGCAGCTCAAGTTATTTCGGATAGTACTGCAGGTGTTCCGGAGATGGCCGATCAACATATTCCGGATCAAGCGACTACTACGGAGGAGACTGAAGACGCTGTTCCGGATGGTCCTGATTCGGTCACAGACAGTACGGAACATGCTGTTCCGGAAGCCCGTAACACATTAGCGTCTGCGAGGAGTGTTCCTGACCATGATCGCGGTAATGGCGTTTCGCTTGATGACTTCGATTCTGACCATTTCTTGGAGGCACTGAGACGTGATCGTCTCTTTGAAGGAAGTGATCCAGATGACCTCAACGTTGGAGTTGACGACTGGCTGCTCGCGCTGGATTCCGACGTTGAAGGTGACGAGGAGTCCATTCTTCTGGACGAGGACAATAGTGAAGATGAAGACGGAAGTGAAGCTGGCGTTTCGGGTGGTGTAAGTGACGACGAGAGCGTGGAAGACTTTGTTGGCGTGGATGATGACGTGCCCGTGGAGTTCGATCTCGTTGAAGCGGACTTGAAAAGACTGCAAGCCGAGAAATGGGACGCACTCATGGAGGATGACTCTGGTCGACTACAGCTTGACCCTGCACCTCTGTACGATGGACCGCATGGCCCAACACGCGCTGCTATGGCTTACGCTACGAGTCCGCTTGCCATGTTCTACTTTTTCCTACCCAAAGAGTTGTGGCGCAAGATTGCTGAGGAAACGAACCGGTATCGGCTGGAGAGTATCCATGAAATAGCTGAATGTATGCGTGAACGAGCAGTACAGAGGCGTCAAACTGTTCCATCGACTATCGTGTACACCGTGGATGAGTACAAGACCAAGTTGCGCCGTAAACACCCCATACAACCCCATGAAATCGTTCGTTTTATCGGCCTTCTCATCGCACGAACATTGGAACCGCGGCGCGAGAGTCTAAGCCGCCACTGGATCACCAAAGTCGAAGGAGCTCTCTCACGTGGTACGTTCGGGCAATTCATTAGCCGTGATCGCTTCCACGACATCGCGAAGTACTTGCACTTCAACGATAATGCTGGACAAGCAGAGAGTGCCGATCGTGCTTTCAAAATCCGGCCGGTACTTCAAGCAATTCAGAAGACTTTCTTCCGAGGCTACCGCCTTGGCGCTCGCATCTCGTTTGATGAAGGAATGGTTCCAATGCGGCATCGGCGCAACCCCATGCGCCAATACATGTCAGCGAAGCCAAACAAGTGGGGAACAAAATTCTACATGACCTGCTGTGCCGAAACCGCTTATTGCGCAAGGTCCGTAGTCCTATTACGGATCTATGATTTTCTTTTACAACGGAGTGTCCGTTATTTGCTCGGGATATTCCGTGAAATGAGGTTGACCTGTTCAGGAGATGACTAACTGTGGTGTGTGCGTGTGTAGGCTGGATATCTATTGCGGTAAAGCCAACAAGGACGAGGATGCAGTCGCTCAACGAGCAGTGGTTCAGAATCTCACTCACGTCCTGCGTGGACAACCAGCTCAGCGGCTTATATGCACGGACAACTTTTATACTTCCATTCCTCTATCGCACAAGCTGCTGCGTATGGGTCATTACCACGTTGGTACTATTCGCAAGGATAGGAAGGGTTGGTGCCGCCAGATTGAGTTCACGCAAAAACGAAGACCCAAACGCATGGCTCGTGGAACGTACAAGATTGCTTCGTGGAGGGGCCATCCAGAATTTGTTGCTTTGGTTTGGATGGACAATAAGCCCGTGCGATTCCTGGCTACCGGCTGCTCTACTCGGCTGACTGATGTGTCTCGCCGCGAACCCGATGGGTCTATCTCTCGCGTGCCTTGCCCACAGCTCGTGCGTGGCAATGGGCGGTGTCGACGTCCACGATCAGCTCAGGCTCCAGCGCTACTCGATTCAGCGGTCGATCAGAATGCGCAAGTACTACAAAACTATTTTTCTGGGCTTGGTGGATATTGCGCTTGTCAACGCGTTTATTGTGCACAAGCTGGCCATGAAGAAGAAACGATTGCCTGTACCGACACACGCTGCATTCATGCGGCGGCTTCACGTTGATTTACTCAACCAGACGAACGTGGACCTCATGGGTGGTGACGAGCTGGCTGCTCTGCTTGCTGAGCCACTACCAGCGCGAGCGCATACGCTGGAAAAGACGGGAGAAATGAACGGCTCGAAGCGCAGGCAGTGGCTTTGCAAGGTGTGTTCTGCATACGCTGGCACCGGCGTACGAAGCTTTGAAACGAGCTACTTTTGCGCGACATGCTCTGCAGCCAAAAAAGGAAGAGTCACGCTATGCAACAAGGCTCGCAGACTGCAACATGGAAGCACTCTTACCTGCAACGAAGTCTGGCATCAGCAGTGGCTGAATGGAACGCGGATTCCAGCGGAGCTTCAGGACAAAATAAGATTTGTGAGCAAACGTAGGGTCGAGGTAGACAGTGAGGATGAGTGAGCGTACGGTTAATGAATGATGGTCATCTGTGAGTCGCGTTTTTGCAAATGCTGTAACCGTTTTGCAGGGAGATTGCAATGAACAGGTTAGTGGACGGATTTTGCTCTGCACATCTTGCCGTCTCAGCCAATCAGGGATCTGAACCAAGCCACGTGTCATGAGAAAAGGCTTGATATAGGATATAAACTACTGAAATTCCGGCATATGTTAATTCATATATTAAGAGTTCCGGATTTCCCGGAACAGCGGCCGTATTAGAAGGGTTAACACAAACGACCAGCAACACAAAACACACAAAACTACACAACACATACAAACACACACACAGAACACAAACACCATCATACCTTATGATACTCAAACCACACACACACACACACATACGCACGCCACCGTGCTCATGCCACCAGTCCCGACACCTTTCCACACCTCCAAGTCGTCATGGCACCAACTTTTGTCAATCTTAACCATAGCGAGCCCTTCACCACATTGCCCTCGGTACTGAGGTGATGCCACACGACAACCATATCACAGAACTACTCCGCATAACACCAACTTCGAACTACAACTGTGCTGATTGTTATTTTGAAAGCCAACCAGTTTTTGCTAAAGCCAGAGGGCGACGCAGATAACTGATCTGTGCCTCTCAACCTCTGCCAAACAAACGCTTTGTCGATGCTAATACGTTATGGTCCTTCGTTGCTCCTATTGCCCGACCGTGCAGTTGGTGCGCTAGTCATCATGAACGCAATCGGCGCTGTGAAGCGTTGGGGGTCTCGACTCATGCACCCCCACGCCAGTATTTGCCCAAGCCAAGAACGCTTTTGAATACCCACGCACAGAATGATATATGCAATCAAAGCACTATAATTACACGAGTATGGAAATCAGTATTCAGCGCCACGAGGCAAGTCTAGCAACGGATAATGTCACTCCGTTCCGGATCAATAGCCGGATTGTTCCGAGGTGCTCTGGCGAAACTAGCTACACACGTGACCAAGAACTCGAGTAGTGTGCTGTATAAGTACCTGGTTCAACGCCAATGAGTGGTAGGGAGCATAACGGCCTCCAGTAGGTAACGTGGGAGCAGGGCGAGCAAAAGGATGCGGAAGATAATAGTGCCCTTTTGCGGGTGCTGCCACGCCAACGAGCTGTGCACAAAGCGCACCAACAACTCCCAACAACTCGCCAACGCCAACGCACGATCGCAAAGAAGCAAGCACCCCGTGGGGCTCGAACCCACGACCACTGGCTTAAAAGGCCAGCGCTCTACCGACTGAGCTAGACGGGTGTACCTTCACACAAATTACAGCAACTTAACACAAACGACCAGCAACACAAAACACACAAAACTACACAACACATACAAACACACACACAGAACACAAACACCATCATACCTTATGATACTCAAACCACACACACACACACATACGCACGCCACCGTGCTCATGCCACCAGTCCCGACACCTTTCCACACCTCCAAGTCGTCATGGCACCAACTTTTGTCAATCTTAACCATAGCGAGCCCTTCACCACATTGCCCTCGGTACTGAGGTGATGCCACACGACAACCATATCACAGAACTACTCCGCATAACACCAACTTCGAACTACAACTGTGCTGATTGTTATTTTGAAAGCCAACCAGTTTTTGCTAAAGCCAGAGGGCGACGCAGATAACTGATCTGTGCCTCTCAACCTCTGCCAAACAAACGCTTTGTCGATGCTAATACGTTATGGTCCTTCGTTGCTCCTATTGCCCGACCGTGCAGTTGGTGCGCTAGTCATCATGAACGCAATCGGCGCTGTGAAGCGTTGGGGGTCTCGACTCATGCACCCCCACGCCAGTATTTGCCCAAGCCAAGAACGCTTTTGAATACCCACGCACAGAATGATATATGCAATCAAAGCACTATAATTACACGAGTATGGAAATCAGTATTCAGCGCCACGAGGCAAGTCTAGCAACGGATAATGTCACTCCGTTCCGGATCAATAGCCGGATTGTTCCGAGGTGCTCTGGCGAAACTAGCTACACACGTGACCAAGAACTCGAGTAGTGTGCTGTATAAGTACCTGGTTCAACGCCAATGAGTGGTAGGGAGCATAACGGCCTCCAGTAGGTAACGTGGGAGCAGGGCGAGCAAAAGGATGCGGAAGATAATAGTGCCCTTTTGCGGGTGCTGCCACGCCAACGAGCTGTGCACAAAGCGCACCAACAACTCCCAACAACTCGCCAACGCCAACGCACGATCGCAAAGAAGCAAGCACCCCCCGTGGGGCTCGAACCCACGACCACTGGCTTAAAAGGCCAGCGCTCTACCGACTGAGCTAGACGGGTGTACCTTCACACAAATTACAGCAACTTAACACAAACGACCAGCAACACAAAACACACAAAACTACACAACACATACAAACACACACACAGAACACAAACACCATCATACCGTATGATACTCAAACCACACACACACACACACACACACACACACACACACACACACACACACACACACACACACACACACACACACACACACACACACACACACACACACACACACACAGACACATACGCACGCCACCGTGCTCATGCCACCAGTCCCGACACCTTTCCACACCTCCAAGTCGTCATGGCACCAACTTTTGTCAATCTTAACCATAGCGAGCCCTTCACCACATTGCCCTCGGTACTGAGGTGATGCCACACGACAACCATATCACAGAACTACTCCGCATAACACCAACTTCGAACTACAACTGTGCTGATTGTTATTTTGAAAGCCAACCAGTTTTTGCTAAAGCCAGAGGGCGACGCAGATAACTGATCTGTGCCTCTCAACCTCTGCCAAACAAACGCTTTGTCGATGCTAATACGTTATGGTCCTTCGTTGCTCCTATTGCCCGACCGTGCAGTTGGTGCGCTAGTCATCATGAACGCAATCGGCGCTGTGAAGCGTTGGGGGTCTCGACTCATGCACCCCCACGCCAGTATTTGCCCAAGCCAAGAACGCTTTTGAATACCCACGCACAGAATGATATATGCAATCAAAGCACTATAATTACACGAGTATGGAAATCAGTATTCAGCGCCACGAGGCAAGTCTAGCAACGGATAATGTCACTCCGTTCCGGATCAATAGCCGGATTGTTCCGAGGTGCTCTGGCGAAACTAGCTACACACGTGACCAAGAACTCGAGTAGTGTGCTGTATAAGTACCTGGTTCAACGCCAATGAGTGGTAGGGAGCATAACGGCCTCCAGTAGGTAACGTGGGAGCAGGGCGAGCAAAAGGATGCGGAAGATAATAGTGCCCTTTTGCGGGTGCTGCCACGCCAACGAGCTGTGCACAAAGCGCACCAACAACTCCCAACAACTCGCCAACGCCAACGCACGATCGCAAAGAAGCAAGCACCCCCCGTGGGGCTCGAACCCACGACCACTGGCTTAAAAGGCCAGCGCTCTACCGACTGAGCTAGACGGGTGTACCTTCACACAAATTACAGCAACTTAACACAAACGACCAGCAACACAAAACACACAAAACTACACAACACATACAAACACACACACAGAACACAAACACCATCATACCGTATGATACTCACACACACACACACACACACACACACACACACACACACACACACACACACACACACACACACACACACACACACACACACACACACACACACACACACACACACACACACACACACACACACACACACACACACACACACACACACACACACACACACACACACACACACACACACACACACACACACACACACACACACACACACACACACACACACACACACACACACACACACACACACACACACACACACACACACACACACACACACACACACACACACACACACACACACACACACACACACACACACACACATACGCACGCCACCGTGCTCATGCCACCAGTCCCGACACCTTTCCACACCTCCAAGTCGTCATGGCACCAACTTTTGTCAATCTTAACCATAGCGAGCCCTTCACCACATTGCCCTCGGTACTGAGGTGATGCCACACGACAACCATATCACAGAACTACTCCGCATAACACCAACTTCGAACTACAACTGTGCTGATTGTTATTTTGAAAGCCAACCAGTTTTTGCTAAAGCCAGAGGGCGACGCAGATAACTGATCTGTGCCTCTCAACCTCTGCCAAACAAACGCTTTGTCGATGCTAATACGTTATGGTCCTTCGTTGCTCCTATTGCCCGACCGTGCAGTTGGTGCGCTAGTCATCATGAACGCAATCGGCGCTGTGAAGCGTTGGGGGTCTCGACTCATGCACCCCCACGCCAGTATTTGCCCAAGCCAAGAACGCTTTTGAATACCCACGCACAGAATGATATATGCAATCAAAGCACTATAATTACACGAGTATGGAAATCAGTATTCAGCGCCACGAGGCAAGTCTAGCAACGGATAATGTCACTCCGTTCCGGATCAATAGCCGGATTGTTCCGAGGTGCTCTGGCGAAACTAGCTACACACGTGACCAAGAACTCGAGTAGTGTGCTGTATAAGTACCTGGTTCAACGCCAATGAGTGGTAGGGAGCATAACGGCCTCCAGTAGGTAACGTGGGAGCAGGGCGAGCAAAAGGATGCGGAAGATAATAGTGCCCTTTTGCGGGTGCTGCCACGCCAACGAGCTGTGCACAAAGCGCACCAACAACTCCCAACAACTCGCCAACGCCAACGCACGATCGCAAAGAAGCAAGCACCCCCCGTGGGGCTCGAACCCACGACCACTGGCTTAAAAGGCCAGCGCTCTACCGACTGAGCTAGACGGGTGTACCTTCACACAAATTACAGCAACTTAACACAAACGACCAGCAACACAAAACACACAAAACTACACAACACATACAAACACACACACAGAACACAAACACCATCATACCGTATGATACTCAAACCACACACACACACACACACACACACACACACACACACACACACACACACACACACACACACACACACACACACACACACACACACACACACACACACACACACACACACACACACACACAGACACATACGCACGCCACCGTGCTCATGCCACCAGTCCCGACACCTTTCCACACCTCCAAGTCGTCATGGCACCAACTTTTGTCAATCTTAACCATAGCGAGCCCTTCACCACATTGCCCTCGGTACTGAGGTGATGCCACACGACAACCATATCACAGAACTACTCCGCATAACACCAACTTCGAACTACAACTGTGCTGATTGTTATTTTGAAAGCCAACCAGTTTTTGCTAAAGCCAGAGGGCGACGCAGATAACTGATCTGTGCCTCTCAACCTCTGCCAAACAAACGCTTTGTCGATGCTAATACGTTATGGTCCTTCGTTGCTCCTATTGCCCGACCGTGCAGTTGGTGCGCTAGTCATCATGAACGCAATCGGCGCTGTGAAGCGTTGGGGGTCTCGACTCATGCACCCCCACGCCAGTATTTGCCCAAGCCAAGAACGCTTTTGAATACCCACGCACAGAATGATATATGCAATCAAAGCACTATAATTACACGAGTATGGAAATCAGTATTCAGCGCCGCGAGGCAAGTCTAGCAACGGATAATGTCACTCCGTTCCGGATCAATAGCCGGATTGTTCCGAGGTGCTCTGGCGAAACTAGCTACACACGTGACCAAGAACTCGAGTAGTGTGCTGTATAAGTACCTGGTTCAACGCCAATGAGTGGTAGGGAGCATAACGGTCTCCAGTAGGTAACGTGGGAGCAAGGCGAGCAAAAGGATGCGGAAGATAATAGTGCCCTTTTGCGGGTGCTGCCACGCCAACGAGCTGTGCACAAAGCGCACCAACAACTCCCAACAACTCGCCAACGCCAACGCACGATCGCAAAGAAGCAAGCACCCCCCGTGGGCTCGAACCCACGACCACTGGCTTAAAAGGCCAGCGCTCTACCGACTGAGCTAGACGGGTGTACCTTCACACAAATTACAGCAACTTAACACAAACGACCAGCAACACAAAACACACAAAACTACACAACACATACAAACACACACACAGAACACAAACACCATCATACCGTATGATACTCAAACCACACACACACACACACATACGCACGCCACCGTGCTCATGCCACCAGTCCCGACACCTTTCCACACCTCCAAGTCGTCATGGCACCAACTTTTGTCAATCTTAACCATAGCGAGCCCTTCACCACATTGCCCTCGGTACTGAGGTGATGCCACACGACAACCATATCACAGAACTACTCCGCATAACACCAACTTCGAACTACAACTGTGCTGATTGTTATTTTGAAAGCCAACCAGTTTTTGCTAAAGCCAGAGGGCGACGCAGATAACTGATCTGTGCCTCTCAACCTCTGCCAAACAAACGCTTTGTCGATGCTAATACGTTATGGTCCTTCGTTGCTCCTATTGCCCGACCGTGCAGTTGGTGCGCTAGTCATCATGAACGCAATCGGCGCTGTGAAGCGTTGGGGGTCTCGACTCATGCACCCCCACGCCAGTATTTGCCCAAGCCAAGAACGCTTTTGAATACCCACGCACAGAATGATATATGCAATCAAAGCACTATAATTACACGAGTATGGAAATCAGTATTCAGCGCCACGAGGCAAGTCTAGCAACGGATAATGTCACTCCGTTCCGGATCAATAGCCGGATTGTTCCGAGGTGCTCTGGCGAAACTAGCTACACACGTGACCAAGAACTCGAGTAGTGTGCTGTATAAGTACCTGGTTCAACGCCAATGAGTGGTAGGGAGCATAACGGCCTCCAGTAGGTAACGTGGGAGCAGGGCGAGCAAAAGGATGCGGAAGATAATAGTGCCCTTTTGCGGGTGCTGCCACGCCAACGAGCTGTGCACAAAGCGCACCAACAACTCCCAACAACTCGCCAACGCCAACGCACGATCGCAAAGAAGCAAGCACCCCCCGTGGGGCTCGAACCCACGACCACTGGCTTAAAAGGCCAGCGCTCTACCGACTGAGCTAGACGGGTGTACCTTCACACAAATTACAGCAACTTAACACAAACGACCAGCAACACAAAACACACAAAACTACACAACACATACAAACACACACACAGAACACAAACACCATCATACCGTATGATACTCAAACCACACACACACACACATACGCACGCCACCGTGCTCATGCCACCAGTCCCGACACCTTTCCACACCTCCAAGTCGTCATGGCACCAACTTTTGTCAATCTTAACCATAGCGAGCCCTTCACCACATTGCCCTCGGTACTGAGGTGATGCCACACGACAACCATATCACAGAACTACTCCGCATAACACCAACTTCGAACTACAACTGTGCTGATTGTTATTTTGAAAGCCAACCAGTTTTTGCTAAAGCCAGAGGGCGACGCAGATAACTGATCTGTGCCTCTCAACCTCTGCCAAACAAACGCTTTGTCGATGCTAATACGTTATGGTCCTTCGTTGCTCCTATTGCCCGACCGTGCAGTTGGTGCGCTAGTCATCATGAACGCAATCGGCGCTGTGAAGCGTTGGGGGTCTCGACTCATGCACCCCCACGCCAGTATTTGCCCAAGCCAAGAACGCTTTTGAATACCCACGCACAGAATGATATATGCAATCAAAGCACTATAATTACACGAGTATGGAAATCAGTATTCAGCGCCACGAGGCAAGTCTAGCAACGGATAATGTCACTCCGTTCCGGATCAATAGCCGGATTGTTCCGAGGTGCTCTGGCGAAACTAGCTACACACGTGACCAAGAACTCGAGTAGTGTGCTGTATAAGTACCTGGTTCAACGCCAATGAGTGGTAGGGAGCATAACGGCCTCCAGTAGGTAACGTGGGAGCAGGGCGAGCAAAAGGATGCGGAAGATAATAGTGCCCTTTTGCGGGTGCTGCCACGCCAACGAGCTGTGCACAAAGCGCACCAACAACTCCCAACAACTCGCCAACGCCAACGCACGATCGCAAAGAAGCAAGCACCCCCCGTGGGGCTCGAACCCACGACCACTGGCTTAAAAGGCCAGCGCTCTACCGACTGAGCTAGACGGGTGTACCTTCACACAAATTACAGCAACTTAACCCTTTTAATACGAGCATTCCGGATAATCCGGAACTTGGTTTCAGAGGTGAAAGTATTCAGGACTCTCCGCTACAGATCATCAATGCTCGAAATCCGCATATAGCGTTTTGTATATGATAATGTTTAGCAGGGCAACTGTAGCGTCCTCGTGCGATGAGACATGAGATATTCGGGAAGTGGATAGGGTCCCGCGTATAAGAATTTGTAGGAGCTGCCAGCCGTTCATTTCAAGACTCGCGCCGAAGGGAAGACATTCACTCTGCAATGGAAGCGTTCATCGATCCCAAGACCTTCCAAGTACTCTGGTTCAGACTCAGGAAGAAAGGGTGGACATTCCGCAAGTCTACAGGACTAAGCAACAACCAGCGTTACCTGCCACCGGGGAAAGGTTACAGGGACTGAAGGGGTCGACTTCTTTGTCGGTACGCGGCATCGTGTTGTTTCACTACAGTAATGTTTTCCTAACGTTGTATCAATGAAGGGGAGAAGAGCTTGGTGAAGCATTGCAAGCAACAAGGCTGGTTTCCGGATTTGCTGGGGTTGCCTCCGGGTGTCTCTCTCCAGTCGGCTCCAACACGCCCAACGCTCGTCGACTCGACGCCCGACGCTTCGATGCCCCTGAGCGTGACACCGGCCGGCCCAAAGCCGAAGCGTCTGATGCCCGACACCCCGACGCCTTCACTCGTGGAGCCTGCCGGTCCGACACCACCGCTCGATGATAGTGTCATACCATCAAGTATCGCGCCTCCGGCTGTAGTACGTAACCCAACACGTGCTGAAGCAAAGACTGACATTCGTAAGCCGCGGCGTGCGGCAAAAGCAACACCCCAGGACGTCCAACAGCTCTTGAGCCACCCAAGTATGCGTTCCAGTGCGTCGGCAGCATGCTCAATCGGAAGACCTGCAGCAACAGCAAGGCGTAGCTCTGCATCCTCACGTTCATCCGCGAAGAAGCGTCGGACTGGTAAGCCAAGAACATTTTTGCAGCAAATGTGCTTTGACTAACGATGATGTTACGGATTGTGCAGCTCAAGTTATTTCGGATAGTACTGCAGGTGTTCCGGAGATGGCCGATCAACATATTCCGGATCAAGCGACTACTACGGAGGAGACTGAAGACGCTGTTCCGGATGGTCCTGATTCGGTCACAGACAGTACGGAACATGCTGTTCCGGAAGCCCGTAACACATTAGCGTCTGCGAGGAGTGTTCCTGACCATGATCGCGGTAATGGCGTTTCGCTTGATGACTTCGATTCTGACCATTTCTTGGAGGCACTGAGACGTGATCGTCTCTTTGAAGGAAGTGATCCAGATGACCTCAACGTTGGAGTTGACGACTGGCTGCTCGCGCTGGATTCCGACGTTGAAGGTGACGAGGAGTCCATTCTTCTGGACGAGGACAATAGTGAAGATGAAGACGGAAGTGAAGCTGGCGTTTCGGGTGGTGTAAGTGACGACGAGAGCGTGGAAGACTTTGTTGGCGTGGATGATGACGTGCCCGTGGAGTTCGATCTCGTTGAAGCGGACTTGAAAAGACTGCAAGCCGAGAAATGGGACGCACTCATGGAGGATGACTCTGGTCGACTACAGCTTGACCCTGCACCTCTGTACGATGGACCGCATGGCCCAACACGCGCTGCTATGGCTTACGCTACGAGTCCGCTTGCCATGTTCTACTTTTTCCTACCCAAAGAGTTGTGGCGCAAGATTGCTGAGGAAACGAACCGGTATCGGCTGGAGAGTATCCATGAAATAGCTGAATGTATGCGTGAACGAGCAGTACAGAGGCGTCAAACTGTTCCATCGACTATCGTGTACACCGTGGATGAGTACAAGACCAAGTTGCGCCGTAAACACCCCATACAACCCCATGAAATCGTTCGTTTTATCGGCCTTCTCATCGCACGAACATTGGAACCGCGGCGCGAGAGTCTAAGCCGCCACTGGATCACCAAAGTCGAAGGAGCTCTCTCACGTGGTACGTTCGGGCAATTCATTAGCCGTGATCGCTTCCACGACATCGCGAAGTACTTGCACTTCAACGATAATGCTGGACAAGCAGAGAGTGCCGATCGTGCTTTCAAAATCCGGCCGGTACTTCAAGCAATTCAGAAGACTTTCTTCCGAGGCTACCGCCTTGGCGCTCGCATCTCGTTTGATGAAGGAATGGTTCCAATGCGGCATCGGCGCAACCCCATGCGCCAATACATGTCAGCGAAGCCAAACAAGTGGGGAACAAAATTCTACATGACCTGCTGTGCCGAAACCGCTTATTGCGCAAGGTCCGTAGTCCTATTACGGATCTATGATTTTCTTTTACAACGGAGTGTCCGTTATTTGCTCGGGATATTCCGTGAAATGAGGTTGACCTGTTCAGGAGATGACTAACTGTGGTGTGTGCGTGTGTAGGCTGGATATCTATTGCGGTAAAGCCAACAAGGACGAGGATGCAGTCGCTCAACGAGCAGTGGTTCAGAATCTCACTCACGTCCTGCGTGGACAACCAGCTCAGCGGCTTATATGCACGGACAACTTTTATACTTCCATTCCTCTATCGCACAAGCTGCTGCGTATGGGTCATTACCACGTTGGTACTATTCGCAAGGATAGGAAGGGTTGGTGCCGCCAGATTGAGTTCACGCAAAAACGAAGACCCAAACGCATGGCTCGTGGAACGTACAAGATTGCTTCGTGGAGGGGCCATCCAGAATTTGTTGCTTTGGTTTGGATGGACAATAAGCCCGTGCGATTCCTGGCTACCGGCTGCTCTACTCGGCTGACTGATGTGTCTCGCCGCGAACCCGATGGGTCTATCTCTCGCGTGCCTTGCCCACAGCTCGTGCGTGGCAATGGGCGGTGTCGACGTCCACGATCAGCTCAGGCTCCAGCGCTACTCGATTCAGCGGTCGATCAGAATGCGCAAGTACTACAAAACTATTTTTCTGGGCTTGGTGGATATTGCGCTTGTCAACGCGTTTATTGTGCACAAGCTGGCCATGAAGAAGAAACGATTGCCTGTACCGACACACGCTGCATTCATGCGGCGGCTTCACGTTGATTTACTCAACCAGACGAACGTGGACCTCATGGGTGGTGACGAGCTGGCTGCTCTGCTTGCTGAGCCACTACCAGCGCGAGCGCATACGCTGGAAAAGACGGGAGAAATGAACGGCTCGAAGCGCAGGCAGTGGCTTTGCAAGGTGTGTTCTGCATACGCTGGCACCGGCGTACGAAGCTTTGAAACGAGCTACTTTTGCGCGACATGCTCTGCAGCCAAAAAAGGAAGAGTCACGCTATGCAACAAGGCTCGCAGACTGCAACATGGAAGCACTCTTACCTGCAACGAAGTCTGGCATCAGCAGTGGCTGAATGGAACGCGGATTCCAGCGGAGCTTCAGGACAAAATAAGATTTGTGAGCAAACGTAGGGTCGAGGTAGACAGTGAGGATGAGTGAGCGTACGGTTAATGAATGATGGTCATCTGTGAGTCGCGTTTTTGCAAATGCTGTAACCGTTTTGCAGGAGATTGCAATGAACAGGTTAGTGGACGGATTTTGCTCTGCACATCTTGCCGTCTCAGCCAATCAGGGATCTGAACCAAGCCACGTGTCATGAGAAAAGGCTTGATATAGGATATAAACTACTGAAATTCCGGCATATGTTAATTCATATATTAAGAGTTCCGGATTTCCCGGAACAGCGGCCGTATTAGAAGGGTTAACACAAACGACCAGCAACACAAAACACACAAAACTACACAACACATACAAACACACACACAGAACACAAACACCATCATACCTTATGATACTCAAACCACACACACACACACATACGCACGCCACCGTGCTCATGCCACCAGTCCCGACACCTTTCCACACCTCCAAGTCGTCATGGCACCAACTTTTGTCAATCTTAACCATAGCGAGCCCTTCACCACATTGCCCTCGGTACTGAGGTGATGCCACACGACAACCATATCACAGAACTACTCCGCATAACACCAACTTCGAACTACAACTGTGCTGATTGTTATTTTGAAAGCCAACCAGTTTTTGCTAAAGCCAGAGGGCGACGCAGATAACTGATCTGTGCCTCTCAACCTCTGCCAAACAAACGCTTTGTCGATGCTAATACGTTATGGTCCTTCGTTGCTCCTATTGCCCGACCGTGCAGTTGGTGCGCTAGTCATCATGAACGCAATCGGCGCTGTGAAGCGTTGGGGGTCTCGACTCATGCACCCCCACGCCAGTATTTGCCCAAGCCAAGAACGCTTTTGAATACCCACGCACAGAATGATATATGCAATCAAAGCACTATAATTACACGAGTATGGAAATCAGTATTCAGCGCCACGAGGCAAGTCTAGCAACGGATAATGTCACTCCGTTCCGGATCAATAGCCGGATTGTTCCGAGGTGCTCTGGCGAAACTAGCTACACACGTGACCAAGAACTCGAGTAGTGTGCTGTATAAGTACCTGGTTCAACGCCAATGAGTGGTAGGGAGCATAACGGTCTCCAGTAGGTAACGTGGGAGCAGGGCGAGCAAAAGGATGCGGAAGATAATAGTGCCCTTTTGCGGGTGCTGCCACGCCAACGAGCTGTGCACAAAGCGCACCAACAACTCCCAACAACTCGCCAACGCCAACGCACGATCGCAAAGAAGCAAGCACCCCCGTGGGGCTCAGAACCCACGACCACTGGCTTAAAAGGCCAGCGCTCTACCGACTGAGCTAGACGGGTGTACCTTCACACAAATTACAGCAACTTAACACAAACGACCAGCAACACAAAACACACAAAACTACACAACACATACAAACACACACACAGAACACAAACACCATCATACCTTATGATACTCAAACCACACACACACACACACATACGCACGCCACCGTGCTCATGCCACCAGTCCCGACACCTTTCCACACCTCCAAGTCGTCATGGCACCAACTTTTGTCAATCTTAACCATAGCGAGCCCTTCACCACATTGCCCTCGGTACTGAGGTGATGCCACACGACAACCATATCACAGAACTACTCCGCATAACACCAACTTCGAACTACAACTGTGCTGATTGTTATTTTGAAAGCCAACCAGTTTTTGCTAAAGCCAGAGGGCGACGCAGATAACTGATCTGTGCCTCTCAACCTCTGCCAAACAAACGCTTTGTCGATGCTAATACGTTATGGTCCTTCGTTGCTCCTATTGCCCGACCGTGCAGTTGGTGCGCTAGTCATCATGAACGCAATCGGCGCTGTGAAGCGTTGGGGGTCTCGACTCATGCACCCCCACGCCAGTATTTGCCCAAGCCAAGAACGCTTTTGAATACCCACGCACAGAATGATATATGCAATCAAAGCACTATAATTACACGAGTATGGAAATCAGTATTCAGCGCCACGAGGCAAGTCTAGCAACGGATAATGTCACTCCGTTCCGGATCAATAGCCGGATTGTTCCGAGGTGCTCTGGCGAAACTAGCTACACACGTGACCAAGAACTCGAGTAGTGTGCTGTATAAGTACCTGGTTCAACGCCAATGAGTGGTAGGGAGCATAACGGCCTCCAGTAGGTAACGTGGGAGCAGGGCGAGCAAAAGGATGCGGAAGATAATAGTGCCCTTTTGCGGGTGCTGCCACGCCAACGAGCTGTGCACAAAGCGCACCAACAACTCCCAACAACTCGCCAACGCCAACGCACGATCGCAAAGAAGCAAGCACCCCCCGTGGGGCTCGAACCCACGACCACTGGCTTAAAAGGCCAGCGCTCTACCGACTGAGCTAGACGGGTGTACCTTCACACAAATTACAGCAACTTAACACAAACGACCAGCAACACAAAACACACAAAACTACACAACACATACAAACACACACACAGAACACAAACACCATCATACCGTATGATACTCAAACCACACACACACACACACACACACACACACACACACACACACACACACACACACACACACACACACACACACACACACACACACACACACACACACACACACACAGACACATACGCACGCCACCGTGCTCATGCCACCAGTCCCGACACCTTTCCACACCTCCAAGTCGTCATGGCACCAACTTTTGTCAATCTTAACCATAGCGAGCCCTTCACCACATTGCCCTCGGTACTGAGGTGATGCCACACGACAACCATATCACAGAACTACTCCGCATAACACCAACTTCGAACTACAACTGTGCTGATTGTTATTTTGAAAGCCAACCAGTTTTTGCTAAAGCCAGAGGGCGACGCAGATAACTGATCTGTGCCTCTCAACCTCTGCCAAACAAACGCTTTGTCGATGCTAATACGTTATGGTCCTTCGTTGCTCCTATTGCCCGACCGTGCAGTTGGTGCGCTAGTCATCATGAACGCAATCGGCGCTGTGAAGCGTTGGGGGTCTCGACTCATGCACCCCCACGCCAGTATTTGCCCAAGCCAAGAACGCTTTTGAATACCCACGCACAGAATGATATATGCAATCAAAGCACTATAATTACACGAGTATGGAAATCAGTATTCAGCGCCACGAGGCAAGTCTAGCAACGGATAATGTCACTCCGTTCCGGATCAATAGCCGGATTGTTCCGAGGTGCTCTGGCGAAACTAGCTACACACGTGACCAAGAACTCGAGTAGTGTGCTGTATAAGTACCTGGTTCAACGCCAATGAGTGGTAGGGAGCATAACGGCCTCCAGTAGGTAACGTGGGAGCAGGGCGAGCAAAAGGATGCGGAAGATAATAGTGCCCTTTTGCGGGTGCTGCCACGCCAACGAGCTGTGCACAAAGCGCACCAACAACTCCCAACAACTCGCCAACGCCAACGCACGATCGCAAAGAAGCAAGCACCCCCCGTGGGGCTCGAACCCACGACCACTGGCTTAAAAGGCCAGCGCTCTACCGACTGAGCTAGACGGGTGTACCTTCACACAAATTACAGCAACTTAACACAAACGACCAGCAACACAAAACACACAAAACTACACAACACATACAAACACACACACAGAACACAAACACCATCATACCGTATGATACTCAAACCACACACACACACACACACACACACACACACACACACACACACACACACACACACACACACACACACACACACACACACACACACACACACACACACACACACACACACACACACACACACACACACACACAGACACATACGCACGCCACCGTGCTCATGCCACCAGTCCCGACACCTTTCCACACCTCCAAGTCGTCATGGCACCAACTTTTGTCAATCTTAACCATAGCGAGCCCTTCACCACATTGCCCTCGGTACTGAGGTGATGCCACACGACAACCATATCACAGAACTACTCCGCATAACACCAACTTCGAACTACAACTGTGCTGATTGTTATTTTGAAAGCCAACCAGTTTTTGCTAAAGCCAGAGGGCGACGCAGATAACTGATCTGTGCCTCTCAACCTCTGCCAAACAAACGCTTTGTCGATGCTAATACGTTATGGTCCTTCGTTGCTCCTATTGCCCGACCGTGCAGTTGGTGCGCTAGTCATCATGAACGCAATCGGCGCTGTGAAGCGTTGGGGGTCTCGACTCATGCACCCCCACGCCAGTATTTGCCCAAGCCAAGAACGCTTTTGAATACCCACGCACAGAATGATATATGCAATCAAAGCACTATAATTACACGAGTATGGAAATCAGTATTCAGCGCCACGAGGCAAGTCTAGCAACGGATAATGTCACTCCGTTCCGGATCAATAGCCGGATTGTTCCGAGGTGCTCTGGCGAAACTAGCTACACACGTGACCAAGAACTCGAGTAGTGTGCTGTATAAGTACCTGGTTCAACGCCAATGAGTGGTAGGGAGCATAACGGCCTCCAGTAGGTAACGTGGGAGCAGGGCGAGCAAAAGGATGCGGAAGATAATAGTGCCCTTTTGCGGGTGCTGCCACGCCAACGAGCTGTGCACAAAGCGCACCAACAACTCCCAACAACTCGCCAACGCCAACGCACGATCGCAAAGAAGCAAGCACCCCGTGGGGCTCGAACCCACGACCACTGGCTTAAAAGGCCAGCGCTCTACCGACTGAGCTAGACGGGTGTACCTTCACACAAATTACAGCAACTTAACACAAACGACCAGCAACACAAAACACACAAAACTACACAACACATACAAACACACACACAGAACACAAACACCATCATACCGTATGATACTCAAACCACACACACACACACATACGCACGCCACCGTGCTCATGCCACCAGTCCCGACACCTTTCCACACCTCCAAGTCGTCATGGCACCAACTTTTGTCAATCTTAACCATAGCGAGCCCTTCACCACATTGCCCTCGGTACTGAGGTGATGCCACACGACAACCATATCACAGAACTACTCCGCATAACACCAACTTCGAACTACAACTGTGCTGATTGTTATTTTGAAAGCCAACCAGTTTTTGCTAAAGCCAGAGGGCGACGCAGATAACTGATCTGTGCCTCTCAACCTCTGCCAAACAAACGCTTTGTCGATGCTAATACGTTATGGTCCTTCGTTGCTCCTATTGCCCGACCGTGCAGTTGGTGCGCTAGTCATCATGAACGCAATCGGCGCTGTGAAGCGTTGGGGGTCTCGACTCATGCACCCCCACGCCAGTATTTGCCCAAGCCAAGAACGCTTTTGAATACCCACGCACAGAATGATATATGCAATCAAAGCACTATAATTACACGAGTATGGAAATCAGTATTCAGCGCCACGAGGCAAGTCTAGCAACGGATAATGTCACTCCGTTCCGGATCAATAGCCGGATTGTTCCGAGGTGCTCTGGCGAAACTAGCTACACACGTGACCAAGAACTCGAGTAGTGTGCTGTATAAGTACCTGGTTCAACGCCAATGAGTGGTAGGGAGCATAACGGCCTCCAGTAGGTAACGTGGGAGCAGGGCGAGCAAAAGGATGCGGAAGATAATAGTGCCCTTTTGCGGGTGCTGCCACGCCAACGAGCTGTGCACAAAGCGCACCAACAACTCCCAACAACTCGCCAACGCCAACGCACGATCGCAAAGAAGCAAGCACCCCCGTGGGGCTCGAACTCCACGACCACTGGCTTAAAAGGCCAGCGCTCTACCGACTGAGCTAGACGGGTGTACCTTCACACAAATTACAGCAACTTAACACAAACGACCAGCAACACAAAACACACAAAACTACACAACACATACAAACACACACACAGAACACAAACACCATCATACCGTATGATACTCAAACCACACACACACACACACATACGCACGCCACCGTGCTCATGCCACCAGTCCCGACACCTTTCCACACCTCCAAGTCGTCATGGCACCAACTTTTGTCAATCTTAACCATAGCGAGCCCTTCACCACATTGCCCTCGGTACTGAGGTGATGCCACACGACAACCATATCACAGAACTACTCCGCATAACACCAACTTCGAACTACAACTGTGCTGATTGTTATTTTGAAAGCCAACCAGTTTTTGCTAAAGCCAGAGGGCGACGCAGATAACTGATCTGTGCCTCTCAACCTCTGCCAAACAAACGCTTTGTCGATGCTAATACGTTATGGTCCTTCGTTGCTCCTATTGCCCGACCGTGCAGTTGGTGCGCTAGTCATCATGAACGCAATCGGCGCTGTGAAGCGTTGGGGGTCTCGACTCATGCACCCCCACGCCAGTATTTGCCCAAGCCAAGAACGCTTTTGAATACCCACGCACAGAATGATATATGCAATCAAAGCACTATAATTACACGAGTATGGAAATCAGTATTCAGCGCCACGAGGCAAGTCTAGCAACGGATAATGTCACTCCGTTCCGGATCAATAGCCGGATTGTTCCGAGGTGCTCTGGCGAAACTAGCTACACACGTGACCAAGAACTCGAGTAGTGTGCTGTATAAGTACCTGGTTCAACGCCAATGAGTGGTAGGGAGCATAACGGCCTCCAGTAGGTAACGTGGGAGCAGGGCGAGCAAAAGGATGCGGAAGATAATAGTGCCCTTTTGCGGGTGCTGCCACGCCAACGAGCTGTGCACAAAGCGCACCAACAACTCCCAACAACTCGCCAACGCCAACGCACGATCGCAAAGAAGCAAGCACCCCCCGTGGGGCTCGAACCCACGACCACTGGCTTAAAAGGCCAGCGCTCTACCGACTGAGCTAGACGGGTGTACCTTCACACAAATTACAGCAACTTAACACAAACGACCAGCAACACAAAACACACAAAACTACACAACACATACAAACACACACACAGAACACAAACACCATCATACCGTATGATACTCAAACCACACACACACACACATACGCACGCCACCGTGCTCATGCCACCAGTCCCGACACCTTTCCACACCTCCAAGTCGTCATGGCACCAACTTTTGTCAATCTTAACCATAGCGAGCCCTTCACCACATTGCCCTCGGTACTGAGGTGATGCCACACGACAACCATATCACAGAACTACTCCGCATAACACCAACTTCGAACTACAACTGTGCTGATTGTTATTTTGAAAGCCAACCAGTTTTTGCTAAAGCCAGAGGGCGACGCAGATAACTGATCTGTGCCTCTCAACCTCTGCCAAACAAACGCTTTGTCGATGCTAATACGTTATGGTCCTTCGTTGCTCCTATTGCCCGACCGTGCAGTTGGTGCGCTAGTCATCATGAACGCAATCGGCGCTGTGAAGCGTTGGGGGTCTCGACTCATGCACCCCCACGCCAGTATTTGCCCAAGCCAAGAACGCTTTTGAATACCCACGCACAGAATGATATATGCAATCAAAGCACTATAATTACACGAGTATGGAGATCAGTATTCAGCGCCACGAGGCAAGTCTAGCAACGGATAATGTCACTCCGTTCCGGATCAATAGCCGGATTGTTCCGAGGTGCTCTGGCGAAACTAGCTACACACGTGACCAAGAACTCGAGTAGTGTGCTGTATAAGTACCTGGTTCAACGCCAATGAGTGGTAGGGAGCATAACGGCCTCCAGTAGGTAACGTGGAGCAGGGCGAGCAAAAGGATGCGGAAGATAATAGTGCCCTTTGCGGGTGCTGCCACGCCAACGAGCTGTGCACAAAGCGCACCAACAACTCCCAACAACTCGCCAACGCCAACGCACGATCGCAAAGAAGCAAGCACCCCCGTGGAGGCTCGAACCCACGACCACTGGCTTAAAAGGCCAGCGCTCTACCGACTGAGCTAGACGGGTGTACCTTCACACAAATTACAGCAACTTAACACAAACGACCAGCAACACAAAACACACAAAACTACACAACACATACAAACACACACACAGAACACAAACACCATCATACCTTATGATACTCAAACCACACACACACACATACGCACGCCACCGTGCTCATGCCACCAGTCCCGACACCTTTCCACACCTCCAAGTCGTCATGGCACCAACTTTTGTCAATCTTAACCATAGCGAGCCCTTCACCACATTGCCCTCGGTACTGAGGTGATGCCACACGACAACCATATCACAGAACTACTCCGCATAACACCAACTTCGAACTACAACTGTGCTGATTGTTATTTTGAAAGCCAACCAGTTTTTGCTAAAGCCAGAGGGCGACGCAGATAACTGATCTGTGCCTCTCAACCTCTGCCAAACAAACGCTTTGTCGATGCTAATACGTTATGGTCCTTCGTTGCTCCTATTGCCCGACCGTGCAGTTGGTGCGCTAGTCATCATGAACGCAATCGGCGCTGTGAAGCGTTGGGGGTCTCGACTCATGCACCCCCACGCCAGTATTTGCCCAAGCCAAGAACGCTTTTGAATACCCACGCACAGAATGATATATGCAATCAAAGCACTATAATTACACGAGTATGGAAATCAGTATTCAGCGCCACGAGGCAAGTCTAGCAACGGATAATGTCACTCCGTTCCGGATCAATAGCCGGATTGTTCCGAGGTGCTCTGGCGAAACTAGCTACACACGTGACCAAGAACTCGAGTAGTGTGCTGTATAAGTACCTGGTTCAACGCCAATGAGTGGTAGGGAGCATAACGGCCTCCAGTAGGTAACGTGGGAGCAGGGCGAGCAAAAGGATGCGGAAGATAATAGTGCCCTTTTGCGGGTGCTGCCACGCCAACGAGCTGTGCACAAAGCGCACCAACAACTCCCAACAACTCGCCAACGCCAACGCACGATCGCAAAGAAGCAAGCACCCCCCGTGGGGCTCGAACCCACGACCACTGGCTTAAAAGGCCAGCGCTCTACCGACTGAGCTAGACGGGTGTACCTTCACACAAATTACAGCAACTTAACACAAACGACCAGCAACACAAAACACACAAAACTACACAACACATACAAACACACACACAGAACACAAACACCATCATACCTTATGATACTCAAACCACACACACACACACATACGCACGCCACCGTGCTCATGCCACCAGTCCCGACACCTTTTCCACACCTCCAAGTCGTCATGGCACCAACTTTTGTCAATCTTAACCATAGCGAGCCCTTCACCACATTGCCCTCGGTACTGAGGTGATGCCACACGACAACCATATCACAGAACTACTCCGCATAACACCAACTTCGAACTACAACTGTGCTGATTGTTATTTTGAAAGCCAACCAGTTTTTGCTAAAGCCAGAGGGCGACGCAGATAACTGATCTGTGCCTCTCAACCTCTGCCAAACAAACGCTTTGTCGATGCTAATACGTTATGGTCCTTCGTTGCTCCTATTGCCCGACCGTGCAGTTGGTGCGCTAGTCATCATGAACGCAATCGGCGCTGTGAAGCGTTGGGGGTCTCGACTCATGCACCCCCCACGCCAGTATTTGCCCAAGCCAAGAACGCTTTTGAATACCCACGCACAGAAATGATATATGCAATCAAAGCACTATAATTACAACGAGTATGGAAATCAGTATTCAGCGCCACGAGGCAAGTCTAGCAACGGATAATGTCACTCCGTTCCGGATCAATAGCCGGATTGTTCCGAGGTGCTCTGGCGAAACTAGCTACACACGTGACCAAGAACTCGAGTAGTGTGCTGTATAAGTACCTGGTTCAACGCCAATGAGTGGTAGGGAGCATAACGGCCTCCAGTAGGTAACGTGGGAGCAGGGCGAGCAAAAGGATGCGGAAGATAATAGTGCCCTTTTGCGGGTGCTGCCACGCCAACGAGCTGTGAACAAAGCGCACCAACAACTCCCAACAACTCGCCAACGCCAACGCACGATCGCAAAGAAGCAAGCACCCCCCCGTGGGGCTCGAACCCACGACCACTGGCTTAAAAGGCCAGCGCTCTACCGACTGAGCTAGACGGGTGTACCTTCACACAAATTACAGCAACTTAACACAAACGACCAGCAACACAAAACACACAAAACTACACAACACATACAAACACACACACAGAACACAAACACCATCATACCGTATGATACTCAAACCACACACACACACACATACGCACGCCACCGTGCTCATGCCACCAGTCCCGACACCTTTCCACACCTCCAAGTCGTCATGGCACCAACTTTTGTCAATCTTAACCATAGCGAGCCCTTCACCACATTGCCCTCGGTACTGAGGTGATGCCACACGACAACCATATCACAGAACTACTCCGCATAACACCAACTTCGAACTACAACTGTGCTGATTGTTATTTTGAAAGCCAACCAGTTTTTGCTAAAGCCAGAGGGCGACGCAGATAACTGATCTGTGCCTCTCAACCTCTGCCAAACAAACGCTTTGTCGATGCTAATA